>CM060454.1:28347500-29547500 GCA_030544415.1 Thalia dealbata | reverse complement strand
ATCTCAAATGATTTCAGATAATAACTAAACACATGCACATTCATTTCTACAATATGTTTCATACCAATTTAATATATCTTATCAGACCGTGCAATAAAAGAATTTTAAAATAAGTACATAATTAATTGCCTTGGTAAGGAAGGTGATCTCTATTTTTAATTTGACCGTATCTTACATAGTTCCAATAAAATCAATTTAGCACAACCCAATATCAACAAGAAAGAATGGTCTTTACCATAATAATGAACCCCTTAAAAAGAACCTCGAAGTTTTCCTTCGGCAATACCACGTGTATTATGTACAGAAAAGTAATACTACTAAAACATTATAATAACACAACAACGAGATGCCCTGGCAACCTCACTTGTAAAGGAATCATAACACCAAAATAGCTGTTATAGAATAGGGGAAATAATATCAACAAACCCAACAACAACATTACGTCAATGCAATCCTATTGGTTGCTGCCAGACGCGCTAGCAACCTATCCACCACTAAAAGTTGAGAACTTAAATCACCGAAACAATTTCACGAGAGTCAGAATCCATCAATTATGTACGTTAGATGCATGGTTATATTGTAGGAAAATCAACTTCATCACAAAATAAGTTTCCAACAGTAAACAGTGTGCCTTAACAAACAACATCAGTAAAACAGTAAAGCATTTTTTTTTTCCAGTCAACATAATCAAAAACCATAAACCACCAACCTAAATGTGTGAACAGTAGCGTCAAGGCACTGTGGACATAACATTCCAGGAAATTTTTATTGTATATTTTAATAACATCATTCACACCTAATTACGCATGCGTGCAATTTCTTCGAATAATACCAAGGTAATTAATTTAACAAGCAATCGCACTGATACAACATTCCTTTATGAATTAAGCTACCCAAACCCCAATGCATTGGATTTTTTTCTTAGTCAGAATTGAAAGGGAGAAATGAGGGAACCAACCTAGAGATGAAATCCGACTTGGTCGGAGCTTCGTCGGTGCCCTCCCGTCTTCCCGTTCGCTCCTACGCTTCACATTCGCTCCTCGACCTCATGTCGCCTCGGATCAATGACGCTCTGCTCCCTTGCCCTAATTTCCAAAGATGCTGCAGGTTCGGCTCCCTACTGGTTCATTGATGGCGTGAGGAGATGGGGAGGAGAGGAGAGGAGAGAGGTGGTGAGGATGGGAGGCTTGGGAGTGGAGGTGGCACCCTCTGCTGTCTTCGGCGGAGAGGGGTCCGAAAGGATCCTCTGTGAGGGCTTATCAGAGAGGCTTCTGCCCCTTTTTGTCAACCCCTCTTGTGGAGAGGAATCAAACAAAGGGAGGGGAAAGTGGAGAGGAGAGGGAAGAAGAGGGAGGGGAGAAGGGGGCATCGGCAGAGAGGGTGGGGGAGGTCCTCTGTGATGGTTTGGCAAAGGGGTTTTTGCCCCTTTTGTTAACCCTCATGTGGAGGGGATCGGGCACAAAGAGGGTGGCAACTTTCTAAGTTGCCCCCTTTAGCTTTTTTGTTTTTATTTATAATTTTTTTTTTATGGTTTTACATTAGCACTCAATGGAATAAGAAATACCAATTGGTCAATCTAAATGTCTCTAAATAATTTCAACGGTTGCATTCAAATAATAATTAAAAAAGAATAGCAAAGACAATTCAGCTGGAGCAATTTGAATTAAGCATCCCAAATAAATCAGTTGACTCAGAAAGATAAGAAGACAATTATAAAGGATTTCAATTATTAGGAAGTATATCATTCTGAGAAGCC
This sequence comes from Thalia dealbata, assembly GCA_030544415.1. Lineage (NCBI taxonomy): Eukaryota > Viridiplantae > Streptophyta > Magnoliopsida > Zingiberales > Marantaceae > Thalia > Thalia dealbata. The sequence continues at coordinate 29,545,744 of CM060454.1, read as the reverse complement.
ATGCAATTAACTTATCAAACATAGAATATTTGGAAGTAAACAGATCCTTTCTCAAGGGTACTCAATTTGAGATTCCACCCTTCAGAGGAAGATATGGCCATATGAGCGAGGCAAAAAAATAAATCATTAAAGAATTCATTAAACAATAGTATCACAGTCAAGAAGTAAATCGGGAACCTCGGTCCGACATAATCTGCACTGCCACATCATGTAGTCTTACTAACTCATGAAGGTTTTACTTTTAGTCCTTTTTCCACCCTAAGGTTTGGCTTTGCATTAAAGGGTCAAAAATCAACGGACCAAGGAAGCAAAGAAGGATGTGTCAAGTTTCAATCGATACTTTAGCAAATCAAGCCATCACACGATAAATTATAAGTCAACACTTTAATATAACTGACCACTAATTTTAAAACCCACATCAAAGGATAGTAGAGAAATAGACACTTGGGTTTCCAATAGCTCCTATACCTTAAGTTCCCACTGGATTTTATTAACTCAGTTGATAAGTCTAAGAGATCAGAGAAATGTCAACAGATATAGACTATAGTTCAATCCTCAAAACTGGTATTTGAGATTGACATCTAATTACTTCATTTAGCCAAACAAGGGAGATATTTAACTAAGTATACAAGATCCCGTTATGGTGAACTGGATAATAGCTACTATTTCAGAATGCAATGAACAACAAGGAAACAGGAGAAACTATTCCTTGAAGATCCTAAAAATTGATTGAACCTTTCTTAAGTGATCTCAAAATGTGGTGTATCATGATGAGCTTAAGATGTTTGATGTATAGGTTTATAGGATAGACCTGAATAAGAAGATATAGTAGTGACACTCACATCAGAAAATAATTTCGTAATTGCAACAAGAAAGTATAGTATCAATAACATGTCATTACCCTATGCATGAGATTTTACTCCTTCTCGGAGTGTACTTCTATCTATTTATACTCTTATAGGGTAATGGAAAGAGATCTAAGTGGTTAGGGGAGAATACTCATCAGAGAGTATATAACTTTTAGGAGAAAGGAATAAAGAAACCTAAATTTATCAAGCTTTAAACTGTAGGCAAGAAAATTTCAGCTTGGTTCTTCACCTAAGTCCATAGTACTTATTATGATGAAGAATCACACTTAGATTCACAACTGGGAGATTATAGATCAAGGTAAGGGAAGAGAATGAATATACATTCTGTTGTTAGCAAAGACATGACAAGGTTCAAGTGGAAAGATGTATAGTTTTCAATTCAAGAGTATCAAATTTTCGGTACACTAAATTTTAAGGTTTTGGTGATTTTTTTTTTTTAAAATGTCATAACTTCCTCCACAGAGGTTAGATTAATCTAAAATTTTGAGGGTAGATTTTACATCAGCGAAGAAGGTGTTCACAAAATTTCATAGGAATTGGACACTCAGAGAGTTCGGGGTGATCAAATCTCTGAGATATGGTAAATCTGATGGTGGTAAAATTCCAAATTTATGATACTTGGCTATAATGATTGATACCCCTCACTAATTTCGGTTTTAGCTCACTCTTTAGTTGGGTGTGGAAATTAAGGTTAAGTTTTTGAGGTTGGGATGGTATTATTAAGTGAGAATTATAGTAAGGATCCATAATGAAGGGTAAGGTTTACCGATTTGATCATTCTCTAGTATCACTTGGAAAATTCAAAATTGGAAACCAAGGTTGGTTTATGTCTACTATATTAGTCCGGTACAGTAGGCATGTTTGTCTAAGATTAGATAGCAAGGTCTTCAATAATTAACATTAAGGATAGGCAAGTATATGAATAAGAGATCAATTCTCTTAATCTAACATGCTAAGAATGTCAACTTTCAGCACTAGGAGTTCATTGGGTTTACTTGCAACCCCTACTAGATTGTTCAACACTTTGAGGTTCTAGATTATATTTGGAACCTCTCTTGAAAGAGTCAAGAGTATCACCAAAAAGGTTTTGAAAGCTGACAAAGATTTGGGAGAGAAATATACCAAGGAATATTTGTTAACTATCAATGGAAGGAAATTGAGTTCCTTTAGTGCTAGAGATGATACCACTTTTTGAATGCACCCAAGAACATTCAACTCAAGGATGGTTAGTATTATGAAAATGGTCAACATCTGAAAATTGATCACTGCTAAAGATTTGTAGGAAGAGGATGAAAACATATCAGTGAATAACAATGATGGAACATATGCCGAATTCCAATTATAATTCATGAGATTTTTGGTTTTCCTACTTTAAGGAAGAAAATCTATATTGCATAATATAGTTCCTGTGATATGAAAGTATGTGATGTATATTTACATATGACTGTCAGATAGGGCTAAAGGAATAAGATTGAAGTAAAATAGTAGATACACCCCAATGATGCAAACTAATTTGTGTGATATCAATAACTTTGGGGTTTATTCGACTCCTGAGGTCAACAGAGTATGCGATGATATCGATCCCTGATTATGATTCAAGAGTAAGGGATGATAATATCAATGAAAGCCAAGGAAAAGAAAGCTTACCATTTTGACTATGTTGTCTAACCAAGTTTTGAATTTATAGGGAAAGGAAGAAAAGTCTTTCTTCGACCTTGGGTTGGTATTTGGGTAGGATAGGAAAACAATTGGAGAGAGTCTCTAAACTTCTTCTCAGCCTTAACTAGAAGAAAGGATATTTCCAGTGCTGCAACAATGATCAAATTTAAATATCCAGTGCTGCATAAGGTATCAATATTGAAATTTCTAATATTTCTACCTAGAGGATCCTAAGCCATGGCTTATTGATACCAATAGTTAAATGTCACGCCCCGACCCATCTGTCGAGCTCGTGGCAACCGCCGTATGAGCCCCAAGGGACCCATACAAGGCATTTAATGATATACACAACTCTTATACATTAACAATGCAGCGGATAATACAATCAAATCATCTAACTAAACTCTACTGACACAGTCCCGATATACCTACTACAATACTATGATCACAAAATTTGTAAATAATTTGGTTCGTCGATAATCTCGTCTCCATTAGCTATCTTGACCGGTCGTCTAGTAGACCTGCACACATTTGAACGTCGTGTGCTCAGCCGCAAGCGGCTGAGTGCTTATGGCTCTAACCGTAGTAGAATAACTCAAGTAGCAAACAAGGAGATTCTAACAAATCCATAACATCATTTCATAATCTCAAACAAAGCATGTAAAATCAACAAATAAAACATGAAGCATTATAAGAAGAACATGTAATATAAGTGTGTAGCTCAACTATAAATATGAAGTGTGTTTATTTCACAAGATTATTATCACTAAACATATCATCACATTCAAATATTGTGATTTGGGCAGCCAGCCTATGCTTAGGGGATCTCCTGATCAGGGAGTTCCCATAAGCCCATCAGTGTCCACTGTCTATGTCTCTACCTATGCCCGTCACACTGATGTTGGCAGAGAGGTCGGGTGACCGTGAATCCCTCTTCGGTGGTACACTAGGCGAATCACTTCATCTCCGCGACCTAGCGACCTGTCACTCCATGCGTCTTCCCCAGACAATCCATGGAGCAACTCGTGTAGTACTACACCAAGGGGTCACCGCACCTATATAAACGCATCGGCCACGGCTAGCCGGTAATAAACCCCAGGATCTGGACTACTCATCAGAACGTCTGGAACAATAGCCGTGAGGTCCATAGATCCACTGTCCAAGGCTATGCGGAAGGAGTCACCATACCAACTTACAAGCAGCTATGCCTGCCAGGAGGCATGCATCCTAGCCGTCGCCGGAATGCTATAACCTCGGCGACATGTTTGCTAGGTCATTGGTTTGGTTTCGTCCATCCTAGCCATCTTAGGACTATCACGGTGACGACTTAGTGACACCATGCGGGTATAGTGAATACATCACAACGTTCTCTGGCAATAAACTAATCCATATATTATCCTTACCCTTTTATATCCAAGATGATTTCAACATCTTTGGGTGGTATAGGTTTATGAGCATTAAAGCTCGTATCCGTAACTTAAAGATGATTTCAAAACGGTGCATCGTCAATAATTACATACGTAAGTATGTCAATGTCACATGTCTATTAGTGATGTTTATCGATGTCTATGAATATGTCACACTATAGTGTAACATAATAAGTTCTAGAAGTAATTATGATATTGTATTACTTTTTGTCACATCAATCTAGTAGATAATAAACGAGAAATTAACCTAGCACATATTTGAATAACAGTAGCAATAAGACAACAAGCATATCACATTAATCATATAAATAGGCTATTCTAACATACAAAGCATGAATCATGAATGATTAAATATTTATTTCTAAGCAGTAAAACATTTATCTCCTCAAGTTTCGCCAACTTGAGAATAGTCTTCTGTAGTGAACCGGCGCACCTGGATATGTAGATCGATCTTCAGAACCAACCGTATGTTAGCTTGAACGTCGTCTAATTATATCAAGGTATCTACCTATTACAAGTAGCATTACCTTTAGATATGACCTTTAATATTATCTATCATTAATTTTATCTACAAGATACCAAATACCCCATCTTTACTATTTTGCTCACCTAACTCATCCCAAGTTAAATAATTATTCAACTAGATTTACTTAATCCAAACTAATCCTAATTGATCAACCTCATTTAATTTATTAACCTCAATCATAATCTCCAACTAATCAGGTCTCACTTTTCTTAAAAACCCAATTAATATTTCACAACATTTCTAATCTAAATTAATCATTTTCTACTTCCATTTACTTACAACATATCATTACTAGCTAAGTGGAAGCTAATCATCATGCCTTAGTGTTGACCTAAGTTCAATTACCCATTAAGACATAATTATTATATTACATACATGCTCACAAGTAAAAGAAGAAAAAGAATACAAAATACTTCATAAGTAAAAGATCCTAATAGGGTAGAAAGAGGGAGGTGGGGGAGATAGCATGATTTCAACCAAAAACACACCAATCAAGTTAATAGTACAATTGCAATGCATAATCCTAACACCATTATTCAACAACAGAGAGGAATTCTATTAGCATGCAACATTGAAGTCAGAATATAATTCAAGCATAAAATTTAATATCAAAGTAACCCGAAAACACACAACAACAAACAAACAATCTACTTATTAACATCAACTAATTCAAGCATAGGACATCAACAAGCAAGGATATAACACCAAGTCAAAGTTGTCTCACACGTGTACTTAGGCCTATGGTGTATCCTAAGTCCTATCCTTACTTTTAATGTTATTTTTTTAAACTTATGCTCTGATACCACCTTAATTGTCACGCCTTAAACCTACTTTTAGGCACGTGGCAACCGCCGTATAAGCTGCACTAATCAACCACAACTTATACAAGGCTAGATGTATCACAAAGCACAATAATTTCTTTTTATTAACATAGCGGAAACATAACAATCTACATTTTACAGCAATACTATAAAAATGAAATCTTTATCTAGATTTCTAAAATAAAATTTTATTTTGCCATAACTAGGTTCTCCCTCGCTCCCCGTATAAATATCCAACCTGTAACCTGCGGAACAGGAAAAAAAATGTACATCTGAGTCGCGAAACTCAGTGAGGCTACAGAGAGAGTACTCTAAAAATGGGCATAAGGTATTGTACAAAACTAATAAGGAGAATTATCCACTAAGTCACATATCAAATAACATACTCAACAGTATATCATCATACTATTAGATCAAAGCAGCAGAGTCATGATATGGACATGGCATATGAATAAAATATAAAGATTTAATCATAATAATAACTCAAATCCACTCAAATCCGTAAAATGTCATATTTCTTTAACCATTATATCAATCTTTTCCAAACTACATCTAAGACAGCCAGCCTATGTTCAAGGTAAATCCGTCGTCAGAGATTATCCCAAACCCGTCAGTGTCAACTCTATGTCCCTGTCCTATATGCCTGTACACTGACGTTGGCAGAAGGAGCTGGTGATCACGACACCCCTTCTAACACAAACACAAGTACCATACAGCACTATAATTTTGCCCAATGGCAGGATCACCACACAAATAATCAATCACATCCATCTCCATCCTGATAAGCTGAGATCTACCAGGTATGCTACCAAGAAACCTGGACTGCTCAGGGACCCACATCGTTGAGCATGCCAGAGTCATCAGGTTGCCTAGCCTGGGTAGCGCATTGAACGGTATTTTTCTTAGCACACCCTCTACTTTGGTGTAACACAAACAAGTTGAGCTCTGCACCGAAGTGAGATCCCGAATACACCAAAGTAGTAGTGACTAAGTCAACCGAACTTGCCCCTCTACCATTGCTAGCACATGACACATCCCATTCTAAGAACCTAACATCCTCTCCTAGGTTATCATAACCCTAAGATATCCAAAGTTCTTAGTTATACATCAATTTAGATCACTCTAGGTTTTAATCATAGCATGAACCTAAAGTGTCTCTAGTTTTTGTCTCATATCTCCATGTTCTATGTTCCTACTAAATGTCTCTACATCTATAGCATAACATGAACATATTAATATCCAACGTAACATGAGAACAATCATATATAGCATGCATATGATAACATCATGTATCTTTTCATAGTAAAATTTATCAATAACTATCAAATCACACATGCCATTAGAATATGCAACAAGCAGACATTCAACTCATCAACATGTACAATATATAACAATGACCCTTAAGACTCAGCATCTGTAGTAAGCCAAAATAAATTTGAAACCATAAGTCCTCACCTGAGTCTCAAGGCAGATCTTTAAACAAGATTCACAGCTTGGTCGTGATTCTTTAAGCAAACAAACAATTAGTCAATCAAGCAAAGCAATTCCTTTTTACTTCAACATAAATGTCAAGCAACAACATAGCAACACAACCTCCTAAAATAAATTAAATACAAGCAAACAAGCATGCATGAAAAACATAGCTTTACAATCTTCCTAACAACCCCTACTACTCATAACCTCACACCAAATTTATTTAATTACCTTTAAGTCAATTAAATAATTTAATAATCTTAAATAATCACAACCACTACAAACATACATAAAATCAACCTTAGCCACACCCATAAAATTTGTTTATATTTAAACTATACCATAAGATCATAAATTGAATACCTATTTGCACAAATATATTACTCTAACAATTTAAATCAACTATACCACCTTAATTAATCATATGGATCAATTATACCACCTTAATTAATCTAAAAATAATTTTTAATAATTTATAAAAATTCAATTACCACCAATAAATATTTTAAATCATAATTTTCCCAATTTTATCAATCAAAAAATCCAACTAACTTAATTATCCAATTTAACCATAGCATAAAATTTATAAATTCTGTAAAAATTATAGTTAAATAATTTTAATTCTGTTTAGAATAAATCAAATATAATAACACCTACCAAAATATTCTTTCATGTAAATATCATACAAATAATTAATTTAGACCTAGATAAACCCAAATTACCATAACTAAATCTAAACTCTAATTTAACAGTTTGGAAAAATTCTAATTAAATTGTGAAAATTATATCTAAGCATAATCTAGCATTACAAATTATTTCAGATTTTTCTAATATCAATATATGCTCAAACCCTTGAACCCAACATAAAATAATTCAGAAATCGAACCTAAAATTCGATAAAAATTCTAAATAAATTCCTACGAGCTCCAAACTTACCAACAAAGCTATAGAAACGTTGAGCAGCACTAATCCAGTTGTTAAACTACAAAAATCGGCTAAACCGTAGCTGAACCGGTCCGGATGAACCGGACCGGACCGGCCGAACCAAGCCGTTGCACGCGCGCCGCACGTGCGCCTGCTTGATCCGCCTCCTCACCTTCACTCGAAGCCCCACTGCACCGCTGCCGTTGCCCACCGTCCACTCGCCGGAACGCAGCGTGCGGCCTCTCCTGTACACCCTCGACCCACCAGCCGCTCTTCCAGGGTGGAAGGACCAATCTCCGCTCCTTCTTCGCAGGTGGAACCACTGCGGATAGAGGGGTGCTCTGTCCGCTGCCCAACACCGACCAACGTCGGATTCCAACCTCCCATGCCGCTTCCGCCATTACGATTCCACTTCTTATATTGAATTGCTTCCGGTAACCTATTTGTGGAGGGAGGTTCGTTCGATGTGCTCCCTGCCGGTGAATTGGACGGGAACAGGGGAAGAGTCGCTCGCTCCCTATTCCGCCGCCCCTTCCATGTTCTCCGCCACTTTCCGGCCTCCTCGCCGCAACCACCGGCGGATATCGACTCCCTCTGGAGTCGACTAAATGCTCGACTCCTCACAGTGAAGGGGAAGGACAATTTCCGTGTTCTTCACCTGTGGGATCGACCAAAGTCAGATCCTATGTCTACCAACTCCTCTTCGGCCACCTCTCCGCAGCCTTCTGCTGGTCGGAACTCTTCCCAAGGCTCGCCGGCCTCGCAGGCGACGACCATATCTCCGGCCGCAGAATCTCCTGGTTGCAACCGTCGACAGTCGGAGCTCCTCCGAACTCACCGACGCCAATGCCCTTGGAACAGGGCGAAACCCTATTTCGAGGGGTTTAAATCCTTTATATCGACGAGTCAGCCGACTCGTCCACGCTGACTCACCCGATTCGATCGACTCAGCCCAACTCGGTTGAGTCGACCCGCCCCCAACTCGCTACATGTGCGTTGTACGTGCACGACGATTTTAATTAATTTTTTTTTACTTAATTAACTAATTCAAAATCTTTAAAAATTAAATTTTAAATTTAAATCTTTATTATTTTAAAACTTTTCTTTTCTATTATCTATTTCCTTTTCTATTTCTATTATTATATTATTTTCTTTTTATTTATTTTATTAATTAAATATTATTATTTTTTTGAAAACAAGATTTACGTAAAGAAATGTACACGCATTTACAATTTATTTACTAATAGGGTCATTTATTTATTTACTCATATAATATATTTTTAATAATTTTTTTATATATTATTTGTATCCTTACCATAATACCTATATTGTAAAAAGTATGACTTTATATAAATATAATTAAAGAACAAATTATATGCACAAGTAAGGTGCATATTGAAAAAAGTGATAAGGAGCATAGCGGTACTTCAATGTCACCCTCAATTGGCTGGAGCATCAACTAGAAAGACTACAATCGGCATAATTTATTCAAAACTTTTGCGCACATTACAGAAGAAGACTTGGAAGTGTCTAGTTGGTGATTCAATTACTCGGCCTAGAGCTACTTTCATTCTATTGCTAGAAGAACTAAATGAAGGAAAAGGAAAAGGTGGCTTTTGTAGGTGGCCATGGTAGAGTTTGCGTCACATTTGGGAAAAGGAGAACTAAATGTTGTTTAAAAAATAAGTCAAAAATGAAATAAGTTTTTGATTGTTATTATTAGGCTTCACGGCCAATGAGACCCTGTGTCCTAATTGAACTCAATTTTTTTTTAACAAGGCTCAACAACCTCAAAGAAAAATATAATAAGCGTGTCTTCTCTTCCTCCCCTCACATTGTAGCAGCTGACTGCGAGCGAGCGAGCAAGGAGGAATCTAAAAATAGAGATCTCTCTTTGCTTGTCCTCTTCTTCCTTCTTAGCAATTCCTCATCAATATCCCTAGCTGTGGAGTTGTTCTTGGAGTCAAATTCGCCAGCCTATTGTTCTATTTGATTTGGAGTTGCAAGGATGAGTCTAGGAGACAACGACGTCAAGTACTTGAAGATACAAAGTTGTGATCTGCGAGTGGACAACCTTTGCTGTGAAGGATGCCAAAAGTAGGTGAAGAAGGTACTTCATAAGATAGAAGGGGTTTGCACGTCTACAATCGATGCAGATGCGAAGAAGGTGACGGTGATCGGGAATGTGGATCGTGAGATCGTAATAGAAAAGCTCAACAAGGCTGAGAAACACGCGTAGTTTTGGTCTGCCAATGGGTCGAAAAAACAGAATCTCCCCAATAAGCTGTAAAGTCTCCAACTAGAGCTTTCTAAAGATCAGTAGAAGGGTAGTGGAAATGCCCAAAAGGGTAGTAGCAAGGAGCATATAACTCCGCAACCACAGAAATAGGCGAAAGTGTTCAAAGATCTGAAGTTTTCGAGCCTTAAGGACCTTAAGAATCCATTCGAGATGACCTCTAAGACAGTAAAATCAAACCATCCTACTAATGAAGCTGAGGTTGAGGATGTAGGTGAGTTCGACGTTGATGCTTATGGGTACGTTGAGCACGAGGAGGTCCTTCCCCATGATACACCTTTAGGAACACTTCCAATGACCTCCATCGATTTTCTGTATACTATTTTATCTATCCTGAGCCGTCTTCAGGCTCACTTGGACCACTTTAGAAAGAAAGAATGAGTAGACTAGTCTAGGAAGAAAAGTCATTGTCTTTGTCAGATAATTTTATCATGGCTCGGTACTCGGTTAACCAATCGATACCTAAGATCACATCAAGTCTTATATCCTAGCATCTCTAAGGGTCGATCAGCCCCCTTAGAAACGTCGTGTTCCCATAAGACTTTTGTGATCCGGTATCGATCAGAACACGAGCAGTCGAACCAATTAAGATCATAGATCTTAGAACTATCACATAAAAGAATACAGTTTAGACAACCAAAGGTCCTTAAACAATTCTAATGATTGCATTGAAACCAGTATCCAAAAGGAATAATAGAGACAGTAGGAAAGTCCAAAGTTGAGCCAATTTATTTAAGCATCCAACAAAATAAATTTGTCAGCTTAGAGAGAGACAAACATAAAAAGATTGATATATCTTATTTTGAAAAATAAGTAATGGACTTTCTAATAATTGTCATAGAACATTTGAGAAAGGATTAAACCTTTTCCCAAGGATACCAAATTTGAGATCTTACACTTCAAAGGAAGATATGGTAAATTGAGTCAAGCAAAATAATGAATTTTGAAGAATGAAACAATTGACTTGGCCTAGTACAACGAACTACCCTAAACATAGAGAGAGCAGTTAGATTGCTAAAGTTGGAGTTTCAACCTTCAAAGGAGAAAATTTCCACAATTTGTAAGGTCATGGTAGCTGGAATTAATAATCTGAATATTATCTTGAATGATCAAGGAATATATTGAAGATCAATTTCCAAGTTTCAGACCATTGGTAATGAAAGAGTAGTTAATTCAAGGACATCAAAATTTGTTAGAGATCCATAACAATGTTTACACTTTTCTCGCATCAATAACATCGCTAGAATAATGAAAGAAAGGATAACTTCAAATTTTCCTTAAAATTTTATTCCAAGAATAGGTATGAAAGTACAAACATTGTAATATAAATGTGAAGATGATAGGAAGGAGAAAGTAACAGTCGAAGTGATAAAAAAATCAATCTCTCTTGATTCATTGATGCCCTCCCAATTGTTGGAAATTAGAGGAGAAATTTTGGAACTATAACTTGGAATTGATAATCAAGAATAATAACAAAGATATAAGAGCAGTTACTAACTGCTAGGAGGACTAGAGTAGTCAAAATAACCATTGAAATAATGGTGAAGTACCAATTGAAAGTGGAGAATAAAATTTTACAACCAAAATGAAAATTAAGACTAAAGCGAGTACTCAATTGTTACTTTAATTTGTAGTACAATTGAGGACTGAAAAAGGTGTAAGCCAAGCTTGAAGTAAGAGGTTGTAGATAGGGTACAAAATATAGTTAATTATTGCAATCACTGAGAATTTCAAGAGAAAGGAAGCTTTTGTTTCTGTACAGGTTTGTAAGATAGACCTGTATAAAGAGGTATAGTGATGATACTCCCATCAGAAGAAATTTTGGTAATTGTAACAAGAAAGTATAGTATCAATAACCCTATCGCTACCGGATATGAGAATTTACTCTTTATTGAAGTGTACCTTTGCCAATTTACACTTCCATAAAGCAATGGGAGGAACCCTATACTTTTAGATAAGATTGTTCATCAGAAAGTTTACCAATTTAGGAGAAAGGAATAAAGAAAATTGAAATTGTCAAGATTTATAATGTATGCAGAATAAAATTTCAGCATTGTTGTTCATATAAGACCATGGTACTTATTGTGATAAATGATAAAATTTAGATTCACCATTGGGAGATTTTAGATCAAAAGTGATGGAAGAAAATGAATATATATTCTGCCACTAGCAATAACATGACAGATTAAAATGGAAAGATGAATGGTTTGTCAAACCAAGAGTATCAAATTTTCGGTATACCAAATTTTCAGGGTTTAGTGAATTTTGAAAAATCATAACTTTCTCCACAGAGCTCAGATTAGGCTAAAGTTTTGAGGGTAGGTTTTGACATCAGTGAAGAAAGTGTCTGCCAAATTTTATAGGAATTTGAAACTAAGAGAATTCAGGGTGATTAAATCTCCGAGACAAGGTAAATCTGAAATTTCAGCTATCTAAGTTTATAATACTTTGACACATTTCATTACCTTCGACTTTAGCTCACCTTTTTGTGGCACATAGGAGTTGTGATTTATATTTTTGTGGTAAAGACCATATTATGAGGGAAGAAATACAATAGAGTCCTTTAAGGAATGAGAAGGCTACAAATCGAATTCTCCTTTAGTATCACTTGAAGAATTCAGAGTTAAGAATCAATGTCGGTTTAATTTCAATATCTCCTTTTGGTATAATAGGTATGTTTGTCTAGGATTTGGTAGAAAGATCTTTAAAAAAAAATCGACATTGAGAATATGCAAGTATATCCACAAAAATAAGCATCAACTTTAACATGCTGACAATGCTAAACTTTCAACAACTATAAGCTCATGGAATTTACTTATAATTCTTGTTGGATTGTTCAGTAATTTAAGGTTCTAGATGGTATTTGGACCCTTACTTGAAAGAGTCAAAAGTATCATTCATTCAAAGGGTTTTAAAAGATGTCAAAAATTAGGGAGAGATCTATACTAAGAAAGAAAGGAGTTGTTAACCATCACTAGAAGAAAACTGAGTTTGTTTGGTACCGAAGGATAATACCATTTTTTTTTTTACATTCAAGAGTTTTCAATAGAGGAATAATTAATATTTTGAGAACAGACAACATCAAAGGAACGGCCACTGCTAAAGATTTGTAAAGAAATGATTGATACATATCAGCGAATGAAAATAAGGGAATGTTTTCCAATTTAAGGAAGGAGAACTATATTACATAGTATAGTTCCTCTGATATACTAGTACTTGATGGTTATCCATACAATGTCAGATAAGAATAAATGAGTGAGATTGAATGAGGTGGATATCAAGATTGAGAGGTAAGATAATACTCTTGGTATCAGTACCTTAAGATCATCAAAATATTGAATGAGGGATAGTATTGACCTCAGATTATGATCAATGAGTAAGGAATGGTAAGATTACTAAAAATTGAGGAATGACACTCCACAATTTAACCATATTCTCAACTAAGTTCTAAATTTATAGAGAAGAGAAGAAACAAGTAGCTGTTGCTACCCAAAATTATTAAATGTTTAGTTTGAGCAGAATCTCAACATGGAAAACTTACGAACTTAATCAAGAAGAAATTTTTGAATTTGACTAGAGTAGATGATCAACCCATATCAGGTGGGCAGCAAAGGGTCATATGTTCAATAGTTGAGCGAGATCAATTAGAATCAAAGTAACTTAGTTGATACCTTAGACGAAGAAAGCATAGAAAAAAAAATTAGTTTCACACAATTTCATAGGTTATCCAACATCCTCACCAACCAAAATAAGCATAGGACTCCCACAATAAGTTCTCTATAGACTCATGTGTAAATCTCTAAATGTTCCTATATTTCCCTAAGTCAATTTTCAGCAATCACCATACATCACAATAAAAATCAACATAATTTACCAAATTAAAACACACCAAGCACACTCAAATTTACTCATTAATACCAACCAAATAATCATAGTACACAACCAAGAAAGGGACATAGAACTTAACCCAATAAGGTAAGGTAAGGAAAACATAATACCAAAGGTATCAACAAGCAAGGGCAATACATGGACATAACACCACGAGTAAAGAAGCATAAGGGCAAAATTTTAAATCCCTAGAACCTCTCTTTACCCCGTCCAAGTTATCTCACATGTGTCCTCAACCCTATGGTGTACCTTAAGTCCTTATCCTTACTTTATATTTCATCTTTTTAAACTTATGCTCTGATACCACCTTAATTATCACGCCCCAAACCCATCTTTGGGCACGTGGCAACTGCCGTATAAGCTGCACTTCTCCACCACAACTTATACAACACTCGATGTATCACAAAGCAGAATAATTTCTTTTTATTAAACACAGCGGAAACATAAACAATGTACATTTTACACAAATACTATCATAATGAAACCTCTATCTAGATTTACAAAATAAATTCTATTTATTCATGACTAAGTTCTCCCTCGCTCCTTACACCAATGGCCAACCTATAACCGCAATAGGGAAAAAATTTGCACATCTGAGTCGCAAAACTCAGTAAGGCTATAGAGAGAGCACCCTAAAAATGGGCATAAGGTATTGTACAAACCGACAAGAAAATATATCCACCAAATCACACATTCAATTTAACATAGCACAACATATAGCAAAACTTAACATAACAATGTAGCAGTCAAGTTATTCCAACAATGCATATAAACATGATACTAGAACTTATTTTCATAACTTAAATCTTAAAAAGATCTAATCACATAAATCAATATATATATCATAAGTTATCCAGTATCATTCCTAAGGCAGCCATCCTATGTTCAAGGCAAACCCCTTGTCAAGGATCTCCCCGAACCCCGTTAATGTCAACTCTACATCTCTATCCTAGATGCCCGTACATTGACGTTGGCGGAAGGAGCTGGTGACCACGACACTCCTTCTATGTAACAATAAGTACCATACAGCGCTGTGTTTCTGCCCCATGGCAGGATCACCATACACAATCACAAATCACTACCATCTACAGCCTGGCAAGCTGAGATCCACTGCATATGCAACCAATGAACCCGGACTACTCAGGGACCCCACATCGTTGAGCATGCCAGTGTCAATCAGGTTTCCTAGCACTAGTAGCGCATGGCCCGGTACTGTTCCTAGCACCCATATACCTTGGAGTAACCCAATAGGTTAAACTCTGCACCGGAGTGAGATCCCGGCTACACCAAAATATCTAAGGCTAAGTCAACAGAGCGTGCATTTCTACCTTGACTAGCACATGACTCCTCACCACATGTTGGCACATAGCAGACTAAGAACCTTAATGTCATCTCCTAGGTTACCATGACCCTCAAATGTCCAAAGGTTCTTAATTAAATGTCAAATAAGATTACTCTAAGTGTTATCATAACATGTACCTAAAGTGTCTCTAATCATATCTCATGTCATCATGTTACATATTCTCGCTAAGTGTCTCTACATCTCTAGCAACATGAACATATCAAAAATAACATAACATGAGTATCAACATCAAGAGCATACATATAACAGCATCATACATATACCAGCATGATATAACTTTCAAAGTCATATCAAAACATACATATAATAGCATCACATGTCAACTAAAATGCATCCTTCCAATGAACCACATACTAATTAAATATGCAACCAAGTAGACATATAACTTATCAGCATGTACAATAATTAACAACGACTCTTAGGACACAACATCTCTAGCAACATGAACATATCAAAAATAACATAACATGAGTATCAACATCAAGAGCATACATATAACAGCATCATACATATACCAGCATGATATAACTTTCAAACTCATATCAAAACATGCATATAATAGCATCACATGTCAACTAAAATGCATCCTTCCAATGAACCACATACTAATTAAATATGCAACCAAGTAGACATATAACTTATCTTGGCTGTGATTCTTAAAAGCAAGCAAGCAGACAGTCAAGCACAGCAACTCCTTCTTACTCCAACACAAATCACAGTTTGGCCGTGATTTGTCAAGCAACAGCACAGCAATCTCCCCCACCTCCTTCTCCTTTCCCTATCATACTCAAACCTTCTCCATTATTTAGTTTTCTCCTTTCCTTACTTAAAGTTATATATATAGAATAATTATGATGGATGGGGAGAGATTCGAACTGGGGTTTGTACTAGGGAAATACTACTAAATCCCAATTAGCTAGTTATTATATGATGTGGGAGAATTGTTGATGTGGTTTGATTTATGTTGAATGTTTTGATGTGGTTTTTGCATATGGGGTGATTGAATGTTTTGCTGATGTGGAATTTTTGTTGAATGTTTTGTAGATGTTTATGTTGAATGTGATATGGAATTTTTGTTGAATGTTTTGTAGATGTTTTATGTTGAATGTGATGTGGAATTTTTGTTGAATGTTTTGTAGATGTTATGTTAAATGTGATGTGGAATTTTTGTTGAATGTTTTGTAGATGTTTTGTGTTGAATGTGATGTGGAATTGTTACACGCTTTTGTTGTGAGTATTTTGCCGTGAACCATGGCATGACTTTAAATATTTAATGTTGTGGGCTTTTGACGAGGCTTTGATGAATATAAATCGGTGTGTTTATGTGATGAATGTGGTGGTTTTCAATGAAGGTGAATTTTTGTGAGTTGTTGCAATGGTGACGTTTTAAATTATTGTTATTTGTAATATGATGGTTTTGCATGTGTTGGTTGTGGTATTTGTATTTTTATATGATGGTGAGGTTTTGTGTTTTGGTGATGATGGTATTGTTGATGAGTTTGATGATGGTGTCATGGTATTTAGTTGGTTGTGGTATTTGTATTTTTATATGGTGGTGATATTTGTATTTTTATATGGTGGTGATGTGATTTGGTTTTGGGTTGAGGTTGTGACTTAATGTTGAGAATGAATTGGTTTTCATCCGAGTATTTTGGTTTGTTTTGTTGATGTGTGGATGAGTTTGTTTTGTTTTTGCATATGTTGTTGCCATGGGGTTTGGGTTTGTTGTTAATGTTTTAATGGTGTTATTGAGTTTGGCATGTAGATAATAAAATAATTATATTAGAATGGGGAATCGAATGCAGGTCATCACTAGGATACAGTCGCGTGGTTCCACCTTATTATCCGTTAGATGTGATAGTTAAATAAAATTAGAGAGTGATTAGTTAAAACTAAGATGACTTGTCACCTTATCGACAAAGTTAATTATAAATCATATAAAAGTAAATCTCTAAATATGACTTTATTTATAATAGGAAGATCCACTCGAAACGATTAAAGGAAGTACGACTTATTACACGGTTGGTTCTGAAGAAGACCCAACTACATTATCAAGTGCGTTGGTTCACTGAATGTAGGATTTATTCAAGCTAGGGAATTCCTACCGAGGTTTTCTTAGGAAAACTCTTGGATGTCTCAAATATAATAAAATGAAATGCTTGTCATGATTATGTATATATGGATAGATGTATGTTATGCTTACTATGATATTATCTAAATGCATGTTAGAATGATTTACTTTGTTTACATGCATGATCATGCCATGTTTACCATGCTATTTATTTAACATGTCTATGAATCCTATCCTGTATGCTATGTTATTTATCTTTGCTATGATAACATGATTACCATGCAGTTATAGATAAGAATGATGACATGTTAGAAACTCATAGGAGACATCACTAGGAATCAGACAGGAAGGGGTACTGCTTGCATACCCCGTTTGACCACGGCGTACCGCCGATGGTCAGAATGGTGATGCTCCACCACACACCACTCCCGAGGCTACACATAGCTTGGATACTGGGAGTTGGTGGGGAAAGGGACTGTACACACTCCAAGGTCATATTAGACCGGATATATGGAGCAAGTCCTTACCCGATGATTTCTACCCGCACGAGTGTCGTTTAAGGGGCACTCATGATAGTCCTGAGATGGTTAGCTGGGACGAACCAGAACAAGAACCTAGCAAACATGTCGCCGAGGTTGTAGCATTCCGGTGATAGCTAGTCTGCACACCTCTTGGCAGGCACCGCTGCTCGGGGATTGGTACGGTGACATCCCTCCGCATAGCCTTGGACAGTAGATCCGTAGACCACACGGCTACCATCCTTAACGTTCTGCAGACGAACGGATGGTGAGTCCGGATCCTAGGGGGGTACTATATCGACCGAGACCATAGTCGATGAACTTTATTGACGGTGACCCCGTCTTCGGACGGTGTGTAGTACTACACGATTGTCGTTGTCCTTACGGCATCCGGGGAGGATGTAAGGGCACGGCGGGTTCGTTAGGGGAGGCATGGTAGGCGACTAGCGACACCGAGGAGAGTGATCACGGGTCACCCGTCACCTCCGCCAACATCAGTGCAGCGGGCATAGGGAGAGACAGAGACGAAAGGCACTGATGGGTTTAGTGATGCTCTCTGGCCGGAGTATTCACTAAGCATAGGCTGGCAGCCCGAGTCATGAGACTGATAGACATAGTGCACCGTAGATAACATTCCGGTGACATCGATGACACAGATACCGTAGATGACATTCCGGCGACATTGATGACACAGATACTAGAGAAAGCTTAGGTGACATTGATGACATAGTGACTAGAGACAGCTTAGGCTACATCTAGTGTTATACGTGTTGTATTTGCTTACACTGTTATTTGCATTTATGATATTCTTCACATGTATTATATGAAAATGACTATTAATAAACCTAAGGCATCCTAGATTAATCCTCCTAGCCTTTGATTTCCTTATTCGGTTTCGAGCTGTAAATTCGCACTAGGCCGCAAGGCTGAGCACACCGCTTTTCCCCGTGTGTGCAGGTTATTAGATGACCGATTGAGATAGTAATTTATTTTTCTTTATCGTTATCTTTTATCATAGAATTGTAGTAGGTTTATCGGGACTCTGTTAGCAACGATGAGTTAAATACTTTGATTGTATATTCCGCTGTGTAAACAATGTGTTTGGATTGTATGTATCACTTAATGCCTTGTATGGGTCCGTTGGGCTCATACGGCGGTTGCTACGTTTCCGACAGTAGGGTCGGGGCGTGACACTAAATCCATAAATTTTGTAAAAATTTTAAATAAATTATTTTAATTCTAGTTAATGTAATTTAAATAGCATAACACCTACAAAAATCTTTCTTCATGCATTTAACATACAATTACTCCATTTAACATACAATTACTCCATTTAAACTCTAAATTACTCAAATTATCATAATTAAACCAATAACCATATTCTAATAATCTGAAAAAATTCTAGTTAAATCACAGAAATTATATCTAAGCATAATATAGCATGAAAAATTATTTTAGATTTTTCTGATATCTTTAACGGACTCAAAACCATAAACCCAACCTTAATAAATTCGAAAACTAATTCTAAAACATGTTAAAAATTCTAAATAAATTTCTTAAGGTTCCAAACTCACCAATAAAGCCCGAGCCGTATTGAACCGCACCGAAATCAAGTGAAAAATAGTGAATCCAAGCTAACCCATGTCGAACCGCTGTCAAACCGACCGTTCGATTGAACCGGAACCGGCACGCCCCACGCAGGCACCTCTGAGTTCGCCCTTTCCTCTGTCATCGCTCGATCTCCCCGCTGGCTCCAACGTCGATCGCCGTCGATTCCGGTGTCCACCGCTGCTGGAGCCTCGCCGGACAACTGCCCCGACTAGTTCACTCCTTCCTCGACTCTTCGACCAGCTTTCTTTGCCACCGGCGGTATCACGCCCCAAACCTACCTTTGGGCACGTGACAACCGCCGTATAAGCGGCACTTCAACGTCACAACTTATACAAGGCCAAAAAGTATCACAAAGCACTACTATTTCATTTATTTACAAAGCGGAAGCAATAACATTGTACATTCAAGCCAACATTACTCATTCATATCTCTATCTAGATTACAAAAAAATAAATATTATCCACCAACTAGGTTCTCCCTCACTCTCCGCCAATAGCCAACCTGTAACCTGTGCAACAGGGGAAAAATGTGCACATCTGAATCGTGAAACTTAGTGAAGCTAGAGAGAGAGCACCTTAAAAATGAGCATAAGGTATTGTACAAACCAACAAGAAAATATATCCACTAAAATCACATATTAAACCAACATGTCAATAATATAACAAGGCAACAAATAGGAAACATTATGAACATGATCATAACATAACATAAAATAGGATATAAGAAATATGATCATAACATTGCTATTAAATAAAATATGTCATATTACTTTAATTAATATATCATTATCTATCCATTCTACACTAAGGCTGCCACCTATGTTTAAGGAGAATCCCTCATCAGAGACTTCCCTAAACCCGTCAATGTCAACTTTGTGTCTCTGTCCTATATGCCTGCACATTGACGTTAGCAGAAGGAGCTGGTGATCACGGTAACCCTTCTTTCTAATACAAGATCTTTCCAAACCAAGTACCATACATCGCTGTAATTCTGCCTCATAGCAGGATCACCATACAACCACCTAATCCATCCGTCCACAGCCTGGCAAGCTGGGACCAAAACATATACTACCAATGAACCTGGACTGCTCAGGGACCCACATTCGTTGAGCATGCTAGTATCAATCAGGTTCCCTAGCACTAGTAGCGCATGACCCAGTACTATTCCTAGCACCCATCTACGTTGGAGTAATCCAAATAAGTTGAGCTCTACACCGAAGTGAGATCCCGGCTACACCAAAGTATTTGAGGCTAAGTCAACTGAGCGTGCATTTCCACCTTGGCTAGCACATGGCTCCTCACCATATGTTGGTAGCATATCCAACTATGAACCTAATGTCATCTCCTAGGTTACCATGACCCTAAGATATCCAAAAGTTCTCGGTTAAATATCAAATAAGATCACTCTAGGTGTTATCATAATATGTACCTAAAGTGTCTCTAATCATGTCTCATGTCATCATGTTCCATGTTCTTGCTAAATATCTCTACATCCCCAGCAACATGAACATATCAAAAATAACATAACATGAGTATCAACATCAAGAGCATGCATATAACAGTATCATCCATATATCAGCATAGTATAACTTCCAAATCAATATCAAGAACATGCATATAATAGCATCATATGTAAACTATCATAGCATACTTCCAACAATTCACATGCTAATCAAATATGCAACCAAGCAGACATATAACTTATCAGCATGTACAATAATTGACAACGACCCTTAGCACTCAGCATCTGTAGTAGGCCAAAATAAAATTTGAAACTATAAATCATCACCTGAGTCTCAAAGCAAATCTTTAAATAGGAATCACAGCTTGGCCGTGATTCTTTAAGCAAGCAAGCAATTAATCACCAAAAGCAATTCTGTTCTACTTCAACACAAATCACAGCTTGGTCATAATTTGTCAAGCAATAACATAGCAACAGAACCTCCTAAAATAAATTAAATACAAGTAAACAAGCATGGATAAATAACACAGCTCAAACAATCTTCCTAACAATCCCCACTACGCACAACCTCACATCAAATTTTATTTAATTACCTCTAAGTCAATTAAATAATCTAATAATCCTACGTAAATACAATAACACAAACATACATTTAAATTATACCATAAGACCATAAATTGAATACCTATTCGCACATATATATTATTCTAATAATATAAATCAATTATATCATCTTAATTAATCATGTAAATTAATTATATCACCTAAATTGATCTAAACTCTATCTTAACAGTTTGGAAAAATTCTAATTAAATCATGAAAATTATATCTAAGCAAAGTCTAGCATCAAAAATTATTTTATATTTTTCTGATATCAATAATGCGCTCAAATCCTTGAACCCAACCTAAAATAATTTGAAAACCAAACCTAAAACTTGATAAAAATTCTAAATAAGTTCTAAAAGACTCAAAACTTACCAATAAAACTATAGAAACGTTGAACCCAAGTAAACCGGTCGAAAAACCACGCAAACCGGCTGAACCCACCCTTGAACCGCAGGTGAACCGGTCCTAGACGAACCCGTTTTGTTGAACCGGGTTGGACCGGACCCCAACTGCGTTTGAGCCGGACCGCCGCACGCGCGTCGCACGTGCGGTTCGGCTTCTTCTTCCCCGCTCCTCCTCTGTTCGAACCAGCGGAGCTCCGCCGCCGATTCCTCTCCGACCAACCGCCGCCCACGCGACAAAACGCAGCGCCCGTGTTCTCCACTTCTCCCCCAACCCTCTGACGACCTTTCCGCGGCGGAAGGACCCGTAGACTCTCCTTCTTCGCCGGCGAAGACGCTGCGAGCAGAGAGTTGC
This sequence comes from Thalia dealbata, assembly GCA_030544415.1. Classification (NCBI taxonomy): domain Eukaryota; kingdom Viridiplantae; phylum Streptophyta; class Magnoliopsida; order Zingiberales; family Marantaceae; genus Thalia; species Thalia dealbata. Next base: position 29,523,475 of record CM060454.1, on the reverse strand, counting down.
TCTGTTCGCCGCCAACTCCGGCCACAGCCGGGATTCCGGCTTCCGACGCCGCCTTCGCCGCCCCAATCCGACTTATTTGAAGTGGAATTGATCGCAGTAGCCTCGTCGTGGAGGGAGGTGGGTGTACTGCGCTTCCTTCCGGTGGATTCGACGGGAACAGGGGAAAGATCGCTCGCTCCCCTGTTCCGCCGACCCGTCTACGCTCTCCGGCGATTCCAGCCCTCACGCCGCAAACACCATACGGAATCGACTCCCTCTGGAGTCGACTCGATGCCCAGAACCTCACCGCGAAGGGGAAGAACGTTTTCTGAAACCCTCGCCGGCGAGATCGTCCGAGGACAGCTCCTCCTCTAGCCGCTTCCGCTTCAACCGTTTCCCAGCACAACCACAGCTCGTCGGAGCCGCAACTAGACTTTTTCGGCCACGTAGCCGACTCTCCTCTCCCGGCCTGACCTTCTCCTCTGTTGAAGACGACGTTCGCCGGCGAATTTGGTTCCGCCGCCCGCCGCCGTCTCCCCTCTCCCAACACAGAGGGTCTCGAGGGTTTTAAACCCTCGCTCCTTCTCTTTCCGCTCGCTGCGCGTGCGCCGCACGCGCAGCGGCGGAAATTTCGCTTTTTTTCTTTCTAAATCCTATTTTAAATCTTCATTATTATATTTATTTATTTTATAAAATTTTCCTTTTCTCATATAAACCTCTCCTTCTTCCTAAATTATATTTAATCATTTTCTTTTTCCTATTTCTATTTCTATTTTATTTATTATTTTACTAATTAAAATTTTTAAAAAAAATAGGATTTACAATTCCTCTCCCCCTTAGGATTTTTGGTCCTCCAAAAATGACAATCTAACCCCTTAAAATTTTCTTAAACTTTTTATATTTTCTAAGACACAATAACCTAAAGAAATCATCCAACTAAGTTAAACAATTTCAAACATATTCAAACAATTTATCAACAAAAATACAATCAAAGCAAAACACTAAGCAACCTCCTGTGGGTATTGAGCTCTAACTTGGGCTCAGTCTCCCATGTCTCTTTCTCTACATTTTCATCCCTCTTGAGTACCTAAACTAGAGGCATGATTTTACCTCGTAACACTTTATCACGGCTCTCAACTATAGCCATTGTCATTTACCGTTAGAATATGCGGTGGATCCGACACATACTTCTTAAGCATCGACACACGGGGCATGTTATGGATTCTATCAACGTTTACCGGTAGCTGTAATCTATAAGCCACCGGCCCAACTCTCCAGAATCCCAACTAGTCCCATACATCTTGGATGTAACTTTCCTTTTTAGGTAAAACTGGAAAAGTCATTTCCAAGAAAACACCTCTAGCAACACTCTATCCCCAACCGCAAATTCTAACGGCTTTCGCCAATTGTCTGCACATACTCTTTTGTCTATCCTAAGCTGCCGTCAATCTTCCTCGGGCTACTTTAGAAATAAAGTATGAGTAGGCTAATCTAGGGAAGAAATAGTCACTGTCTTTGCTAGGCAATCTCATCAATTAATCACTATATCTTGATACCTGATTCACTACTCAATACCTAAGATCATATCAAATCAAAGTCTTTTACCTAAGGTACCAATTCAGCTCTTTAGCTCACATCCTAGCATCTCTAAGGGTCGATCAACCCTCTTAGAAATATCGTGTTCACATAAGAGCTCTATGTTCTGACGTCGGTCAGAGCACAAGTAGGTGGACCTGTTAAGATCGTAGACCTTAGGTTTAGCACTTTATGGAATCAAGAATACCAATTGGTCAATTAAAGATCTCTAAATAATTCCAATAGTTGCATTCAAAACAGGTAACTAAGAAGAATAGCAGAGACAACTTTAATAGTTCAAATCGAAGCAATCACATTAAGCATCCAAATAAATTAGTCTACTCAGAAAATAAAGAGATAATTATAAAATTTTAACTATTTGAATGTATACCATCCAGAGAAGTTATGCAATCAACTTTTAAACATAGAACATTTGGAAGTAAATAGGTTCTTTCTTAATGGCACTCAATTGAGATTTCACCATTCCGAGGAAAATATGGCCATATAAGCCAGGTAAAAGAATAAATTATTCAAGAATTCATCAAACAATATTCTCGCAAATCAAGAAGTAAATCAGGGACCTCGGTCCGACATAATCGGCACCGACACATCATGTGGTCTCACAACTCATGAAGGTTTTACTTCTACTCCCTTTTTCCATCCTAGGGTTTGGCTTTGCATCAAAAGGTTAAAGAATCAAATGACCAAAAAAGCAAAGAAGGGTGTGTCAAGTCGCAATCAACCTTCCAATAATTTAACCCATCATACAATAAGTTGTAAGTCAAAACTTTTATATAACAAACCACTAGCTTTGAGACCTACTTCAATGGGCAGTAGAGAATGTAACTTGGGTTCCCAATAGCTTCTCTACATTTAATTCCTAATTCTCAAGAGATCTAAATGGTTAGGGGAGATTATTTATCAGAGAATATATAACTTTAGAACAAAGGAATAAAAAAAAATTAAGATTGACAAAGTTTAGAATGTAGGCAAGATAAAATTTCAACTTTGTTTTTCACACAAGCCCATAGTACTTGTTATGATGAAGAATCAAACTTAAATTCACAATTGAGCGATTCCAAATCAAAGGCAAGGGAAAAGAATGGATTTATATTCTGTTATTAGCAAGGCATGACAAGGTTCAAGTGGAAAGATGTATAGTTCTCAATTCAAGAGTATTAAATTTTCGGCACACTAAATTTTCAGAATTTAGTGAACTTTGGAAGGTTATAACTTCCTCCACAGACATCAGATTAAGCTAAAATTTCGAGGGTAAGTTTTGACATCAGTGAAGAAAATTTCTACCAAATTTCATAAGAATTTGATACTCAGAGAACTCAGAGTGATTAAATCTCTAAGATAGGGTAAATCTGATGATGATTAAATTTCAGATTTATGGTACTTGGCTCTAATGATTGGTACATCTCACTATTTCTGGTTTTAGCTCACCCTTTAGTTGGGTATGGGAATCATGGCTGATATTTCGAAGTAGGAATGGTATCACCAAGTGGGAAATACAGTAAGGATCCTTAATGACGGATAAGGTTTTCCAACTTGATCCTCCTTTAGTATTGCCTGGGAAATTCAGGATTGGAAATCAAGGTTGGAACTTTAGGATTGAAAATTTTAGTAAGCTTGTCTAAGATTAGATAGCAAGGTCTTTAATAATCAACCTTGAGAATAGGCAAGTATATGAATAAGAGATCCATTCTTTTAATCTAACATGCTGAGACTGTCAACTTTCAGCACTAGGAGTTCATTGAATTTACTTACAACTCTTACTAGGTTATTCACTGACTTAAGGTTTTAGATTTATTTGAAACCTTTATGAAAGAGTCAAGAGTGTCACCAAAAAGGTTTTGTAAGATGATGAAGATTAGGAAGGGAAATATACTAAGGAAGAAAAGTAAATGGTTAACCATCAAGGGAAGGAAATTGAGTTCATTTAGTACCAGAGATGGTACCACTTTGAATGCACTCCAGAGTATTCAACAAAAGAATGATAAATATTTTGAGAATGATCAGCATCTGAAGAATGATAATTACTAAAGGTTTGTAGAAACAGGATTAAAATAGATCGATGAATGACAATGATGGAATAGACCTTCTTTTTATCTACATATGCCAAATATAGTTCATGGATATCAAGATTTTTGGTTTTCCTAGTTTAAGGAAGAAGAACTATATTGCATAGTATAGTTCCCGTGATATGCTATTACTTGTTGGCTATTCATATAAAACTGTCAAATAGAGATAAAAGAATAAGATTGAAGTAAGATAATAGATATACCCCATTGGTACCAACTAGTGCATGTGGTATCAATAACTTTGGGTTCTATTTAACTCTTGAGGTCAATACCCTAAGATCACCAATATGTTGAATGTGAGATGATATTGATCTCTGATTATGATTCAAGAGTAAGGGATGATAAAATTAATAAAAGCCAGGGGAATGAAATCCTATAGCTTAACTATGTTCTGAACTAAGTTCTAGACATATAGAGAATGAAGGTCACTATTCTCCTACTTTGGTTTTGTATTAGATACGATAGGAAAACAATTGAAGAGGATCCCTATCCTTCTTCTTAGCCTCAATTTGAGAAAAGGATAGTTCTAATGCTGCAACGAGGATCAAATTTAAATATCCAAGGCTGCATAAGGTATCAATATTTAATTTTTAATATTTCTGCATAGAGAATCATATGCCATGTCTTATTGATACTAATAGGTAAATGACTCCCATAATTTGCAATAGGGAAGGAAAGTAATTGTTGCTTCCTAAGACCCTTAAATGCTCAGTTTGGGCAGAAGTTTCAGTAATGGAAATTTAGGAACTAAATCAAGAGAAAATTTATGAATTCGACTAGAGGAGTTGATCAGTTTGTATCATGTGGATAAATGGGATCATAAGCTTATTAGTTGAGTGAGGTCTATTAGAATTTGGACAACTTAATTGCTAAACCAGACAAGAAATATAGGAAAATATTTGCACAAAAATTTTAGTGGACTCTTCAACATAAGCATAGAACCCCAACAATAAGTTATCTATAGACTCACATGGAAGACTCCAATTGTCTAGGTTTTCCTAGGTTAAGTTTTCAGTCATCACGATACAATTCAAGCACAATCAATATAACCCAAAAGCACACAACAACAAGCAACCATTCTACTTACTAACATCAACCAAATCAAGCATAGGACATCAACAAGCAAGGACATAACACCAAGCAATAAAGCAAAAATCTTAAGGACAAAAATTAAACCCCCATATCCCTATAATCTCTCTTTATCCCGTCAAAGTAGTCTCACATATGTACTTAGGCCTATGGTGTATCCTAAATTCCTATCCTTACTTTTTGATGTTATCTTTTTAAATTTATGCTCTGATACCACCTTAATTGTCACGCCCCAAACCTACCTTTGGGCATGTGGCAACCGCCGTATAAGCCGCACTTCAACGTCACAACTTATACAAGGCTAAAAAGTATCACAAAGCACTACTATTTCATTTATTTACAAAGCGGAAGCAATAATATTGTACATTCAAGCCAACACTACTCATTCATATCTCTATCTAGATTACAAAAAAATAAATATTATCCACCAACTAGGTTCTCCCTCACTCCCCGTCAATGGCCAACCTGTAACCTGCGCAACAGGGGAAAAATGTGCACATTTGAGTCGTAAAACTCAGTGAGGCTACAGAGAGAGCACCCTAAAAATGAGCATAAGGTATTGTATAAACCAACAAGAAAATATATCCACTAAAATCACATATTAAACCAACATGTTAATAATATAACAAGGCAACAAATAGGAAACATAACGAACATGATCATAACATGACATATAACAAGATATAAGAAATATGATCATAACATTGCCATTAAATAAAATATGTCATATTACTTTAATTAATATATCATCATCTATCCATTCTACACTAAGGCTGCCACCTATGTTTAAGGAGAATCCCTCGTCAGAGACTTTCCTAAACCCGTCAGTGTCAACTCTATATCTATGTCCTATATGCCTGCACACTGACGTTAGCAGAAGGAGCTGGTGATCACGGTACACCTTCTTTCCAATACAAGATCTTTACAAACCAAGTACCGTACAACGCTGTAATTCTGCCTCATAGCAGGATCACCATACAAACCACCTAATCCATCCATCCACAGCCTGGCAAGCTGGGCCCAAAACATATACTACCAATGAACCTAGACTGCTCAGGGACCCACATTCGTTGAGCATGCCAGTGTCAATCAGGTTCCCTAGCACTAGTAGCGCATGGCCCAGCATTGTTCCTAGCACCAATCTACCTTGGAGTAACCCAAATAAGTTGAGCTCTACACCGAAGTGAGATCCCAGCTACACCAAAGCATTTGAGGTTAAGTCAACTGAGCGTGCATTTCTATATTGGCTAGCACATGACTCCTCACCATATGTTGGTAGCATATCTAACCAAGAACCTAATGTCATCTCCTAGGTTACCATGACCCTAAGATATCCAAAAGTTCTCGGTTAAATATCAAATAAGATCACTCTAGTTGTTATCATAATATGTACCTAAAGTGTCTCTAATCATGTCTCATGTCATCATGTTCCATGTTCTTGCTAAATGTCTCTACATCCCTAGCAACATGAACATATCAAAAATAACATAACATGAGTATCAACATCAAGAGCATGCATATAACAGCATCATCCATATACCAGCATGGTATAACTTCCAAATCAATATCAAGAACATGCATATAATAGCATCATATGTAAACTATCATAGCATACTTCCAACAATTCACATGCTAATCAAATATGCAACCAAGCAGACATATAACTTATCAGCATGTACAATAATTGACAACGACCCTTAGCACTCAGCATCTATAGTAGGCCAAATAATCTAATAATCCTACTTAAATACAATCACACAAACATACATTTAAATTATACCATAAGACCATAAATTGAATACCTATTCGAACAAATATATTATTTTAATAATATAAATCAATTATACCATCTTAATTAATCATGTAAATTAATTATATCACCTTAATTGATCTAAATATAATTTTTACTAATTCTGTAAAATTCCAATTACCACCCAAAAATATATTAAGTCATAATTTCCTCAATTTCACTAATTAGAAAATCTAATTAACCTAATTATCCAATTTAATCACAACATAAAATTTATAAATTATGTAAAAATTATAATTAAATTTTATTTAACATAAATGGAACATAATAACACCTACCAAAATATTCTTTCATGTAAATAACATACAAATAATTTATTTAAGACCTAAATAAATAAAAATCATCTTAATTAAATCAAAACTCTATCTTAATAGTTTGTAAAAATTATAATTAAATCATGAAAATTATATCTAAGCAAATTATAGCATCAAAAATTATTTTATATTTTTCTGATATCAATAATGCGCTCAAACCCTTGAACCCAACCTAAAATAATTTGAAAACCGAACTTAAAACTCGATAAAAATTCTAAATAAGTTCTAAAAGACTCAAAACTTACCAATAAAGCTATAGAAACGTTGAACCCAAGTAAACCGGTCGAAAAACCACGCAAACCGGCTGAACCCACACTTGAACCGCAGGTGAACCGGTCATAGACGAACCGGTTTTGTTGAACCGGATTGGACCGGACCCCAACTGCGTTTGAGCCGGACCGCCGCACGCGCATCGCACGTGCGGTTCGGCTTCTTCTTCCCCGCTCCTCCTCTGTTCGAACCAGCGGACCTCCGCCGCCGATTCCTTTCCGACCAACCGCCGCCCACTCGACAAAACGCAGCGCCCGTGTTCTCCGCTTCTCCCCCAACCCTCTGACGACCTTTCCGCGGCGGAAGGACCCGTAGACTCTCCTTCTTCGCCGGCGAAGACGCTGCGAGCAGAGAGTTGCTCTGTTTGCCGCCAACTCCGGCCACAGCCGGGATTCCGGCTTCCGACGCCGACTTCGCCGCCCCAATCCGACTTATTTGAAGTGGAATTGATCGCAGTAGCCTCGTCGTGGAGGGAGGTGGGTTTACTGCGCTTCCTTCCGGTGGATTCGACGGGAACAGGGGAAAGATCGCTCGCTCCCCTGTTCCGCCGCCCCGTCTACGCTCTCCGGCGATTCCAGCCCTCACGCCGAGAACACCACATGGAATCGACTCCCTCTGGAGTCGACCCGATGCCCAGAACCTCACCACGAAGGGGAAGAACGTTTTCAGAAACCCTCGCCGGCGAGATCGTCCAAGGACAGCGCCTCCTCTAGCCGCTTCCGCTTCAACCGTTTCCCAGGACAACCACAGCTCGCCGGAGCCGCAACTAGACTTCGTCGGCCACGTATCCGACTCTCCTCTCCCGGCCTGACCTTCTCCTCTGTTGAAGACGACGTTCGCCGGCGTATTTGGTTCCGCCGCCCGCCGCCGTCTCCCCTCTCCCAACACAGAGGGTCTCGAGGGTTTTAAACCCTCCAACCGAAGATGATGAGGAGGATTACGATGATCCTAAGATGATGAAAGGCTATGAACCTTCAACTTAACAAAATGAGTAACGAAGGCAATAGTAGCAGTAGAGGTGACAGTGCTAAGGCTTGAATTTTTGGAGGGTTTGAATTTTTGGATAAACATAAATAACTATTGTATCAATCTTTCAAAGAACATGTATCAGTATCACACCTATAATAAATAAACATCCAACTTACTACTCAAAATAGCATCCCTCTTATCAACAAACTTCAATTATATTAGCAATTATCTTATTACACCAATGCATCAAAATAATTCATATCATGACATCCATTCTTATTTATTACAATGCGAAAAACAATATAATCACCACTACTAATAATGAGACCAAGTTGCAATAAATATGATAGACGTCACCGATAATTTAATTCATCTGTCAACCGTATAGCGGCAATTTATTAAACACAACAACATCATCTAACTTACTCAAATCACATGTTCAACCTCCCATCTACCACAATGGAGATGCGAAACAGAATTATAGTACGCGCATGAAAAGAAAGAAAATTCTTAATCGAAAACAATCGTCTTCGCAACCTATCGTTTCTATTTCACAACCTTAGACCAATTAAAACGACACACACATTAAACGGACAAAACCACCAAAAGCCTGACACTATTCTGTGTAGACTAGAGAATCAGATAACCGACCTGATTGTAATATATTCCACATTCATAACCTCACAAACCAAAATCGTACATACTCGACCTGTATTAAAATAAAACTTATTCCCACAATTCTTCTAACGAAAATCACATCATCAATGAGGAAGAATTTGGCAGTATATACCGTCAAACAAGTTGTTGTAATAATATTATAATTGACATTATTACATGCATAAATTTAACAGTTCGAAGGCCTCCGATCGAGTAATATATTTGTCAGAAATTGCATCGATGAGTCATCTTTATTTTAAGATATAAAGAAATCTACATCAATTCACTATTTATTTACTCATACGGTCATTTATTTATTTACTCATATAATATATTTTTAATAATTTTTTTATATATTACTTGTATCCTTACCATAATACCTATATTGTAAAAAGTATGACTTTATATAAATATAATTAAAGAACAACTTATATGCACATGTAAGGTGCATATTGAAAAAAGTGATAAGGAATATAGCTGTGCATCAATGTCACCCTCAATTGGCAGGAGCATCAACTAGAAAGACTATCATCGGCATAATTTATTCAAAACTTTTGGGCACATTACAGAAGAAGACTTGGGAGAGTCTGGTTGGTGATTCAACTACTCGGCCTAGAGCTACTTTCATTCTATTGCTAGAAGAATTAAATGAAGTAAAAGGAAAAGATAGCTTTTGTAAGTGGCCATGGTAGAGTTTGCGTTACATTTGGGAAAAGGAGAACTAAATGTTGTTTAAACAATAAGTCAAAAATGAAATAAGTTTTTGATTGTTATTATTAGGCTTCACCACCAACGAGACCCGGTGTCCTAATTGAACTCATTTTTTTTTAACAAGACTCAACAACCTCAAAGACAAATATAATAAGCGTGTCTTCTCTTCCTCCCCTCACATTGTAGCAGCTGACTGCGAGCGAGCGAGCAAGGAGGAATCTAAAAACAGAGATCTCTCTTTGCTTGTCCTCTTCTTCCTTCTTAGCAATTCTTCACCAATATCCCTAGCCGTGGAGGTGTTCTTGGAGTCAAATTCGCCAGCCTATTGTTCTATTTGATTTGGAGTTGCAAGGATGAGTCTAGGAGAAAACGATGTCAAGTACTTGAAGATACAGAGTTGTGATATGCGAGTGGACAACCTTTGCTGTGAAGGATGCCAAAAGAAGGTGAAGAAGGTGCTTCATAAGATAGAAGGGGTTTGCACGTCTACAATCGATGCGGATGCGAAGAAGGTGACGGTGATCGGGAATGTGGATCCTGAGATCCTGATAGGAAAGCTCAACAAGGCTGGGAAACACACACAGTTTTGGTCTGCCAATGGGTCGAAAAAACAGAATCTCCCCAATAAGCTGCAAAGTCTCCAACTAGAGCTTTGTAAAGATCAGCAGAAGGGTAGTGGAAATGCCCAGAAGGGTAGTGGCAAGGAGCAGATAACTCCGCAACCACAGAAGCAGGCGAAAGGGTTCAAAGATCTGAAGCTTTCGAGCCTCAAGGACTTTAAGAATCCATTCAAGATGACCTCCAAGACAGTAAAATCAAACCATCCTACTAAAGAAGCTGAGGTTGAGGATGTAGGTGAGTTCGACGATGATGCTCATGGGTACGTTGAGGACGAGGAGGTGTTGTGCGATGGAAATCACGAAGATGACGAGGAGGATTACGACGATCCTAAGATGAAGAAGGCTTTGAACCTTCAACTTAATCATAATAAAATGAGTAACGATAAGAAAGGCTGTGGCGGTGGCAGTAGCAGTAGAGGTGGCAGTGCTAAGGCTTGAATTTTTGGATAAACATAAACGACTGTTGTATCAATCTTCCCAAGAACATGTATCAGTATCACACCTATCGTAAATCAACATCCAACTTACTACTCAAAATAGCATCCATCGTATCAACAAACTTCAATTATATTAGCAATTATCTTATTACACAAATGCATCAAAATAATCCATATCATGACATTCATTCTTATTTATTACTATGCGACAAACAACATAATCACCACTACGAATAATGAGACCAAGTTGCAATAAATACGATAGACGTCACCGATAATTTAATTCATCTGTCAACCGTATAGCAGCAATTTATTAAACACAACAACTTCATCTAACTTACTCAAATCACATGTTCAACCTCCCATCTACCACAATGGAGATGCGAAACGGAACTATAGTACGCGCATGAAATGAAAGAAAATTCTTAATCGAAAACAATCGTCTTCGCAACCTATCGTTTCTATTTCACAACCTTAGAGTAATTAAAACGACACACACATTAAACGGATAAAACCACCAAAAGCCTGACACTATTCTGTGTAGACTAGAGAATCGGATAACCGACCTGATTGTAATGTATTCCACATTCATAATTCACCTAATAACCTCACAAACCAAAATCATATATACTCGACCGGTATTAAAATAAAACTTATTCCCACAATTCTTCTAATGAAAATCACATCGTTAATGAGGAAGAATTTGGGTGTATATACCGTCAAAAAAGTTGTTGTAATAATACTATAATTGACATTATTACACACGTAAATTTAACAGTTCGAAGGCCTTAGATCGAGTAATATACTTGTCAGAAATTGCATCGATGAGTCATCTTTATTTTAAGATATAAAGAAATCTACACCCATTCACTATTTATTTACTAATACGGTCATTTATTTATTTACTCATATAATATATTTTTAATATTTTTTTTATATATTACTTGTATCCTTACCATAATACCTATATTGTAAAAAGTATGACTTTATATAAATATAATTAAATAACAACTTATATGCACAAGTAAGGTGCATATTGAAAAAAGTGATAATGAGTATAGCGGTGCATCAATGTCACCCTCAATTGGCAGGAGCATCAACTAGAAAGACTATCATCGGCATAATTTATTCAAAACTTTAGGGCACATTACAGAAGAAGACTTTGGAGAGTCTGGTTGGTGATTCAACTACTCGGCCTAGAGCTACTTTCATGCTATTGCTAGAAGAGCCAAATGAAGGAAAATGAAAAGGTAGCTTTTGTAGGTGGCCATGGTAGAGTTTGCGTCACATTTGGAAAAAAGAGAACTAAATGTTGTTTAAACAATAAGTCAAAAATGAAATAAGTTTTTGATTGTTATTATTAGGCTTCACCACCAACGAGACCCGGTGTCCTAATTGAACTCTTTTTTTTTTTAACAAGGCTCAACAACCTCAAAGACAAATATAATAAGCGTGTCTTCTCTTCCTCCCCTCGCATTGTAGCAGCTGACTACGAGCGAGCGAGCAAGGAGGAATCAAAAAACAGAGATCTCTCTTTGCTTGTCCTCTTCTTCCTTCTTAGCAATTCCTCATCAATATCCCTAGCCGTGGAGGTGTTCTTAGAGTCAAATTCGCCAGCCTATTGTTCTATTTGATTTGGAGTTGCAAGGATGAGTCTAGGAGACAACGACGTCAAGTACTTGAAGATACAGAGTTGTGATCTGCGAGTGGACAACCTTTGCTGTGAAGGATGCCAAAAGAAGGTGAAGAAGGTGCTTCATAAGATAGAAGGGGTTTGCACGTCTACAATCGATGCGGATGCGAAGAAGGTGACGGTGATCGGGAATGTGGATCCTGAGATCCTGATAGGAAAGCTCAACAAGGCTGGGGAACACACGCAGTTTTGGTCTGCCAATGGGTCGAAAAAACAGAATCTCCCCAATAAGCTGCAAAGTCTCCAACTAGAGCTTTGTAAAGATCAGCAGAAGGGTAGTGGAAATGCCCAGAAGGGTAGTGGCAAGGAGCAGATAACTCTGCAACCACAGAAGCTGGCGGAAGGGTTCAAAGATCTGAAGCTTTCGAGCCTCAAGGACTTTAAGAATCCATTCAAGATGACCTCCAAGACAGTAAAATCAAACCATCCTACTAAAGAAGCTGAGGTTGAGGATGTAGGTGAGTTCGACGATGATGCTCATGGGTACGTTGAGGACGAGGAGGTGTTGTGCGATGGAAATCACGAAGATGACGAGGAGTATTACGACGATCCTAAGATGAAGAAGGCTTTGAACCTTCAACTTAATCATAATAAAATGAGTAACGATAAGAAAGGCTGTGGCGGTGGCAGTAGCAGTAGAGGTGGCAGTGCTAAGGCTTGAATTTTTGGATAAACATAAACGACTGTTGTATCAATCTTCCCAAGAACATGTATCAGTATCACACCTATCGTAAATCAACATCCAACTTACTACTCAAAATAGCATCTATCGTATCAACAAACTTCAATTATATTAGCAATTATCTTATTACACAAATGCATCAAAATAATCCATATCATGACATTCATTCTTATTTATTACAATGCGACAAACAACATAATCACCACTACGAATAATGAGACCAAGTTGCAATAAATACGATAGACGTCACCGATAATTTAATTCATCTGTCAACCGTATAGCGGCAATTTATTAAACACAACAACTTCATCTAACTTACTCAAATCACATGTTCAACCTCCCATCTACCACAATGGAGATGCGAAACAGAATTATAGTACGCGCATTAAAAGAAAGAAAATTCTTAATCGAAAACAATCGTCTTCGCAACCTATCGTTTCTATTTCACAACCTTAGACCAATTAAAACGACACACACATTAAACGGACAAAACCACCAAAAGCCTGACACTATTCTGTGTAGACTAGAGAATCAGATAACCGACCTGATTGTAATATATTCCACATTCATAACCTCACAAACCAAAATCGTACATACTTGACCGGTATTAAAATAAAACTTATTCCCACAATTTTTCTAACGAAAATCACATCATCAATGAGGAAGAATTTGGCAGTATATACCGTCAAACAAGTTGTTGTAATAATACTATAATTGATATTATTACACAAGTAAATTTAACAGTTAGAAGGCCTCCCATCGAGTAATATATTTGTCAGAAATTGCATCGATGTGTCATCTTTATTTTAAGATATAAAGAAATCTACATCCATTCACTATTTATTTACTAATACGGTCATTTATTTATTTACTCATATAATATATTTTTAATAATTTTTTTATATATTACTTGTATCTTTACCATAATACCTATATTGAAAAAGTATGACTTTATATAAATATAATTAAAGAATAACTTATATGCACAAGTAAGGTGCATATTGAAAAAAGTGATAAGGAGTATAGCGGTGCATCAATGTCACCCTCAATTGGCAAGAGCATCAACTAGAAAGACTATCATCGGCATAATTTATTCAAAACTTTTGGGCACATTACAGAAGAAGAATTGGGAGAGTTTGGTTGGTGATTCAACTACTCGGCCTAGAGCTACTTTCATTCTATTCCTAGAAGAATTAAATGAAGTAAAAGGAAAAGGTAGCTTTTGTAGGTAGCCATGGTAGAGTTTGCGTCACATTTGGGAAAAAGAGAACTAAATGTTGTTTAAACAATAAGTCAAAAATGAAATAAGTTTTTGATTGTTATTATTAGGCTTCACCACCAACGAGACCCGGTGTCCTAATTGAACTCATTTTTTTTTAACAAGGCTCAACAACCTCAAAGACAAATATAATAAGCGTGTCTTCTCTTCCTCCCCTCACATTGTAGCAGCTGACTGCGAGCGAGCGAGCAAGGAGGAATCTAAAAACAGAGATCTCTCTTTGCTTGTCCTCTTCTTCCTTCTTAGCAATTCCTTATCAATATCCCTAGCCGTGGAGGTGTTCTTGGAGTTAAATTCGCTAGCCTATTGTTCTATTTGATTTGGAGTTGCAAGGATGAGTCTAGGAGACAACGACGTCAAGTACTTGAAGATACAGAGTTGTGATCTACGAGTGGACAACCTTTGCTGTGAAGGATGCCAAAAGAAGGTGAAGAAGGTGCTTCATAAGATAGAAGGGGTTTGCACGTCTACAATCGATGCGGATGCGAAGAAGGTGACGGTGATCGGGAATGTGGATCCTGAGATCCTGATAGGAAAGCTCAACAAGGCTGGGAAACACACGCAGTTTTGGTCTGCCAATGGGTCGAAAAAACAGAATCTCCCCAATAAGCTGCAAAGTCTCCAACTAGAGCTTTGTAAAGATCAGCAGAAGGGTAGTGGAAATGCCCAGAAGGGTAGTGGCAAGGAGCAGATAACTCCGCAACCACAGAAGCTGGCGAAAGGGTTCAAAGATCTGAAGCTTTCGAAGCTCAAGGACTTTAAGAATCCATTCAAGATGACCTCCAAGATAGTAAAATCAAACCATCCTACTAAAAAAGCTGAGGTTGAGGATGTAGGTGAGTTCAACGATGATGCTCATGGGTACGTTGAGGACGAGGAGGTGTTATGCGATGGAAATCACGAAGATGACGAGGAGGATTACGACGATCCTAAGATGAAGAAGGCTTTGAACCTTCAACTTAATCATAATAAAATGAGTAACGATAAGAAAGGCAGTGGCGGTGGCAGTAGTAGTAGAGGTGGCAGTGCTAAGGCTTGAATTTTTGGATAAACATAAACGACTGTTGTATCAATCTTCCCAAGAACATGTATCAGTATAACACCTATCGTTCAATTATATTAGCAATTATCTTATTACACAAATGCATCAAAATAATCCATATCATGACATTCATTCTTATTTATTACAATGCGACAAACAACATAATCACCACTACGAATAATGAGACCAAGTTGCAATAAATACGATAGACGTCACCGATAATTTAATTCATCTGTCAACCGTATAGCGGCAATTTATTAAACACAACAACTTCATCTAACTTACTCAAATCACATGTTCAACCTCCCATCTACCACAATGGAGATGCGAAACGGAACTATAGTACGCGCATGAAAAGAAAGAAAATTCTTAATCGAAAACAATCGTCTTCGCAACCTATAGTTTCTATTTCACAACCTTAGACTAATTAAAACGACACACACATTAAACGGACAAAACCACCAAAAGCCTGACACTATTCTGTGTAGACTAGAGAATCGGATAACCGACCTGATTGTAATGTATTCCACATTCATAATTCACCTAATAACCTCACAAACCAAAATCGTACATACTCGACCGGTATTAAAATAAAACTTATTCCCACAATTCTTCTAATGAAAATCACATCGTTAATAAGGAAGAATTTGGCAGTACATACCGTCAGACAAGTTGTTGTAATAATACTATAATTGACATTACACCCATTCACTATTTATTTACTAATACGGTCATTTATTTATTTACTCATATAATATATTTTTAATAATTTTTTTATATATTACTTGTATCCTTACCATAATACCTATATTGTAAAAAGTATGACTTTATATAAATATAATTAAAGAACAACTTATATGCATAAGTAAGGTACATATTGAAAAAAGTGATAATGAGTATAGCGGTGCATCAATGTCACCCTCAATTGGCAGGAGCATCAACTAGAAAGACTATCATCGGCATAATTTATTCAAAACTTTTGGGCACATTACAGAAGAAGACTTGGGAGAGTCTGGTTGGTGATTCAGCTACTCGGCCTAGAGCTACTTTCATGCTATTGCTAGAAGAACTAAATGAAGGAAAATGAAAAGGTAGCTTTTGTAGGTGGCCATGGTAGAGTTTGCGTCACATTTGGGAAAAGGAGAACTAAATGTTGTTTAAACAATAAGTCAAAAATGAAATAAGTTTTTGATTGTTATTATTAGGCTTCACCACCAACGAGACCCAGTGTCCTAATTGAACTCATTTTTTTTTAATAAGGCTCAACAACCTCAAAGACAAATATAATAAGCGTGTCTTCTCTTCCTTCCCTCGCATTGTAGCAGCTGACTGCGAGCGAGTGAGCAAGGAGGAATCAAAAAACAGAGATCTCTCTTTGCTTGTCCTCTTCTTCCTTCTTAGCAATTCCTCATCAATATCCCTAGCCGTGGAGGTGTTCTTGGAGTCAAATTCGCCAGCCTATTGTTCTATTTGATTTGGAGTTGCAAGGATGAGTCTAGGAGACAACGACGTCAAGTACTTGAAGATACAGAGTTGTGATCTGCGAGTGGACAACCTTTGCTGTGAAGGATGCCAAAAGAAGGTGAAGAAGGTGCTTCATAAGATAGAAGGGGTTTGCACGTCTACAATCGATGCGGATGCGAAGAAGGTGACGGTGATCGGGATTGTGGATCCTGCGATCCTGATAGAAGAGCTCAACAAGGCTGGGAAACATGTGCAGTTTTGGTCTGCCAATGGGTCGGAAAAATAGAATCTCCCCAATAAGCTGCAAAGTCTCCAACTAGAGCTTTCTAAAGATCAGCAGAAGGGTAGGGGAAATGCCCAAAAGGGTAGTGGCAAGGAGTAGATAACTCCGCAACCACAGAAGCAGGCGAAAGTGTTCAAAGATCTGAAGTTTTCGAGCCTCAAAGACTTTAAGAATCCATTCAAGATGACCTCCAAGACAGTAAAATCCAACCATCCTACTAAAGAAGCTGAGGTTGAGGATGTAGGTGAGTTCGACGATGATGCTCATGGGTACGTTGAGCACGAGGAGGTCTTGTCCGATGGAAATAACGAAGATGACGAGGAGGATTACGACGATCCTAAGATGATGAAGGCTATGAACCTTCAACTTAATCATAATAAAATGAGTAACGATAAGAAAGGTAGTGGCGGAGGCAGTAGCAGTAGAGGTGGCAGTGCTAAGGCTTGAATTTTTGGATAAACATAAACGATTATTGTATCAATCTTCCCAAGAACATGTATCAATATCACACCTATCGTAAATCAACATCCAACTTACTATTGAAAATAGCTTCCCTCGTATCAACAAACTTCAATTATATTAGCAATTATCTTATTACACCAATGCATCAAAATAATCCATATCATGACATCCATTCTTATTTATTACAAAGCGACAAATAACATAATCACCACTACGTATAATGAGACCAAGTTGCAATAAATATGATAGACGTCACTGATAATTTAATTCATCTGTCAACCGTATAGCAGCAATTTATTAAACACAACAACTTCATCTAACTTACTCAAATCACATGTTCAACCTCCCATCTACCACAATGGAGATGCGAAACGGAACTATAGTACGCGCATGAAAAGAAAGAAAATTCTTAATCGAAAACAATCGTCTTCGCAACCTATCGTTTCTATTTCACAACCTTAGACTAATTAAAACGACACACACATTAAACGAACAAAACCACCAAAAGCCTGACACTATTATGTGTAGACTAGAGAATCAGATAACCGACCCGATTGTAATGGATTCGACATTCAGAATTCACCTAATAACCTCACAAACCAAAATCGTACATACTCGACCGGTATTAAAATAAAACTTATTCCCACAATTCTTCTAATGAAAATCACATCGTTAATGAGAAAGAATTTGGCAGTATATACCATCAAACAAGTTGTTGTAATAATACTATAATTGACATTATTACACACGTAAATTTAACAGTTCGAAGGCCTTCAATCGGGTAATATACTTGTCAGAAATTGCGTCGATGAGTCATCTTTATTTCAAGATATAAAGAAATCTACACTCATTCACTATTTATTTACTAATATGGTCATTTAATTATTTACTCATATAATATATTTTTAATAATTTTTTTTATATATTATTTGTATCCTTACCATAATACCTATATTGTAAAATGTATGACTTTATATAAATATAATTAAAGAACAACTTATATGCACAAGTAAGGTGCATATCGAAAGGAGTGTAACGGTGCTTCAATGTCACCCTCAATTGGCAGGAGCATCAACTAGAAAGACTATCATCGGCATAATTTATTCAAAACCTTTGGGCCCGTTACAGAAGAATTCTTGGAAGAGTCTGGTTGGTGATTCATCTACTCGGCCTATAGCTACTTTTATTCTATTGCTAGAAGAACTAAATTAAGGAAAAGGAAAAGGTAGCTTTTGTAGGTAGCCATGGTAGAGTTTGCATCACATTTGGGAAAATAAGAACTAAATGTTGTTTAAACAATAAGTCAAAAATGAAATAAGTTTTTGATTGTTATTATTAGGCTTCACCACCAACGAGACCCCATATCCTAATTGAACTCATTTTTTTTTAACAAGGCTCAACAACCTCAAAGACAAATATAATAAGCGTGTCTTCTCTTCCTCCCCTCGCATTGTAGCAGATGACTGCGAGTGAGCGAGCAAGGAGGAATCAAAAAACAGAGATCTCTCTTTGCTTGTCCTCTTCTTCCTTCTTAGTAATTCCTCATCAATATCCCTAGTTGTGGAGGTGTTCTTGGAGTCAAATTCGCCAGCCTATTGTTCTATTTGATTTGGAGTTGCAAGGATGAGTCTAGGAGACAACGACGTCAAGTACTTGAAGATACAGAGTTGTGATCTGCGAGTGGACAACCTTTGCTGTGAAGGATGCCAAAAGAAGGTGAAGAAGGTGCTTCATAAGATAGAAGGGGTTTGTACATCTACAATCGATGCTGATGCAAAGAAAGTGATGGTGATCGAGAATGTGGATCCTGATAGAAAAGCTCAACAATGCTGGGAAACACGTGCAGTTTTGTCCTGCCAATGGGTCAAAAAATTAGAATCTCCCCAATAAGCTGCAAAGTCTCCAACTAGAGTTTTCTAAAGATCAGCAGAATGGTAGTGGAAATGCCCAAAAGGTTAGTGGCAAGGAGCAGATAACTCCGCAACCACAGAAGCATGCGAAAGTGTTCAAAGATCTGAAGTTTTTGAGCCTCAAGGACTTTAAGAATCCATTCAAGATGACCTCCAAGACAATAAAATCCGATCATCCTACTAAAGAATCTGAGGTTGAGGATGTAGGTGAGTTCGACGATGATGCTCATGGGTACGTTGAGGACGAGGAGGTGTTGTGCGATGGAAATGACGAAGATGACGAGGAAGATTACGACGATCCTAAGATGATGAAGGCTATGAACCTCCAACATAATCATAATAAAATGAGTAACGATAAGAAAGGCAGTGGCGGTGGCAGTAGCAGTAGAGGTGGCAGAGCAAAGGCTTGAATTTTTGGATAAACATAAACGACTGTTGTATCAATCTTCCCAAGAATATGTATATGTATCACACCTATCGTAAATCAACATCCAACTTACTACACAAAATAGCATCTGTCGTATCAACAAACTTCAATTATATTAGCAATTATCTTATTCCACCAATGCATCAAAATAATTCATATCATGACGTGCATTCTTATTTATTACATTGCGACAAACAATATAATCACCACTACAAATAATGAGACCATGTTGCAATAAATACGATAGACGTCACCGATAATTTAATTCATCTGTCAACCGTATACCACCAATTTATGAAACACAACAACTTCATCTAACTTTACTCAAATCACATGTTCAACCTCCCATCTACCACAATAGAGATGCGAAACGGAAGTATAGTACGCGAATGAAAAGAAAGAAAATTCTTAATCGGAAACAATCGTCTTCACAACCTATCGTTTCTATTTCACAACCTTAGACTAATTAAAACGACACACACAATAAATGGACAAAACCACCAAAAGCCTGACACTATTCTGTGTAGACTAGAGAATCAGATAACCAACCCGATTGTAATGGATTCGACATTCAGAATTCACCTAATAACCTCACAAATCTAGACCGTACATACTCGATCGGTATCAAATTAAACCTTATTCCCACAATTCTTCTAACGAAAATCACATCGTTAATGAGAAAGAATTTGGCAGTATATACCGTCAAACATGTTGTTGTAATAATACTATAATTGACATTACTACACACATAAATTTAACAGTTCGAGGGCCTCCAATCGGATAATATACTTGCCAAAAATTATGTCGATGAGTCATCTTCAGCACAAGATATAAATGAATCTACACCCATTCCCTATTTATTTACTAATACGACCATTTATTTATTTACTAATATAATATATTTATAATAATATTTATTTTATATATTATTTGTATCCTTACCATAATACCTATATTGTAAAAAGTATGACTTTATATAAATATAATTAAAGAACAACTTATATGCACAAGTAAGGTGCGTGTTGAAAAAAGTAATAATGTCACGCCTCGATCCACCTATCGGCACGTGGCAACCGCCGTACGAGTTTGCAACCCATACAAGGCATATTAGTAATAATACAAAATGATCACACTATAAATTTTGTATATACTAAGGTAGCACACAACCTTTCGACTAATGTTCGTATAGGCTCAGACATTACATTTCCGAAAACCTAAAACTCATAGACAATCATGGTGCTTATCCCAAGCTTCCTGCACATGTAAGATAAATGCGCTGAGCCTTGCGGCCCAGTGGCTACAAAGAATGGTCTTGAGGGAAATAAGCCATCAAGTCCGAACCATCCATATGTATCACAGGTATTATAAAGAATAGATCAACTAGTAAGATAAAAATATCATGATAGCATCTCTTGTTGAATGATAAAAATTAAATAACTCCATACAATGAAACGAAATCAACAATGATGTACAAATATAGTTTATAACAAAAAGAGATAAAGTACTAAAATTTACTCCTTGTGTGTTCTAAGTTCATGTCCTTTGTCACCTCATTATTGTTCATGTCACTACCATACTGTCTATCTCCTATCACGGGCTGCCACCCTATGCTTTAGAGTATGCCCTGACCAGGGACTACCCTTAAGCCCATTAGTGCTTGTCTAGGTCTCTGCCTATGCCCATCACACTGATGCTGGCAGAGAGGTAGGTAACCGTGGACCCCTCTCTTCCAGTCTCGGTAGCCGTTTACCCCGACCCGCGCTATCGAGACTAATGTGTTTGTGTAACCTCCCTGTAGGCACACCAAACACACACCTGTGTAGTACTACACACTGCCCCTATGGGTAGGGTCACCTTGCAACAATAAATCCTCCAGCTACGGTTAATCGAAACTCCTACACAATAGAAACCTTGGAGTATTTGCTGAATGATATTGTTATAGCAAGACTATTTGGAGTGGTTTATTGAATTAAAATAAATAAATATTAATACCGACCACATAAAAAATCATAATTAATATAAGTAGGAGAAGAACTAAAAGAAAGTTAAGGAAAAGTTGGCTTTTGTAAGGTGGTTATGGTAGAGTTTTTGTCATATTTGGGAAGAGAAAAACTAAAGGTTGTTTAAACAATAAGTTAAGGATAAAATATTATTATTATTTTTATTATTAGGCTTCACTCGGACTCTTAGTTGAACTCTTTTTTTTTTTAACATGGCTCAACAACCTCAAAGTCATATATAATAAGCGCTTTTTCTCTTCCTCCCCTCGCATTATAGAAGTCGACTGCAAGCAAGTAAGTGAGCAGGGAGGAAACTAGAAAGAGAGTTCTTTCTTTGCTTGTTCTCTTCTTCCTTCATAGCAATTCCTCATCAATATATGTAGCTGTAGAGGTGTTCTTGGAGTCAAATTCATCAACCTATTATTCTATTTATTTTGGAGTTGCAAGGATGAGTCTAGGAGACAATGATGTTAAGTTCTTGAAGATACAGAGTTGTGCTCTGCGAGTGGACAATATTTGCTCTGAAGGATGTCAAAAGAAGGTGAAGAAGGTGCTTCATAAAATTGAAGGGGTTTGCACATCCACAATCGATGCAGATGCAAAGAAGGTGACGGTGATCGGGAATGTGAATCCTGAGATCCTGATAGAAAAACTAAACAAGGCTGGGAAACATGCGCAGTTGTGGTCTGCAAATGGGTCTAAAAAACAGAATCTCCCCAATAAGCTGCAAAATCTCCGACTTGAGCTTTCTAAAAATCAGCAGAAGGGTAGTAGAAATACCCAAAGGGGCAGTGGCAAGGAGCAGATAACTCTGCAGTCACAGAAGCAGGCAAAAGGTTTCAAAGATCTGAAGTTTTTGAGTCTCAAGGACTTCAAGAATCCATTCAAGAAGACCTCCAAGATGGTAAAATCCGACCATCTTACTAAGAAAGCTGAGGTGGAGGATGTAAATGAGTGCAATGATAATCTTCATGAGTACGCTGAGGATGAGGAGGAGTTGTGTGATGAAATGGACGAAGCTGATAAGGAGGATTACGATGATCGTAAGATGATGAAGGCTATGAACCTTCAACTTAATCATAATGAAATGGGTAAGGATAAGAAAGGCAATGGTGGTGGCAGCAGTGGTAGAGGTGGCGGTGCTAATGGAGGAGAAGCTCAAGTTCAAAACACGGTTGTGGAACGTAAGAAGGCTGGTATTAATGGTGATGATCATAGCAAAAATGACGATGGGATCCATGATAATAAGAATGGAGGAGGGAATTATAACAAGGGTGAGAATGGTAGTGGTAATAACGACAATCCATCCCATGGAGGCTTGAGTGATGGTGGTGGTGGTGCTAAGGGAAGACAAGCTCATATTCAAAACAATATTGCGGAAGGTAACAAAGATGGTAGTGGTAGTGGTGGTGATAGTAAAAATGACCGTGGGGACCATGATAGCAAGAATAGAGGAGCGAAACATAATAAGGGTGGGAATGACAGTGCTCATAATGGCAGTCCATCTCATGGAGGTAAGAGCTATGGTAGTAGAAGTACTAAGGTAGGAGAAGCTCAAGTTCAAAACATGATTGCGGAATGTAACAAAACTGACCATGCGGGCTATGATAGCAAAAATGGAGGAGGAAATCATAACAGGGGTGGGAATGATGATGCTCATATTGGAAATTCATCCCATGGAGGCAAGAGCAATAGTCATGGCAGTGCTAAGGGAGGAGAAGTTCAAGTTCAAAACAAGGTTGTTGAAGGCAAGATGGATAATAGTGGTGGTGGTAGTGGTAGCAAAAATGACCATGGAGGGAATCATAGTAAGGGTGGGAATGGCGGTGCTCATAATGTCAATCCATCCCAAGGAGGCAAGAGCAATGGTGGGACTAGTAGCAATGAGGGTGTGGGTCAACTAAGCATGATGGGCCAATTAGGCAACGTACACCCATCTATGGGCGTTGTTGGCTCGGCACCCGGCTACATCCCAAAAAGCCTAACTCCTCCAGAGATGATGACTGCCAATAGTGTTAATCCTTACCGGCAACAATACCTACAAGCAATGATGCGGGAGCAGCAACAACAACAAACGATGACGATGAATGGGCAGGACCGACCAGATTATCCGACAATGATGATGAATGAGCAGGATGGGCCAAATTATCCGATGTTGATGATGAATGGACAGGATCAGCCAGACTATCTAAAGATGATGATGAATGGGCAGGATTGGTCAGACTATTCGACGACAATGATGAATGGGCAGGACCGGCAAGACTATCCAACGATGATGATGAATGAGCAGGATCAGCCAGACTATCTAACAATGATGATGAATGGGCAAGATCGGCCAGACTATTCGACGATGACGATAAATGGGCAGGATCGACCAGACTATCTGCCGATAGTGGGCCACGAGTATGGGTATGGACAACCGAAGTACATGTCGTCGCGGCCTCCCCCCCATCCCGATCTTTTCACCATGTTCAGTGAGGAGAACCCCAACAACTGCTCAATTATGTGAATAGGAGGGGGGACGAGGTCCAACTATAATTTACAAATGATATGGGCTTTGGATATATTTTTATAGGCTTTTTTACTACATAACAAAAGCATAAATATCTACTAAATCACTATGGAAATAAAAGTTATAAAAAAGCATATTTTATTTTAAAAAATGATTTGAGTGGGTCTGTAAGCTGTGGTTAGAATGTCACAGGCATACCAATTTCTACAAGCAAGTCCTTATTGCTTTCCCTAAGATAATATTTTTTCCCCTTTCTATTGTCATCAATTAAAAGAGGATAAGAATGTAGTTCAATTCCAACTTACCTTCAATTCATATTTTTAATTAAATAGTGTTGGTTAAATATGATTTTTTTAGTGTAAAATAATATAATATTATATGATTGGAATTATATATATATCACCTTCCACTGTTTTTCTAATTATATTTAAAACTTTTTTAATTTAAAAATCTAAGTCCCCTAAATATTTATTTACTATTCTGATTTTTTATTAATATTTTATCACATTATTATTAATTTAATAATATTTTATCACATTATTAAAATATAGGATGCTGTAATTATTATTTATATTAGGATAAAAAAATATTATTAAAAATGGTGTAACCTTAAAAAAAAATCTAATTAGAGAATAGTAGAGGGGGTTGCCTTTAGAATTATTCCTTATATATAATATTATATGAAATAGAAATATTTTTTGTTTCGTTCTCAGCAAATTATTTAAATAATAATAATAATAATAATATGTATTCTCTTCTCCCTTGACTTGTAATTTTCTACGTTGTCGTTGGATCCTCCCATTTGGGCTCTCCAGCGCCCTCTCTGTGCCCCACCACCTCGATCGACCTCCAATGGTGGAGCTCCGAACTCGGGCTCCCTGCAAGATCATTCTCTTCGGCGAGCATTCCGTCGTCCATGGTTCCAGCGCCGTCGCCGCCGCCATCGACCTCAACCCCAACGTCTCCTTCCGCCTAGATCACCCCCATGGTTCGACATCCCCCCCCTCCCCTTCTCTCTGCGTTGGAATTTGTTGTCCTGAGGTATTTGATTTGAGGATTCTTAGGGCTATCCTTCCTTGATGTTTCCAGAGACGGGCGATGGATCGACAGATTTAGAGCTTAAAGACATGGGCTTGGCGTTCTCTTGGCCGTCCTCCAGATTGAAGGAGGGTTTAGGGGAACCAAATATCTCTTTGACGCCAGTTTCGTGCTCGCCGGACCGAATCAACAGTCCAAAATTTCCATTTGTTTGACTCTCATCTTTTAGCATGTTACTAGTTTCATCATGATGTTAGCAGTACTACGCAGCTGACAGTTGGTTTAGAATGTTATTCTTCATGCAACTCAACCACTGATTTATGTGTAACCTTCCTCTTCCCAGCCGGACGCATTACTAATGACAGTTTGATTGGACGAACGGTAAGAGCGCTCAGCCCCAGGGAAAGGGAAGTATTTATATAGAACTAATTTAAACAGTTGCTTGAGCAGCAACCACTTAAGTTAAATTTGCAACCAAGAGGGTCGGATGGAGGAGTTTTGCAGTGTTTCTTCGGTCACGGAAATTTTAGCAGGGACTGTGAATGTAGTTGTTTAAATCGGAGCCACTAAAACGTAGTGACAGGGAGAAGGAATGAACTTCCTAGTTGTTTGAATCTTTACACCCCGGGTCATCTAGAACCGTTGGGAGCACAAAATTTTACTTCTGTCTAATAGTGAAGTCTCAAAATAGATGGTCTTACAGGTTGGGCCAGCTGCTAGGAATGTGCAGTTGGTAATCCATTTGATCCTAGTTGCTAAGGTAAGCTTTAACTGAACAGTCAGCATCCATCTATCAAATTTAGATAACAGAACAGTTGTTGATTTATCTTAATTTTCAACACTTGGCAAAACCACTGCATATGGGATTTATCTTAAGTTTATTTGTAAGCAACACTGCTAAGTTTTCTTCGCAATCCAACCAGGGCTAATACGTAAAAACCTACTGATTCAATTTTCAGAGCGACTTAACACTTCTTAGTAACTCATTCGCTATAAATACTCAATCATTTAGTAGCATCCTAATGATTTTAACAGCATGTGATACCAAAACAAAGATGCACAGCGGCAAAATGAATTACTCAGCATGCAAGTCACGATAACTGATTGAAAACTCTCTGTGAAATACAATTTACCAAACTGCAACATAGTCTCATAGAAATAACGCACAATTCAATTTATCTATAAATTATTAACTCCTGAATCATTTTTTTTCCATACTGTACTGTAAAAAACATTTCACAGCCCAGTAGCTGACCAAACTTTCATGTGAAAATCCTGCAGTTTAGACCAACCAAATCTGGAGGTCCCAAGTCACAAAATTACCAGAAAACTCACTGCCAAATCCCTCGACATAATTTAGGGAAATCGTCCAGTCTTCAAAGTGGATAAGTGAAATCAAGCATAACTCCTAATCCAATCAAAAGAGAAAACACAAAACCAAGTATGAAATCCAGTAAGAAGGCTTTATTAATCTAGATGTCTGAGTTTAGTTTGATTTAGATTTCAAAATCACGTCAATAAAATTTCCAAAGAAAACCCCTGTCAACTATGATGCATCATCCACTGGAATTAATCAGAATACTTCTCAATGATGAGACTCCAACAATTTGACCATGATCCCCAGTATGGTTTTCTTTTATTTGGTCAACACCATCTTAGAAATAAGGTATAAAACCAATTTCAGAAATCGTTTGAAAACTAACAAAAACCTGAAACAAAACTTGTTTGCATCGTCCTCAATTTATTTCAAAATGTAGAGTCTGATTTCAACAACTTCACATTTACCAATAAATCAGGGAAGCATTTGGACGGAAAACAACCGAAAACAATCAAGTCCAACTTCAGAAATTGAAAGACATCAACAGAATTTATTTATCAATTTTGTCCACCTTAACTGATCTTCCTTAACCCCTAACAATTTACGAATTCTTCTTATCCAAACCCCACTCCTATTGTGTCAATAACTCAATCGTAACAGAGTTTTCATGTAGCTTTGATGGATTGGAACTATATTGACAGGCATAAATGCGACACCAATAAAATAGTGCCTCTTTTTGCACTGGGTAGATTAAAATTTATCATCAGCCAAGCAAGCAATGTGCTCCATTCTCACTCAGTAATTGACAGAGGTGGTTTCGTCAAGGCAATTTAAATAAATTCAAGGTATTCATCCCATAGGCAGAGCAGAATCAGTTATGCATGATTCCTATTGGCAATTAACACAGGAAGGGAAGAACAAAATCATCAAAATTTGTAATTTTCCTACTGCAGGATTCCTAATTATCATTTCGTGACCTTATGATTTAATTCCCGATTCTAATAGTCAATCACAAGCGAGAAAGGGTATGCGACACCAAATTGCAAGAATCGAGCAGAATTCGACATGCGATGTTTAAATCATACAATTCTACTACTGGATTGGTTTCTAATTTTTTCCCTTAACCCCTTTAAATTACTGCGTTAAGATCAACTAGGAGGGAACACGATCCTACCTCCAAACGAATATTCCGACTTGGTTGGATTTTTAGTCGGCGTCCTTGGTTTCTTCCCGTTAGTTCCTATCTTCTCTCCTTCGCCGCTACTGCCACGCAGGCCCTACCAAATCGGTCCACTCTCTGGACGTGGCGAGCCGAGCAGCTTGTTGTAACCAGATCGCCGGCAGTAAGGAGGGGATGAAGGGGTCGAATTTGGGGGATTAGTGTTCTAGCTTTGCCGGTCGAAGCCTCTTTCCCCGCTTTTTGAACTCGCCAACGACGAGGCAGTGGCGCGCGGGAGGAGGAGTGGGTTGGTCAAATGACCTAATTTTTAACGGAGTTGCCCAATTGCCCTTAATGCCAAGAATAATTTTAACGGAGCTTGTTGTCCTTTTATTAAATTCATTTTAAAATTACTTCTTTACCCCTGCTTCTTATCCCTCTCTTACTGCATCCACCTTGTTCCATAATTATCTAAATCCACCTATGCCTATTTCTATTTATATCTCATATTATATATATATATATATTATATTTTTCTACTCAGACACAAATCAATATTTCTTTATATATATACATGTATTGTTACTCTTATATATATATTTGAATGAAAATTTTCGAGGTTTATCTTACTACGTCTAAAATAAAACATGTTATGGATCTAGGATATCCTTTTTTTAATTCAAACGAATAGTTAAAAAAATAATATGGTCAGGAGGAATTTACATATATACAATATATAAATAATTTCTTACTTACATCAATTTGTTTAGACTGTCTACCTTTGCTTTGGATATATTCTATTTAGGGACTCTGAGCTCATTAGTGTCCAACTAAGACTTTGCTTAAGCTCGTCAAACTGATCTTAACAAAGAAGATGGACGATTATAGAATTTTCTCCTTCCACCTCGATATTCATTTAAACCAGACAATGTTATCGAGGTTGTCACCTTGTGCGTCCTTCCTATTGTACGCACAATGCAACGATTAGTGTATTAATACATAATCATTCCTCGATAGAGTAAGTTGTCACCTCATATAATCCTGACCTCTATAGTCACAATATGCTGGCGAATTATACATATATCTAACTTTAGGATCCAAATTATCTATCCCTCGAAATACTATATGTCTTGTCTTTATATTCTTATGGCTAACCTAATGTCACAGTACTCTATGCTACCTCCTAGCATATCATAAGTGTAATATCACATTTAATATCATATTAGAGCATAACACATCCACAGAATATTTATATAAGTATGTGCAAATTACATCATTAACAACTGTAAAAAAAAAGTACACAAAGTATACATCCTTCTGTTTAGAGCAATCGGGCTCTATACGGAAGGATTATGAGGTCTTGGGTAATAACATGCAAGAGGAATCCTTCAGATCTTAAAATAACAACCGTCTATCTAGGCAATATAACTATAGGTAAAAATAAACTCAATTAAGTTGTAGACACAAATTTTTAGAACTAATATTCACTAACATGAAGCTCACCAAAGATTCCCAAACAAATAAAGGAATCCAAATGGAGCAACAGAGACTCTTAGTGAAAACTTCCACAATTGACGACTTCTACCCTTATCGCATGAACGCAAAAAGAAATCAACAACATCAAACAAGCAATCTTTGTTCTAGAGAAAATTGACGAATCTCTTGCACCTCCACTTCCAACCCTACCGCTACCATGTTGCTAGAAAATAGTTTTGTCGTCTTCTGCCATGGTGATTCCCGTCAGCATCATTCCTCCTCGCTGACACCTTCTTAAATGACTGAGAGAACGTTTCTTCCCGAGGAAACTGGCGGAGTGAGGATATCATTGACGGATGAGAAATTTGATGGCGTCTGCATATATTTGGAGGCTTGGTGATGACACACCCCTGAACTGGCGCCTTCAATGCTTGCGGAAGATCGCCTGGGTATGTAGTGTATCGCAGATGATCTACGCGATACAAGCCTGCGGAAGCATAAAAATAACAACAACAGAGATGAGGGAAAATGATTACTTTATTATTATTATAAAACTTCGATAAAAACCCCCCAAACATCGGAGTTAACAATTCTAACTTCGGAATCCTCTCCGATCACTCTATAATATAAGAATATTATATTCGAGGATGATTTTAATCCCATCAACTCGCCTATATATAATAAAGAAAAGAGGGAGAAGTTAAAGAAGTTTTAAATACGGGATGCAACCTCCGTCTCGTAAGCGACGCTTCGCAGATGCACCCGTAACAATTCTCCCCAATGGGAAGACGTCGATGCCCTCGACTCCGTAGCAACATCGCCTCCGTAGCCATATCGCCTTGCACGTGCTTCCGGAACGATTGCAGAATCACCTCGTCTTCACATCTCGCTTCTTCGATGAGGTCCCTCTTCCGCTGCCCCAAGACTTCCACGAAGCCTTCGGTTGGGAACGTCCGACGCCTCAAGACTTTGTCAGCCTGTTTCGGAGGATGACGAAAAGAAGGTGGCGTTGGTCGGTCCTGCTGCAGGCGGTTTGCATTACCAACTTCATGAAGCGCCATGAGGAACTGATGGCGAAGGCAGGAGGAAGGCGTAGCCATAGTGGAAGTGGGAGCTGGTATGCTACGGAACCAGTTCGCCGTCCCAGCTTGCTTCCTTGACGGGGTCTCCTCTTCCCTACATCAAATCCGCCACAATGCCTTCGGCTGGAGCGTCCAACGTCCGAGAATCCGATCAACCATCGTCGGAGGATTCTGGAGAGCAGAGGATGCCGGCCAACCTTGCTGCAGCCGAAGGGCATGACCGCCCCCATGGAAGGAGCGAAGAAGGTGCCAAGCGACCCTGCTGCAAACGAGCGATGTCGATGTCGTCGTGGCACGCCTTGGGAAAGCTGACGTAGGAGAAGGGAGAACACGCAGCTGCGATGGGAGTCGATAGGCAACAGAGCAAATCCACCTGGAGATCACGAACAGCCCCTCGTATCGGGGTATCGATGTCTTACGCTCGCGTAGTTGCTGCGTCCTCCGCCACGTCTGCTGAGACGACTGCTGAAGAAATCCGCCACCGAAACCGACTACACGTGAGCGGCAAAAGAGATCGTCTCGCTTCCTTCTTCGCCGAGCTTTCTCCCTTTCATTGAGTCCCATCTTCAACGACGCCTGGAATCGCTGTGCACGCCTCCACATCTGCAGAGAACGTGTAAGAAGAACTTTGTCCCCTGCAGCAGATTCTCCTGGTCGACGATGGGCGTCGGTGTGCGACTTTACTCGTCGCCAAGACTTCTCCGAACATTCCCACGCGCCCATCTGCTCCGGGCGATCTTGGACGACCCCGGCAACATCTGAACAGCGTTCCTCGCCTCCATGGGACGCTTCGAGGAAGCGTATCTGTGATGTCGGAGAGATGCACAGACGAGGCAGGAGAGACAAACGTGGAGCTCCCCTCCACATCCGCGAAGCGAGAAAAACTCGCTCACCTATGGCAACCTTCTTTGGGCGGCAGCGGGGATCAGCGTACTTCGTCATTCGCCGCCGGACCTTCCTCAAAATCCTTCGATTGTTCGCCGGCTGCTTCGTCGCGTCTCGCCCGAAGCGATTGGCAAACGGGCAATACTCGTCGCGTCTCGCGCGACCCGCCTCCTTCGGGCAAACAAAGGTGTCGCCTATGTGCAATTCCGAAGGGCCTTTACCTATCATCGAGATCTGCTGCATTATCTCTTCGGACTCACCACCAAGACTCCCGATTTCCGACGCCTTGGCTGCCCCCGAAACGGACGCCGAAGTCTCGTTCCGCCATCTGGCTGCGAGGAGCCCTTCTCCTTGGTGAACCTGGCTTACGAGTTGCATCACAGCAACCCTCCTGATGTCCGCCTTCCGTCCCTTGTCTGCGTTTATCTGCCGCAGAGGAACCGCGCGTGGGATGGCGGGGAACTCCGTTGGGTCCGAGGCTGGCTCCTCTTCCGCCGTTTGACTCGTCGCCAATTCCTCATGGCGAGAGCATTGCTGGACCGAACGGGATCCTCCGCAACGGGCGCATCCCTCCTTGTGGTCCCTGTTACCATTCGCAGCGGCGTCATGCTGCGAGTTGTTAGAAAATATTGACGATGTGTAGTTTCGTCCGCCTTCGTTCGAAGCAGCCGGCCGATGCCCCATCGCCGTCGCCTGTTGATAGCGGGGAGAGAAAGACATCCCCTCAACCTGTTGCGAGTGATTATTCACTCCCTTTCCATGGAGACGTGGGTAGCAGCACACTCTCCACCACTTCTTCGCTTCACCGACCAGAAATGCAGCGGCCATATCGACTTGGCCTTCGTCGACAAGCTTCGCGGCTATAAAGAAACATTCCGTGTCCTATATACAATTCTCCAGTACTTCCGCACTTCGAACACCGGCGAAAGTAGAGGGGTTCGGAATCCGAACGTTTGGTTTTGCCAATTGGCGAGCATACGTTGGTCGCCGGGAGTTGGAACAATCTGCTTCCGTTCCAAGCGAGAGCTTCTGCGCTCCGTCGTCTCCCTTCTGCGCCAAGGAGCTTGGTTTTGAGATCTCGAATACTCAATCGCTAGCAATCCGAATCCGCTCAAAATCATTGCAGATGCGAGACAACATCATCTGCATCTCATCCATGCGGGCGTGTAAGGAGGAAAAATTCTTTGGCTTGCGAAGCTCTTAGCAATTCCTCCACCGTGCCCATCTTCTTCTCCAACCTTTCAAACTGTCTCGTCACCATGATGTTTTCGTTCACAAGACGCCAAAGTCGCGTACAGGACCTGGCCGTCAACCGGGCTCTGATACCAATTGACACACCCCTAAACTGGCGCCTTCAATGCTTGCGGAAGATCGCCTAGGTATGCGGCATATCGCTCTATAATATAAGAATATTATATTCGAGGATGATTTTAATCCCATCAACTCGTCTCGGAAGCGACGCAGATGCACCCATAACAATTGACGACTTCTACCCTTATCGCATGAACGCAAAAAGAAATCAACAACATCACACTGGTGGATTACCTCAAACAAGCAATCTTTGTTCTAGAGAAAATTGACGAATCTCTTGGACCTCCACTTCCAACCCTACCGCTACCATGTTGCTAGAAAATAGTTTTGTCGTCTTCTGCCATGGTGATTCCCGTCAGCATCATTCCTCCTCGCTGACACCTTCTTAAATGACTGAGAGAACGTTTCTTCCCGAGGGAACTGGCGGAGTGAGGATATTATTGACGGATGAGAAATTTGATGGCGTCTGCATATATTTGGAGGCTTGGTGATGTGTCGAATCTCGTGCGGAAAGGAAGAAAAGGTTTACAAAATTGGGGGAAGAAATCATATCCCCTGCGCATATGGGTGCCTTAGTGCAGACCATCCTCTGTCACTTGTGTTGCATCACCGCACGTAGTGATGCAACTTTACCATTTAGCCCCTTAAGTTTTCAACAAGCCCTTCACATTCCTACCCCTCACCGTTCACCCTATTTATTGTGCTGCCATTGCTCTTTTCTCATAAGAACAGATGGGAAAAAAATTCAAAAATTTAGGATTTACATGAGTAGAGTTCAAATAATCTCATGTATCATGGAAAAAAATGTTCAAATTAACTAAGATAATTATCTAGATTAAAAAATAGAAATGTTAACATTTCAAGTTGAGTATTATTAAACTTTAACTATATATCCTACTAAACCTTGAAAATCTTTTTTATTTTAATTTGATGCGAATCATGGAGTGAGAGATTTTCTAAATTTTAAAATAGTAAAAATATTTCTTTTTAAATTTTTATATTTCTACCAATTTACTATTTATTTACTAATAAATACTTTATTTATTTTCTAAAATAATATATATTTAATAATATTTTTATTATACGAGTATATAAATTGTATATTTCTTTGGTTCGAGTAATTGAGTTTTATATGAAAGATTGATGAGGTCTTGAGTTCTAGATTCAAAAATATATTTTTATTATATGGTACCATAGTACCTAAATAGTAAAAATGCATGACTTTATATAAATATAATTAAAGAATAATGTATATGCAAAGATAGATATTTAAAAGAACAATAATAAGTAGAGAGATGCTATAATGCCACTCTCAATTGGGCAAGAGGACTAACTTGAAAGACCACCATCGACACAATTTATAAAAAGCTTATGGGTACATTACTGAATTAGAAACTGAAGAGAGGAACTGAATGTTGTTTAAGTAATAAGTTAAGGATATTATAAGTTTTTTATTGTTATTATTAGGCTTCATCGTCAACGAGACTCGGAGTCCTAGTTGAACTCAGTTTTTTTTGTTTCATGCGGCTCATCGACTTCAAAGCCAAATATAATAACCGCTTGTTCTATTCCTCCCCTCGCATTACAGTGATCGAGTGCGAGCATATGAGCGAGCAAGGAGGAAACCAAAGATACATCTCTTTCTTTACTTGTCATCTTCTTTTCCGGTGGTTCCTCATCAATATCCTGGCTGTGGAGGCATTCTTGCAGTCAAATTCACCAGCCTATTATTGTTTTCAATTTGGAGTTCCAAGAACGAGTCTAGGAGACAATGATAGCAAGTTTTGAAGATACAGAGTTATGCTCTTCGGGTGGACAACATTTGCGGTGAAGGGTGCCGAAGAAGGTAAAAAAGTTGCTTCATAAGATTGATGGGGTTTACACTTCCACAATTGATGCTGATGCGAAGAAGGTGACAGTGACCGGGAATATGGATCCCCAGATTTTGATAGAAAAGCTTAATAAGGCTGGGAAACATGCGCAATTGTGGTCTACAAATGGGTCGAAAGAACAGAATCTCACTGACAAGCTGCAAAATCTCCAACTTGAGCTTTCTAAAGATCAACAAAAAGGCAATGGAAAAGCCCAAAAGGGTGGTGGCAAAGAGCAAAAAACTCTGCAACCACAGAAGCAGGCAAAACAGTTCAAAGATCTGAAGTTTTCTTGCCTTAAGGACTTCAAGAATCCATTCAAGAAGAAATCCAAGACGAAGAAATCTGACCATCCTAAGGAAGCTGAGGCGGCGGATGTAATTGAGTTCAATGATGATCTTCATGAGTATGCTGAGTACAAGGAGGAGTTGTGTGATGAAATGGACAAAGCTGAACAAAAGGATTACGATGATCATAAGATGACGAAAGCCATGAACCTTCAACTTAATCATAATGAAATGAGTAAGGATAAGAAAGACGGTGGCGGTGGTGGTGGCGATGGCGATGGTGGTGGCAGTAGCAGTTGTCATGGTGGCTATGCTAAGGAAGGAATAGCTCAAGTTCAAAATATGATTGAAGGTAAGAAGGGTGGTAATAGTGGTGGTGGTGGAAGCAAAAATGACTATGGAAGCCGTGATAGCAAGAATGGAGGACGAAATCATATCAAGGATGAGAATGGCAGTGCACATAATGGCAATCCATCCCATGGAGGCAAGAGCGATGGTGGTGGTGGTGCTAAGGTAAGAGAAGCTCAAGTTCAAAACAAGGTTGCAGAAGGTAAGAAGGTTCGAAGTGGTGATGGTGGTGGTAGAAAAAATGACCATGGGGGCCATCATATCAAGAATAGAAGAGGAAATCATAACGGGGGTGGGAATGGCAATGCTCATAACAGTAATCCATCCCATGGAGGCATGAGCGATGGTGGTGGGGGTGCTAAAGAAGGACAAGCTCAAGTTCAAAAGAAGTTTGCGGAAGGTAAGAAGGGTGGCAATGGTGGTAGTGGTGGTAGAAAAAATGACCATAGGGGCCATGATAGCAAGAATGGAGGAGGGAATCATGACAAGGGTGTGAATGGTAGTGCTCATAACAGCAATAGAGATGGTGGTGGCGGTGCTAAGGGAGGACAAGTTCAAGTTCAAAATAAGGCTGTAGAAGGTAAGAAGGGTGTTAGTAGTGGTGGTGGTGATAGCAAAAATGACCATGGGGGTCCTAATAGCAAGAATGGAGGAGGAAAACATAACAAGAGTGGGAATAGGAATGCTCATAATGGCAATTCATCCACTGGAGGCAAGAGTGATGATGGTGGCGGTGCTATGGTAGGAGAAGCTCAAGTTCAAAACAAGGTTGCAGAAGGTGGAAAGGGTGGTGGTGGTGGTAGAAAAAATGACCATGCGATCCATGATACTATGAATGGAGGAGGGAATCATAACAAGGGTGAAAATGACAGTGCTCATAATGGCAACCTATCCCATGGAAGCAAGAGCAATGGTGGTGGCGGTGCTAAGGTAGGGGAGGCTCAAGTTAAAAATGAGATTGCGGAAGGTAAGAAGGGTGGAAGTGGTGTTGGTGATGGTAAGAAAAATGACCATGGGGGGCATGATAGCAAGAATGGATTAGGGAATCATAACAAGGGTGAGATTGGCAGTGCTCATAATGGCAATCCATCCCATAGAGGCAATAGTGATGGTGGTGGCAGTGCTAAGGAAGGACAAGCTCAGGTTCAAAATAACATTGCGGAAGGTAAGAACGATGGTGGTAGTGGTGGTGGTGATAGCAAAAATGGCCATGGGGGCCATGATAGCAATAATGGAGGAAACCATAACAAGAGTGGGAATGACAATGCTCATATTGTCAATCCATCCCATGGAGGCCAAAGAGATGGTGGTGGCAGTACTAAGGTAGGAGAAGCTCAAATTCAAAATAAGGTTGAAGAAGGTGAAAAGGGTGGTGGTGATGGTGGTGGTGGTAGCAAAAATGACCATGCAAACCATGATAGCAAGAATGGAGGAGGGAATCATAATAAGGATGGGAATGACAATGCTCATAATGGCAATCCATCCCATGAAGGTAAGAGCGATGGTGGCGGCAGTGCAATGGTAGGAGAGGCTCAAGTTCAAAATAAGGTTGCAGAAGGTAAGAAGGGTAGTAATGGTGGTGGTGGTAGGGATAGTAAAAATGATCATGGGGGCCATGATAGCAAGAATAGAGGAGGAAAGCAAAACAAGAATGGGGATGGCAGTGCTCATAATGGAAATCTATCCAATGAAGGCAAGAGCAATGTTGGGGGCAGTGCTAGGGTTGGAGAAGCTCAAGGTCAAAACAAAATTGCAGAAGGTGAAAAGGGTGGTATTCGTGGTGGTGGTGGTAGCAAAAATGACCATGCGACCCATGATAGCAAGAATGGAGGAGGGAATCATAACAAGGGTGGGAATAGCATTACTCATAATGGCAATCCATCCCATGGAGGCAAGATCGATGGTGATGGCAGTGCTAAGGTAGGAGAAGCTCATGTCCCAAATGAGGTTGCGGAAGGTAAGAACAGTGGATGTGGTGGTAGCAAAAATAACCATGGGGGTCATGATAGCAAGAATGAAGGAGGGAATCATAACATGGGTGGGAATGGCAGTGTTGATAATGGCAATCCATCCCATGGAGGCAAGAGTGATGGCAGTGCTAAGGTAGGAGAAGCTCAAGTTCAAAACAAGGTTGAAGATGGTAAAAAGAGGGGTAATGGTGGTTGTGGTGATAGGAAAAATGACCATGGGGGCCATGATAACAAGAATGGAGGAGGAAACCATAATAAGAGTGGGAATGGAAGTGCTCATACTGGCAATCTATTCCATGGAGACAAGAGTGATGGTGAAGGCGGT
The DNA here is from genome assembly GCA_030544415.1 of Thalia dealbata. NCBI lineage: Eukaryota > Viridiplantae > Streptophyta > Magnoliopsida > Zingiberales > Marantaceae > Thalia > Thalia dealbata. The sequence goes on along the minus strand of CM060454.1, from coordinate 29,486,133 downwards.
GATAAGATAGGAGAAGGTCAGAGTCAAAACAAGGTTGCACATGGTGAAAAGGGTGGTGGTGGTGGTAGCAAAAATGACCGTGCAAGCCATGATAGCAAGAATAGAGGAAGGAATCATAACAAGGGTGGGAATGATAATGCATCCCATGGAAGCAACAGTGATGGTGGCGGCGGTGTTATGGTAGGGGAAGCTCAAGTTCAAAACAAGGTTGCGAAAGGTAAGAAGGGTGGATGTGGTAGTGGTGATGGTGGTAGTAAAAATGACCATGGGTGTCATGATAGCAAGAATGGAGGAGGAAATCATAACAAGGGTGGGAATGGTAGTGCTGATAATGGGAATCCATCCCATAGAGGCAAGAGCGATGATGGTAGTGGTGCCAAGGTAGGTGAAGCTCAAGTTCAAAACATGGTTGAAGAAGGTAAAAAGGGTGGTAGTTGTGGTGATGGTGATAGCAAAAATGACCTTGGGGGCCATGGTTGCAAGAATGGAGGAGAGAATCATAATGAGGGAGGGAAAGATAGTGCTCATAACAGCAATCCATCCCAAGGAGGCAAGAGCGATGGCGGTGGTAGTGCTAAGTTAGGAGGACAATATGATATTTTAAATAAGGTTGCAGAAGGTAAGAAGGGTGGTGGTGATAGCAAAAATGACCATGGGTGCCATGATATCAAGAACGGAGGAGGAAATCATAACAATGTTGGGAATGGCTGTGCTCAGAATTGCAATCCATTCCATGGAGGCAAGAGCGAAGGTGTTGGCGGTACTAAGGTAGGAGAAGCTCAAATTCAAAATAAGGTTGTAGAAGGTGAAAAGGGTGGTGGAGGTGGTAGCAAAAATGACCATGCAGGCCATAATAGCATGAATGGAGGGAATCATAACAAGGGTGATAATGATAGTAATCATAATAGCAATCCATCCATTGGAGGCAAGAGTAATGGTGATGGCAGTGCTAAGGGAGAAGATGCTTAAGTTCGAAACAAGGTTGCTGAAGGTAAGAAGGATGGTGGTTGTGGTAGTGGTGGCAAAACTAAACATGGCGGTAATCATAACAAAGGTGGAAATGATGGTGCTCATAATGTCAATTCATCCTATGGAGGTAAGAGCAACCGTGGGATTGGGAGCAATGAAAGTGTGCAAAAGGGTAAGAGCAAAATGTGCGTGTCATCAACTCGATACCCGACTACATCCATAGAAGCCCAGCTCCACCCAAGATGATGGTTGCTGACAACATTAATCCTTACCAATAGTAGTACCTACAAGCAATGATGTAGTAATAGTAGTAGATAATGATGATGAATGGGTAGGACCGGCTAGACTATCTACCTATGCTGAGCTAGCCGCCTCTGCCTTGTCCCAATCCTTACACCATGTTTAGTATGGAAAACCCCAACAACTGCTCAATTAAGTAAAGATGAGGGAGAGGGTATAGTATAATTTACTTATGGATGAAAGGAACTTTGTAGTATATACTTTTACTTGATGTTTGATATAATTTTATAATTTTTATTACTACTACCTGTAGCAGCAGTAGTTATGGTAATCATAAGAATATACAGAAGATAACATGAACATAAATGGTTCTTGCAATCATATTTTGATTTGAGTGGGTCTTAGTAAGTTGTGATTAGAATGGCACAGCCATAACAATTTCTACATGCAAGTCTTTATTACTTCCCTAAAATGAATTTCTTTTTCCCATTTCTATTGTTATCAACGGGAAGAAGAAGAGAATAAGGAAGTTTAAATCCAACTTACCTCAAATTCATATTTTTAATTAAATAATGTTGTTTAAATATGATTTGTTTTAGTGCAAAATAATAAAATATGATTGGAATTATATAAATAAATCATCTTCTGCTATTTTCTAATTATACCTAAAACTTTTATTAATTTTAAAATCTAAGTCATCACATCATTAAAATGTTTTAAGTATTTATTTACTAATCTTATATTTTAAATAATATTTTATCAAATTCTTATTATTATTTTATAAAATTTTATCACATTAATATAATATAGGATGATGTAATTATTATTTTATATTAGGATAAAAAAATATTATTAAAAATGGTGTAACCTAAAAAAGATATAATTAGAGAATCGGGGGTTATCTGTAGATTTATTCCTTGTATATAATATTAGATGAAATAAAATTATTTTAGTTTCGTTCGCAGCAAATTATTTAAAAAATAATAAGAATAAATAGAGCAACTGACGACAGCATTCTTGGGATATAATTTTTTTAAGTTTTCTCTTCTCTCTTGACTTGTAATTTTATAAGTTGTGGTTGGATCCTCTCTCATTTGGGCTCTCCAAGGCTCTCTCTGTGCCCCATGTCACTACCTTTTTTTCGTGCACTTGCTCAGTGCATCGGATGGTTGTGCAAAGTGACATGATTCTTAGCGCTCACGATCCTATTGAGTGAAAGCTAAAGTAAGTTGCCAAAGACTTGAACAAATGAAGGGAAAATGTCAGTGAAAACCCCTCAAAATCCCAATGATACAAACACTTAGGTTTTAACCCTTTCTTAGGTTACAATAAGCTCCTTAAATAGCTCTTGTCATGAGTGATAATAGTTGCCCTTTCAAATTCTGCTTTATGCCCAACAGCTAGCATGCTTCTTGGCCTCCCTGCTTAGTGGCTGGCAGCTAGCATGCACCTTGGCCTCCCTGCCTTGTGGTCTACAGTTGGCATGCACCTTGGCCCCCTTGCGTTGTGGTTTGTAGCTGGCGCGCCCCTTGCGCTTCTGCCCCGTTGGTCACCCCATTTAGGCGAAAACCTCCTTTGGTTCAAGAGGGCTTGAGTCTGGGGCCCGCGCGGCTGGTGCACATGGGTTAGAGCCGATTTTGGCTATGTTTTGAGTCACCTTGCCTGAGTTTGGGTTCGACTCAGGCTGAGTTTAGATTTTAAGGTCTGACAATCCTCCCCCGCCTGAAGTCATTGATGTCCCTGTTAACCTGTTGTCGAAGAAGTCATGAATAAGGACTTTGAACTACCAAAGGGGGATATCGCGCTCTCAACTGGCTTCCTTTGGTGGTGCATCCTTCCATTGCACTAAATACTCAGTGTACCCTATCGACCTGGTAGTCTATTGGCCAAGAATTCACTCAGCTTGCCTTGTGAACTCCTTGGTGATAGTCGATGGTCCCCACTCAACTTGTTGCCTCGTTGGGTCGACATCCCTGTTGAAAGGCTTCAAAAAACTCACGTACAATGTCGTGTGGATGTTGTGTGAGACCCGTGATTTTTGAATAAAGGCAATAGAGTAATTTTAGTATTTAGAGAATTTAATCGTAAAAGAAATTTTTTAAAGGACTTATTTGTAAAATTTTATAAAATTTTAAAGTATGAGATTTTGATGTGAAAATTATACCATCAGGTAATATTTTTTATAAGGAATCCAACGGCGCAGACGGATCGTAATTTGGACGTCGTTTGATTGGTCAATTGGACAGTCAAGATTTAATCTAGGATTTAAGATTTTAATTAATTAATTTTAAAAAAACACCTCATTTTCTTCTAACCGAACACGCACAAGCTCCCTCTCTCTCTCTCTCCTCTCCGCGCGGACCGACGACGGCGACGCCAACTTCCCGACGATGCTTCGGTGAAACCACGGTGAACTAGGCTCCCAAATTTTAGCCACAGGTAGATCTCGACCTCCTCTTCATTTTGATACCAAAATGCCAAAATTTGGTGTAGAGATGAGGGAGAAATCACGCGAGAGGTGTCGGCGGCGAGGGTTTCGATCACCGGAGCTTGCTCCAATGATTTTCGGTGATTTCGGCTGTGAAACCTTGCAAACTCGGTACATATGGATTCTCCTTGACGAGAGCTATCCATTGGTACCAGTGTTGAGGGATATTGGCCGTCGGTTGGCCGCCGGCGAGCTAAAAACCTAACTTAGGGATTTTGCCCAAATTGATTTAATCGGTGAAATTGATCGCGTATGAGCTATAAAATTGGGGCAAATATGATTTTTGGAAACCTCATGAAGAGAGCTTTTGATTGGTACCAATATTGGTGTTGATCGAAGAACTTCGCCGGCGAGTTTTCCGGCGATCACCGGAGAGATTTTCCGGCAAACTTGGAAAAAAAATTGGGGTGATTCTAGAAATCATTCTAAGAGTAGTGGTGAAGAGAGATTTGAGAAACTATTTCTGAATTGAGAATTAAAATGCGTTGAATAATTGACAGGAAAATATAAAATGCGTAAATAACTGCACGTGGATCGAGACAGTGTCAGAGAATAAAATTCAGCGAACGGACCTTAGGTCGGTTCTGAAGAACGGATCGCTAACCCAGGTGCGTTGGTTCATCGATGTAGGATTTATTCAAGCTAGGAAATTCCTACTAAGGTTTTCTTAGGAAATTTTTGGATGACTTAAATATGATAAAATGTAATTCTTGATAATATTATGCCTGTATGCGTGTTAGTATAAATTATTTATCTAACATGAATAATGTGTCATGTTCACCATGTTAAGTATTTTAATATACTGTAAAATCTTATCCTGGATGTTGTATTGTTTTATGTGCTTTGTACCACACAATTACCATGCGGACATGAATATAAATAGTGACATATATGAATAACAAACATACATAGGAGGTAGCATCAACAATAACACCAGACGCACTAGATTTAGTCTTAGGTGACATGAGATGCTAGAACCTCCTACGAGACATCACTAGGATTTAAATGGATATGGGTGTCTCCCATATACCCTAGTTGACCACCGCGTACTATTGATGGTCACAATCGGTGATGCTTCTCTTCGCACCACTCCCGAGGCTGCACATAGCTTAGATACTGGGAGCTGGTGGAAAAAGGGACCATACACACTCCAAGGTCATACTAGACCGGGAATATGGAGTAGGTTCCTACCCGAAAACTTATACCCGCACGAGTGTCGTTTAGGCGGCACCGTGATAATCCTGAGATGGCTAGCGAGGATGAACCCTACCATGGACTTGGCACTGATGGAGACGGGGTTGCCACAGCCCATTGTGCAGATGTGTGTTTATCCCGATCAACGTCGACTGCTATTGAACTGGGAATGTGATTCCCTATGCGACGCCTTGGACAGTGGATCCGTAGACCACACGACTATCATTCCAGACGTTCTGCAGACAGTCGGATGAGTAGTCTGGATCCTGGGGTTGTTATTTTTATCGGTTAGTCGTGGCCGATTAGTCTTGTTGATGATGACCCTATCTTCGGGCAATGTGTAATACTACACGAGTCACCGTTGCCCCTACGGAGTCCGGAGAGGATGTAAGGGCACGACAGTTTCGCTAGGGGAGGCATTAAGGGCGACTAGCGAGACAGTGGAGAGTGATCAAGGGTCACCCGTCCTCTCCGCCAACATCAGTGCAGCGGGCATAGGTAGAGACAGAGACAGAAAGACACTGATGGGCTTACGGATGCCCTTGGCCCGGGTATTCATTAAGCATAGGCTGGCAGCCCAAGTCTTGAAACTTCAAAGTCTTATTATAACATAGGTGACATATGCTGATGATATTGACACTAGATACAACTTAGGTGACATCTAGTGAAATACACATTTATATTTATTTATATTGCTTTACTGCTTTTTATATCCTGATTTACACAAATCAATTAAAAAATGATGATTAACAAACTAAAGGCATCCTAGAGTACTCCTCCTAGCCTTTGATTTCCTTATTCGATTTAGAGCCGTAATTTCGCACTAGGCCGCAAGGCTAAGCACACCACGTTCAATGTGTGTGCAGGTTGTTAGATGACTGACCGAGATATTTAATGAAGATGAGGACCATCGATGGATTTACTTTTAATTATTGATGTCGTTATTATAAAATTGTAGTAGGTATATCGAGACTGTGTTAGTAGAGTTGCATAAGTGATTTAATTGTATATTCCGCTGTATTGATTATGTGTATGGACAATATGTATTACCAAATGCCTTGTATGGGTCCTTTGGGCTCATACGACGGTTGCCACGTGTCTGATAGGTGGGTCGGGGAGTGACATGTTGAGTCGTCGTGGCAACTCTAGCTGATAAGACACTGCGCCAATACGCCTACGCATCTTGAATGGCCCATCGAACTTTTGAATAAAGCTTTTATGGACGCGCATCAATGCGCTTTCTTCCACATGTTTGGAGTTAGCTTGAGAAGTACTTCATCCCCGACCTAGAACTCCCGTAGTCGATAGTGTTGATCTGCATACTTCTTCATTCGTTGAGCTACCTTCTCTAGGCTCTCCCGTACATCGGCCAGCTGGTCCTGTCGGATGTGAGCAAACCTTGTTGCTGCTGGGCATCTTTCGTCGAGCCTGGCATGCGCTAGCTCAATAGGGTGATTGGCTGCTCCATAGACGATCTCAAAGAGCGACTTCCCATGGCTGAGCTCTTATGGGCCTTATAGTAGAATTGAGTCGAGTTAATCAGCTCGACCCAATTGTTCTAGCTTGCAGTGATGAAGTGGCGAAGGTACTCTTCAAGGAGTGTATTCGTCTTCTCCATTTGTCCATTAGTTTGTGGCTGGTCGGCTGTTGAAAATTTGAGCTTGGACCCCAAGAGCTTGAACAAAGAGCTCCAAAACCTCCTTGTGAACTGGGTATCCCGATCGCCGATGTCCTCAAGTAGCCCAAAATATCTCATCACATGCCGAAAGAATAACTCGGCAATCTGCTCCGCCATGATATGCTCCGCAGTCGGAATGAAAATAAAAAACTTACTAAACCTGTCCACCACAACAAGCACGACAGAGAGTTCATTTACCTTTGAAAAGGACTTCACATAGTCAATGGAAATTGACACCCATGGTCGTGAGGGTATTGGCAAAGGCTGAAATAGTCTAGCTGTCTTAGCCCTTTTGATCTTGTCCTTCTGGCAGATAGCGCACATCTTTACGTCCATGTGTGGCCAGAAATAAGAGCGAGTGAGGAGCGCCAGTGTATGCTCAACCCCTGGGTGGCTTGCCCAATGTGTCTTTGCACTCGATGAGCAGTTCCCGCTTGAGTTTTTCTAACTGGGACACATAAGTTCGCTCGCCCTTGGTCATTAGTAGGCCCGCCACATCCATCTAGTATCAGCGAGTCCTGCCATTCTCCACTTGTCGGAGAATGCACTGGTAGCTCACATCAGTCTTGGTTGCCTCTTGAAGTTTCTCAGTTAGAGTCCCATGCATGCACACCATGGCATGAAATCTTTGACTAAGGGCATCGGCTGCTTGGATATGTCGGCATGCCTTATAATCCCAAATAAAGTCAAACTTTGTAAGCTGCTCCTGCCATCTTGCCTGCTTTGCCGAGAGTTTGTGCTGCATTTGGAAGTAAGTGTTGCCAACATTATCCATCCGCACCACGAACGGGTTGCCGAGAAAGTAGACGCGCCACACGTGAAGGTAGTGCACCACTGCTACCACTTTAAGTCAAAATTATGATGTCATTTTCTGAAATATAGGTTTAGGAGTTTTCCAAATTATTGTTGCTATTTACATTACCATGAAGGAGAACTAACCACAGTTTTAGGATTTGAAGTGGTAAAAGAATATATAAATAATCTGATAGTGATAAAGATGAGAGAAAAAAATTGGAGAAAAATATATATTTAGTTAATTGGTAATTCCCTTCTATTCCCTACTATTTATAGCCACGATGCATGAGGAAACTCATCAATAGATTTTAATTATATTTTAGAGAGATTCCTTGTAAGGAGAGAAAGGAGTTTAAGTGCTTTCTAATAAAGTAATTCTCTCCCTCATCCATTGTTATTATAGTGTTCTTCCGTAGTCTCCCAAGGCTTGTATCGTTCCCATATTCCTCAACGATACGTAGCACACCTAGGTATTTTCTCCATCGATATTAAATGCAAAGTTGTGAGGTCTGATATTTGGTATCAGAGCTGGGTTACTCTGAATACCACGACAAATAACAACTCATCCCCTCGAATCCTCTCAACAAGGATCCCATTAGGCGAGAAGACATCAGAAGCATACACGTTGCAGATGGAATAAATTCTAGTTGGATGAAGGATTAAGAGTACCTCTTCCCTCGCCAACTTGGTGACGAAACAAGAGTTCAAGAAATTAGAAAAAAAGGTGGTCTGGATGGAGGAATTGATCAAAGCCTCCTAAAGCACAAGCGATGCAAACTTCAAGTCATTGCAGTCTTGCATGGAAAAGTTACATGGCATGATGGTAGGGATGTTCGAAGAGTTTGAGAAACTCTGAACTCGCAATGAGTTCATGTTGAAGATGGGAGAACAGAGTTCTCGCCCGCCCAAAGAGGTCACTGATAACTTGGAGTTTCAAACAGAGTGAGACACATTCTGTCCTGAACTTCGACTCAATTCCAAACCTCGCCATCTTCCTAGAACGAATATGCACATACCCATTCCTACCACCTTCGTTGGCAATAGGGATACAAAGGTATTAGAAAATTTTATTTGGGATATGGAATAATTCCTTAAAGTTATGAGGATGGGCGAGGAAGATAAAGTATCCACCACTGCAACATTCCTCGTTGGTAATGCAAAGAAGTGGTGGAGAGTCCGTTGCGACCCCCATTGCAGCGGCAAGGAAACTGAAATTATCCATTCGACAATTCCTCCCAATAAACGCTGCTTGACTTGCATGACACCAACTCCAGAAACTATATCAAACAAGAACAATTCAGGAGTATATATAAGAGTTTAACGATGTTATCTTAGACCTTCGAGACATAGCTGAGGCAGATCCACTTTACACCTTACTCAAAGGCTTACCATCTTGGGCTCAGAGCGAGATGATGCGTTAAGGAGTGAACAATTTGCAAGAAGCAATTGCAGCATCCGAAGGTATACTTGATTGGCGAGCGACGAACTCACCCCAACTCTTCGAAACAAAGATGCCTCAACCTCGGTGCTCTCAACAAAGAATGGGCGGATGATGACAACCTGCTGTAGATCTAGGAAGAAGAGAAATCCCACCACCAACAAATCCAATAAACAATAACTAAGGAGGGGACAACTCGAACAAGGGTTGGTAAAATGGATGTATACATTATGAAGGAAACCATCCTCTACATCTCTGCCCTCGACGAGAAGGTATAATAGTAATAAAAATTAAAGAAACAGGGGAGGCACAATAAACGACGGTAGAACATGTTGGAACTGCTCGAGCAACTCCTCTGCAAAGGACCAATTCCATCTGTAAAGAACATAACTCCAAATTGAGGTACGTGTCTCTAAAAATAAATGGGAGACCCTATTCCGCATTGGTCGATTTTGGAGCCACCCATAACTTCGTAAGTAAAGAAGTGCTTCACTCGTTAGGATTATGCATAAGGGAAACCTGTAAACCCTAAAAAATTTGCTTCAAAAATAAATATACAAACCTTTACATATAGATATATTTATATAGAAATGCTGAAGAATAAGTGAAATCAAATATTAAGAGAAGCCTTAATAGCATGCAAGAAATGAGTAAGGTGTGTGTGTGTATATATATATATATATAAAGATATGTGTGTGTATATATATATCGGGTAGTTATATACATAAATTATATACATAATTTAGAGTTAGAAAGAATTGACTACAAATAGTTATATTATAAATTCAAATAAATAAATAATATATATATCGACATATGCATAATATATAAAGATATGTGTGTATATATATATATCGGGTAGTTATATACATAAATTATATACATAATTTAGAGTTAGAAAGAATTGACTACAAATAGTTATATTATAAATTCAAATAAATAAATAATATATATATCGATATATGCATATTCATGCAAATCTAATTAGATATATATACATATAAAATTACACACAACTATGTAAACATAGAAGCATAAGTGTTGACCACCGCCATATACATACCCCAAATACCTATAATAATACATATAAAATATATATGGGTGAATATGAGGAGTAGAAGAGAAAAATAAGGAAAATTCGAATTTGAGTTGAAAGTGAATTTTATTTGAGGAATTAGAAGGGTAAAACAGTTCTTGCTTGCTTCATCCTCTCCTCACTTCGAAACATCATCGTGGAGATTGATTTCAAAAAAAGGAAAAGTTTTGGCCGGAAAACCAAACTTTAGTTCCCAAAATTCAATCCCTTTTATCCATCCTCATCACTGACAAGTTGATTCCTACGAATTTCCTAGTGATCCTTGACTAATAGACAAGTGAATTAAGAAATTGCTGGAGAGGTGGCGAAGCAATAGAGAGGAGGAATGAGCTAAAGAAAGGAGCAAACGTCAAGAATTGATCATCAGCGAACACTTCTGCCAAAGTCGAAGATATCTTCCCGAGGTAGGCTATCGAAATCCCTTGTTGTCGACATGAGATCAAACCACAAATTTTGGGGGAATTAGAGACTACCATATTGTAAATTTGATCAGCTGATATCCTTTATTCATATAAATTGTATGATTTTCTTTACCCTTTGCTTGTATCAAATTACCACAAAAAAAGGGTAATGTAGATCATGTGGAATCTAAATTCAAATAGGGAATGATTAAATTAATCCAAGTATTGACTTATTTTGCCTTTTAAGATGTACCAGATGCTGATTTTATGGCTTGATATGCTTGACATGTGTGCACCATAAAAATTGATAAATTAGGTATTTCCATGTGTTGATGATATGAATCCGATACCATATTTTATCAGCTTACAACATGCTTGATAAACCCATATTTTGGTAAATTTACCTTATAAATCAAGCATATAATATAATTAATGAATATGATATCATGCTTACACTAAACTTGACATATACGAGGGTTTAATCCCTTACATCTCTTGAGGTAGATGCACTATGTTTGAATTTTATTGTATAAACTTTAGTACTGCCTCTATGATACTGTGAAAATGTGTTTAGTGGAAATTGACAACTAGAATTCACTCGTACCTTGAATCATTAGCAAATAGACAAAATTGAGTAGTATGGATTGGATAAAGACATCACCATCTTAGCCACTGCACATTTCAACTAATCTGAAAAGTTCTAAGTTTGAATAGACCCCTGACGTTTGTGTAGCTAGCAAAAACATACTCGGTGATTTTAAGACCATTGTGAATTCTGAGTTATTCAACTTCGCTCTAGAGGTCCAAGGATCAAATCATAATGAATAAACCTTCTTACTTTACATTTAGAATTCTGCACAATCTTAATACTTTCCCTACCTTGGCACAAGAAGCATTACATGGACAAAGACTCTCTTATATGTATTATCCAGAATCTGTATGAGTTAGGACTCCCTATAAAATCTTAGCATTTTAGAAAAATTGATCAAATTTCGTGTTTTGAATGTGTTGTAATACTTAATTGATCCTACTACATACTGAGAAGAACATGTGAGAGCTTATGTATTTTGGGGACTCTCCTTATGATGATGAATGAACTTTATCTCGATCAAAACCCCTTTTTCACAATTCTAGAAACTTATAGTGTGAGTTCTTTAGTTTCATGATGACTATGGATCTCTCCTCATTTCTGATCCAAATGGAAGTTTTCCCAACTATCAATTCTAAATAGGATTGCCTCATTGAAATTATCAGTCACCATTCCCTTTGTATCACTTCCAAGTGTTGAAATATCTGAACTCAAAATCATCTGATCAAGCATCAAAAGGAAATCCAAATCTGAATTCAACTAAATTGCTGCAGCTAGAAGTACTGCAGCAGCATGCCGAATCAATAGTTTTTAGTAAAACTATAAGTGATATGATGACATCATTATACAGTAATGTATCACAAGCATCACTATTAAATTTAGAAGGACTAATTCATATCAGAAACCATATTTTAATACCTATTGATCAATCTGTAAAGTTTTGATTTGTTTTTCCCTTAACAATTGTATCCTGCTAAGCAAATAAGCTGCCCTAATAGAATTCAAAAATATATCTTAATTATGAGGTTAGCAATATCTTTTGTTATCCCTCTAACAACTCTGAGAATTTCCAACTCTTACAGCATGTATCGTACCATTTATGGTGGAAAGGTTAACATCCTTTATTTTGATGTATCTATAAGTTTCAATTCTTCCAAAATTGACCTCAATTTTACTCCATATGTAATTCACTGAGAACTCCTACTGTATTCCTCACTTAGTAATACTACCCATATCACAAAATCTCAGTCAAACTCATACACAATCATATATTTTTTGAAACTACCATCCAATCAAAGCACCTTCACCTATGAATGTTCCAGTACTATCATAGCTTCAATATGAAGCAAAAAAGTAGACAAATATCAAAGTTACTGTAGCGTATCAGTTATTGTAGCAGAATATCACAAATTTGGATAGATTCAACTTGTGAATTATCTTGGTTCAGTGATTTGATCATTCTGAACTCTCTAAGTATCAAACTCTCTTGAAATTTGGTGGACAACTTCATTGAGCCCTTAATGGGCAGTTGTTAATATTTTCATACGTATGGCATGATTTAATTTCATAGCATCATGAGTATCATATTGTGGGCTAAACTATGTACCAAAGCATACAAGTTACTATCATATACTACACAAAGTGTACACCACTCTGGTTAGAGTAATTGAGCTCTATACGGGAGGATCATGAGGTCTTGGGTTCAAGACTCATTAAGTTCTAAAAAAAGTTATTATCATATACTTGATAAATCAAATTATTCTTCTTAAATAACATGCAAGTTGATATCATGCTTGAATTATTGAGAATATGAAAAACTCATGAGCTATATGAATAGCCAATACCATGAACATAGAGACACTTAATGACATTGTCCGAGTAGATGTCTAATTATGGAAATAAAGACGAACACATTCTTTGGGTTAAGGTTGAAGTCGAGGTGACAACTAAAGTACCCTATTCAGACTGCCTATGAGAGAGTAGTCTAAACCTCGGAAGTTAAATAATTTGTATGGAGTCCAGTTCTTCAGATGTTGAGACTAAATAAAGAGGTAACCCTATCGAGGGGGTAGAATGTAGTACTAAATGATAATCACAGGCACTAGGGAGAGACCTAGAAGGATACTGACGGGCTTATGGATAGTCCCTAGCCTAGGCTTATCCTAAGCATAGAATGGTAGCCCTAGAAAAAAATAGTATAGCTTATGGATAGTCCCTAGCTTAGGCTTATCCTAAGCATAGAATGGTAGCCCTAGAAAAAAATAGTATAAGAAAAACTTAGTGAAGAATGACATTTTATAAACAACGATAACATGAAGGAAATCATATAAAAATTTATATGATTTAGGAGTAACGAGGACGCACAAAGAGTACCATGACATGGTTAACATTTTATACATTATAGACGGACTGGATCAGTTTCAAAGAAACATTTATTGTAATAAGATGTAATCATGAAAAATTCTCACAAGTTTCTATCAAGTATAGAATGTATGTAAATTATAATTTAGCCTTGTATGAGTTCTTCCAAACTCATACAGTGATCGTCATGTTGCTGACACAAGGTTGAAGTGTGACAAAAATTTCCTAATATTTCTATGAATACATTTTTTTGACATAGAAGTACATTTTTTGGGACAATCTCAAGATCAAAACAGTAAATGTCAACCCCTCGAAGGTCCTCAGTGTGATTCTATAGGCCCCCATAACAATGGGACAACGGAGCGGAAACATGGATTTTACTATGATTACTCTGGACAACTTCGGCCTCACACTATCTACAAATTTCCTTCTTCAATCATAGACGATGGAGGCCCCCTATCTCGGTGGACTTATGATTATGGATTCCTCTCAACTCGGATTCAAAAAAGTCATGTCTGCTGTCATACCATGATCCATCTATCAGGCACGTGGCAACCGCCGTATAAGCCCAAAGGACCTATACAAGACATTTATGAAGAAATACAATTCATATACATCATCAACTCAGTGGAATATACAATCAAATCAGCTGACTTAGCTCTATTAACACAGTCCCGATATACCTACTATAATTCTATGTTAATAGTATCAATAAATAAAATAAAATCATCGTCGGCTTTATCTTCGTCATCTAGCTCGATCGATCATCTGCTAAACCTGCACACATTGAATGTGATATACTTAGCCTTGTGGCTTAGTGTGAAATTACGACTCAAAATTATAATAAAAAATCAAACATCAGGGTGAAGGTTCTAGGATGCCTTTGGTTGGTTAATTATCCAATATTAGTCTTTTTAATATAATTAAATATCATCAACAATTAAGTTCTAATTAATGGTGCAAGTACGTGTATGTCTTCAACTGTCATCTACGTTGAACATATCTGTTACTAGTGTATATCATCTAAATTTTTTCTATTTTTATATCAAGTATCTTGGATTCTATGCTTAGGGGATATCCTGATCAGGGATTCCCATAAGCCCATCCGTGCCATAAATGTCTGTAAACCCTGTTTTCTTTTTAAAATAAAAATAAAACTAAAAAAAAAAATTGGTAAAGGGGAAAAAGGGATTTTAAATTTTAATTTTAAATATTTTTAGAAAAGAAGGGAAAAAAGTTGAAAGGTTGGAGAGGAGTTTTTCTTTAGTCCCACATCAAAGAAGTCTTGAAAAAGATTTAGTCCCACATCAAGAAAGTCTTATAAAAGAGTTGCATCCTTTTCTATTTAAGAGATATTTAGTCTCATGTTAGGGAAGTCTTGAAAAAGAGTTGCATCCTTTTCTATTTAAGAGATATTGCCCTCCTTCACACCTTGAATATCCAATGGGTTGTGGGCTGTGGTCTTACCGAGCCTAGCACAACCCGACAACATGCATCGCGCGTGTGTGGGTCCGGTTCAGTTTGGTCCAGTTCGGGCGAACTGCCGGTTCAGCGGCGATTCGATGTGGGTTTAGCTTAGTTTTGCAATTTTAGGTCTCGTTCAACATTGCTAGGAGTTTGTTGGTGAGTTTTTTGGTTTTGAAAAATTTATTTAGAATTTTTATTGAATTTTAGGTACTATTTTTAAATTATTTTTAGTTGGATTCTGGTTCATGAGTGCATTTAAGTTGTAAAAAAAATTTAAAATAATTTATGATGCTATGTTATGGTTGAATATAATTTTTGTAATTTAATTAGAATTTTTTAGAATTATTAAAGTGTAATTCTTAATTTAATTAAAATAATTTGGGTTACGTTAGAATTTAAATAGAATATTTGTATATTATATGCATGGAGGAATATTTTGGTAGATATTATAGTATTTAAATTGTGTTAAATGGAATTAAAATGATTTATTAGAATTTTTTATAGAATTAAGAAATCCATAATGTTATAAAATTTATATAATTAGTTTATTTAGATTTTTCTAGTGAAATTAAAAAAATTTAAATTTTATAAATTTATTTGATGTAAATAGAGTTTTTACGTAATTATTAAAATTACTTTTAGAATAATTATGGTGGTGTATGTTAATTAAAATTGTTAGTATAATTTAATTATTTTAAATTGAATAATTATTTTGTAATCTTATTGATGCTAAATTGTGATTTAGTTGTAATTATTTAATTTGTTACCTGATAGGTTGACTTAAGAGGAATTAAATAAACATTATGTGAGAATGTAAGTAGGAAGGGCAAAGAGGAAATTTTGTTGAATTGTATGATTTATGTTTGTTTGGTTGTATTTATTTTATTTTTAGGAGAATTGAATTGCTATGATGTTGCTTGACAAATCATGGTCATGCTGTGATTTGTGTTAATAGAAAGGAATTGTTTTGCTTGATTGCTTGCTTGCTTTTAAGAGTCACAGCCAAGCTGTGATTCTTACTTGATGTTTGCTTTGAGACTCAGGTGAGGGTTTATGGTTTCAAATTTATGGCCTACTACAGTGCTGAGTCCTAAGGGTCATTGTTAATTATTGTACATGCTGATAAGTTATATGTCTGTTTTGTTACATATTTAATTAACATGTGATTTGATATGATTTTGAAAGTATGTCATACCAGTATATACATATGATTCTATCACGTGCATGTTATTGATGTTTATGCTCATGCTATGTTGTTATTTGATATGTTCTTGTGGTGCTAGAGATGTAGACACTTAAGAGGACACAGAACATGATGAAATGAGATAAAAATTTGATACACTTTAGGTTCATGTTATGATAACACCTAGAGTGGTCTTAAATGATATATAACTAAGGAATTTGGACATCATAGGATTATAATAACCAAGAAGATGATGTTAAGTTCTTAGTTTGCTATGTGCCAACATATAGTGAGGACCCATGTGCTAGCTAAGATAGAGGTGCACGTTCAGTTGACTTAGCTACAGATGCTTTAGTGTAACCGGGATCTCACTTCAGTGTAGAGCTCAACTTAGTTGTGTTACTCCAAGATAGATGGTGTGCTATGAACAGTATCGTTCCATGCGCTACCAATGCTAGGGAACCTGCAGACACTAACATGCTCAATGATGTGGGTCCCTGAGTAGTCCAAGTTTATTGGTAGCATATGCAGTAGATCTCAGCTTGCCAGGTTGTAGATGGATGTGATTCACTGTTTTGTATGGTGATCCTGTCATGGGGCAGAATTACAGCACTGTATGGTACTTGTGTTGCATAGAAGGGGTGCCGTGGTCACTAGCTCCTTCCACCAATGTCAGTATACAGCCATCTAGGACAAATATGTAGAGTTGACACTAACGGGTTCGGAGAAATTCCTGACGAGGGGTTTACCTTGAAGAGTAGTAATGGATAACTTATGATATAGTAGTTAAGACGATTTATCATTTTCAATCTAAAATTACTGTTATGAATATAGTTCTTATATCTTGTTCATATGCCCTGCTCTTATTATATTATTGTTACTAAATTTTATTAGTCTTGTTATATATTGTGTGACATGCTATTGTAATATGTGATTTGATGGATATATTTTATTATTGGTTTGTACAATACCTTATGCCCATTTTTAGGGTGCTCTCTCTGTAGCCTCACTGAGTTTTGAAACTCGGATGTGCACATTTTTTTCCTATTGCATAGGTTATAGGTTGGTTATTAATACGGGGAACAAGGGATAACATAGTCATGATAAAATAGAATTTACTTTGGAAATCTAAATATAGATTTATTTTGTAGTATTGGTATTAAATGTAATTTATTTATATTTTCACTGTGTTTAATTAAGATAATTGTAATTCTTTGTGATGCATTTAGCCTTGCATAAGTTATGGTGGAGAAGTGCAACTTATACAGTAGTTGCCACGTGTCCAAAGGTAGATTTGGGGCATGACAATATCTAAGTCTCTATCTATGCCCACTGCATGGATGTTGGTAGAGAGATTGGGTAACCATTTGTCTCTCTACTGTCCCACTGGCCGATCCCTACACCCCGTCCTAGCGAAACCTATTGTATCTGTACTTTTCCCTTCGAAATCCCTGTACGAGTCACAACACTACCGTGTAGTGTTATACAACTGTCACTCGATAGGGTCACCTCAGATAATATGTCTTAGGCCACAACTAACCAAATTAAGTACAATCCTAGGATCTGAACTGCTCATTCCATTGTCTGCAGAACGTCCTAAATAATAGTCATGTGGTCTATGGATCCACTGTCCAAGGCTTAAGGGAATTACCTTTTCAATTCAATAGTAGTTGATGTTGGCCGAGTTGAACTCACATCCGTACAATGGGCTATGGCTACCTCAACTACATGTCTGCTAAATCGTTATAAAGATTCATCCCTATTAGCCATCTTAGGACTATTACGATGACGCTCAAACGTCACACGCGTGGGTAATTATATCTAGTTGTGGACTCATTCTGCTTTCTGGCCTATCTTGACCTTGGAGTGAGTCTGGTCCATTCCTAACCAACTCTGACTATCTAAGCTGAACATAGCATCGGGAGTAGTGCTAGTGAGTACATCACTATTCGAACACTAAGAATTTACTTTGTCATCTAGTAATACACCTTTAAAAATTATATTGATGTCCCTAAGAGGTGCTAGTATCATATGTTACCTATGTCTCTACCTAAACTAGAGTATCGAGTAATGATTCTTGATACTACTTCCTGTGTAGTGATTTAACTTTTAAATCCACATTTTATCTTCTTTGGCATGATATTGGCATATCATATAACAATAGAGAAAGATAAAACAACATGTAAAAAAATTTAATAATGCATGCCAAATATTAAGCAATGTACACATGACATATAATTCATGCAACATAAATTATGTTATTCTAGCATGTATATTATCAGAACATTTAGCAAACATAGTATTTTATTATTTTTAAGGCATCCAAGACTTTCCTAATAAATTTTTTTAAAGATTTTTCCTAGATTGAATTAAATTCAACTACAAACCAATGCACCTGATTTGTAGATCTACTCTTCAAAACCACCAAGTGAGGTCCAGATATATTGATAATAGGTAGCTCTCAATTCAGACTAACATCCCTAAACCAATAAAGATTTTTAGTTAAAATATAAAATATTCTTTAGGTAAAAATTATTTAATTACTAATTACTCAATTTATCTAATTAACTTAGTATAATCCAAAATAATTAACCCAATTCAACTACTGTTCGCCTCGCAATCCGGCTCACTGGAGCTGCATCATTCGCTCGCAGTGTCCAACTCCGATGCCCAAGTATGCTCCGCAGCTCCTCCTATCAAATTGAGGCTTACCGGAGCTCTTACCACTCCCGTCGTCGTCGCCAAGTTCATAACAGGGCACTACCCTATTACCAGGGTTTAAAACCCTATCGGCGAGCCGGTCGACTCACCCCCAACTCATCGATCCGACTCGCCCTCAACTCGCTACACGTGCGAACGGTTTTTAGTTTTTTTTTTCCTTTTTCTATTTACTTTATATTTATTATTTATTTATTATATTCTATTTATTTATTATTATCATTATATTTTTTGTTTTTTTAATAAATAACTATTTTTATTTATTTCATTTTAGTTTCTATTTTATTTTATTTTTCTATTATTTTATTATTTTATTTTTATAATAATATTATTTTTTATATAAAAAAATTATATAAAGAAAACATGGTTTACAGGGTATCCTTTTTGGAGAATGTTAATAAATTTCAAAACACATTTCGTCGTCCAATAGCTACAACAGTCTTTTTGATCGATATCGTGGTAGCTCTTTGGTTAGGTATTGGAGCAACATTACCTATTGATAAATCCCTAACTTTAGGTTTTCTAAATTGATTCAACCGTGAAATACCATGATGATACATCTAACTGAACAAACTACATGAATAAAGGATTGAATAAATTACATAAAATATTCTAATTCATTTTTTGTCTTTTGCATTGTAAAGTGAATATCACGCTCCGACCCACAGGTCGGGCACGTGGCAACCACCGTATGGATCTGGAAACCCATACAAGGCATATGATATATTGTACACAAAGTGTACACCACTCTGGTTAGAGCAATAGGACTCTATACGGAAATCAATACTAGGGGGAAGATTCTAGGATGTATTTTTCTTTATTTAATTATCACTTTATAAGATTAATAAAGTAAATGAATATCATCAACAATATGTGTAATCATATGTGATAGTGCACCTCTTTGTATATTCCTACATGTCCTCTATATTACAATTCATATGTGTCACTAATAAATGTTATCTAAATTATTTCTATCTTTGTATCAAATATCTCGGGCCGCCAGCCTATGCTTAGAGGAATTCCCCCGTCGAGGACTTCCCATAAGCCCATCAGTGCGGAGTCATTCCATGTCTCTACCTAGGCTCGCTGCACCGATGTTGGCAGAGAGGACGGGTGACTGCTTATCTCTCTCCACTGTTTCGCCAGTTGCACCCTACACCCCGTCCCAACAAAACATCGTGCCCCTACTTCCTCCCCAGTCTCCGTAAAGGCAACGACACTCTGTGTAGTACTACACACTGCCCGTAAGCAGGGTCACCTCAACTTAATATATCATCGGTCACGGCTAACCGAAATTATAATAACCCTAGGATCCGGACTACTCATCCAATCGTCTGCAGAACGTCTAGGATGATAGCTATATGGTCTACGGATCCACTGTCCAAGGCTTAAGGGAGTCACCATCACAACTCAAAAGCAGTCGATGTTGGTCGAGTTGACCGTCAATCCGCACAATGGGTTTGAGGTACCTCGACCACATTTTTACTGAATCATTGGAAGGTTCATCCCCGATAGCCATATAAGGACTATCACGGTGACGTCCAACCGTCACACGTGCGGGTAATAGTCTCCGGGTATGGACCCACTCCGCTTTCTAGTCTATCTTGACCCTGGAGTTAGTCTGGTTCATTTCCTAACCAGCTCCTAGTATCTAAGCTACTTGTAGCCTCAGGAGTGGTGTTGGTGAGTAGACATCACTATTCAAATATTAACAGTTCGTCATGTCATCTAGGGTGCGTTGTTAACACCCTTTAATTGTAATTTAGTGATGTCCCTAGGAGGTGCTAGTATCATGTGTTTCATATGTCTCTATACTAGAGTATTATGAATTATTATTGATACTACCTCCTATGTAATGATTCAAGTTTACAATATTTATTTTCATAGTTATCCACATGACAGTATTATAACATTCAATAAGTATGAGACAATAAATAACATGTAGGAGAACTAATAAAGCATGCCAAGTAAAGCTAAGTAGCATAGCATATGACATATCAATCATGCTTAATAGATAATTTAATATAACATGCATGTTCTATAGTATTTAGTAAGCATAAGTTTTAATTATTTTTAAGGCATCTAACACTTTCTAAATAAAATCTTTCTAAGATTTTTCCTAGCATGAATATAATCCTACTGCGACGAACCAACGCACCTGATCGAAGTCTGAGCTTCATAACCAGTCCAATTGAAGCTCACACGCGAAAATAATATTCCTAAATAATAAGATTTATTTAGAATAAAATTTAATACCATTTTTACGAATCATTCGGATAGAAATTTAATTAATTAAAAACTTAAGTTATCTAATTAATTTGACTCTATCCAAATTAATTATTTTACCTAATTCATAAAACTAACCCAATCCAATAAACCTAATTTAATTAACCCAGTACAAAGTTAATGTAACGTATTTTAATTAATTTGATAAACTCATTTAATAAATCAACTTATAATTTGTGAGATCCAAATCAACCTCCTAGTCCACTTTAATAAATCTGACTCTATTTGATCAAGTTAAAATTAAATTATCAAACCTAAGTAAATCATTATGCCCAACTCTCTTCATCTAACCTAATGAAATTATAGGCCTAATTTATTATTTAAACTTAAGCCCAATTCATTTTCTTAGCTCATCTACCCCTAAGCTCACTTAGATTAATCATACTTAAACTAAGTACTCTTCCTAATTAAGTATGTCTAGTTACTAAGCCCATGTTAACCATCATCGCTCAATTTATCGACAAGGTCCATACCAATATGCAATGATTCCCCTAATTCAATTTATACCACAACATAATCATGCTAGCAAGTTTGAAATTTAACAACCCTTCCTTAGTGTAAACCTTAGTTTGATTCTTTCTACCCCATAATTATAAGGAAAATATAGTAGATTGGGATGAAAGGGTACAATAGGAAAATGAGAGGGAGGTGGGAGAGATAGTATGAATTCAACCATCCACCATACATCTAAATCATACTAATTCATTATGTACAGTCTTACCCCTTAACACCTTATCAGTAGTCAGAACATGCGATGGGTCTGGCACATATTTCTTTATCCCCCACCGTAAATTCCAATAGCCTCCGCCGATTATCTACATAATTCTTTTGTCTGTCCTGAGCTGTCTTCAGTCTTACCCGGATCACCTTAATATTTTCAACGGTCTGATCAACTAACTCTTTCAGTCTTACCCGGATCACCTTAACATTTTCAACGGTCTGATCAACTAACTCTACACCAAAAATCTTCCTTTCACCCACCTCATTCCAACAGACGGGAGTCCTACACGGCCTACCATATAGAGCCTCATATGGAGCCATGCCTATGCTCGCTTGATAACTATTATTATATGTGAATTCAATCAATGTGATATGTACATCCCAACTCCCAGCAAAGTCCAACACACAAGCCCTAAGCATGTCTTCCAAGGTCTGTATGGTTCTTTCTGATTGTCCATCTGTCTGAGGGTGGAAAGTTGTACTAAACCTCAGTTTAGTACCTAATTCATCTTGTACCTTCGACCAAAATCGAGAAGTAAACCGGGGATCCCTGTCCGACATAATCGACACTGGCACACCATGTAGTCATACTATCTCATCCACATAAGACCGAGCTATTTTCTCCACTAGATCATCCACAACCACTGGTAAAAAATGGGCCGACTTAGTAAGCCAATCCACCACTACCTAGACCGCATCATGACACCTCCGAGTACGGGGTAACCCTGTCACTAGGTCCATGGTGATATGCTCCCACTACCACTCAGGAATAGGTAATGGATGTAATACATGCTGATGAGTTGAATGTCTGCTTGTTGCATATTTTAATGGCATGTGTATTTTGATAATTGTTGATAAATGTTACTATGAAAAGATGCATGATGCTATTGTATGCATGCTATGTGTGATTGTTCTCATATTATGTTGGATATTGATATGTTCATGTTATGCTATAGATGTAGAGACATTTAGCAGGAACATAGAAAATGGAGATATGAGACAAAATCTAGAGACACTTTAGGTTCACGTTATGGTTAAAACCTAGAAGTGATCTCAATTGATATATGACTAAAAACTTTAAACATCATAAGGTTATGATAACCTAGGAGATGATGTTAGGGTTCTTATTAGCTATGTGCCAACATATGGTGAGGAGCCATGTGCTAGCTGAGGTAGAGGTACAAGTCCGGTTGACTTAGCCGCAGATGCTTTGGGGTAACCGAGATCTCACTTCAGTGCAGAGCTCCCGTGATTGTGTTACTTTATAGTAGATGGTGTGCTAGGATCAGTATCGTTCAATGCGTTACAAAGCTAGGGGACCCGAGGACACTGACATGCTCAACGAATGTGGGTCCCTGAGCAATCCAGGTTCATTTGTAGCATATGCAGATTTTTAGCCACAGTTTGTCAGGCTGAGTGCAGATGTGATGTTTGATTTGGTATGGTGATCCTGCCATGGGGCAGAATTACAGCGCTGTAATGATACTTGTGTTTGTATTAGAAGGGGTGTCATGATCACCAGCTCCTTCCGCCAACGTCAGTGTACATGTATATAGGCCAGAGATCTAGAGTTGACACTGACGAGTTTGGGGTAATCTCTAACGAGAGACCTACCTTAAACATAGGCTGGCTGCCTTAGATGTAGTTTGGAAAAGATTGATATGATAGTTAAAGAAATATGTTAATTATGGATTTAGTTATTGTTACAATTAAATCCTTCTGGTTGTTTATATGCCATGTCCATATCATGACTCTGTCGTATTTACCTATTGTATGATGATATACTATTGAGCATGTTGTTTGATATGTGACTTAGTGGATATTTCTTCTTGTTGGCTTGTACAATACCTTATGCCCACTTTTAGGGTGCTCTCTCTGTAGCCTCACTGAGTTTCGCGACTCAGATGTGCACATTTTTCCCCTGTTGCGCAGATTACAGGTTGGTCACTTGTACGGTGAGTGAGGGAGAACCTAGTTCGATGGCATAGACTATCATTGAAAAGCTAGATAGAGATTTGATTTGTAACACTGGAATTAAATGTAACTTGGTTATGCTTCTGCTATGTTAATAAAAATAATAATGTTGTTTTGTGATACTCTTAGCCTTGTATAAGTTGTGGTGACGAAGTGCAGCTTATACGGCGATTGCCACGTGCCCAAAGGTGGGTTTGGGGCGTGACAATTAAGATAGGGTTAAGTACACATGCGATATAACTTGGATAGGGTAAAGAAATTTTGCCCTTATACTTTCTTTACTTGTAGTGTTATGACCCTATGTTGCCTTGCTTGTTGATACTTCTTGGCCTTATGTTTTTCCTTACCTTATTGAGTTATGTTTTATGTTCCTTCCTTATTTTGGATGTCGTGATTATTTTGGTTGATATTAGTGAGAAAAGTTGATTTTGCTTGGTGTGGTTTAATTCGGTGGATTGTGTTGATTTCTTTGATGCTTATAATGTGATGTGGTTGCTAAAGATTTGACCTAGGAAAATATAGGAACATTTAGAGAACTACACATGAGTCGATAGAGAACTTATTGTGGGAGTACTATGCATATGTTGATTGATGTGGGGTGGGATAACCTACTGAAATTTTGTGAAATTATTTTTTTCTGTGTTGCCTTTGTCTGATGTAGCAACTAGATTGCAAGATTTTTAAAGAAAACACACTAACTTTGGTATTGTTTTTATACAAGCTAGAAATCTCTTAAATTCCTGAAATAAATTCTCATTTATTTTTGTCCATTTTGATTCAGTAACTATTTTATAAAGTGTTTTGATAGCATCCATTTGACCATAGCATGATCTCAACCAGCCTATGATTTCTTGGTGATAATTCGGCCAGAAAATAAAAGGAAAATCATAGCATAGAGAAGAAATTGACAGTAGCATGATTTCCCATGTAAATATAGCAAGTCTTGTCACATGACAGAACTTGCATAAAACATTCTCAGGGTATCAATTCCATAAATCACCAAAAAGCAGAACATATTTTATTTGTGGCATCTACATGGATCTCTCCATTTGGCACTAGGATATGTTTGTTTTCGATTCAAACTGAAGTTTTATGCATCAGGGCAAGGGTAAAGTAGAATATCGTCTAACTGCCAATATACTTTTAAGCGGTAACAAGGAATTAGGTAAAAATAAGTAGTTAGAGTTCTACAACCAGGATAATCTTTTAACAGTCAACGCAGTCCGATTTGTCAACTATCAATTCAGCGGTAAAGGTGCATTATGTTCATTTGGTCAAACTACTAAAATCAGTATTCCTATAAGTCCCCAAAATAGTCATTATTATTGAATCCAACGAGGGAGTATCTCAACACTTTGAATCATAATAAAATGGTCATAGTTTTGAATTACTGAATATTTCTGAAACTGCTAAGTAATAAACAAAATAATAGAAGTGGAAAATGATTGGGAACCTAATAAACTTTATTTACCGACCATTTCAATAACAGCAAGGCACACTATCTAGTGTTCAGTCAGAGTATCACAGAATTGCATAGGTGTTCAAGTTTTAGATCAGCTGCCAACTCATACCATTTTCTTCTCTCTACGTATAACACAACACCTACCATTAATTTCCATTCTTCTTCCACTAATTTGTAACAATTCAGCAGGAAACAAAAGAAAAGGAGGAATCAACCCTATGGACTTGAAATCAAGTGAGTCATCGTGTAGCTTCAATAAACTACAATACAGTTTATTGAGAGACAACTTGGCAGAGGTAGTTTAAGTTTAATTGGCAAGGCATTAATCAATTTGGCTCCTAATTCTATCGTTTTTAGCCCTATCATCAATAGTTTTATGCTTCAGACGGCTGTCAATCACAGGGGCAAGTGTGCAAGGGTCAAACCGTACAATTTAAAATATGCACAATGGGTCTGAATAGGAGTTACTAAGTAATATTTCCAGGATTCAACAATACACATTCAGGTTCAAAACATCAAGATACTACCTGTGGCTCCCAGTTTTGTGTATGCCCATTATACGATCAGTTTGATTAATATTTCTTGGAATATTATGACAGTTTCAGGGATGATTTTGAGGTCTACAAATTTAATTTTCTAACCTGACAATGTATTGCTTTAACATCATGTATTCAGATTCATCCTACTTTTCTATAATTTCACATCATTAAAGCGATTCAAATTCTAACTATATTTATCAAGTGGAAAGTCAAACATGTTTTTGTATCAAATAGAACATCCAAATTCTAACTTAGGACGATCTTCAAGTTGATAATGCACAACTTTATTATAACCAAGTCCTGCTTCTAATTTGCGACTAGAGGAAAACTAAAACTTCAAGATGGACTCACAACCCATTGACATGGTATACGAATTTAAATCGAGGGAAAAAGTAGTTGGCAGATGGATCGAACTACTTAAATGCATCCATAAACAAACAAGGCAAGATGATAGAAATCAAGAAATCAATCAATAGCCTTATCGTGTCAAACGACTAATCTTTTTATCAGAAATAGGAAGTACTAGAGTTTCAAATCAATCATAATTCAATTTAATTTAGTCATTGTATAGCTCCAGTGTATTACAATATAGTTTAAGGGAATAAAACATGGTAGTGGAACTTTAGAATTCGATCACATCCATTTATCAAACAACTCCTGTATCCTCAGTGCCATTAGAAGAAAAAAATATTCGAAGCAAAAACAAAATTCTGCTATCAACTAATCTTAACCTTCCATCTAGGCTGTTTAAGTATTTTCAAGCCGAACAAACAGAGGTGTCAATATTGCATTTGAACAGGCAAGGTATGCAGAAAATTGAAAGGCATTGTTGTCAATTTGGGTCATACAAAACAGGGCAAAATAAAATTAGCAATCCATTTAATTTTATTTGTTTGGGTGGTCTCTAACTATCCCATAAAGTCCTACAGATCCATAACAGAAGAAGGAAGGGATGAACACCAACCTCAATTGGCAAAATCCCCAATTCCCTTGGAGATCCCTCACCCTTTTGCCCCTTTTTGAACAGAGTGGGAGAGCACGGCTCATACGGACGGATGAACGGAGTGGGCTTGGCAAATGTCCCAACTGCCCCTCCGACTCTTGAAATCTTCCAAATTATCCTAGATCCCTTGATTCCTATTATTAACTAAAACTTTGGATTGACAATGTTGCCCTTCTACTTTCCTCATATCTTCTCTACTTTCCTCACATCTTCGCACTCACCCTAGGGCCTCAAATTCTCCTTATTAATCTGAATTTGGAATTGATGAGGCTGCCCCATCCTATTTCCAACATATTACCACATCAACTTAGGCTTCCATATTCTTATCAAGTCCTAAATTGATTAAATAGTAATCTAACTATATCTTTTTAGGTGAGATTTATGTTTTACATATCCACTACTACTATGACTACTGTCACACCTTACAACTCTACGTTTATATTTTAATGTCGATGGAGAAAACATCTAGGTGTGCAGTGTATCTTTGAAGAATATGAGAATGATACAAGCCTTGGGAGACAGCAGAATAACACCATAATAACAATGGATGAGGAAAATATTTACTTTATTAGAAAGCACCAGTAAAACCTTCAAACTTAGGAGTTCACAGCCTTGAACTCTGGTTTCTCTCCTTGCAAGGAATCTCTCTAAAATATAATTAAAATCCGATTGATGAGTTTCCCCATGCATCATAGCTATAAATATTAGGGAATAGGAGGGAGTTGAGGAGGTTGGAGAAGAGATGCAACTTCCCTTGGAGGCGTCGCTTCATCCGTATGGGTGTAATAATCCACCCCCATTGAAAGTCGTTGATACCCTCATTGAATCCTTCGTCAGATAGTCATTGATGTACTTCTTGAATGGTTGTAAAGTCATCTCTCCTTCCCAGCTTACTTCTTCAATGAGTTCATCGTTCCATTGAATAAGGTATTCCACAGTTCTTTCTGGTGGAAAAGTCCTTCATCCAAGGATCCTTTCAATTTGCTTTGAAGGGTTTCTGTGGGTATTCAGGAGTATGTAATCCTGTTGAATATGAGTAGGATCATCATTATGATGGAAAGGTTTAAAAAAACTTATATGAAAGTTAGGATCATCATCCTAATGAAAAGGTTTAAGAAAACTTGTATAAAAAGTGGAATAGATACGCAATCGAGGCAAGAGCTATATTTAGTAAGCTACGGAGCCAACTCGCTTAATTACTTTGAATGGCCCATCGTATTGAGAAACCAACCCCTTATGCACATGTCTCCCTCGAGTCTTTCTCCACATCTGTAGTGTAAGCTTGAGAAGCACTTTGTCTCCAACATTGAATTCTCTTGGCCAGTGATGAAGATCCGCCTACTTTTTCATTCTTCGTTGTGCCTTCTCTAGACATTCTTGCACCTCCATTAGTTGTTCCTGTTGTGCTTGAACAAACTGACTAGTAGTGGGGCAATGTTCCTCGAATGATGCTCGTGCTAGCTCCATCGGAGTGAATGGGGAATGTCCGTAAACAACTTCAAAGGAAGACGTTCTTATGGCTGAATGCTAATGTACATTGTAGCAAAATGGTGCTGCATCTAATAATTCTACCTAGTTTTGTTGCTTGGTCGTAACAAACTGATGAAGATTTTCCTCGAGTAAGGTATTTGTTCTTTCTGTTTGGCCATCAGTTTGTAGATGGTTTACCATAGAAAACTTCAACTTTGATCCTAGCAATTTGAAAAGAGATGTCCAAAATTTACCAGTGAAGCGAGGATCTCTATCATTTATAATATCTTATGGCAGCTCAAAATACTTCACTATAGTGTAGAAGAGAAGATCCATTGTTTGATTTGTTGTAACACATTTGCTAGTAGGGACGAATAATTACCAGTGAAAAATATTTTTTAATGCTAAAATTGCTAATAACTTTTGTAATGCCAGATGGAATAATATTAGCTCCTATTTATTTATTATCTATGTTATGTCATATGTTCTGAGTACAAGTTATTCAATGTTCTAAACTTTAATTTTGCGGATTCTGGACTATGAGAACTATTTGTACCGAAATGGAATTTTTTTATTTTGTCTTTGATTTTAAGATTTGAAAAATGATTCACTGTCAACCCCCACTTCTATATGGTTTAATTAGGAAAAATAAAATAAAATTTAAAATTTTTTCTTTACGCTTAGATATGAGTAAAGAGGATTAGAGAATTTTTGGGTTAAATTTAGACTTAAGTGATAATTTTGGACTAAGTTAGAAATGAAAAAAAGAACCTAGTTGTAACTTATAAAATGTTATAGGTCTTATAAGGGCGTAGTTAGAATTTTATTAAGGTCAGAAGGACTTAATTGTGATACTAGGAAAGTATCAGATAAATTTGTAAATATGAGAAGGCTCACATGCACAACATGTGCCTCCCTGACCGGTCGAACCAGACCAAGTTAAACCAAATGGGTCTAGTTGAACCGGTCGGCGAGAAAAACACATAGAGGAGCCAACTGCGTGCCCTAAGCCCGGTGGAAGTGCCCCCCAAATCCCATCCTCTTCCTTCATGCTCGCATCACCAGAAATCCTCGCTGTCCACCTCTCCCTCCATTCGTCAATGGTGGCACGAGAGCGGGGTCATCCACCATGGAGCTCGACGGCGGCCACTGGGATCCATCGGCATCCACTGCTCCCTCGTCCTTCGTCGATCAACTCGATGCCCTGCGAATCCGATATCGTCTTCCCTCAGCGATGGATCTCCCGGCAATGAGACGTCGTCCGTCGCCGCACATCTTGCCCTACTCCTCCGCTCGCGACGTCAATCATCAGCTTGCTGCTAAGTAATCTCCCTGCTTCAGTCCCTCCTTAATCCTCAATCATTTTCCTTGGCAATGCAGAATGCCTCTGAATCCTGCAAAGGCCGCTGGCGATATGCGATCAAAGAGCAGACCACACCTTCAACCCGATCTCATTGCCACGCTAAGGTCAATAATCAACACGACATTGAAAAGTTCAATAATCAACACGACATTGAGAGAGGAACAGAGTATAACAAAATACCCTACCCATAGGGAATGCAGTTGGATTACTAAACTTGGAGTTTCAAAATTGAGAGGAGAAAATTTTCACCATTTGTAAGGCCATGGTAGCTGGAATTAACAATCTGACTATTGTCTTTGAATGATCAATGATAAGACTGAGGATCAATTTCAAAGTTTCAGACCATTACTAGTGATAGAGTAGCAACTCAAGGCCAATAAATTTTGTTAGAGGATGATAATAATTTTGCAACGCATAGACAAATAAACAGACGTTTAGCTTTAATTAAACAGTCCTCTCGGAAAAATAGACAAGTAGAGAGTAGTGTTGGATGAAGTAGACACAAGTTATGAAAGGAGATCAATAATTGAAATTATAGGATATTCCTTCTCAAATCAAGAAGTCTGTCACAATAGCAATGGTTTTAATAGTGACTACTACTATTAAGGACTAAAGT
Source organism: Thalia dealbata (assembly GCA_030544415.1). Lineage (NCBI taxonomy): Eukaryota > Viridiplantae > Streptophyta > Magnoliopsida > Zingiberales > Marantaceae > Thalia > Thalia dealbata. The sequence continues at coordinate 29,456,083 of CM060454.1, read as the reverse complement.
AAGCTCGTCTACTATTGAAAGTAGTGAAGCCAAAAATTATAGATGGTAAAGAAGAGTTCCAACGGCCTCTGAAAGAAAAGGAGAGATGGAATTCACAGTATTTAGGATCTGTAGAATCCCAGAGTATAAAAAACATCTTGAATAAATTTCACGATCAGTGGAATATACTTGGTCAAGGTTTAAGAACTTGGGAAAGATTTAAAATTATACTCTCCTAATCTCCCTTGTAATTTATTTCCAGAATAGGTACGAAAGTACAAGCATTGGAATGTAAAGGTGAAGATAATAGGAAAGGAGAAGTAACAAGCAAAGTTGTAAAATCAACCTCTTTTAAATTCAATGATGCCCTCCAATTTGTTGGAACCTGGAGGAGAATTCTTTGGAACTTTAACTTAGAATTGGTAAGCAAGAATAGTATCAAGGATATAAGAGCGATTATTAACTGCCGGGAGGACTATAGTAGTCAAAATAACCATTAAAATAATGGTGAATTACTACTGACCGTGAAGAATAAAATTTTCCAACCGAAATGGAGGTTAATACTGGAGCTAGCATCTAAATGGTTGCTTTAGTTTGAAGTACAACCCAATTATTAAAAAGGTGTAAGCCAGAACTTGCAATAAGAGTATAAATTCAAGAAGATTAGAACTAATCATTGTAGGCAAGGTAAAATTTAGTATTGTTGTTCATATAAGGCCAGGGTACTTGTTATGACGAAGGATAAAACTTAGATTCACAACTGCGAAAATTCTAGTTCAAAAGTAATGGAAGAAAATGGATATACATTTTGCTATTAGCATAGACATGGCAGATTCACATGGAAAGATAAATGATTCTTTAGCTCAAGAGTTTCAAATTTTCGGCATACTAAATTTTCAGGATTTAGGAAACTTTGGAAAATCATAACTTCCTCCACAGAGATCAGATTAAACTGAAATTTTTAGAGTAGATTCTGACATCAGTGAAAAGGTGTCTACCAAGTCTCATAATAATTTGACTCTCAGAGAGCTCAAGGCGATCAATTCTCCAAGACAAGGTAAATCTGAAAATTTCAGCTGTCTAAGTTTATAACACTTGGCTATAGCGATTTATATATTTCACTTTCTTTGGGTTAAATTCACCCTTTAGTTGTGTACGAGAGTTGTAGTTTAGATTTTTGGGATAAAGACCGCATTATAAGGGAGAAATGTAGTAGGGTCCTTAATGAATGATAGAGCTACAATTTGGATCCTCCTTTAGTATCACTTAGAAAACTCTAATTTTATAATCAAAAACCAAAGTTGGTTTAGGATTTGGTAAGAGGGTTTTCCAAAATCAACATTGAGGTTATGCAAGTATAAGAACAAGAGATAAGCTCGATCTTTAACATGCTGAAAGATGTTAAACTTTCAGCACTACAAGCTCCTTAAATTTATTTTCAATTCTTACTGGATTGTTCAGTTACTTAAGGTTCTAGATGGTATTTGGAACCTTTCTTGAAAAAGTCAGGAGTATAATCCAAAGAGTTTTGGAAGATGACAAAGATCAGGAAGAGATCTTAATTAAGGAAGAAAGGATTGGTTAACTATTACCAGAAGGAAACTGAGTTCGTTTAGTGCTAGAGATGGTACTACTTTTTGAATGTACTCATGATTATTCAACAGAGGAATGATTAATATTTTGAGAGTAGTCAGCATCAAAAGAATGACCACAGCTAAAGGTTGGTAAAGAAAAGGATTGAAACCAACCAATGGAGAGAAACAAGGTAATAGATCTTCTCACCACCCACACATGCTGAATTTATATAGTTCATAAGTAATAAAAATTTCCTTTCTAAGTTAAGGAAGGAGAACTATGTTGCATAGTATTTTTTTTTCTATGAAAGTTATCTGATGTCTATTCATATTTAAACTACCAGATAAGAATAAAGGAGTGAAACTGGGTGAGATGGATATCAAGATTAAGGTTGAGGTTAGATAACACTTTTGATATCCATAGCTCAAGATCACCAAAATATTGAAGGATAATATTGATCCCGGATTATGATTCAAGAGTAAAAGATGGTAAAATCAATGGAAGCTAGAGATTAAAATCCTACCAGCTAACTATGCTCTTAACCAACTCTGAACCTATAGAGAAAAGAAGGAAAAAGTAGCTATTGCTACCTAAACAATTTAAAGATTCAGTCTAAGTAGAAACCTCAACATGGAAATTTAGGAACTTAATCAAGATGAAATTTTTGAAATTAGCTAATCCTTATGAAATATATAACAATGATGCTGATTAGTAAATTGAAGTCCTATAGTCACTGAAGTAGTTGTTATAAAATTAACTCTAATATGATATCAAACTGATGTTTTTGCATGTTTGCTGACTTCGGTCAGTTAACATATGGGAATGGTCTAATGGAAAAATTGTGCTGCAGAAAAAGGATGGTTGACGAATTGTGACAATAAATCAAATTAAGATTTTTGAGATTGAGAATGATAGGAGTTAAACTCTAATATGATATAAAAGTAAATTTAATTGTTGGTGGTGTTGAGATTGACGGTAGGTGAAGTGAGTTAAACTTAGTAGGCTGCACAAACAACAAATTAAGGAAAGAGTAGGTGGTAAAATTAATAACTGAATTAAAATTGTTTCTAAGTGTGTTGCTGCAGAAGGTGACTAAATTAAACTGTTACTTGATGCTTGATTTCATTACAGGAATCTGTCATCTTCAACAGCTGATGCAAAAGGGTAAATTAGTCACCTACAAAGCCCTACTTGGGATGAGTTCTGTAGATGAATAATGTGGTGATTACTTGATTCTGGTTGGCCATTTATTTGTTTTGTATAACAATGCAAATTGTTGGCTTTAAATTAAGAATACAAGCTGCAATAGAAATCGTTCAGTAATATTTGAAACTGAATTTAATAAACCTGTGGTATGACAGAAATTAAAAGCTGGATTTATTATTATTGCAGGTTGAAAGAGTGAAGTAAATGTTAACAAACAAGATTGAGAGTCAGGTGCGAGTTTAGGGAAAAATTTCAAGACTAGAAAATAAGTTGACTTTAATTAAATGCCGGTTATGGTGTTGGAAAAGACTAAAATGCCATAGGTTGACAAGTCTATAGTAAAAAGGGAATGTATTGAAAACACAATTAGGAGGATGAAATAGAAACATGACAGGAATGATCCCTTCTTTGTTGCCTTGTATTAAATTACTCCTTGCTGCTGTATTAGTTGCCTTCTTTTCTGCAAAAATATTGAGTGCCGAAATATATGTTTTGGGTAGGAAAGGGATGGTTGTTAAGAATGATGGACTTAGTGAAAAAAAAATAATAAATTCAGATCCTTGTTATTTTCTTCCCTTCTTGTTAAGTTGTTGCTTAACAAATCTGTTAGTACATCGAATGGTGTAAATTGTCTTTGTTGCAAATCCATTTTGCTGAAAAGAAAATAATCTATCAATCATATAACTCATGAGCAAGTTAGATTGTTTTTCCTTACTTATATTCATGCCTAGTTGTGTGACATTGGTATTGAATCATTCCTCTGTATTCATTTCTCTACAAAACTGAAGTGGACCTTAGGAAAGGGAAGAGGTTAACATACCTTAATAACATTTCTTAACCTATAAATGTTCTAATGCTTTTAGGACATATGAAAACCCAGCATCGATGGTGATTAAGAACATGGTAAAGTCGTGATTTATATTATTGAAAAATTAAACAGTTCAAGTGAGTTGTTTATAGTTCAATTATAAGCTACTGTAGTAAAAGCTCCATACTGGGTAGTGGTTAATTTTAATATTGTCTGATTACTTGACTATTTATAGCTCTCTCCTATATATGTATGTATATGAATTACATTTTCCTATATTATGCAGTACTTGTATATTGTGCTTAACATATAGGAAATACTTGAACATGTGAATACATATAGATGAGAGAGACACAAATGAATAATATGTCAATGACATACAGAACAACTTAGTCTCTTATAACCAAAAACTAAAGACAAACAAATCTTAGAGACATTAAAATCTAGGAATCTAAAATGGATCATTATGCACATTATTTCTCTCACGATTGGTGGGTACCACCGTGCTAGTCTAGTGAGGGTAACTGAAAGCATCACCCAACTAAACTCCAAATACGTGGTGAAGCTAAAAAAGGGAAGTCCCTAAAGAAGTCCTCTAGGCACACATCCAAGGATAAAGACTTTGGAACTGGGAAGCTATCTAGCCACTCTGACATAGTAGGGAGTCACAAGATTACTGATGTATCCTATTTGGGTTCTGCAGACCTATAGGGATAGTCTAGTCCTTAGAGTTCAATAATTTGTGCAGAGTCCAGTTCATCAAACCATTGAGACTAAATAAAGAGGTGACCCTATCATGGGGTAGAATATAGTGTTGCATGGTAGTCGTAAGGTGTGGGTCTAGGGAGATACACGTACGAAGGTCTCGAAGTGCGAGTAGAGGTACGACTTGTGAGATGGAATAGAGGAGATTCCATGGTTACTAGTTTCCTTCGCCAACATCAGTGTGATAGGCATAGGCAGAGACCCAGTTGGACTGACGAGCTTAGTCCTTGATGAGGAAATAAGCTTGTACTTAGCTATTTCTAGATATATCATCTTTGCCTTTGTATTAGGATGTCTTTTTATATAGCTATTGGGCCATAAGACTCAACGTATGTAAATTTTTCCCACGCACAGGTAACAGGTTGAGATGGGAGATCAAGTCTGAGCATCGAGTTAAAAGGGAAGACAGCAAAACATCGAGTAACAACAAATCAATTTAGATGAACTATAGTAGAAAATTAAAGTTGACTTATTTGAACATTAGTCAACATGAAATAGTTTTAGTGATAAGACCTCAAGTTATATTATTGAGTAAAATGTATTCATATTTAGCCTTGTGTCAATTTTTACAATTCATACTGTATTAGAAAATAATGTAAAATTGAGAATACAGAATAACAGTCTCATAAATAGAATAACCTAGCTATTCGTGTGGAATAGCCAGTTAAGGAGAGTAATCAAGGACCACACGAGCCTATATCCGGAGCTGGCTAAAATTAATGTAGTTATGGCCAAAAATTGTCATCTAAGGAGAAGTTATCAGGGTATCATAGGGTACTCAAATCAAGGTAGGAACACGAGAATGTAGGAACAAAGCCAAAGCCCTCTTTTCCCTTGAGTTACCCACTGGACCTCACTACTTGGTAATCATAGCTAGTCTAGTGCAAAATCATTGACCATGAGTTTTCTAACCTCTCATCCTGGTGACCCGGCACTTGAGCCCCGTGCTCCTCTATCTTCGCGGCCCATGGGAGTGCTAACATAATCATAACATCACTGTAGTAGTGACGGTGCTTATAGCACTCACCAGTTTCATATCCTCCTAGTCATGTGCACCGTAAGATGAAGCAATATCATATATAGAACACAGGTGTACATACTAGCTGAATAGTCAAACAAAAGCACAGTATCATGCTTACAATCAATTGAGGAATAATAGTAATGGAAAGCTTATATCAACAAACATGGATATCAAAGGTTATTCGCAACTCATTTATAATCATAATTAGGAATATTAATTAGCCAGAGAGTCAAAGGATATCAAATATAGATAATCAATAAGATATAGTTCTTCTAGATTAAACATTAAGAACTATTCTATTTATTCTACCCAAAGAATAAACACTCACATAATTCTATCGTCATAATCACGTTCTAACTCGTATTATGATTGTTAGTATCATCATGCTTGCTTATTGAATCTCTTATGAATATTTTAATGATTTTAGTTTCCAATCTGGTAATAATTTTAAAATCCGTCTTCACCAGCACCCAAAGAATAGTCTCTAGATTCATTCTAATTTTTATCTCAAGTTCGCTGGAACCCTTATCGGCGAAGTTCTCTGACCAACACTAGTAATGAGACCAATCGAAAGCTCTTTTTAAAAGGATTCCATAAATTATGTTTGCCCCATCGTTTGAAGCTCGTATGCAGCCAATTTCACCCAAAAATCTCACTTAGATAAAACTCCTAAATTTAGGGTTTTTATTCGCCGGTAGCCAACCGACTGCCAATAGCCCTTAAATCTAGTACCAATAGATAGCTCTCGTCGAAAAGAAGCCATAGGTACTAAATTTGTCAAGTTATGCAATCTGAATGGCCGGCAATCACTAGAGCAAGCTCTAGCGATGGAGCTCTCGCCTGCCGATGCCCCAACCCCAATTTCAATCTCAAATCCTCATCAAAAATTATAGATAATGGTTTTGATGAGTTCGTCTAGCTCACCTTATGTTGTGATCCAAATCTCGTTGAAAAATTCTACCGGAATTAGCAGAAACATCACTGACAAGTTGAAGGGGTCAGTTGCTGCTTGCCTCTATTCACGTGATGGTGGAGGAGAAGGGAGAAGACGCGTGAAGGAGTAAGTGATGGGTTGATGTGGGTCGGGTATGATCACTTGAACACACTTGCCGCTTGGTTCACTCTCGAGTTCTTGAGATCAAATCACTATCGTCCATTACTTAAGTGATTTAATCTGAATCGTCCATTTTAACTCTAGTTTGGTCCAAGCATTTGACCCCTCAAATGACGTCCAAATTATAATATGTTTTCATCGTTGAAGTCCATATTAAAAATTCTATTTGACGGTATAACTTTTATATAAAGATTCAATACCTCAAAATCTATGTGTAATTTTATAAATCAGCCATTTATATCATTTTACAAAAAAAATCCTTAAAATAACTTCATATTGTAAAATTATCCTTAGTAAAATTACAAGTCTCACAAAAATCTTAGAATCTTTCACCTAGTATTGATTTCCTTGTTATGATTTCGAGTCGTATTTTGCACTAGGCCACAATGCTGAACACACCGCATTGAATGCATATGCAGATATAATGGCAGCGGTCGAGATCGTTGACAAGCGGAGTCTATTTTTGGAGGTTCACCAGCATCCTTACTTAAATTTTACGTATTTTCAAATATAGTGATATATTAAATTTATATCGGGACTGTACTAAGAGACTATATTGAGTTTTGGAAACCCTAATAGCTATGCTATTTCGTTTAGCTAGGAGCAGATAACTCCACAACCATAGAAGTAGGCAAAAGAGTTCAAAGATCTAATGTTTCCGAGCCGCAAAGACTTCAAGAATCCATCCAAGAAGAGCTACAAGACGGAGAGATCCAACCATTCTCCTAAAGAAGCTGAGATGGAGAATGTCAATGAGTATGATGACTTCATAGGCACAATAAGGACGAGGATGAGGTGTGTGATGAAATAAACAAATCTGAAGAGGAGGATTACAATGATCCCAGGATGATGAAAGCCATGAACCTTCAACTTAATCATAATGAAATAAGTAAGGATAAGAAAGGTGATGGCAGTAGCAGTGGTGGTGGCAATGCTAAGGGTGGAGAAGCTCAAGTTCAAAATAAGGTTGCGGAAGGTAAGAAGGGTAATAGTGGTAGCATAAATGACCATGGGGACCATGATAGCAAGAATTGAGCAGGAAATCATAACAAGGTTGGGAATGGTAGTGCTCATTATGGCAATCCATCCCATGGAGGCAAAAGTAATGGTGGTGGCAGTGTTAAGGGAGAAAAAGCTCAAGTTCAAAAGAAGGTTAGAGAAGGTAAGAAGGGCACAAAGTGTGGTGGTGTGGCAGCAAAATGGCCATGGGGGCTATGATATCAAGAATGGATGGGGGAATGAAAACAAGGGTGGGAATGGTAGTGCTCATAATGGCAATATATCCCATGAAGGCAAGAGCGATGGTGGTGGTGGTGCTAAGGGAGGAGAAGCTCAAGTTCAAAACAAGGTCACAGAATGTAAAAAAGTTGGTAGTGGTAGCAAAAATGACCATAGGGGCCATGATAGCAAGAATGGAGGGAATCATAATAAGGGTGAGAATGGAAGTGGCAGGACTTGCCAGACTATCCCATCAATGACGGGCGACGAGTATATCTATTCCCGCCACCTCCCTCCTTCTTCCCTATTGTGACCTCAGAGCAAAGAAAGAAGGTTCGTAAACTACCTTATGAAAGAAAACAGGTAAGCAGAGGACTCTTGAAGGCGAACCTGAGTGAGGGAATATAATTACAACTAAAAACAGTGGATTAAAATGACTGAATGAAGGAAGGTGAAAAGCGGGGCTGAAAGCGCTTAAGCACAATGAATGATCCATATAATAATTATGATTGTAGAGGTAATCGAATATAGGTCAATATAAGGATATAATTATTAAACTTTAATTAATTAATGAATAGATGTGATGTTGGATTGAATTAGGAAATAATTGATGGAGGACTTGCTGGTTGATTTGGACTCAAAATGAATTTGGCTTGATAAGTTGATTAGGCTTAGACAATTGATGTGGGTATTTATGGAGTTAGATTTGAATTAGATAATTATATTGTGGTGATCAATTAGAATGTGCTGGATAATTAAGTTAGATTGGATTAATTAGATTAAGTTGACTTTGGGTTTGATAAGGTCTAGTTATAATGATAAAGGAAATAAATTTATTATATTATAAATATTGATAATGACAAATAACATTAAAGATAACATCAGTAATTTTACTTGTAATAGGGAGACCATCTCAATACCCTTAAACGACTTACGGATTATTATATAGTTGGTTCTGAAGACCGAACTATATAATCAGGTACATTGATTCATCATAGTAGAATTATATTCAAGTTAGAAAAAATTTTGCTAATATTTTATTAGGAAAGTTTTGGATATCTTGCAAATAAATAAATGTTATGTTTACTAAAATGATAAAATAACATGTATGCTAAAGTAACATATTTTATTTTATTTAGCATGAATGGTATGCAATGTATTATGCTACTTAGTATCTATTCGACATTCTTTACTATTTTTTTCTTCTTGATACCTGTTTTGCTATGCGGAAGAATATAAAACAAAAGATTTAAAAATTTTGAATCATTATATAGGTGGTAGTATCAAGAATCATTATTTGACACTCTAGTTTAGAGACATAGGCAATATGTGATACTAGTACCTCCTAAAAACATATAGAATTAAAATTAAAGAGTGTGATAGTAACACATCCTACATGACATTGCGAATAATTGGTATTTGAGTAGTGATGTCCACTCATTAGTATCACTACCGAGGCTGCAAATAGCTTAGATTCAGAAAGATGATTGGAAAATGGATCAGACTAACTCCAGGGTTGAGATAGACCAGAAAGCAGAGTGGGTCCATATCCAGATACTATTACCAGCATGTGTGACGTTTAGGCATCATCGTGAGAGTCTTGAGATGGCTAATGGGGATGAACATTCCTAAGGATTTAGCAGTTATATGGTCGAGATAGCCATAACACACTTGCTTTTGAACTTGGAAAGTGATTCCTTTAAAGCTTATGACAGTGGATTCGTAGACCACACAACTATCATCCCAACGTTCTATAGACGATCAGATTAGTAGTCCGGATCCTAGGGTTTATATTATTTCAGTTAGCCATGGTCAATGCATATAGTTAGGTATGGTGACCTTGTGTTACACCCCGAACTAAACAGCCCTTCAATTTTTCTGCAAAGGGACTTCGGTGGTGCGGCACAACGTTGCTGGGGCGCGTTGTAAGCCTTGCGCGCGCGCATGGGACGACTCCTTCCTCGTGCGCGAGTGCGGAACCTCGGACCGAACACAAACGCTGGGCTTTTGCCCGGACGGACACTTGGGATTTCTTTCAAATCTGGGGGAAAGGTATGCAGCTTCGCTGCACCGTTAAAACTCCAAAGAAACCTCAAATATATGCAAAGTTTACAAGCAAAAGAGTCGCCAAGGACACTCCCCTTCGGCGACTGGACCACGCTGAGCGAGAGGGCACAGCCGCCCCTCGTCCCTCTCGGATGACAAGCACATGGATGCCCCTCGGTCGCCTGCTTGCCTGCTTGGCTAGCCTTGCTGCTAGCCTTGGCCGATCGCCTTCCTCGTCGCCTGGCTCAAGCTCCGAATCGCTTGAACGTCTTCAGCTTCGATTCGCCTTGTTGCAAGTGAGCTCCCTTCCTTCGCCCATGGGTGAGCCTATTTGTGCGCCCAAGAGCATGGGCGCACCTCCGGGAGCGTGGGTGCTGTACGACCCCACTAGGAAGTATGGTTTCTAAGCCATCGCTCATTAATGTTCCCTAATCCGGGCGTCCTTGTTGGAGCTGTGTGTGACACTTGTTCGGCTGTGCCACCTGCGCTGCACTTGCTGCGGCCATCACCTTCGGCCGGGATCGACCCGGTCATGCGGTCGAGCCACTTTGCTTGTTTGCTGGTGCGGCTAAGTCCCTTGCTCGGACCCCCGCCTTGGCGCAGTCTTCTGGCTCCAGTTGACTCGCCAAGTGTTACACCGAATGTCTTGTGCAAAATTTCAGGCATTGCTCGGGCAAACTTGCCCCTGGCTCGGGCGTGCCTTAGCCTCTCGGCCACGCCCCTTTAGCACGATTTTACTGGTGTGACAAGGCTCCCCCTCTTGAAGATGTCGATGCCCTCGACGACTCTCCCTCGAGGTAGGCCCTGATTTGCTTCTCGAACTGCCATAGGGTGGCATCTCGCTCCCAGCTGGCTTCGGATGCTGGTTGGTCCTTCCATTGGACCAAGTATTCGGTGTTGCATTGCGCTGTCGTGCGTCTCCCCAAGATTTTCTCGACTTTCCTGCGGAATTCTGTGGTCACGGCCGGATGTGGTCGGGTGACTTGCTCGCGGCTGGGATCCACGTCTTCACGGAAAGGCTTGAGGAACGACACGTGAAATGTCGGGTGGAGTCGCAGCCTAGTCGGGAGTTGGAGCTGGTAAGCGACTGCTCCGACCCCGTGCACCACCAGAAAAGGACCGTCAACTTTGGGATCAAACCTTTGTGCAGCTTGGTCTCGCGGGCCTTCTTCCACATCTAGGGCGTTAGCTTCAGCAAAACTAAGTCGCCCTCATTGAACTCTCTCGGTGTCCGGTACTTGTCCGCATGTTTCTTCATGCGGTGCGCGGCGCGCTCAAGGCTACTCCTAGCCTCGGCGATCTGCTCTCCTCGGTCTCGGATGAATCTGGAGGCTGCCGGACACCTCCCTTCGCTCGTGGCTCGCGCTAGCTCGGCTGGAACGAGCGGCTGCTGCCCGTAGACAAGCTCAAACGGGGACTTGCCTGTAGCAGACGAGCGATGGGTATTATATGAAAATTGGGCAGCATCAAGGAGCGTTACCCAATTCCGCTGCGTCGTTGTGACGAAATACCTTAGATACTCCTCGAGCAAGGCATTGATCTATTAAGTCTGGCCGTCCGTCTGCGGGTGGTTGGCAGTGGAGAACTTGAGCTTGGTCCCCAGTTGCTCGAACAATACGGTCCAAAACCACCCCGTGAAATGGGAATCTCGGTCGCTGACTATGTCATCCGGCAATCCAAAGTAGCGCACTACATGTCGGAAGAAGAAAGTGGCCGTCTCCTCGGCCGTGGCTTGCTCCGTCGTCAGAATGAACACGGCGAACTTGCTAAACCTGTCAACGACAACAAAAACAGCAGAAAAACCCTCAACTTTCGGAAAGGACTTCACAAAGTCCATTGAAATCGATGTCCATGGTCGGCTGGGCACGGGTAGCGGCTGCAAAAGTCCCGCTGGTCAGCTATGCTCCGTCTTGTCCCTTTGGCAAATACCGCAAGTCTTGACAAATGCCTCTACGTCGCGCTCCATCCGCGGCCAATAATACGAGCGTGCTAACAGACTGCACGTCCGCTCGACTCCGGGATGGCCCGCCTAAGTCGAGTCATGGCATTCAGACGTCAATGTCCGTCGGAGCTGGGTCGAAGTTGGGATCACCTGTCGGCTTCCCGTTGTCTGCAACAAGCCTGCTTCGTCGACCCAAAAGCGTTGGGTCTCGCCTCCGTGCGCTTTGGCCAACAAGGCTTGATAGGCCTTGTCCTTCTCGAGTGCTGCCTGGATCTGTTGTGTCATGTCGCCCATGGCGCGGGTGGTAATCGCGCCAAGCCTTCGGCTGAGAGCATCCGCGGCCTGGTTGTGTCGGGCGGGTCGGTGCTCCCACTGGAAGTCGAATTCGGCGAGCAGCTCCTGCCAACGAGCCTGCTTCGCCGAGAGCTTCTTCTGCGTGGTGAAGAATGTATTGGCAATATTATCCGTCCGCACTATGAAGGGATGGCTCAGCAGGTAGACCCTCCATGTGCAAAGGCAATGCACTACGACGAGCATCTCTCGCTCGTGTGCGCTGTATCGTTGCTCGGCGAGGTTGAGCTTGCGACTCTCGTAAGCCACCGGGTGCCCGTCTTGGACAAGCACGCCTCCGAGTGCTCGCTCCGAAGCGTCGGTGATGACTTCGAACTGCTGGTTGAAGTCGGGGAGCTTTAGCACGGGCTCGATGCTAAGCCTCTGCATAAGCTCGTCAATTGCCGCCTGGCACTGGGTTGTCCATGCCCAGTCGCACTCCTTGCGCAACAAATCGGTGAGCGGTGCAGCGAGCTGTGCGAACCCTCGGACAAACCGCCGGTAGTAATTGGCTAAGCCGAGGAAGGATCTTAGCTCGATCGGATTCGTCGGCACAGGCCACTCGCATATGGCCTTAATCTTGTCCATCTCCATTCGGACGGTACTGCCTCCAATGCGATGCCCCAAAAATGAGATCTCCGCTTGGGCAAACTTGCACTTGTCTTTGCGCAAGTAAAGCTGCTGCTACCTTAGCTTGCTAAACACAGCCCTCAAGTGCTGCAAATGCTCGGGCATGTCCCTGGAATATACCACGATGTCATCCAAGTAAACGACAACGAAATGGTCAAGATACTCATGGAAAACATCGGTCATCAGGTTGCAAAATATTGCTGGTGCGTTGGTGAGGCCGAACGGCATCGCCAAGAATTCATATGACCCATATCTCGTCACGCAGGTCGTCTTGGACTCGTCCCCTTCGGCAATCCGCACTTGCCAATACCCTGATCTTAAGTCGAGCTTAGAGAAAACTCGAGCACGGGTTAGCCGATCAAACAAGTCGGCAATGAGGGGAATCGGGTACCTATTCTTCACCGTTACTTTGTTGAGCGCTCGGTAGTCCACGCACATGCGCATGTGCCATCTTTCTTCTTTTGAAAGAGAACCGGCACGTCGAATGGTGCCTTTGCTGGCCGGATCCGTCCGGCTCCAAGGAGGTCGTCGAGCTGCTTCTTCAGCTCCTTCAATTCGGCTGGGGCCATGTGGTAAGGTGCTTGGGCTGGCGCCTTGGTCCCCGAAAATAGCTCAATGTGATGGTTGGTTGGCCGTCGAGGAGGCAATGTCCGAGGTAGCTGGTCGGGCATTCGGTCCCCAAACTCCTCGATCACGGCCTTGGCTTCGGCAGGAATCAGATGCTCCTCTTGGTTGGGCGCAGGTTCCTTACGTATTGTGGCCAGAAAGGTTGCCTCGTCCTGCTTCATGCCTCAGACTAGCTGAATAGCCGAGAGAAAAGCTGCCTTTTGTGAGGTTGGGCCGGTAGAAGTTGATGCACCCGCCATCTCTTCCCGCGAACCTGCTTTGACGAAGCCTTTATGAGGGGGCTCCAAAAGCATTAATCCTTCGAGGCATGGTGCCACCATGGCTCGAGTCTGCAATAAGAATTCGGATCCAAGGATTAGTCCGAAATCATCTAAGGGAATGGCTGTGAAATCGATGGTGTCGTGCCAATGTCCCAAGGTTGCTGTTACATGTCGGATAACGCCGGTGACTCCAACCGGTTGAGCATTCACCATCTTCACGTGCGTGGGGCTGTCGACCATGCGTAGCTGCAACTCCTGGGCACGGTCAAGGCTGATAAAGTTGTGTGTTGTGCCCATGTCGACCATTGCTCGACACGGTCGGCTGTTGAGCTCCAGGGCAACGTACATCAGCCGCGGTTGCAGATGCGCGGCTTGACCTTGCGCGGCATTGAGTCGCTGTAGGGGCGCAACACGGGCCAAGGTGTTGCCTTCGATTGCTGGCGCGGGCGCGGCTGCGGTTTCATCGAGCTGCACTTGTATTGCAGCCGCGGCACGCTCCCGGTGCGGGCATCTGCGAGTGAAGTGGGGTCCCCTGCAGATCTCGCACCGTATCCCCTACGCGGGTCCCCGTTGTGCAGGGCCCGTGCCTTGTCCGTAGGCGAATTGTTCTCGCCCACGACCCCGTCCGCGTGCGGCTCCAGGTCTCCCGCGCGGACGGGGTGGTCTTTGTGCCTGATATTGTGGCGGGCTATATTGGCACGGCGGTCGCTCGACATCAGCGGGTTGAGGAGGCGCGATCGCCCTCTTGTCCGTCAACCCCTCCTTTAGGGTTACGACGTCCCTCCGTTCAAGCTCTTCGCTGGCCCAAGTCTGAAAGCCAGCAAGGAAGGCATAGAGCTTGTCGGCTTCAGCCATGTCCCGTAGATCCAACATGATGTTGTTGAAGTCTTGGACATACTCTCGGATGGACCTTGTTTGCCGAAGTTGACGCAGCCGATGGCGAGCTGCTCGGGCTGCGTTCATCGGAAAGAACTGCTGCCGCAAGGCTTCCTTCATAAGTGCCCACTCGGTGATGGGCTTGGCGGTCTCCGAAGCATTTGGATCGGTCTCCAGATGCCACCAAAGCTTCGCATCGCCAAACAAGTAGGCTGCGGCGATGGGGACTTGATTAGCTAGGTCGATGCGGGCAGAAGTGAAGTATTGCTCCATGTCCCACATGAAATTGTCCAGCTTCTTGGAGTCGCGAGTTCTTGAAAAAGTAGAGGGGTCAGGAATGCGCGATATCGGTCGTGGCTGCGCTTTTGCGGCCCGGGCATGGAGGAGCCCCGCGTGCAAAGCGTCGAACTCCCGGCGGAGGGAGCGGAGTTCCTCCGACTCGTGCTCCCACTGCTAGGCTGTTTGTTTCGCCTAATCTAGCTCCGAACAGAGGTAGTCTACCTCCGTAGCTAGCGTCTCCAAGGCCCCATAAAGCTCCTCAAGGCGATCATCATGCACCGTGGTCTGCGAAGAAGAACCATTGCCCGGTGCGCCTGGCACACCGATCCACTTCTCCAATGCTTGTAGTCGTTCGACCAGCTCATCCTTCAAATGAACTTCTGCCATGAGCGTCAAACTGAGCTCTGATACCAGTGTTACACCCCGAACTAAACAGCCCTTCAATTTTTCTGCAAAGGGACTTCGGCGGTGCGGCACAACGCGGCTGGGGCGCGTTGTAAGCCTTGCGCGCGCGCATGGGACGACTCCTTCCCCGTGCGCGAGTGCAGAACCTCGGACCGAACACAAACGCTGGGCTTTTGCCCGGACGGACACTTGGGATTTTTTTCAAATCTGGGGGAAAGGTATGCAGCTTCGCTGCACCGTTAAAACCCCACAGAAACCTCAAATATATGCAAAGTTTACAAGCAAAAGAGTCACCAAGGACACTCCCCTTCGGCGACTGGACCACGGTGAGCGAGAGGGCACAGCCGCCCCTCGTCCAGCTCGGATGACAAGCACTTGGACGCCCCTGAGTCGCCTGCTTGCCTGCTTGGCTAGCCTTGCTGCTAGCCTTGGCCGATCGCCTTCCTCGTCGCCTGGCTCAAGCTCCGAATCGCTTGAACGTCTTCAGCTTCGATTCGCTTTGTTGCAAGTGAGCTCCCTTCCTTCGCCCATAGGTGAGCCTATTTGTGCGCCTAAGAGCATAGGCGCACCTCCGGGAGCGTGGGTGCTGTACGACCCCATTAAGAAGCATGGTTTCTAAGCCATCCCTCATTAATGTTCACTAATCCGGGCGTCCTTGTTGGAGCTGCGTGTGACACCTGTTCGGTTGTGCCACCTGCGCTGCACTTGCTGCGGCCATCACCTTCGACCGGGCTCGACCCGGTCGTGTGGTCGAGCCACTTTGCTTGTTTGCTAGTGCGGCTAAGTCCCTTGCTCTAACCCCCGCCTTGGCACAGCCTTCTGGCTCCAGTTGGCTCGCCAAGTGTTACACCGAATTTCTTGTGCAAAATTCCAGGCATTGCTCGGGCAAACTTACCCCTGGCTCGGGCGTGCCTTAGCCTCTCGGCCACGCCCCTTTAGCTGGATTTTACTGGTGTGACACCCTGTCTGGGACAGCATATAGTACTACACAAGTCACCTTATGGATCGTCTAGGGAGGATGCATGAAGTGGCGATACCCTAGGTCGAGGTGCTGAGATTAAAACTAGCATACCACTAGAGAGGGAGTCATGGTCGCCCTACCTCTTTTCCAACATCATTTTAATGGGCATAGGTAGAGACATAGATATAGTTGACACTGATGGACTTACGGAAACTCTCTAATTAGGAGGTCCCCTAAGCATAGGCTGGTGGCTTGAAACACTTAATATAAAGGCAGAAATATTCTTAAATGATATATACTAGCGACACAGATATGTTGAACAACATAGATGACATTTAGAGATACAAACTGACATACACTATAAATTAGTAAATAACACTATTGATGATGTTATTTACATTAAAAATCTAACATGTGATAATTAATAAACCAAAAGTATCATCAAACCTTCCCCTTAGTTTTTGATTTCTTTACTATAATTTTGAGTTATAATTTCGCACTAGGCTGCAGACTGAGTACACCGCATTTAATGGTTTGCAGGTTTAGTAGATGATCGGTCAAGATAGTTGATAGGCATAAGTCTGTCGCTAGATTTATTTTATTTACTGATACCGTTATTATAGAATTATAGTAGGTATATCGAGACTATATTAGTACAATTGATTTAGTTGATTTGATTCTATTATCCGCTAAGTTGATGATATATGTACAGGTTTAGTAAATGATCGATTGAGATAGTTGATATATATGAGGTTGTCAAACGGATTTATTTTATTTACTAATAATGTTATCATAGAATTGTAGTAGGTATCAAACGGGACTATGCTAGTAGAGTTGATTTGATTATATTATCTGCTGAGTTGATAATGTATATAGACTGTGTTTATCGATAAATGCCTTATATGGGTCCTCTGGGCTTATATAATGGTTGTCATGTGCTCGACAAATGGGTCGGGCTATGACATTGAAAATGCTCAACCAATACAAAAGTAGAAAGAGACACAAAAGCATTGGTTGTTGTTGTATCTAAAAGAGCCTCATAGCATCAGGATGCTAGGGCATCTATGATTATTGTAGTTGACTCCATTAGTAAGGAATTATGCAATATTATTCAATTACCTTGCCTAGATGACATATCTGCTATAGCAAGAGAAGAGAATATAGAGCAATTAATGGAAATGAACTAAGGGTTACTTCAGTGCATAGGGGTAAGCCATGTGTCAGACCCTGAAGCCCGAACCCAGCACAAGGCAAACCCAAACTTGACTGGGGCACATCAAGATTTGGTCACACCAGATTCTGACCCATGCGCACCAGTTGTGGGGGCCCTAAACCCAAGCCCACGTGCGCAACCATCTGAACCAAAGGAGGTTCCCACCCAAATAGGGTTGGTGTGCCAAAAGGGCGGAAGTCTAAGAGGCGTGCCAACTACATGCCAAAGGGTAGAAGTCCAAAGGGCCTGCCATCTCCATGCTAAAGGGTGGAAGCCCAAGGGGTGCGCCAGCCCCAAGCCAAAGGGTGGAAGACTAAGGGGCGCACCATAAAGTGGGCAAACGGGTGCCTGTTATAAGCATTAAAACGAAATATGATAAGGCAATCATTACACTCATGCTAAAAGCTATTTAAGGAGCTCAATTGTAACCTAAGAAAAAGGTTAAAACCTGGGGGATTCAGAGCTTAGAACTAGGCAAGAGTGCTTGTAAATTTGGGGGATTTTTGAAGGTTTTTACTAGTGCTTGAATAAAGCAAGCATTTTCCCTTTAGGATGTTGCCCTTCTCATTTAAAGTTCTATATGCACATGTCCGAAGCAGAATATGAAAAATAATGTGATCCCTCCTTCAATCTATAATTCATAGATCACAAAGAGACATTCTAACCACCAAAAACAAAAACAAAAAAAGAACCAATGAGGCCTAGGAAAGGACATACCCATCCATGTTGGGTTTATAAGCCCATATTGCTTGCATGTGCATATGTGCATGTGAATGGAGGGGTCACAGAACTTCAAAAGCTCCCTCTCTCACCTTGGTAAGATCACTTGGAGCCCTCTACATGAGAAGGAGGGGTATCTCTACCATAACACTCTACAAGAATCCCTTCTGGGATATCAAGTTGCATAGGTAGTGTTCTTTTCATGCTAAGGACTACATCTTTTGTCAATGCATCTTACTTGTCAAGCCAGTGTTCTTTATGTGATGCTTGACAATGTCATTTCGTTGAAGGGATCTTGTGGAGATAAGGACTACTTGTGGGTAGGGCACCTCAATGAAAAAGGATGGATTTCGCAGGTGTAGTCACAAGTTAATACATCCTATTATTTGCTATTTATCACAAGTAGAAACTATAAAATCATATATGACGGACATATTAGATTTCTTTTCTTTTTAAAAGTACTTAAAAATAATCAAGTTTCACTTCTTTGATTAAAGTAAACAACTTTGACCTAAAGGTAATATCTTTGAGATGAGAAAGATTTCTTTACTAATCAGGAGAAATCAGTGCTTACATAATCTTGCTATATGAATTGGTTTGTTGACTTGGTTGGGTATGCTTGTTGTAGATATGCAATGTTCTCCCATTCTATCAATCACATTTGTAGACTTTGGATAAAATATGGTAAAACTGGCCTGCACAGCTTGCTACATTTAACGAGCCCGGCCCGAAGATGATGCACTCATACTTTTTGATCTGAAGATAGCAAAAGAAATAAATGTGCACTTGTTCTCTTGTTTTGCAGCAAATGCTGATGCATCCAAAAATTCATGGATTGGAGTGAAGTACTATGATTTTATTTTAATACAAAAGAAAGAAATTTACAGGTGCGTAAAGAGTACTCGTTTCCACCATCGTCAACCATAGAATTGTGAGTTCCCCCCTTGTTATTGGTTAAATATTGATATATGGAGTCATCTATAAAGAATTAATTTTACTAGCTTTTTGATTCCTATTTTGCTTTCTGATAAACCCTAAATTCAATGATGGATATGCAGAAATAAAAAAGACCCAAGAACTTGTTTTCTTAGATTGTTTTGTTTGCCCCTTTATATATATTCGTGAAACCTCAATCTAGAATATATAGAATCACTAGATTTGTGTGGTTTGGACCCATGCATCTCTTAAGTACTATTTTTCCCTCTCTACCTACTATCACTTGCCATATTACATTACCTAAATTTCTCCCTTGATTTCTGACTTGGGCAATGCGCAACGATCAGATGTCTCGCTAGTATATTAGGTTTTATCCTCTTCTGTGAACAAATTGCTTGTATGTCTAACTTATCGATCAGAAAACATCATGGAAGGTATCATCATGTAAAAACTACCCTGTAGATCTAACTTAATTGCCCAAAATTTAGTGCAAGCGTACAATTATATTCAATATTATCCTGTAGATCCATATCCAGGAAGTTTTGATCACTTTGGTGCCTCACAAAGGTATCATCTTTTTCTCCAAATCATGGAAGGTGAGGAACCATTTTTTTATAGTTTATTACATCATTGTTTGTAAGATCTCAACCCATTGCTTAATCGAGTTCTTTGGTTCCAGATAATCAAGATTATTTGCAATCAGCCCATCTTGATCTATCTTATTTTGTCATCCTGTCTCTGAAAAAGAACATATTTGGCTGATAACTATGTTCTTACAACCTCATCTCATGGAACTAATAATCCACTGTACTTCACCCTTATAGGAGATGGGATATGTAGAGGATGCATAGCTGATGTAATCAACCACATGCTGAATCAAGATGATAGATTATACACACATCCCAGGCAGGTCTTATAGAGTACTAGGAGTTTTTATGTTCCCCGAATTGGTTGGATTATTTAGCTGCAACATTCTACGACAGAAGAAAAGAAGAGAAAGCAACGTATATAGAAAACTTTTATATGCTAAGATCATCTTCATTGTTGAACATAACTGTGGATCTTCCTTCTAGAGCTAAGAATAATACTCCATCATGATATAGACGCAGGTTTAATCTTTATATTTTCGTCCCACCTGTCGGACACGTGGCAACCGCCGTATGAGCCCAGAAGACCCATACAAGGCATTTGGTAATAAATATTATCCGTACACATAATCAACACAGCGAAAAATACAAACAAATCATCTATTTAACTCCACTATCATAGTCCCGATATACCTATTACAATTCTACAATAATGACATCATAAAACAAAATCCATCGATAACCCTCATCTTCATCAAATATCTCGGACAGTCATCTAACAACCTGCACACACATTGAACGCGGTGTGCTCAGCCTTGCGGCCTAGTGCGAAATTACAGCTCTAAACCGAATAAGGAAATCAAAGGCTAGGAGGAGTACTCTAGGATGCCTTTGGTTGTTAATCATCATTTTTCATTTGCTTTGGGTAAATCAGTTCATAAAAAATGGTAAAGCGGCATAAATAAATAGAGACGTGAAATTCACTAGATATCACCTAAGTTGTATCTAGTGTCAATATCATCAGCATATGTCACATACGTTATAATAAGACTTGAAGTTTCAAGGGCTGCCAGCCTATGCTTAAGGAATACCTGAGCTAAGGGCATCTGTAAGCCCACCAGTGTCTTTCTGTCTCTGTCTCTACCTATGCCCGCTGCACTGATGTTGGCAGAGAGGACGGGTGACCCTTGATCAATATCCACTGTCTCGCTAGTCGCCCTCAATGCCTCCCCTAGCGAAACTATCGTGCCCTTACATCCTCTCCGGACTCCGTAGGGGCAACGGCGACTCGTGTAGTACTACACACTGCCCGAAGATAAGGTCACCATCAACAAGACTCATCGGCCACGGCTAACCGATAAAAATGACAACCCTAGGATCTGGACTACTCATCCGACTGTCTGCAGAACGTCATGGATGATAGACGCGTGGTCTACGGATCTACTGTCCAAGGCGTCGCATTGGGAATCACCTTCTCAGTCCAATGACAGTCGACGTTGATCGGGATAAACACAGTTCGTCGGAATACTCGCCGGCAAAAATCTTCGATCAGCACCAATATTGGTACCAATCAAAAGCTCTCTTCATGAGGATTTCAAAAATCATATTTGCCCCAATTTTTATAGCTCATACGCGATCAATTTCACCGATTAATCAATTTGGGTGAAATCCCTAAGTTAGGATTTTTATCTCGCCGGCGGCCAACCGGCGGCTAATAGCCCTCAACTCCGGTACCAATGGATAGCTCTCGTCAAGGAGAATCCATAGGTACCAAGTTTGCAAGGTTTTACGGCCGGAATCGCTGGAAATCGTCGGAGTAAGCTCCGGCGATCGAAACCCTCGCCGCCGACGCCTCTCACGTGATTTCTCCCTCAACTCTACACCAAATTTAGGCATATTGATATCAAAATGAAGAGGAGGTCGAGATCTACCTGTGGCTAAAATTTGGGAGTCTAGTTCGTGGTGGTTTCACCGGAGCATCGTCAGAAAGTTGGCGTCATCGTGGCCGGTCCGCGCGGAGGAAGAGAGAGAGAGAAAGAGAGGGAGCTCGCGCGCGTTCGGTGGGAAGAAAATGAGTTTTTTTTTAATTAATTAATTAAAATCTTAAATCCTAGATTAAATCTTGACTGTCCAATTGACCAATCAAACGACATTCAAATTACAATCCGTCTGCGCCGTTGGATTCCTTATCAAAAATACTACTTGATGGTATAATTTTTACATCAAAATCTCATACTTCAAAAATTTATATGATTTTACAAATAGGTCCTTTAAAGAATTTCTTTCACGATTAAATTCTCCAAATACTAAAATTACTCCATTGCCCTTATTCAAAAATCACGGGTCTCACATTGCTTACCAATATGTTGTGTTCTTCGTGAATATTTTAAGCATCTTATCTAATTTTGTTTTAATTTGTTAGGTTTTCAAAACCTTTAACGCTTAAAAATTATGCAAATTTCTATAAAAATTATCTCACTTGATAAAAATTTGAAAAACACCGAGGTTTTCAAGCCTCTAATTTAGTTACACTTTTGATCGTGTAAGATTGAAAATTCTTTAAAGAAGTAAGTAAAATATAATTCTTGAAAAAAGTCTCATTTTAATCCAATTTTATTACACTAGTTGTCTAGTGGAAGAATAGTACCCTCCCACGGTACTGACTCGGGTTCAATTCCCGGCTAGTGTAGGAGAGTTCTCTACAGTGGTGGCATTTTTGGCTTTAAAAGACTTTTGATTGTTAAAAACTACACAAATTTCAAACATATTAGCTATAATTATTTTATATTTTAATTAATAAAATTTTAAAAAAACTTTCTATTTTAAGCCTCTATTATAGTTATATTTTTTATTTATTAGTTTGAGAATTATTTTAAGAAGTAAATCAACCAAAGCACGTGCATTTTATTCAAATATTATTGCACTAGTGGTCTTGTGGAAGAATAGTACTTTGCCACGGTACAGACCTGGGTTCAATTTCATCTTAATGCAATTATATCGCACTAGTGCTTAGTGGAAGAATAATACTCCATCGTGATATAAATGTAGGTTTAATTTTCGTCTAATGTAATAGAGTAGTTTAATCTTTATATTGATAAAACTTAATTCTTTTAATTTCATGATATTTTGCACTAGTAGTCAAGTGGAAGAATAGTACCCTGCCACAGTACAGACCTGGGTTCAATTCCCGGCTAGTGCAAGTTTGATGATTGTAATTTTATATACATGAAAAATCTTAACGAGTACAAATATGTCATGTGATTTTAAAAACTTAGATTTGGTATACTTTTCATTTGTGAGTTTTAGAATTTTTTTAAGAAGAGAGGAAAATATGTTTCTTGAAAATGCCTTCATCTTGATGCAATTATATCGCATGCTCAACAAGATCATGAGCACCAAGCTATCGCTAGCGTCTGTTCATTCCACATGGTCATTCCACGTGCCTAGCAAGCATATGGCAAAAGGGTTGTGACATTCGACGTGCCAAGGTTGCATCCCAACACGAGCATCACCAAGGCCTAATGCAAGTAAGTCTCCAAATTTCGTTTAGCTAGTCTAATTTGCTTCTCCTCTTCTTAGTAACCATGGGGACAAAGCAAGTCCTTGAGCAAGTGGAGAAGAGGCTGCAACTGCTGGAAGGAGTGGTCGAGCATCCACCTGTGCAAGGCTAAGACAGACTAAGCATGGACTCACTCTTGGGGCACATGGACAGACTCCACTCGATTATCGAAGCATTGCGAGCATACTTCGAAGAGCTTCAAGCCATAACTGAATAGACCCCCTCCAACCTTGATGTGAGTGAGCAAAGGTTCTAGGAGGAGCCGGAACACCTATGAACAGAGTTCTGAATCAGCAACGAACAACATTGGGCTCCGAGAGCAAACATGTATGTCCCAGAACTCAAGCCCTTCTCGGAAAGGAGGAACATGAAGGTCCTCGAGAACTTCATATGGATCATGAACCAGTTCTTCAAGACAACCAAAATCCTTAATGAGGACAAGGTTGACACTACGGCTACCTTCCTTGACGGGGATGCTAAGCAATGGTGGCACGTGCAATGTGAAGCACCAAGCAATAATGAGGAATCGGGGTGCAAGATTGGTCGGACATGGTCAGGGAGCTGTGCCAGAATTTCCTCCCAGTCAACACAGCATGTCTAGCCCAGAGATGCCTAAGGGGGCTATGTCAAACTCGCTCAATCCAAGAATATTTCATGGAGTTCAATAGCATCACCATGGACCTGAAAGGCACAGTTGAGGAAGATTTGCTATTTACCTTCATTAATGGTTTATAGCAAGGGGCACAAGAAGATCTCCTACCGTGTGGTGTCACCATCCTGAAGGAAGCACTCACGATCATTGAGGGCACATGGACCTGAGGCTAGAAGCATCCACCCAGTGCATGGAGCGGCCCAAATCCTCCCAACGGAGGGAGCCCGCATGCAATGCCCCTCATCTGAAGGCACAGGATAACAACCGAAGGCAGGCGCCCACAATCGCAATGGTGCACCATGCCAACCCTAGAGCAACAAACTAAGGTGATACTGCATGATGTGGATGCTACATCTGTGAAGGGCCGCATTCAGCATGGAGATGCCAATAGTGTGAGATAGCCATGGTAGTCAATACCAATGAGGGGCAAGACAAGTCCGAGGATGCAACTAGAAATCAGGCGACTGTGCCAGCCGTGCCCGTACACGAAATGCCTACGTAATACTTGAACGTTGTTCATTCAGAGCCGGATGCCAAGCTGATGTATGTCTCACTCCTTGTCAATGAATGCCCATGTGATGTCATGGTGGACATAGGCGCCACCAACAACATTATGCTCAACAAGCACCGATCCAAATGGTGCGATGGTGCGGGCAAGTAGACTTAACCATCAAGCCAATGGATGATTTCAGCTTCATCCTTGGGATGGTCTTCCTCCTCACGTCCAAGACGATAGTTGCCCTATATCTTGGTGGACTCATGAAAGTGGACATGGAACATCCAAGTTTCACCTGTGCCCAAGCATCAAACGACCGACACAAATTTACGCTTTCTAAAATGGTACTTAGTGGAGCCAATTCTTTTCAGCCATCTAACTCGTTAAGAGGGTGAGACAGAATGAAGCAACGTTCACCGCATACTTGAGGCAGTTTCATCCTCTATTTCTGAGGGGCCAATACCAGCAAGCATCCAGGCAGTTGTGTCCGAGCTCGGTGACATCATGCCGAACGAACTCTAAAGGACATTGCCCTATCATAGGCCGACTTATCATCAAACAGAGCTTGTCCTTGGTGCCCGACTACTAGTACAAGCCCCTTACAGAATGCTATCAACTGAGCTTGTAGAATTGAAGAAGTAGCTTGGAGATCTACAGGACGCCGGCTTGATCTACTTGTTCAAGGCAACCTATGGTGCACCCATCTTATTCTAGCACAAGAAGGATGGGAAGCTGCTAACAAGGGCAGTAAGTATCAGTAAGTAGTAATCTAACAAGGGCAGAAGATAAAATCCTTATGAAGGTTCATTTGTCTGTTTTCTTCTCTTTCTCTTAGCTGCATATTTTTAGGTTGGCAGTGAGTATCAAGATGGTGTCTTAAATCAATTCAGTAATAGCAATGCCCTTGGTTTAACTACAAGATCAGAAGGATACTAGAGTTCTAAGAATTTCAGAAACTAAACAAAAGGAAAAAGGGATAAGTCTCAACACATGTAGTAAGTTTTGAATCATTCTGCAAATTGTAATATTGAGATTTTTGCAGGATTTGAAAGGGAAGAGAATGAAGTTGAAGTTTTGCAAAAACACCTCAAGGGTCTATTGAAAATGAATTGCTCAACTTAAATCATATATGTACTGAAACAGACAAGTCAAGAAATTAGCAAAGTTTACAATATTTTTTTTAGTTTCTTTAGAGTTTGTATCAAAATTCAGATTTCAACTTTTGATCAGTGGATGAATTTGAATTGTAGTAGTCCCTTCTTTATATAGGTTTATAAATCATCTTGCATAGGACCCTCACTCGTTATTAAAACAACTCAGTACTAAATCCCCAAAACTAGTTCAAAGTTTTTGTTTGTTGAAATTTTTAGCACACTGCTACAGTAACTTCTGGTTGAAGCAGCTCCTTTGGATTTATGTTAGGATTTTTGATGTTGTATTAATTGGTTTGAAGCTAGGTGGTTCAGAATTCGAAAGTCTAACAAGTTGGCAGCAAGGGGAAGAGTGTTCTTGATCAAAGGGAGGATCTAAATTGGCATTGCTAAAACTATCAATTTGTACCAATTTGGTGATAAGAGGGAAATGGTGACTGATAATTCAAAAGGGGCAATTTCTTTTAGAATTTGACGATTGGGAAACCTTCAATTTTGATCAGAACTGAAGAGAGATCTATAGTTATCATGAAACTGAAGAGTTCATGTCATGGAGTTTGTAGAATTGTCAAAAGGTCTCAATTAGAGAAATGATTTATTTATCACCATTTTGACAAAACACGTACTATCACATATTTTCTCAGAATGTATCACCGAAACATAGGTTTTAAGAAGCTATCCAGGAACTTACAGAATGTAATAGGTTAACTTTTGCATTGTAAAGTCTCAAGCTAATGATATGAAGGATGGTAAAACATAGAATTTGATCAATGTTTCGAGAATGCTAAGATTCTATAGGGAGTCCTAAGTTCATAAAATTCTGGATAGGATGGATAAGTAAGTTTTAACCATGTAATACTTCTTGTGCCAAGAGTAAGAAAGTATCAAAATTATGCAGAATTCTAAATGTGAAGTAGGAAGTTTCACTCATTAGGATTTGATCCTTGAACCTTTGAGATAAAATTGAATAGTTCAGAATCTAAGATGACCTTAAGATCCTTAAGTGCTTGCTAACCAAAAATTATCAGAATGCTGATTTATTGAAATAGGCATCAGCTAGGATGGCGTTGTCTTCATCCATCCATGCCATTCAAATCTGTCCATTGCTAAGGATTCAAGGTAATGGTGAATCCTAATTGTCAACCCCTCCAACCATGATCTCATGGTATCACAGAGGTAGTAATAGAGCTTATACAACAAAATTCAAGTGTAGTGCGTCTACCTCAAAAGGTGTAAAAGATTAAAACCTCATATATGTCAAGTTTAGTGCATGCATGATATCATATTCATGAATTACTTTATATGCTTGATCTATAAGGTAAATTCTACCAAAAATATGGGTTTATCAAGCATGTTGTAAGATAATGAAATATGGTTCAGATTCTTATCAACAACACATGGAAGTGCCTAAATTTATTAATTTTTATGGAGCATACACATGTCAAGTATATCAAACCATGAAGTAAGCACATGAAATATCTTGCAAAAGCAAAACAAGGTAATTCTTTGAATTATTTATTATACCTTATTTGCATTTAGATCTCACATGATCTATATTGTATTTTCTATTGTAATTTGATAAATCAATGGTAAAACAAAACATACAATTGATATGAGCAGAGGGATGTCGGCTGATCAAATTGACAAGTATGTTAGTCTCTAATTTCTCCCAAAATTATGGTTCAATCTCATGTCTAACGCAAGGGGGTTAAGTAGCCTACCTCAAGACGATATCTCCGACTTGGCTGGAGTGTTCATCGACGATTAATTCTTGTCATTTGCTCCATTCTTTAGCTCCTTCCTTCTCTCTATTACTTCGTCACCTCTCCACCAATCCTCAATTCCATTCGTCTATGGGTCAAGGTTCACTAGGGAGTTACTAGGAATCAACTTGCCAGCGATGAGGATGGGTAAAGGGATTTAATTTGGGGAATTAGGGTTTGGTTTTCCAACCAACCCTTTACCCTTTTTTGAAATCAGCTTCGATAATGTTGTTACGCGGTGAGGAGAGGAGAGGATGAAGCGAGCAATGACCATTTTACTCTTCGAATTCCTCCAATTCCCCCAATTATCCTTAGTGTCAGATAAATATCACTTGTCTTCTATAGTAATTTGATAAATGAATGTTTGAATTTACCTTCTTTTTCTTGATCAACTCCAATTTTTCCTATTTTTCTCTTTCACTCCTCATATTCTCCACATATATATTTTTATAAGTATTCGAAGTATGTATACGTGGTGGTCAACACTTATAGATTCTATATTTATATGGTTATGTGTAATTATATATATACACACCTAATTATATTTTATATGCGTATATCTTATTTATTTAAGCATTTCTTGAATGCTTATTAAGGTTTCTCTTAATTTTTTATTACACTTATTTTTCTCCATAGTGGTCATGCATCACCGGCACGTACCGGGTCGTGCCGGGCACGGCCCGATGAATAGTCGGGCCGTGTGTTAGACCCGATTCCTGAGGGTCGAGCCCAAGGTGCACCGCGAACCGCAGAAGGTCGGGCGCAAGGGGGCAACCCGCACGCAGGAGGGCCGCTACAAGGCCGCAGCCAAGGGAGCGGACGGCGCGTGCGTAACGGACGAGCCATCAATGCTCCGACATTGATGGAGCAATCAAGGCGGTCATCAAGAATGCTATTAATTGAGCAATCAAGGCAACAATCAAGAGCACCATCAATGGAGCAATTAAGGCAGCAATTAAGACCGCCATCAAAGGGGCCATCAAGGGGGCAATTAAAGAGGGCAGCTGAAGGGTCACCCTTCAGCCTATATAAGGAGCCGAAATCCTTTGGTGAAAGGCATCAAGGATCAAGTGATCAAGCGATCTCGCAAGTTCAAGGAGATCGAGCTATCGGTGACCGACCACTAAAAAAGAGTGTTCGTAGTTGTAGTAGGGAGAGCTCTAGCCTTCGGCTAGAGATCTTGTGAGTAGAGTAGGTCCTTGTAATAATCCTCTCTTGGGGATAGCCCAAGGGAAGGGAGGTTTTACCGGAGCTAATAAAGCATCCTTTTGTCCTCCCACTCCTCGGTGTGTTCCCTTTCCGCTCTTTCGCAACGCTTCCGCACTCCATAGGCTTGTGGACGACCAGAGATCTTCGAGGGACGTCCATGCCGCACGACTCAAGCGCAACCTTGGTGTTCTGTAGAAAATTGGGCCGTGACAGTTGGTATCAGAGCGAAGGTTGAGCCAAGCTTCTGAGTTTTCACACTCCGAAGTTGGTTCGCAGCGGGAGGAAGCTATCCGTGGAGACAAGTTCCTACCGACGAGCACATTGAGGTACTCCTTCGTCGTAACTACTCCCCTATTATATCGATGGCAGGAAAGCAAACTAAGGAAGCCGTGGAGAAAAGGCTGTCCATGTTGGAAGGGTCCATCGGAATCCCTCTACCCGAGGGAGAGAAGGACCTGGGTTCCGGGCCACTATGGAGTCGTATGGGCGAACTCTACGTGGCTATGGCAGAAGTGCGGACGAAGCTCGATGAGCTTCTAGCACGAGGGGCCGGCCGGACATCCGACATGGGGACATCAAGCTCGCCCTCCCCGGCCGACTTGAGTTTGGTCGAGCGCAAGTTCCGTGAAGAACTAGAAGGTCTCCGCTTGGAGCTCAGTTCTTCGATCATTCCAAAGGTGATCTTGCGCCCGACGGCACGCATACCCGAGCCGCAGAAATACTCCGGCACGCGCAACGCGAAGTTATTGGAGAACTTCGTATGGGACGTGACGCAGTACTTCAACGCCGCCAAGATCGCGGAGGGGGACCAGGTGTCAACCACGGCGGCCTATTTAGCAGGGGACAAGAAGCAATGGTGGCGCATCCGATGTGAAGCACCGGCGTATCGGGCACGTACCGAGCCGGATACTTGGGCGACCATGGTCGAGGAGATGAGACGCTGATTCCTCCCGATCAACACGGCGTACCAAGCCAGAAAGAAGCTCCGAGAACTTCGACAGACTCGAAGCATCTGTGAGTAGATCCAAGCTTTCAACAGTATTTCTTTAGAAGTGAGGGACATGGGAGAGCAAGATCTCCTCTTCGCCTTCCTGGAAGGACTACAACAAGGAGTCAGAGAAGAGCTCCATCGTCGGAGAATAACGACGCTGCAAGGAGCCTTGGAAACCGCAGAGAGCCTGATGGATCTTCACTTTGTCCCATGGAATTGGCGCGAGAGGACATGCCGGCCGAACCGAGTGCCCGCGCACGGCACTCCCCGACCACACGCGAGAGGTGCAGGTCGAAGGCGTACAACGACAGCACATAGGCAGCAGAAGCGTTCCAGGACATAGCCGATTCCCCGAAGGCGCGGATGCATGAGTTACGAAGGATCGCAACCCGCGCAGCGATGCTCAAGGCGCAAGCAAAACACCACGGTAGTACGCAAGACCCCAGCCATAGTCGCTCGAGCTACACCAGTGCAGAGGCTCGACACAGGTCGAAGGACGGACAACCGAGGGACGGGCACAAGACCGGCGCGAGGTAGCCGAGACACGAGGGGAGTGCACGAAGCGGATGCTCGAACAGCCGAGGATCTCCGAGAAACCGGCTAACACGGCAACACGCGTCGAGCCACAAGAAGGGTGCACGGAGCAAGCGCCCAAGCAGCCAAAGGTCCTCGCAGGACCAATGCCCGAGTCATCGGGGGCAACCAACACCGTCAGCCGAGCGTGCAGCCCGCATTCCTCTAGCAGAAGAGGCATGAAGAGGGAGGCACCAAAGGCTAGGCATGCTTATCGGGCCGTGCCGCCCGTGGGCGGCACGAGCCCAGCCCGTGCCCAATCGGGTCGTGCTTGGCACGGCACTGTGTATATAACGTGCCGTGCTGGGCCACATTTTGCAGCCCGCGTGCCGTGCTTGGCACGGCCCGCTGTCGTGCCGTGCTTGGCACGGCCTGCCTAAAGCTCATAGCCTATAGATAGTCCACAGATACTGTTAAATAGAAAAAATAGACAGCTTTCTTTCAAGATTTGGCGATGTGGGACTAAAACTTCTATCATTAAATTTTTTTATATATTTTATTCAAACTCATTATTACTCAAAAGTTAACGTTCAAAATTTTATTAAATACACCGACGTTTCCTCTCCCCCTCTTCCTCTCCCCCTTCCAACGGTTAAAATTTTTCATATTCTATTAAAATTAACTTATTATCCTTTATTAGTTATAACATTATAATTTTATTAAATGGTATTTTAGTCTTTTTATATTTATTGTTTTATTAAAATATTATATTATATTTTTATAAATACTCTCCTCCTTCGTACGATCTCCGCTTTCAACTCTCGCTCTCCGCTCTCGCTCTTAATTTCTCTAGCTCTCTGCTCTCGCTCTTAATTTCTTCTCATACTAATCTCTGCTCTCAACTCATTTGACCTCTTCCCCGTTCTTAATTTTCTCGGTCTTAATTTCTTTTCGTGCTCTCAACTCATTTGACATTTTCGGAGTTCTTAATTTTCTCGCTATTAATTTCTTTTAATTTCTTTTCGTGCTCTCAACTCATTTGACCTCTTCTAAGCTCTTAATTTTCTCGCTTTTAATTTCTTCTCATACGAGTTATTAATTTTATTTACATTCGTTCCTAATTTTATCTTACCTTACCATTCTTATCTATTTATATTCGTACATTTATTTTTATTTTTTATTATATTTGTATTCGGTAATTTCATCTTACTATTCGTACATTTATTTTTATTTTTTATTATGACGAATAATAATAGTTCTAATTATCAAAAAATTTTAAGTTCACAAAAAATTGATTCGAATATTTCTGCTAATATTTCTTTTACGCAGGATAATCCATCTTCAAATCCTACGACATCAATGGCTAATCAATCGGATGATGCTGCAATTGCAATCAACATGGAATCAAATTCTATAATCGGAATCACCCCGCCATCAAATTCTACTTCTAGAAAAAGAAGTAGCGAGGTATGGGGAGATTTTGACTTATTAATGCTTGATAATGTTGAAAAAGCTAGGTGTAAAAAATGTAAAAAAATATTTTCTGCTAATTCAAAATCAGGAACAGGCCATTTAAGGAGACATATTAAAAGTCATAGTGATAAAATATCATCTGCTCAGCAAATTTTAAATATAAATTCAGGTAATCTAACCATATTTAGATATAACATTGACACTGCACGAAAAGAATTAGTAAAATTTATTATTAAAAATGAATTACCTTTTTCATTTGCAGAAAGTCCTAATTTTATTAGTTTAATTCAATCTGCATTTTATCCTTATTATAAATGTATTAGTAGACATACTGTTCGAACTGATATATTAAAATTATTTTACGAGTATAAAAATAATATTTCTAATGAATTTAAGGATAATATTTCAAATTATTCATTAACTTCAGATGTTTGGACTAATCAACATAATAGTATGTCGTATACGTGCATTACTTTTCATTGGATAGATAATAAATTTTATTTACATAAGAGAATTATTAGTTTTAAAGTATTTGAACACCCTCATACCGGACATGCTATTTATAAAACTATCAATGCATGTGTTCATGAATATAATATAGAAAATAAAATTTTTTCTATTAGTTTTGATAATGTTAGTAATAATGATGTGGCAGTCAATTTATTAGCTCAATCTTTATCTCCTATTTCTGATGGATTATTTTTTCATATTAGATGTGCATGTCATATTCTTAATTTATGTGTTCAAGATGGTTTAAAAATATTTGATGATCATATAAAGAAAATTAGAAATATTATTAAATATATTAAAAGTTCTAGTTCTAGATTACAAGAATTTAAAAAATTTTGTAATATTCATCGTAAACCATTTAAAAAATTAAAATTAGATGTTACAACTAGATGGAATTCAACCTATGACATGTTACAGTGTGCTCTGCCTTATAAGGATATTTTTTCTATCTATTATAATGAAAAAATACCAGAAAATATTATTACTGATGCAGATTGGAATTTTATTTCATTTATATGTTCAATTTTAAAATTATTTAGAGATGCTTCTAATTGCTTTTCAGGTATTTATTATCCTACTGTTAATCAATTTCTTATGCAAATAGTTAATATTAGTTCTTTTTTTCATAATTATAGAAATAGTCAGGGAACGATTGCTCCTATTTATTATTTTGGTGCAATTTTAGATCCTAGAATTAAATTATATGGACTTTACCCATTAATAGATGAATATTATGATAATATGTTATTAACCGATAATGTATTTGATTTTAAAAATAAAATTACTCAATTATTTCATAACGTATATAATTTATATTCAAATAAATATGGTATAGTGCATCAACAAAAAACAACACCTTTATCAAAATCAGATAAACATACAATGGGATTACCGAATAATATTTTTAATATAACTAGAAGATGTCAACAAAATACGTCTACTATATCGGGAATTACTGAAATAAATATTTATATTGAACAAAATCATAAAAGTAGTTGGAATCCTAATGGAATTAATGACTATAATATTTTAGATTGGTGGAGAACAAATGGAAAATCTTTTCCTATAATGTCAATGATAGCTCGTGATTTTTTATGCGTGCCCATATCTACGGTGGCATCCGAATCTTGTTTTAGTGCAGGTGGAAGAGTTTTAGATGAAAAAAGGAGTCGTTTGAATAATTTAAGTGTTGAAGCTTGTATTTCTATGAAAGATTGGTTGTATGCGGAGGATAAACTTCAAAATAAAAATAATTATGATACGTGCTTGACCGAATCTGACGAGGAAGGAGCTTCAACTTCAATAGAAAATAATCTGGATCAGTGACGAATAATTTAAAAAATAAGTAAAAAATATATTGGAAGGTAATTTTTATTTTTAAAGTTGATTTGTTATTTATTTTTTAACTATCTAACTTAAATTTAGAACTACGGAGACCTGATTCTTCTAATCTCAATTAGAAGATACGTAAGCAGCCCAAAATCTAATTTTGGGTTCGGTTTTTTTATTTTTTTGCAGATTTTAATATTGGAGCAGAGATTTTATAGGAGGAGGAACCTCTTTCTTTTTGCAGATTTTAATATTGAAGCATAGAAGGAGGACTGGAGGAGTTGATCAAGTTTAATTTAAGTTAAAATTGTTAATTTTGTAAGATAATGATTGATTTGTTCTTTGAAGTACTCGGATGTTTTATAAATTATATTATATATTTTAAAAAAATTATATACTTTAATAAAATTAAAATGTAATTATTTTTTTAAGATTCGAGTACAAGATGAATTTTCTAGAAAAAAAGTGTTCGGTAACTTTCATTAGCTTGGTTTTTTTTAGTCTGGCTTTTTTTTAGTCCCACATCATGTAATTCAGGGGGAAACATTGCATATTTAAGACAATACTTTCACTAGTACTAGTGTACTTGTATGGGTGGGCCGGGCTTGGCCCGGCACGCATTAATGCGTGCCATGTGCCGTGCTGGGCTGAATAATTGTTGTTGCGTGCCGGGCCTAGCCCGGCACGATACCACTTCATGCCATGCCTAGCCCGACACGCCAAAAGGCGTGCCTTAGCGGGCTCGTGCCTGGGCTGGCACGAGCACGGCCCATTATCATGCCTACCAAAGGCAACCGGCCCGACGACAAGCCCACCTAACTCACTATCAGCCGTCCAGCTGAACAAGGGGGGTACCCGACGATAAGCCCACCTAACTCACTATCAGCCGTCCAGCTGAACAAGGGGGGTCGAAGGAATGAGGCAACCCACATCGTAGTATCTGTGAGTAGAGTAGGTCCTTGTAATAATCCTCTCTTGGGGATAGCCCAAGGGAAGGGAGGTTTTACCGGAGCTAATAAAGCATCCTTTTGTCCTCCCACTCCTCGGTGTGTTCCCTTTCCGCTCTTTCGCAACGCTTCCGCACTCCATAGGCTTGTGGACGACCAGAGATCTTCGAGGGACATCTACGCCGCACGACTCAAGCGCAACCTTGGTGTTCCGCAGAAAATTGGGCCGTGACACCGTGCTTGGCACGACCCGCTCCATACACCGGGTCGTGCCGTGCTGCACCTTCGCAGCCCGTGGCACGAGCACGGCACGAGCACGACCGGGCCCGTGCCGAAGCACGAGCACGAGGTGGCCGTAGGCCGAGCCGCCGAGGGGCGAGGAGGAGGCGAGGAGGCGTCGGGCAGTAGGCAGGCTGAGGGGCGAGCGAGAAGGAGGCGAGGCCACTGGAATGCTCGTGAAGCCGACGGGCGACTGGGAGAGGAGAGGAGGCGACGCCGACGACTTGTATAAAAAAAATAGGCCTGACTCTGCGGGCTGCGGCCGGCTCACTGCGTGAAGGCCGACGACTTGGAGAGGAGAGGACTGAGGAGGCGAGGAGAGGACTGAGGTGAAGGCCGGCGACTGTGAGAGGAGAGGACTGAGGTGAAGGCCGGCGACTGTGAGAGGAGAGGACTGAGGTGAAGGCCGGCGACTGTGAGAGGAGAGGACTTAGGAGGCCGGCGACTGGGAGAGGAAAGGACGAGGCGAGGCGAGGAATGACTCGAATAAAAAAATAAAAATAAAAACTAAAAAGTAAACACGCAATTAATTTACATCTGCAACGGGCGTGACTTTCAATTTTAATTTATGTTAAAAAATCACCCTCAAACATCATTTCGTATTAATTTATACCTATAATAATATTAAATACATTTAAAATTCCTACTGATACTATTTAGTATTTACACAACACAGTAAATAAAAGTAGAAACTACAACGTCTCCATGCTTTTTTTGTCTTCTGCGACCATACCTCTCTCCTCTCTCGTTTGTCTTCTACAAAAGCAAGCTGTGTGTGTCAGAACTCTCTCTTTACTGTAAAAGTTGTGCCAGACCTTCTGCAAACTCATCCGTCTGATCCTTTTGCTTCGGAGAAGCCGTCTCGTCCTTTTGCTATCAAAAGCAAAAGCCTTCGGTTCAGCCGTGAAGGATTAGTATTCATTATTATTTTACTATTGTTTTCTTAATCTATTTTTAAGTTTTGTTGGTCCGCACTTAATTTTGCATTTTTTTCGTATTTAAATTTTTTTTTTCTCTTTTGCTATCTCCGTACAAAGAATTATTACTCTTAATCATACTATTCTTTTACTATTTTTCTATCTTGTTCGGCTATTTTTATTTATAATTTTTTCTTAATTTTTTAAAATGGCAGATAATAATAGTGATGTTTATAATTACAATTATAATATGTATAATTTTCCTAATTCTCAAGAATTTGATTCTAACCCTTCTAATTCTATGCAAAATAGTTATCATTCTTTGCAGACCTCAAATGCTATTGATGAAAATCCTTCTGCTGGTACAACGGGAACTAAACCTGAATCTGCTCCTACCGGTAAAAAAAGAACTAGTGCGGTATGGTTAGATTTTGACCTTATAATTGTTGAAAATATTAAAAAGGCTCGTTGTAAGAAGTGCAAAAAAAATTTATCTGCTTGTTCTAAAAGTGGAACTGGTCATTTAGCTAGGCATGCTAGAACTCACAAAAATCAAATATCATCTGCACAACAAGTTTTAAATATAAATGATGGTAGTTTAACTACATTTAGATATAATTATGATATAACTAGAAAAGAATTAATTAAATTTATAATTAGAAATGAATTACCTTTTTCATTCGCTCAAAGTCCAAATTTTATTAGATTAATACAAATTACATTTTATCCTCATTTTAAAGGTATTAATAGAACTACCGTCAGATCTGATATAGTAAAATTTTTTGATGAGTATAAAAAAAATATTTTTAATGAATTTAAAGATAATGTTTCTAGTTATTCATTAACTTCTGATGTTTGGACCAGTCAACATAATAGTATGGCATATATATGTATTACTTGTCATTGGATAGATAGTAAATTTTGTTTACAAAAAAGAATTATTAGTTTTAAAGTATTTGAGCATCCACATACGGGACATGCAATTTATAAATATATTAATACATGTATTCATGAATATAACATACAAAATAATATTTTTTCTATTAGTTTTGATAATGCAAGTAATAATGATGCCGCAATTAATTTATTATGTCAATCATTATCTCCTATTTTCAATGGTTTATTTTTTCACATTAGATGTGCATGTCACATACTTAATTTATGTGTTCAATATGGTTTAAAATTAATTGATGACCATATAAAAAAATTAGAAATGTTATTAAGTATGTTAAAACTTCAAGTTCTAGATTACAAGAATTTAAAAAATTATGTATTATGCATCATAAACCTTTTAAAAAAATTAAATTAGATGTTTCTACTAGGTGGAATTCTACGTATGAAATATTACAATATGCTTTACCTTATAAATATATTATTACTCTTTATTACAATGAAAAAATACGAGAATGTATTATTGATGAATCTGATTGGACCTTTGCTTCATTTATATGTAAAATTTTAGAATTATTTAAAAATGCTTCTAATTCTTTATTAGGTGTTTATTATCCAACTATTAACCAATTTTTATTGCAAATTGTTAATATTAGTTTTATTTTTTCTGAGCATAGAGATAATCAATGGATTGGACCTGCATTAGTAGCTATGGAATTAAAATTTAAAAAATATTGGGCTAATATTGGTCTTGTATATTGTTTAAGTGCAATTTTAGATCCTTGAATTAAGTTATATGGACTTTATCCTTTAATTGATGAATATTATAGCAATATGTTATTAACTGATAATATTGTAGAATTTAAAAATAAAATAACTAAATTATTACATGAGGTATATAATTTATATTCAAATAAATATGGAGTAGTTCATCAAGAAGTAACACCTCCATCATCAACATCAAACAACCTTAGAATGGGGTTACCAAGTAATATTTTTAATATTACTAGGAGAACTCAAAAACATACATCTAGCATTACCGGTATTACTGAAATTAATATTTATTTAGAACAAGATCATGAAAGCACTTGGAATCTTAATGGACTTAGTGATTATAATATTTTAGATTGGTGGAGAACAAATGGAAAATCTTTTCCTATAATGTCTATGATTGCTCGTGATTTTTTAAGTGTACCGGTGTCTACGGTGGCATCGAAATCATATTTTAGTGCAGGAGGTAGAGTTTTGGATGAAAAAAGGAGTCGATTAAATCCTTTAAGCGTGGAAGCTTGTATTTGTATGAAAGATTGGTTAGATGCAGAAGATCGAATGCAAAATAATAATTATGATATATGTTCAACTGAATCAGATGAAGAAGATTCTACTTCAATTACCGGAGGCTATTAGGAGAAATTAAGAGGTAATTTTTTTTAAGTAATTTTTATTTTTTAAGAAAATCTAACACATTAAATTAGAACTACGTGGGGCTTGATTCTCCTAATTAAATATTGTAGGAGATACGTAGGCAACTCAAAAAAATTTGAGTTCGGCTCTTTTTTTTAATTTTTTTTACTCTTTGTTGCAGGTTTATTATTTTTTTTATATATCGACCGCTCGGCGCTTTTTTCCTTTCTTTCTTTGCTGTAAGTTAGTTTTTTTTTTTAATACTGCGCTCGCCCGAGCACCCTTTTTTTATTTTCCGCCAGAGAGCCCTTTTTTTTCCGCCCTCGCCTCATCTTCATCTAGGGCTGGACGTTTTTTTTTCCGCCCGAGCGCCCTTTTCAGCGAGAGAGCCCCTTTTTTTTCCGCCCTCGCCTCGTCTTCGTCTAGGGTTGGACGGAGTCGCTCGACAGAGTCACTGAGCTACCTCCTCATCCTCTCCCCTCCCGTGGCTAGACCGTTACAGCGGTCCGCCAGCGGGCAGTCTTGCCAATCT
Source organism: Thalia dealbata (assembly GCA_030544415.1). Classification (NCBI taxonomy): domain Eukaryota; kingdom Viridiplantae; phylum Streptophyta; class Magnoliopsida; order Zingiberales; family Marantaceae; genus Thalia; species Thalia dealbata. Next base: position 29,417,969 of record CM060454.1, on the reverse strand, counting down.
CTCGAGGAGGCCATCAGCGCCGCCATCTCCCAGCTCCGGCGCAATAGTCCTTTCTGGATCTAGAGGTCACCAAGCGATCAGACGAAGTCAGATGCAGGAGGAGAGTCGGAGGGAGAGCTTGGAGGATAGAGCAAGCTACGGTGAGTCAATTCCTTTTTAAAAAATTCTGTCATTCTCCTTCATCTTCTTCGTCGGGCGCCTCTCCCCTTCATCTTCTTCTTCTTCTTCGTCAGGCACGGAAGCATCCACCGTCCGGCATCCGACTGTGCATCCAGCACGAACCCGGCACGAATTCGGCACGGGAGCGGGCCGACACGAATCCGGCACGTCTGCGTCGTGCCGGATCTGACCCGGCACGCTCAATATCCGTGCTCCGTGTCGTGCCGGGCGGAGTCAAAGCACGAAGAGAGCGTGCTGAGCACGGCACGGTCCTAAATCATGCCGGGCTCGGCCTGGCACGCTCTAAGATCGTGCCCGAGCGGGCCGTGCTCGGGTCGGCCCGAGCACGACCTAGTTGCACCTCTATATATAGGTTTGTATCTATATATATTTTTAAAGTAAATTTTAGGAAGTTTACAAAGAAGTATGCAAGAGAACATATTATTCAAGGTAATATTAAGCAGCTAAATTAAATGTGGTGGTGGCAGTGCTAAGGGTGGAGAAGCTCGAGTTCAAACCAAGGTTGCAAAAGGTAAGATGGGTAATAGTGGTAACAAAAATAACCACGGGGCCATGATTGCAAGAATGGAGGAGAGAATCATAACAAGGATGGGAACGGTAGTACTTATAATAGCAATCCATCCCATGGAGGCAAGAGCAACGGTGGTGAAAGTGCTAAGGGAGAAGAAGCTCAAGTTCAAAACAAGGTTGGGGAAGGTAAAAAGAGTGAACGTGGTGATGGTGGTGGTAGCAAAAATGACCGTTGGGATTCTGATGGCAAGAATAGAGGAGGAAAACATAACAAGAGTGGGAATGACAATCCATCCCCTAGAGGCAACAGTGATGGTGGTGGCGATGCTAAGGGAGGAGAAGGTCAAGTTCAAAATAAGGTTGAGGAATGTAAGAAGGGTGGTAGTTATGGTGGTGGTGGTAGCAAGAATGACCATAGGGGCTATGATAGCATGAATAGAAGAGAGAATCATAACAAGGGTGGGAATGAAAGTGCTCATAATAGCAATCCATCCTGTGAAGACATGAGCAATGGTGGGACCGGGAGCAATGACGGTGTACAAAAGGGTGCTGCTCCTATGGGTCAACCAAACATAATAGGCCAATTGGACAACATGCACTCATCTATGGGCGCCATCAACCCGGCACCCTGCGATATCCCAGGAAACCCGAGTCCACTGGAGATGATGGCCGCCAGCAGCATTAATCCTTACAAACAACAGTACCAACAAGCAATAATGCACCAACTGCAACAAATGATGATGATGAATGGGCAGGACCAGCCAAAATATCCGCCGATGATGGGCTACGAATATGGGTATGAACAGCCGACATATATGTCGTCGTTGCCTTCCTCTTATTCCAATTCTTACACCATGTTCAGTGTGGAGAACCCCAACAATTGCACAATTATATGAAGAGGAGAAGGGAGGGGGTTCTATTATAATTTACAGATGGATGACATGAGCTTTGGAGTATATATCTTTACAGGTTGGTTATAGTCTTATAGGTTTTATTACTACCACAACAACAACAGCTTGTGGTAATCATAATAATATATAGAAGATAACATAAACATAGGTGGCTCTTATCAAATAATATTTATAAAAGCATGGAAGCAATCATATTTTGATTTGAATGGGTTGAGTCTTAACAAGTCTTGGTTAGAATGGCAAGATTATACCAATTTCTAAAAGCAAGTCTTTATTACTTTCACCAAAAGAACATTTTTTTCCTCTTTCTATTTTCATCGGTAGGAAAAGAATAGAAAGGAAGTTTAAATCCAACTTATTTCAAATTCATATTTTTAATTAAATAATATTGATTAAATATGATTTTTTTTAGTTTAAAATAATATAATATGACGACCTTCGATGATAAGATCCTCGTCCATGATCTTGATTGTCATTGCTACACCTGCACACACATTAAATGCGATGTGCTCAGCCTTGCGGCCTAGTGCGAAATTACAGCTCGAAACCACAATACGAAATCCAATGCTAGGGGGATCGTTCAAGGATGTCTTAGTAAGATTAGTTATTACATAACAAGCTTTATAATATTTACAGGTATTATCCGACTATGTTATATGTCAACCTAAGTTGTAGGTAGATGTATGTCTCTAAATATCACATAGGTTATATACCATATCGGTGTCACTAGTGTAAATCATATATAACATCTTTATTTTTATATCACATGACTCGGGCTGTCGACCTATGCTTAAGGAGAGCCTTGGCCTAGGACTTCTCAAGCCCATTAGTGCCATTACAGTCTATGTATTTGCCTATGTCTGCTGCACTAATGTTGGCGGAGAGGAAGGGTGACCCATAATCACTCTCTATCGTTTCGTTAGTCACTGACCATGCATCCCCTAGCAAAATCGTCATGCCTGTACATCCTCTCCGGATCCGTAGGGGCAACGACATCTGTGTAGTACTATACACTGTCCGCAGACAGGGTTACCATCACAACAGTCTCATCGGCCACGGCTAGCCGAAATAATAACCCTAGGATCCGGACTACTCATCCGACTATCTGCAGAACGTCAAGGATGATAGCTGTGTGGTCTACGGATCTACTATCTAAGGCCTCACGTAATGAATCACCTTTTCAGTCCAATAGCAATCAACGTTGGCCGGAATAAACGCACATCCGCACAATGGACTGTGGCTATCCCGACTACATCGTGGCTAAGTCCATGGTAGGGTTCATCCTCGCTAGCCATCTAATAACTATCACGGTGTCGCCTAAGCGGCACACGTGCGGGTATCGGTATCTGGGTATGGACCCACTCCATTTTTTGTCTATCTTGACCTAGGAGTTAATCTGGTCCAACCCTCAGCTCACTCCCAGTATCTAAGCTATCTATGATCTGTAGCCTCAGGAGGTGCTGGTGTGTGAACATCACTATCCGAATGCTAATGGTTTGCGATGTCATCTAGGGTGCATTAATAACACCCTTAGTTTAAAATTTAGTGATGTTCTTACGTTGTACTAGTATCATGTCACCTATGTCTCTATACTAAAGTGTCTGGTGTAAATCATGATACTATGTTCTATGTTTGCTTATTTTTATCATGTTCCGCACGATATTATTTTGTATTCAACATTACAGCATAATTAACTAACATGCGGTAAAAATAATATATCATGCTAAGTAAAGAGGAAAAATAAGCATACATAGTATATTAACATGCTAAATAAAATGTAATAACATAGCATGCATTTTTCTTGATAATTTTAAAAGCATGATATTTATTTAGTTGACAGGCATCCCAGAATTTTCCAACAAAATCTAATTAAGATTTTTCCTAGCTGGAATAAATCATATTATGATGAGCCTACGCACCTGAAGCGATGTTTGGGCTTCAGAATCAATCCAATTGAAGCTCCAGAGTATTAATAATAGGGTAGATCGAGTCCAAATAATTTTCCTAACGTAAGAAAATTTATTTAGAATTTTAAATAAATTTTCTATAATTAATTTGGATAGAAATATATTAATTTATATTGATCCGATCTATCCCCTTAATTTGGACCTAACCATGTAATTAGCCCAATCTGTTTGGTCCAAATCTATTCATGAAGCCCAAGTCTAAATCCATTTATTATCCAAGTTAATCTGGTCAAAATTTGGTCAAATTTGACTTTAATTTGGATTCAATCCCAATGCATAAGTTAAAATATGACAAAAATTAATCTTAATTAACCAAATTGATAAATTTTAACTCAATCCCAATCAATTTGACTCAATTCAGGTTCAAACAGTCAAATTAGCTCGATCTAGATCCAATTTGATTCAATTTGGTTCAGCCTAGATTCGGTTCAATTCGGTTCGACTCGATCTGGGTCCAAATCAATTCACTCTAGTTCAATTCGGATGCAATCTGATTCAATTAGATTTGGTCCAAGTGATTCGATCCAGCCAGCCCAATCCAGCTTAATCAGACTCGAGCCCAAACTAAATCCAATTAAATGATTTGGCTCGAACCCAATCTAATTAATTGATTCAGCTCACCCAACTTAACTCAACCTGAACCCAGATTCAATTCAAATCTAACCCAATCAACTTCAATCCGGTTCAACTCAACCCATTCACTAAATCCACTAAATTAAATCATTAACCTTAATTAACTTAATTAATCATGTATTAATCATGATTAAGGAAGAGGGTGAGCGCATGGGTACCTCAGCTCGTCCGCTTCTTCCTTTCCGACGCCGGCGATGGAGCTCCGGCTTCGGCGAGGTCGACCCAGCCCCGGAGATGGCTCTCCGGCTTCGGCGAAGGTCTGCCGGGGTCCTCGTGAGTAGCGGTGACGACGATGGCGACGAGGGCAGCAAAGGCGAGCTCGCTCCCGCGTGGGAGGCGATCGACGAGGGGTGACGCTCCGGCTAGCCCTCCTTGAGCTCGCGACCAACAGATGGGGGATGGAGGAAGGTCGCCGACGAGAGGACGACGGCGATGGGCGAGGAGGAGCTGCGGCGGCGAGGAATCGCCGCTCGTGGGCGTGCGAGCGGACGTCTCACGCTCCTTTATCGCTCGGAAGAGGGGGCTGCGCGTGGAGGAGATGCCGACGATCTACTGTGCAGCATTCGTGGGAAGAGGGCAGAGGAGTCGGACCATCGTGAACGAATGGGAAGGTGTTGCTTTCCCTTCTCCGGTGGGTCGGCGATGAGGATGGGGATCGTGCGTGCGGAGATGGAGGTGGCGAGGAGTTCTGCGGCGATGCGAAGGAGGAAAGGAGAAGAGGATGCGAGGCGTGGGCTGCGGGTACGATGGGGAAGGCGGAAGGCATGGGCAGCCTCCCCTTTCTTTCTCTTTTTTTTTTCCTTTCCTTTTTTTTTATTCTTTTTTTTTTCCAAAGAGAAGGGGTTTACATACAAGGTGACCCACTACTAATTAAATTTAGATGTATGTAAGGAAATAGCACATTTGATAAAGTTATATAACTTAACACTATCCATATTACCGACCTTCATAAGTATGTCAAAAATAGACGGTAAACACTTGAATAAGAATAAAATGAGAGGAGTACTTAAAGTGTATATTTTTTTAGTTAGAGCAATTAGATTATATATGGAAGATTATGGGCTAAGTAATTTTCATTTCTCTAATTCTAATATCTACTTCATTTAGTTTGGTCTTCCAAAAATATTTTAGAATTTTCTATTATTTGGTGCTTTTATAATTCTAAGCCTAGCTGTTGTACCTGATCACTTACCTTAGGTACGTTAGAGTGTAGCTAAGATTAAGGTACGGTGAGTGTAGCTAAGATTAGTTCTCTATTGACATGAGATATCTGAAATATATAAAAGATTTCTATAATATTCATATTCAATTTTTTAAAATACAAGAAAAAACGATCCATGTGAGCTGGTCTTCCAGCCATCCTCCCTCGTCTACCCTCCTTCCCAACCGCCCTTCCTCTGCCTTGTTCATTGTCGCACCACTGGCCGTTGCTGCTCCTTGCAGCGGTGGAAGTCAGCATTGCTGCCACTAGATCCGCGAGCTTCACCTCCTTATGATCGGCTTCTGGAACAGAGCACGTGCCGGCTGTGCGCCGCGTGCAGTCACTCGGTCCACCCCCGCCCGTCTGTCCCGCTTGCCCGCCGATGATCAGCACCACCAGATCACACGGTGCGAAGGTGAGCGAGGCGTCGATGATGATAAGGCAAATCTGCATGAGGGATGTGCCGCAGCAGGAGGAAATGGGAAGGCTGTAGAGGCCGCCTGTCACACCCCTTCGGGTGGACGCCCACGAAACAAGGGCAAGTGACGTGGATCGCCCCTTGTCCAGGTCACATGCCATAAAATAACCTCCTAAATAAGAGGCCTCTTAATGCTATATAAGGCTGACCATAAGGAGGAGTGCCATCCATCGGATCATTCTTCCCTTCTGCAAATAACGAGAGAGAGAGAGAGAGAGAACTCCTTGTAAGCGTGCCCAGCCGACTCCCCTGTTTTCACAGCGGACTGGGTTCGCTGCTTCCTTCCCACCTTAAATGAAATAACACCTCTTTTCATCACAAGACTCCTTTGTTCCTTCTCCTTCTTGCCTCCGGCAAGACCCAGGCTAGTAGGCGACGGGTTCGCCTTCGTCTATGCCACACAGGCAGCCTCTCCGCAAGCTTCCGCAGACCAACGCGAAGGTGCCTGTGACAGTTGGTATCAGAGCCCAATCCCAACCTTGGCAGTTACACGAAGGAAGAGGCATCTCCCCAGATCCCTCGCGACGAAGGTCTCTGTTGAGACGCGAACCAAAAGGGAAGGCATCCGATCAACAGATCAAGCCAGTCTGCCCTCCCCCTTACACCACGATGGTGATGAAGCAGCAATTCAAGCAGCTGGAGGAACGGATGGCATCAGTAGAAGCGGCAATTAGCCAAGCTGTCGGCCATATGCAGGGCGATGAGAACGCCCGCACTGCATCCGTCAACGAACGCATGGAAGAGCTTTTCGAGGCGGTCTCCCTTCTCTGCGAGGACCTCGAAAAGCTACGCACCACCGACGCCCGTCCCCTTCGCGTGGCTCCTCCCACCGACATAGTCCCCATGGGAGTATTCCAGGGAGAGCTCGCGAAGATTTGCCAAGAATTCCTACTTAGCAACGGAGTCCGTGTCCAGACCCCCGCCAAGATTCCAGAACCCAAAATCTTCTCCGGAAGAAGAGACGCGAAAGTATTGGAGAACTTCATATGGGATATGATCCAGTACTTCAAGGCGACCAAGATACCGGAGGAAGATAAAGTCCCCACCGCGGCTGCCTACCTCGACGGTGATGCCAAGCAGTGGTGGTGGATCCGGTGCGAGGTCGGAGAAGACGGCGAAGTTGAAGAACCGGAGGACTGGCAGAAAATGGTGAAGGAGTTACGACAACAATTCCGCCCAGTCAACACCGCCTGGGTGGCCCGCAAACGCCTCCGAGACCTGTACCAAAATCGGTCGATAGGCGAATACATCCAGGAGTTCAACAATGTCCGGATGAGCATAAAAGACATGTCTGAACAGGACCTACTGTTCTCCTTCCTCCACGGACTCCAAGCACCAGCCCAAGAAGAACTGATACTAAGGGGGATCACCTCCTTATAGGAGGCTATCTCCACTGCAGAACTCCTCATGGACCTACGGGTGGGCGCTTCGCCTCCACGGCCTCCACGGATGGAGGATAGGGGGCTGTCGCAGGACAAGGAGGCCTGTGCATGGTCCCCAACCAACAAACATATCGAACGAAGACCTTCACCCAATAACAGTGAAATGTCGCGGAGCAAAGGACTCATGCTCAGTTCCCCACAAGCGAACTCCTATGATGGTGGGCGAAGACGACAGCCCGACAATAGAGACAACAACGATGCTGGTGGGAACCGAGTCCAATGGAGATAGTGCTACATTTGCAAAGGACCACATCAAGCACATCGCTGCCCGAGGAGGGAGCAGCCGGTGGCCGTTATCACCTATGAAGAAGAAGTAAAAGAAGATGATGAAGAAGGAGCTGGAGAAACCCCTACTCTAACTGCACGAGCAGCCCCGATCCAACGCCTTGGAGCAATTTGTGCAGAACCAGACCCAGGGCTGATGTACATCTCGCTCTTAGTCAACGAACAACCATGTGATGCAATGGTTGATACAGGAGCAACACATAACTTCATGTGTAAGGAACTAGCTCAAAAGCTAGGATTGAATATAGAGGCAAGCCACCTTAAAATAAAGACGGTGAAGGCATCAACCTCTCATGTCATAGGGGTGGTTCGACTTGTTCCTCTTCAAGTCGGACAATGGAAGGGACAGGTGGACATAGCGGTGGTTCCGATGGATGATTTCAACTTCATCCTTGGAATGAACTTTCTACGGCATTCACAAACCGTGGTCGCCCCTCACTTAGGCGGACTCATAACGATGGACGTTGCGCAACCCGGCTTCACTCACGCAATGCCCATCTCTCCGGTCAAGAATGGGGGCCCTCAAAAGCGTCGGCTGGCAGTGGTACGACTAAGGAAAGAACCCGAGGTCACCAAGCACTATGGACCTCCAAAAGCATTACTATTGCAGAAGACGAAAGGGCACCATATTATCGGGACTACAAATGGACGTCCCTTTGCTGAACCTTACTATCAAATAGCACGAGCGGAAATGGAGTGGAGAGGACCATCGAAGGAGAAGCCCAAGTACCCTACCACACAGCACACTTGGACAACACGAAGGGTGGACTATCGGACGCGGAAAAAGACGAGGGCGTCTTCAGACTCGAGTGTGGGAGAACTGTCACACCCCTTCGGGTGGACGCCCACGAAACAAGGGAAAGGAACGTGGATCGCCCCTTGTCTAGGTCACAAGCCATAAAATAACCTCCTAAATAAGAGGCATCTTAATGCTATATAAGGCTGACCATAAGGAGGAGTGCTATCCATCGGATCATTCTTCCCTTCTGCAAATAACGAGAGAGAGAGAGAGAGAGAACTCCTTGTAAGCGTGCCCAGCCGACTCCCCAGTTTTCACAGCGGACTGGGTTCGCTGCTTCCTTCCCACCTTAAATGAAATAACACATCTTTTCATTACAAGACCCCTCTGTTCCTTCTCCTTCTTGCCTCCGACAAGACCCAGGCTGGTAGGCGGTTTGCCTTCGTCTACGCCGCACAGGCAGCCTCTCCGCAAGCTTCCGCAGACCAACGCGAAGGCGCCTGTGACACCGCCATGCCCCTAAGGCCGAGGAGTCAAACTCCTTGCCGAGGGGGGCAGCACTGGAGAAACAGTTTCCGGAGAGATCAAGCTGGGTGTGGTGGTCAAGCTAGGGGCGACCTAGGGATGGCGTCGACGAATTCGCATGGCGAGTGAGGGAGAGATGGCATCGTCGAAGATTTAAGCAGCGGTAGACGGTGCGATGATGAATAGGGTGGAGGAAGGTGGAAGCGACAATATCTATTGTCGAGTCTTCCCTATCTAAGGAAGGTTTGATGAGCGATGAGGATGGAAATAAAAAAGAACCCCCCCATTCAGGAGAACATGAACAAAGAAACTCTTCACGCGGAGTTTTCTTGGATCAGATCCAAAACACCAACTCTTGATTAGTCATAATGTTTGGACATGCAACAGATAAAACCTGCTACAGAACAAGTCTGGGATCCTTCCCTAACAGATGCTTGTTAAATTATTCTATGACAAACTTCTGGTCAAAAATAAGAAGCACAAGCAAGAAATCTGGTGAGTGACAGAATAAAAAGATGGGAACCACTCAAGTAATTCTGGATAGGGGAAGTAGTCAAGCATAAGCTTTGGATATAACTCAAGGAGCATTATGACTTCAGCAAGTCTTTCAGAGGAAGCATTATTCCGACTCAGACCAAATTTATCCTTGATGATTGACCCATGAAAGATCATACCATTAAAGTTTCAGATTATTGATGACTCGGGATCTCCAGAGTTTTAGAACTCAATACAGATGGAAACAAAAGGATTAAAAAAACAACACTGATCACACTCAGAGTAAAGAAGGCCACAGCTTTTTATTCGTGGCGAGAGAGTTCTCTGGAGGATGATCTTATTTGCAGCTGGAATCAGATTCAGAAAAGACCCGGTGCATCATGATTCTGGAAGTCAGGTTCAGCAAGTCTCCCTGGGAGCGTGCCCTCATCATTAGTTGATTCCCGGGCTGAGGAATCCATTGCTGGATAGGGAGAAAGCTGTGGCTGTGTAGCAGCAGAAGCTGAAGGCAAGGAAGGAATCTCTGATTCTGAAACAAATGGTGGTGATCCTCCCTGAACACTAGCAGCTCTATTTTCAGAAGATCCAGGATAGAAAGGATAGACATGTGCCGACAAGACCGAGCCATTGCTTACTTCACATCGAACATCAGTTTGTTGAGGATTCACAGTGGCCTGATTGGCAAGCAACATGGGGTTTAGTTTCCCTGACCTTGAAGAGCTGCAAGCGTGGAAGAGGAGGTAGAATTACCAACCGAGATGTTGCTCCAGCGAGTATCCTGCAGGAGACCAGGGAAGACCAGCAGTGGGCCGTAAGGTCCTTGGATGTATGGCGAAGGCAGCATTGACTGATTAGAAGATTCCAACACAGGATACCTCCGCTGGGTGGAAAGTGCTGATGGGACCTGAACATTAGATTTAGAAGGTAAATCTGAGAAGATTGTAGTCTGCAAGTCAAACCAAATCTGCACTTCTTGATGCATTATGAGCAATCCTTCAAACCCTTGATTGTTCATTAGATCTCTTTAATAGAAGAATGGGTACTTCAGTAGAATTTTTTTATGTCAAGCATGAATCAGAAAAGAAAACCAGATGAGTAGGAAGCCTAATTAACTTGGTTTGAAGGAGGATATCCATAACTGCTCATCCATGTCGGCTGTTCATATCCATCTTGCATTGGGTGCTCAAACCTGCATGCATCACCATAATTGCAGATCCTGTTCTTGGCAAAATACTGCAAAATAACACGGATATTTTCAAAATAAGTTTTGTGCAAAAAATCCTAAAATTTGTACAAATAAATACCCTGAAGATAGTTAAGTTCAAAAAAAAAAAACCCTGCAGATAGTTCGAGTTCTGTGCTCCGCATATCCTGTTCTTTGTGATCTGTTCATCTGAAGAAGTTTTCAGGGTGGAATTATGATCAGAAGAAGACACAAAATACGATTAAGAAAACTTCCTCACGCACGCAAACAAAAGGTCAAGCCTTCTCTTGGTCATATCATCGGACTGGTTTGATTCATCGAATGCACAAAAGAAAATGAAGAGAGGTAGAAGAAAAAATATTAGATCGTTACCACGCTGCGGACACGGGGGTGATGGAATCGACAGTTGTCGCCGAAGCCGCACCTCCCGGTGCGCATGTAGTAGCTGCAAAGAATCCGGTCGGGTCTGTCCGGGTACGTGGGCGACGGCGGCGGTGGCGGCGGAGGCCCCGAGTCGAGGTCATCCAGGTCCAGCGTCCACACTGAATCCTCGACAGAGCAAACAAAAAGAGAGCATGGATCAGAACAAGCACACGCTTCGTCAGTGTGAGCTCTCAAAGGAACAGACGTCGAGCACCTGGTAGCCCACTCTCCGGATCTTCATCGCTTCGTTCGTCTTCGCTGGGGTTTGCCTCGAAGGGGTCCATTCCCGGAGGAGCAGGGTGCGCTCCTCCTCCTCCTCTTCTCTGGCTTCGACTGCTTATATACCGGCCAAAGGCAGGGAGGGAAGATAACGCTTGACCCTGTAATTCGTTTTCCAAGCTTGGGAAATACCCCCTTAATTCTTCTTAATAATGGAATTGCCACTGCCTAAACTAACTAATTTTTATTTGTTTTATTTTTTATTTTAAAACTTTCTGTGTATTAAACTCACGGCATCCATTCTAATTAGGGACTTAACACTTTATGTACAATTATTTTAACATAGCTAAATTAAAATATAGTTTTAGTCAGAATTAAACTCTTTTTGTTAAAGTAATTGGGTCTAAAGTTCTAAAAATAATAATAAAAGAATGGAGTATATAAAGTAATAGTAATTAAGTTTTATAGGAGAATTATAGTTTAATACTTATAAATTTTTTAAAAAAAAATCGAAACATTTCAATAGTAGCTAGCTTTAAAAAATAATTATTTTATATATTTATAGATTAGTGAAAGTCAATTATATTATTTTTAAATTTTTTTGATAGATTGATAGGTTTACATATGGGAAGGACAAATGAGTACTTTTTATGATACAGATATTAAAGGCTCCAAGAGATAACTACCTCATGAAAATCGTGATCATAATCCTTAAAACAAGTGTAATTTGTTGCCATAAGTAAAAATGCATAGTATATTATTTGTTATCTTCTATTATAACAATATTCAATGCTTGATATCAATTGTAAAAAAGAATGATTAAAAATAAATATTTCCAGGTTATAAAGTGAATCTAAACCAAAAGATGGGCATGCATGTTTACCTATTTAGTCTTTCTATAAGAAATATGACTCTCCTTTTATTGTTTATGAGTTGATATTAAAGAAAACTAACTAACTATATAGATTTAGATTCAAATTGATAAATATTTTTAAAATTTATCTTTATTTTTATTAAAAATATATATTATTTAAAAAACAAATCTTTAAAATGATAGGAACTATAATAATGATTCTAATATATATTAATTTTCCTTTTTTAAAAAAAATTATAATATTATAGTACAAATAATGATAATATGGTAAATGTAGAGATAGATAAGTAGTCTAATACTAAATTTTAAAAATTATTTTTTTTACAATAATAGAGATCTCAATATTTAATATAATTGTAAAAAAAACTTTGAATTTAAATTTATATTATTTAAAAATTATGTTATTACGAAGAAATTATAAATAGAATTGACACTACGTATGAAGTTCATGCTACTAGCCCAAGGAAAGAATTGAGGCTTCCTACAAGTTAAACAATAATCAAGAGGATGACATTTGTGAGTAGAGCACACACAAGTGAGTGTGAGGATGCGCCCAAATGTGCATGGACGGGAGGTGCACAAAATACATTCTAAGAGTATAGTTTCGGTTGTGGTTGACTTAAGCAATGATAATTTAGCCGAATCAAATTGATAATAATTTGATGATAGAATAAATACTTTTTTCATATTTTAGGAGTTGGCTTACAAAAGAATCGAGTTACTCACAACCTCTGAGATTAAATCTTATCACTTTAATCAGATGAGCATACATTTTATTTACCAGTGAGAGTATGAATATATTGTGTGATTGCAAGGAGATGTTTGTTTCAACTTTCAATTGCTTAAATAGTCCTTTCATTGGTTAATCTCATTTGTTTTAATCACCGAATGTACTATTGTTAATGATAGTAACTAATGAAGATGAATTTTGAAGGTAAAGATAATAGTGATATTTAGTAAGCTAACAAGTACTAACAACGTTCCTAACATAATAACAATTCATATAATTTATAAAGATTTATTATCAATTAATAAGAATATACTATACTCAAAATATATGCTCCTTTAGTTAGACTAGTAAGATTATATAGGAAAGGTTATGAGTAAATACTAATTTAATTTTTTTTTTAATAAAGGCTTATTGCTTGGAACCAACTTGCTTAGTCCCTTTTAGTAATTTAATCGTCATAGTTTCATATATTAAAATTTTGCTAAGCTCTCAAAAGATCAACTATTATGTCTATCTTAATCTACTTGGTCACTTATCAATAGTCCATATCTTAAAAAATAAAAAAATAAAATTCCTAAAAATGATGAACAACATCGTATGTACTTAGTGAGCTGAATATAAAATTATATGTCGAGGAATAATTAAGGAATATCTGGAGTTGACATAATCAATAATAACTATAAATAACTTGACATAATCAATTGTAGTTATTGCAGATAACTGTTATCTCAAGGAAAAATATCAATTAATACAGAATACGAGGATTAAGGTTACACTAACAGAATATAGTTACATTCCCCCTGAGTTGAGTATTAGACCTTACTACATTTTAAATCTATAGTTAGTCTAGTAATTAAATATAATCCATTAACTAAGAGTTTTCTAACCACCTATCCTAGGATTTATATTTCAGTCTTACACTACCTCTACAAAGGCAATCCATACCACCTATCCTAGGATTTACACGTCTTACACTACCTCTGGCAGTAAATAAGAGCATGACAATAGTGATGTTTTTTTTTTGTTTAACATTATAACATAAATGTAGTGATAGTACCTCGACGAATGGATCAACTTAAAATTTGAGCATATTTTATAACAATATCAATCAATATGATTTACCTTTTTGGACTAAATTTATATTTGATAGTCACGTGCTAATAATATAATATTATAGGATCAATCGTAAGTACACAATATCATTTGAAGTTCATTTATAATTTTAAAATGAGCAAATTTCATACAAAAGAAGAGTTATGTGATAATAACTATTTATTTTTAAACATCTAGTTCAAGGACTATTTTACTAATTTACAATGAACTCATTTTCTTGTACCTATTCATTGAATTTCTTATATGAGATTGTGAATTCAATACTCATCAAGTTCTAAAAATAATAATTTTATATCTGACTTCACATCAATCCTAGATTAACTCCTATTAGATTTTTTTAAATTTTTACATGGAGTTCACAGGAAAGTTCACCAAAAACCTTATCAAAACATTTGCAGGCAATTTCCTCTAACAATAGTCAATAAAAGTACCAACTAATTGCTCTCACCCTTAAGATTACGAATATTCAATTTACCCATCATTGGAGGTTCGACAATGGCTCTTCGTCAATGTTGGTCTAACCCTTAAAATTAAGGTTTTCACTCGCCAACAACCACTCGTTGTCTAATCAGCCTCAGTTCTAATATCAATTGATCGTCAAGACGAATCCATCGATAATAAGATTGTCATCTAACACGCTTTGTGTCGCTGATAATCACCAGAGAAACATCCGATGATATTTCCCTTGCCCTCGCCCTCGCCTTTACCATTTAGTCAAGGATTTTTCCATCGATTCATCTCCAAAAACTCGATTTGGTGATTTTAATAGATTTCGTATTCCAAATTTTGTCCAAAAATTAATCATGAATCAAGTGATTATCACCAAAAATGGAGAGATGTCGCTCAACGTCATTGCTTCCATGGTCTTAGCTCATGCAAAGAGGAATATGGGTTGAAGATGAGGGTCAATTCTTTTGGTTTAATCTAAACAGTTGTTTAACATGTAACCAAACCCAAGTTACTTGGTTTAAATCACAATTGTTGATCTTTATTGATGAGTTAATATGAATCATCCATTTAAACCTGTTTAAATCTTGGTTAAATCGGTTATGTTCAATTGAACAGATTCTTTAGTTCATCTAAAATTTATTTGGTTCAAAAAATTAACCTAATATCATTCAAAGTGAAATATATTTTGACGGTTGGATTTTAACTTTAAAATCTTATTAATGGTATATATTTCATAATATAATTTATAAAATTAAAAAAAATTATGTTTGATTTTACAAAAGGTCTTTAAAACAATATTTTACTACATAAATACCCTTATTAGAAATTATAAATATCACATTTAATCCCTAACATTCATCTTGTGCCATATGCCCTAGTGCGTCTCAAGCTCTATGTGTGCCTTGTCCTACTGCATCTCATGCTCCATATGTGCATTGATTAACCGTTATTATGCTTGCAAAATAATCTCTCTGGCTTTGTCTAAATATTGGGTACTTGCATTGTAAATAACTCAATCACTCTGACGACGTACCACCTTGACACCCATCGTAAGAGGAGTGCCACCTTGGTACCAAGATGGTGCAAACACCTAATAGAGCTCAACATATGACCAATAAATGAGCTAGGTGTTATATTGAGCTAGTATAAAAAATTATGGGTCATACTTAATATATTTAACCTCTCTTAATACGATAAAGTTATGCCTTGAGTTGCTCGAGCAAATCTAGCATGACACAAGGACATGCCTATATAAGATCAAGGAGGTATAATTGTAGAAGATGAAGATAAACTTAATAAGTATGACCTAGGGATATGCCTAGATTAGATCAAGGAGGTGAGATAGTAGAAGATGAAGATAATAAATAAAGAGACAATGATTCAACTTAGGAGGTGATCTTAAAATTAGATTTTTGAAGTAGAATTATAGGCAGACTTTCTATTTTTTAGAATTTTTGGTAGACTTTAAGTTTAGAAATTATGGACATCACATTGCTAAGTTGAAGTACCAACGAAGGTTATGGTTGAATTTCCAATCATATAGGATCGATGCTCCAAGTTAAAGTAGCCTCCTCCAAGTTGAATTCTCAATCATACATGATTGATGCTCCTAAGTTAAAGCAATCTTCATTAGGGTTATAGTTGAATTTTTAATCGGACATAACTAATGCTCATAAGTTAAAGCAGTCCTCTCCAGAATCATTGTTGAATTTCTAATCATTAATGATACACTCCAAAGTTAAAGCAATCGTTAAAGCAATCTTCTCAATGGTTATGGTTGAAATTGTAAACCGCACGAGTCACTTGCCACTTTTCTTCTCCCTCAAAAGCCAACTTAGATTTGTTCACTTTTCTTCTCCATCAAAAGCCAACTTAAATTTGTTTTCTCTTCGAGAAACACACAATTGCTAAAATTTTCCACTCTTTACATTGGCCATTGAAAATGGTGATCAATATATAACAAAGAAAGATCAAAACTCATTAGCTAAAAAAATATAAATAACAAAGAAAGAGGATGAATGAACACCTTATATCCATACCAACATATATAAATGTCAACTCAAACAGTTTGCACCACAGCCCAAGGTACGGTAGTGTAGCAGTTTAGTTGCGAGTACAAATTGCAGCTTAAATATGACCAAAATAACAGTGTCCTGTAACACAGCATTTTGAGGCCATTGCCTTGCTTGGATTGCTTAAAGCATTCAGGGGAAAGAGTAAAAGCGTAATACTAGGAGGAATCGGGTCATATTAAAACCAAAAAATAAAAACAATATTTAAAAGCAAGGTCAGACTGAGATCATTTGTTTACAAATATTAAATCCCATTACCAACAGAACATTAGAGAATTTCCTACTACACATTGCTTCTCTTTGCTGCAGATATCCATAATTCAAGATGAATGTACAAGGAAGATGTGGTTGATTTCATTGGGCCAGCTTGCGCAGCTACAGACTTATAGTAGCGGGGTGTTGGTGGTGTTGGTGACGTTGCTGAAAGCCTGAGATGAGATGGGACACCTGTGTTTTCTCCAGAAGGTAAGGTCAATCAAGCCAAGTATCTGAAAAGGTTTGGATTGTCTTTGTCACGCTCCAAGTAATCCCTGGTGATCAGATCTTCTATCCGTTTCTTAATTGCTTTGAAATCAGGCTGCAAAAAAATATTCAACGATTAGCTTCACCGCTATATCAACACAGTAAAAAATTGCAGGAAAACACGAAGGCGTTGCAAATTTCACCGCTATATCAACAGTAGACAGTTGCAGGAAAACAATAAGGCATTGCAACCAATGGAAACTAGTTAGCCTGAAGATAGAGTATACCTTAAACATGCGACCAAGCTGTTCAACACATTCCATAACCAATTGCTGATGACCCAAAACTTTACGACTTTTCATGATTCGTACAATGGATGCATCAATTGCATATCTTCGATCCTTGTCAACATCTTCTATCACCTTCTTCTTTTCATCGACTGGGGGAAGTGGTATCTACAAATTAAGAAGACCCAATGAGTTATAAGGAAGTTGGAACCAGAAGCAACATAAGTTGCAAAGCAAGGAAATATTATTCCAATTCGAAATGGATGGTTAGACACACCTTTATCCTTCTCATTTTGTCCGTGAATTTGGAATTGAATTCAAAAACATCATTGGGAGAAATCGACTTCGTATTTGGCTCTTTATTAAGAATCTTGTATTTCGCACATGAAAGGGAGTGAAGCAATCTGATCACATCATCATCAGTCAAATTGAGTTGAGCCATTATCTCAGCATAACTCAATCTATCGGAAGCATTAAATAACAATAGAGCTGCCGCCTATACACAAGTCAGGAAAATGCTCCCAGTTAGTCCAGATCATTCAACATGAAAAAAATTAAAATTTAATAGATACCTGATAGGTTGTCACAATAAGCTCCATTGTCTTGGGCTCAAACTTGCCATTGATGTTACACGTCCCCAAAGAATAAATCCATGTAAGTTTCCTATGTTTGGTTTTTGTCTGATAAAACTCTTTAAAAACTTCAACACATTTAACCTGAAAGCAGCATAAAATTTTGCAATTTCTTAGCAACCATACAACAAATGTGGCGTAAAAAAAATTTGTAAATGTGTAAGGCCCTTAATATAGTTATTCAACTAATCCTTCTTTTTTATGAGCACCAGTGCCAATTTATTTAGTCAAAGTTCTGGTAAGCAGATGCCAGCCTACGGCCAAAGTTTCTCTACTGTTAACAAAAAATTCGAAAGCAAATGATCACAACCAACAGAAGCATACAAGGGAAACAGTTACATTTTGGTTCAAGTCTCTAAGTTTTGAAAGTATATATCTTCTGAGAGCTTTAACAAAAGAATGTCACTGTTGGGAGTCTATGCTTAGCTCATTAAGGTTGCCAACTGAAAATTATCAGGTAGAAGAAAATAAAAGAACTAGAAATGGATGCCAAACCATCTCTGCAGGCAGATTGAGATCAAATGATTTGTAACTTGGCCAGAACCCAGTTGTTAAAACAGTAACAGTGAGATCCATCCCTGGACTTGCATGAGGATTACTATTGAGATAGTCCTCAAAACTTGATTGATTCTCCCTGGCAAGTGTTAGATCAGTCACCTGGAAAACCAAAACCCAAGATGTCAATAAACTATATTGGAACTGAAATTGAAATAAAAGCAACAGGATGCCACAAACCATGCCCTCCATCTTCGAGGTGAACTGTCCTCCACATTGCTGCTTTAGCTTTGTCAAAATACTCCTTTCATGGTCATCATTGGCACTTTTATCAAATAGTAGCCTCCTAGCAAGCTTCTTTCTGCAAATTGATGTGACAATTGGAGAATAACAATGATGAAAAAAATTCAGAAAAGGAACAAGTCATAGGTAAGACATAACTTGGACAGTGACTAACATAAAAAAATTGCATAAGTTGAACAAGGGTGTTATTACCTACCTATAGAACTCAGCAAACAGATCCTTATCACTGATATAGGCAAGCAACTTCACAACCTGAAAAAACAACATTGCAAGTTGGCATTATAGGAGAAAAGCAAGGTGAGGTCTGTATGGATGCCAAGACATTAATATGTAAAAAGGCAATTACCTTCTCAAGTGTCTCTTCAATTGCTTCATCACTGAGTTTTTCACTTCCACCCTTCTTAAGAATATTATCACAAAAAGTAGCCAACAACTCAGCACTTGAGCTACCAGCAACACCCTTGTTGCAGAAAACTTCAAAAGCTTCTTTGAGTGCCTGGAAGGTACAACAGAACTTATGACCAGCAGAAGAGATATAGCTTGGCAAATAATCGACCAACCATGTATCATAACCAAACCTTATGGAAGAGGGAGTGATTCTGGAAGCAGTCATTCACGTATGCCAAGTATTTATCATGAAGCTCAATAACTTTTCTAACAAAAACCTGAAAATTCAAAGATCATTAATATCTAGCTGAACAGCATGCAATAAAAGCAAATATCAATAAGCCATGGTCTACCTGCTCTTGCAAGCCAACTACGTCCCTTTTCTCTGCCTACATATGGTTTAGTGTCAGAAATATCAACAAACAGGCTTGAACGTAGTGGCAAAAAAATGAATTTAACTAGAAGGAAATTTTACTAACATATGGAGGAATACATATAACTAGAGAACAAAAGTAAACAAACAGAACCAACAACATTAAAGATAAAGATAACCAGTATAATTAGCATAAATGGGGGATTAGCTGGTGAAGAAGCTACTGAATTAAAGTTAATGCTCATTTACACCTGAAACAACAAATGTACACATGATGTAGAGGAAACTAGTGGCTCGCCTACAATGTCCAAGAAGGTAAGTGGCACGCCTAGATTGTCCAAGAAGGTAAGCAAAATACTCATAAGTACGCTCCATATCCTGAGAAAACCAAAATCCTAAAAATATATACTACAAGCTGCCTTAGATCATGTGAAGGAAAGACTTAGCCAATGCTTACCTTATTCCAAAGGAAAGGACAGAGAAAGATTAGACAAGATTCACTAGACTGAGACTAGAAAATAACTACAAAAGAAACAATGTAATGTTGAAATGAAGTTTATACTCGCATCAAATTCTCTCAGTTTTTACATAACTAGTACTTATAAAAAGCAACATAATCAGTATATTTGAAGTTGCCCTACAAGTAAAAATAAATATTTTAGTCATTAGCTATAGAAATTAGCTGTGTTGGCATAGAAGTAGAAATCATAATGCCCCAATGATTTCAGGAAATTTCTCCATTTAAGACGAGCATTCAGCATTAATCTGAGGATAACCAAGTAGAGTAGAAAAGCAAGTATTTCTCAACTGATTAAAACGGCAAGGCTCAGCACCTGAGGGTTTGAGATTCACAAAAAAAAAAAAAAAGAACGAAAAGTCATAATAGACCCAACTACCAAGCCAAGCAATCTATGGTTCTCTTTGAAGAAATCCATAACATCTATGGAGTTACAACTAACTGTTCAATTATGTTCCAAAATGTCCACCTTAACATCCACAAAGACAATTTTTAAATAAATTTCATATCAATACATAAGTTGACTTCTTATCTCCTTTTCTGTTCAATTAAAAAATAAATAAAATCCTCATAAAATTAATCTCATTTTGTAGAAAATTATGCAATCTTCAAACCACATTTATATAGCATGAAAAAAAAATTAATTTCAAGTTTTTAAATGTCCAAATAACAAATAGTAGGTCAAATCAAAGATTAAAATCTGTATACAGATGGTGGCATGTATCAGATCTCTACTGACAGCTCTGAAAGAAAAGATAAATATCAAATAGGTACAATGTCGAACAGCATTGTGGTGGAAAAAGAACAAGCAACAAAAGAAGAATCAAAGATAAAAGAGAAGCAAAAGAATACTCAGATGAGGAAAAAAGAAGCAGAAGAAATACAGAAAGAGAAAAAAATGGAAGCAGCAACCGAAAAAGGGGTGTCAGCATAGGATAGGTGAAGGATAAAAGGGCAGGAGCAACCACTGGCCTCCTTCCTAAAGGGAAGGAGAACATAGGGAAGTAGAGGTGAAGGCTGATGCATGTTAGCAAGCAAAAGAAGTGGAAGGCAAACCCACTGACCTCCTTCCGGAGGCAAAAGCAGAGTACAAGGAGGGGTCAGCAACAGGGCAACAGTAACACAAGCTAGTGGATGAAGAAACAGAAGAAAATATTACAAACATATCACAAAATCAACCTGATATGAGAAACCTTAGGTTACTATTCTCAGTAATAGTGGGAGAAGATAACAATGAGGGAGCATAAAAAGGGTTTTAATAATTCTGTGTTGGACCAAAAGTATTGAATTCATCAAAGCTCAATATCATCAATGGATCAACATGCATAAATAGCACAGTTAGCAATAAACAAAGGGGTATGCAATTACTGATGCTCTATATCTTGATTCAATTATGTTTTTCAAGATTGCTAAAATTCCAAAAAAAAAAGCAATAAAAACAACAAAGAACTCAGATAAAGATAGTGATCATCTCAGCTTATAGTTGATATCAAAGTTTTTAGCTATCGGACTCCATTGTCAACTTTGTAAACAAAATATTTGAAATACAAAACAGAATATAGAAAGGTATCAAAACCTCATGCATAGTTTAACACCTAAAATATCTGACGAGGGTAATGATATACTACCTTTTTGTTGCTAGCAGCATCTTCTGCTTGTTTGACCAGTGCTGTACCTTCAGCAGTCACATGCTACACAAGTGCGGCGATTGAGGACTCAAAAAAATACAAGTTACCGAAGCTCCATAAATTAATAATATTTATATTCAGAAAGAAACCTGTTTAAATATTTGAGAAACAGGATCCAAGCCACGAGGTATTCTGCAAAAGAGCCTATACATACGCGAGAGATCATCAACCTGAAGAAAAAATGACAATCATGATCACCAAAGATTATTTTGTTTCATAGGAAACAAAATTTACCAACACCAAAGAGGTGAATGAACCTTGTCATCTCGAAGCAAGGCATGACACCCAGAATGCTCCTTTTCCAAAAGTTGACTTGCATATGCAAATAACAACTCATGTTGAACTTTCTGCAGACAGAAAAGTCAAAAATGGAATTTATGACTTGAATAAAAGCAGCATTTATCTAGCAATCATGATTTGTGAACAGAACAGTAACATCGTAAACTTAACTAAGTGCCGAGTACTCATTTGGATGGAGGCATTGGAAGGGAAAAGGTAGATGGATTAGGTTTCTTTACTTGGAAGTTAATTTTTAATGAAGGAATTTTCCTTTCACTCACTCACCCCATTGTCAGTATTTCCTATTTGGGGGATTAATTATACTTCTTCATTCCCTTCCTCACCCTTACTAAAAAGTTCCCAAACAAGGCCCCAGAGAACATTCAATTCACCATTTCACTTGGATTAGTGATAAAATTTAGGGAAAAGTGCATACCTCCAACAACTTCTGTTCACTGCTGGAATGCAAGTAATGAGCAACCCTGTCTTTCTCCCGCTTCAAGCACTCTTCAGCCTAACAAAATCCAGACAATACATAAGATATCAATTACAAGTCAATTGACTCTGTTCATACATCAATAGATAGGAAATACCTTTAACATATAATCTGGGCATGAATCTTCTAAAATCCAATTTGAAGCTTTTCTAGAGTAATAGGCTGCAGTATCCTTAAGTAGATCAGCTTCAAAGTCATTTTCATAGCGTTCCATGTTTCCCAGCCCAATCTCAACAAAAATGTCCAAGACATTCTTCAACAGAGCCCGATCAATTTGTTCCCCCTCACGCTCTTGGTCAATCTGCTCAGACAGCCAGTCAGATTTATGCAAAGCTGGATACATAAAAATGATTAATGCTTGAATGAAAAAGGTCATCAACATACCAAAGAAATGACAGCATCTTTAACTTTTCCTTTAATTTCCTGATAAACCTACACATGAAATAGAATAAATCTCAAGATTAACCAACCTGTGGAACTCAATATAATACCCACTGGAAAATGGTTGAATCAGGAAGAATATCAGACATCAAGCTAAAATGTTGCAGATATAATCAAAGCATGTCAATATACCAGGTCACGAAAGCAGGTAAGCCCAACTTCATTTAGTGGAGGAAGTGATCTCCGAGCAATGAAGTAGCGATCAAGGTAATGGAAAAAACGTGATAACCACCTGACCATAACTTTATGATTTATCCATCTTTTGACTAGTTCCCTCAACATAAACTCATCATGCTTCTCTCTCAAAGATGGCAACACCTGAACAACAAAAGAAGGAAAATTTGATCAAATTTCAACAACACATGTATTGTTATAAAGGTTAGAGTTTTTGGGCTAAAACTGTTAATCAAACTGCATCCATAAAGGAGCTTTATATACAAAAGAAAGATAATAGATGCATATTAAATTCAAGTAACTAAAACATGTGCCAATGCACACTTCTTCATATTAATTAACATCTTTCTAATGATTATCAAACTTGTATCATATTTAAATAAAAAATTTAGTCCAGTCTTCTATGTGTGCACTTTGATTTCTTCCAAGTGATGCATCTTAAATGTTAAAAAGTGAAGCATTATAGAGGATAAACATAAGTATAGAGGTCAAAATTCTTCATTATAAAGAATCTTAGTAAATGGAAGTGTTTTTAAGCTTATAATTGAACTATAGGCCTATATGCTCGCCCTTGGATGCTTTCTCTATGATATAAGCAATATAACCTAAATTAATGAACTTGCAAAGACCCTATAACTTGAGCAATCCGCCATGCCCAATCAAGCACGAATATGTTCTGAAACTAAATGTAGTCACATCGTCATTTCAATATTTAACCTAAAACAATTCACAACAGGAAAAAAGAAGTGACTTGACTCGAATAGCTTCCTGACATAGTGGCAAACTTATTAATTTACATCTAGAACAAGATTTCCCCCCAACATAATGAAACTCCCTGATAGACTAAAACAAAATAAAGGAAACAAAAAAGAGGATCATTAAGAAGTCCAAAACAATATAATTTTATATGACATCTTGGATATTAAAAAATGAAAATAAAACTATATGAGCTATGATGAAGTGCTTAGAAAAGAAAGTACAAAATATTCTAATCTGATGATAATATGAGTGATCGCTAAAATTAAAACTTCAGACAGAAGCATTAACACAAAACTCTTGGAACCAAGTACTTAAGGTTTTTACTTGCCGTATTTGATTCTTTTCCATACGAAGATGATCAATGTATAGAATAAAAGTAAAAATAGAGAATGTGGATTATCTAAAAAGCTATAAATCACATAGGAAGTAGATTTTCACAAAATAAGGAGAAGCAATCTTTTAAAAAATAAAAATACTCAAATGTAGGAATCCTAATACCGTCAAAAGATAGGTTAGTTCCACACATCACGTCCAGCATATTAATCAATCATCTAATAAACTAAAACTTTTAGGATACCTAACCCCACTTTCGGTTTTTCATTCAATCACACAACAAAAATGAAAACACAAAAAAAGAACTAGAAACGACGTGAGATAGGTAGATTATCAAAATGCATACAGTAGAGAAAAAAGGATCATACTCACCATGGAGGTGATATACTCCTCAAATGACTCCCTGTACTTGTCATATAGCTGCTGCGAGTAATCATGCGGGGGTTTCTGGGTGCACATGTTGTAGATAGTCCTGATCCCATCATGAATACAATCAACTCAAACCCACAAAAACGCCCTCTGGAAAAAGAACTAAAATTGAAAAAAAAAAAAGAGACGGGGATAGCAAGATGCGAGGTCTACGTGTAAAGCATCATATAGTCCTCCGAGCTGAACTGCGGCTCCGGGAGCCCCTCCAAGATGTTCTTCAACTTGGTGATACCCTTCTGCATGAACTCCCATCCCTGCTCCAAGTCAATCGTCTTCCTCTCGTGCATCGACATCCCGCCCGAGCCCCGTCCCCGCGATTAAATCCACCCCGAATCGGCACCCCCACAGCCGACACCCTGCCGGGCAAAGAATCCAAGAGATTCAAATCAAACCCTAACTCCGAGATCGGAGGCCCACGAACAGGAAGAACGAGGGCAAAGGGGAAAGGGGGGCCGAAGGAGAGAGGAACCGCACCTGAAATCGAAACCCTGGCCCTAGGCGAGGA
The DNA here is from genome assembly GCA_030544415.1 of Thalia dealbata. Classification (NCBI taxonomy): domain Eukaryota; kingdom Viridiplantae; phylum Streptophyta; class Magnoliopsida; order Zingiberales; family Marantaceae; genus Thalia; species Thalia dealbata. The sequence continues at coordinate 29,392,958 of CM060454.1, read as the reverse complement.
GGAGGCGACGAGGAGCGGATGGTGGGAGGAGGCGGAGGAGGAGGCTTCGGAGCGGGCTTATTGTGGTCGCGGCGATGATGATGATGACGACGGAGGGCCGATCGCGATGGAATCGGGGAGGGGAGATGGGAGGACCCAAAAAAGGGTTCGTACGCTCGCACGGGGTTTTATATCGGAAGCCCCTGCGAGCGCATGCGCTTCTTTCGGGCAACGCGCGTTCCGTGGGAAAAGAAAAGCAAGGCAATTATTATGGGGCTAATTTTAGTTTCAAGCAGCGCTTTATTAATTTATTTATTTCATTCCAGCCCCTTTTTATTACAAATAGACCGTTAAATATATATTTAAATAAAACACAGCAAAAAAAAAGGCTACATGAGTTGAAGAGAAATAAAGTTAAATTTATAATGATGGCTATTAATAATGCGGGCTCGAGGAGATGAAGCTCACGAGCCGGGAGATGCGGTCGCATGCGCTCCTTCCCTTCCCGTGGAGGGAAAAGGTTTTACGTAAACTCACGTTAAAACGCGGTACGCATCGGAGATCGGGTATGGGACCCAAGGGATCAGCCAATGGAGTGGACGGGTGCTAATTCCAGTGGGGGGAGATCCGTTCTATGGGGCTGAAGCGGTGGAGTGTTTTTTTTAGTTACGACTTCTGAGTGTTTTTTTAGTTGTCGTTGGGTGCGGAGGGCCTGCGAGCCATGAAAGGTCGGCATCGTTCGAGTCGACTGAGTAAATTCTGTTCGCATCGCATTTTAAATTATCCGTTCCTTTTTTTTACACGACTTGAATCATATTAGGTAGTATAATTTAAAATTTAGAAGCTTTTGGGTTTATATTAATTTTGAACATATAATTTATCCTATCCAGAAAATATTTTTTGTTTTTTTCTGTCGTCCACCCTGTATTCTGTTTTTTTTCATCATTCTGGTCCTATGAACGGTGAAATCAATAATAAATCGTCATATTTATTTTAGGATTAATTTTTTTATATCATTTTTAATAAAAAAATATAATACTGGACGATTGAATCAAGCACTATATAGCACATTAAACAGTATTTTATTATCTATTGATGTGGTATGGATTTAATATAGTTAATATTATAAAAATTTTCAGGTATTTCATCTAACTCTATTACATATAAAATTGAGTATTTGTACATAATTAATTTTATATTTTTATTCTTATACTTTTAGTTTATTAAAATTTTAAAAAATTAATTACGCTATAACCTAATGCTCAAATTTAGAGATGGTTTAAAACTCCAGGGGCTAAATGAAAACTTTTCATATCTTAAGAGACCCAACGTTGCGGTTCGAACCGGATCGGCCTGCGCATCACCGACCTTCTCGGCTGCTCCTCGCAACCGATCGACGCCTCCTGTTGGCCGCCTCTGTCTCACCCTCTGTAGCGGCGGCGGCGGCGGCGGAGGCGATCGAGGCCTTTCCGCACCGGGTGAGGCGTGGCTTGGATAGAGGAAGAGACAAAGGAGGAGGGGTGTGGGAGGAAGAGGGAGGGAGGGAGAATGGGGCAAGTGCTGCGGCGAGCTAGGGGAGCCGTGCGGCTTGGCCGACCGGACCCTCCGCCGCCTCCGACACACGGAGAAGTGCGACCGCCCGTCGTGGATCCCCATGTGCCCCCGCCCACGGCCTCCTCCTCCTCGGGGCGCCAAGATTGGCACGGCGTCCATGACAAAGGTTCGCGTCATTTTAATCCTCCAGTTTCAGCTGTCCTTCTCCTGCGCGGTTGATGTTTGACGCCTTGCATTTTAGTTTTTCTAGTAGCTTGCCGGATAGATGTGATAATAAAATGAGAAAACTGTTTTTTTTTTCTTTCTCCTTTTTTTCCCCTATTTTGTTCTTTAAAAATTGTCATGTGATCGGCGATCGCCCTGAAGAATCCCCTTTAATTTAGACAGAATCTTGGGTCCATTTCTCAAAAATTGTCATGCTTCAAAAATGAGATCATGCGTTCTTACTTCCATTTCTCAGACATTTCCCCAATTCTGAAAAGAACAGTATGCCTCCTTTTTGGCAGAAGCATAAGAAGAAAAAGAAAGGTGTGCTCGTCTTGTTGAGCAGGATGCTTTTTTTGTTTAAAGAAAACTCAGAAGAAGCTGGTAAATTATAAAATTGACCACAATATTGCAGATAAAGCTCAAGTGCAACTTCATAGAAACATTGAACTCTGTTTACTCTTCTCAAAAGAACAACAGGTCCTACAGTGTTAATTATTGAAGCGATGTCGTTTCCATATATATTGCTGCCAAGTAATTGTAGCTACTATAGAATCTCAGAAGGCTCCATGACTGTTGTTTTGAGCATTTTCATTCTGGTTGCTAAAGCGTTTTATCTATAAATGAATTAGCATTGAGTAATTGATTTAAAATATTGATATGAAACCTTAAAAGACTGAATCCGGCATTGATTGCATTGCTTTTGATGATTTATTGTTTATTAGTTCAAGAATATTCAGTTGAATTATTTTTAACTTTTTTCTTTATAACATAATTTAAGTAATTAAGTTGGTTTCCATACAATGAGGACGAACCATGGATCTTAAACTAAAAGGACCACTAATTACCCATTTTTTTCTTTCAAAGCTACAAAGAATATTTTTGCCTTTTGATTTCTGTGCAAAGGAATGAAGGTGAAAGCCATTAGAGTTGGTATTTTCTGCTGGGCAAAAAATTATATCAGTACCTTCTTAAAACCATTCCGTCTTTTGTCTTTATTTCTCTTATTCTAACTAGTGTGACAATTGCAACTCTGAACTGGCATTTTCACTATGGTTCTCTTGTGTGCTTCAATTTTTTTGCAGAGGTCACTGGAACAGCTAATGCAGACAGCAGTTTACTTGAAGAACGGGATCCAAAATATGATGAAATGCTTCGTCATATGGTGGGAAGGATCTCATCTAGGTCTGCAGGAAAACAAGTGATGGGTGAGGTTAGATCAGTTATGCCTTGTTGGTTCTTTACAAGTGAGATTATGATAACTATATGCTCTCTTTCTTTTGAAAGTTAACAACATTCATTTCACCTTTGTAAAACGATACAATTTAACATCCAAAAGAGAAAAGTGAGAAGAAAACTGAAAAAAATATGGTAAGAAAACTGAAACAAAATACAGAGAAGAGAGAAGAAACAAATAGGTTGAGAGTAGCAACAAAAAGAGATGTGAAAAAGCAGAGATATTTTGTGTAGAAAATCCTTAGTCTCACAGTGGTAGGTGAGTGGTAAAAAAAAAAGTGATCTCGCAGCTTCAGTGGCAAGTGCTCTGTCTATTTTAGGTTGTCTATCATGCTGTTCCTTTCCCCCAGATACTGCAATGCCACACCACTGATTGTTTCCCTTTTAACAGCTTATCCTTTGTATCTCCTATCACTTGCCATGACACTAGCTTGATGTTGAAGTTATGAGAGTTGAGTTGAGCAGGGTAATGTGACCATCCAATTACTGTGGAGGGGCGTTCAAAAATAGATGGTTCCTAAACTCAACTTCCTATGTGCATAGGCTACATGGTCGACCATGACACCCTTGCATATTAACCACATCTTACCGTGCATTTTATCTTTCTTAATTAACCAAACCAATTAAAGATTCTATTTTTAATGGTAATCTGAGTCTATGCTAACCTATTTACATGCTTAGCCTAAGTCCCTCTTTCTTACAGAGCTAGGATGCTCTTAGATGCCTCAAGTGGTTGGGCTCTCCTTCCTCTTCCCGCAACCTGCCCACCCCTCCCTCTGTCTTTTATAGATGGATCTACACTTGGACGTTAGTGTGCATGGCCTTTGCTCACCACGTCCTTTTTCCATTTGTGTATGGTTCCAGGCTTCAGGTGCCCAAGATGTTGTGGACACTTGTCGGCCATGCCATTATCCGCGTCTTGCACATTCTTCCTTGTGCCACCCTGCTGCTTGTTGCGCTGCTGTGTTAGCAGGTGATGTGCTCCTTTGCCTCGTCTTCCATGTAGGTGGCAGCTCTGCTACTTGTGTTAGCAGGTGATGCTGCTGTGTTAACAGGTTGCTTGGAAGATTGTTGTTGGTGTGTTCGTGTCCCTTGCTCGTGCGTGTCCCTTTGTCGTGTTTTGTGGCTTCGCTCATTGGTCAAGCCCTTGCGTGCACGTGCTCCACATTGTTGGTCGCGGGGCCATGTTGTGAGCTTGATTGTTGGCTCCATGGCATGCACATCATGCTTGATATTGCTTCCATGCCATGCCTTAGCCTCAATGCTGCACGTGCCCATTTGGTGCATCTCTGTTGGACGCGCTAGCCACGCCCCAAGTCCGGGCTAAGTCCCGCATGCGGCTTTCTTTTCATGGGTTTTACACCCTGTCTTAACCCCCTTCAGTCCAAATGGCCTACTTGTGAATCCATTTACTACTATAACTGAATCTGCCTTGGTGGCTTTTTCCATCACCGAAGCTATCTACTTATTTGGTAACCCATCTGCCTTACAACATCTTAAATAAAGTCCGAGGATATTGTATCAAAAGCCTTCTCAATATTTATGAAAAGACTTTTCTTCCTTCAATTTTTTGCATTTCTTATGCTTAGTTGCAGTTTTTTAATTGCCTATAGGTTTGTGAAAATGCCCTACTTTGTGCTCTTCCTCTTTTGCTTAGTGTATTTGGAGAATTTTGCCAAATGCTTGTCATTCTCATACTTTCTGCATTTCTCTAAATTGATGGATCTATTTTATATCTATTTATAAGTGTTGTTCATGTTTTAGGATCATAACAAATTTTTTTCTAATTTTAAATATGCTCCTGGGGTTTTTTATTATCTTGCTTTTAAAAGGCAGGTCCCAAGGTTCCTACCAATGTTGGATCTGGAAAGGGGCAATGACACTTAGTTTGTCTTATGTTAAGAGGCTGTCTCATATTCAAATTGCCCAATTATTTATGAAAGAGATATCATATCATTGCAACAAGTCTTAAGCTTCTCTTGTTGTGTTGAATTTGAGGAGATAATTGGTGGAGGGAATACCTCAATGCCTTATCTTAGGCATGCCCTTGCACTTGTCAAAGAATAAAGTGTTGTTTCGGGCATGCAACATGAGGGAAGTGGGGCATTTAGCACTTCCCTTTGGGGCTTGCTATCTTAGGTGTTCCACTTGTGGTGTTACTATCTTGGGCATTCCAAGTGCTTGTGGAGTCAAGGCAGCCATGTGCAATGAATGGTGCTCCGGCTAGAGCTGGATCATGCCTTGCACCTTGGCGTAGTGCGGGCATGTGCAGTTTGGGCCCTCACGTCATGCCTCACTCGGCCACATCATTGTGTCCCGGGGTAGAGTAATGCATCTCAGATGCCTCCTCAAAGTTAGGGATGAAGCTCAAGAATTCTCTGTGGTTGAATTTTTCATCTAGGATAGGATGTGATTGATTAAGGAACCGCAGTTATTTATCCTACCTTACACATCAATATCCAAGTAAATTAATAAGCTGCCATCTGATGAGACATTTTTTAGATATTATTGCATGTCATCTGATGATATTTTGGGGCAAAAAATTATCCATATAGTTTAATTCCTTAGTGGTTATCTAAGGATAAACCTCTTTCAATACTCAACTTGCAAGTCTGTGCTAAGCGAGAACGGAGTGTAAATTGTGTGGGCCGCTCATATTTGTTATCATCCATCGTATGGTTCGTGATTGAACACATGTTGTACTAATGATTTATTTAAAATTTGCAGGCTCGCATAGTTGATAGATACCGGTTGCCAAAACTTCGGAGTTCAAGAGAAGGACCTGGAACAGATGGGAAGAAACCACTACCCCCAGGGACAATCTCTGTGGAGCATGTACGTCAGATCATCCTCCTTTATCAGGGAAAAGCTGAAGACCACACAGGGCCAATGGATATCCAGGATATAGCCAAAAAGTTCGGAGTTGATGCTGCAATTGTTCAACAAATCGTACAGTTCATATCAGTGCCTCCAGAAGTAAAAACTAAAAACCACGGCATTGAGTTGTGATATACGTTGACCGGCTTGTTTAAGAATCACATATACTCTATGTAATGATTCAATAAATGAGAAACTAGATCTTGACTGCAAATTTATTCTTGAGCTGCAACATGTCTCAAGAACCAGGTTTGCTTATTTTCCACATCACCGTTGCAATTTTGCTACAAACTCTTGATATATGTGATCTGGAGTAGGAGTCGATAAATAGTTAGCGTTTTGCAATAAGTTTAGTCGTTGAATGTAAGATGACAATGGTCATTTAGAACAGCAAAAGTTGTCCCGTTACACATGCTTATGAGTGCCATTTTTTCTCTTTACTCTTGTACTGGTATTCAAGCGTAGGAATAGTTTTCTTGTTGAAGTTGATTATGAGTGAGACGTTTAGGGCACATTTAGTACAGAAGAATGTTTGTTTGGGATTTGATTCTAATTAAAATTTAGTTATAATTATAAGGGATAATTGTATTTATCACCTTTTTATTTATTCCTAGATAGAGAGTTTTTTTTAATTATGTAGAAATCTCTTCTCTCATGCTTATATCGTAGAGATGTTATTTTAAAAAAAATTAATATTATTGATTTTTCCTTTCAAATTTTGTACATTAGAAATCACTTTTAAAAATGTTAATTTTATAGTGATCTTAAGAGAGAATATTGTATAATGTTAAGATTTAGAGGAGAGGTTCTCACAATTATCTATTATATAGGCACGTTTAACGGGTGCCATCCACGAGCAGCAAAAGCTCAGCCTACCTCGATTAGTCCTGTTATTTTTTTGTTATAGATTTGAATCTGAAATAGTGAATATTTAATATAATTTGAGGATTTGTATTAGAGGCCTACCTAGCATGCATTTGAGTGTGCCATGGGCGATGCATGCTAGGTCAGGTATAGCACAACACACTACCATATTGTGCCCTACAACGCAGCTACAATATTGTGCCCTAGCAAGCTGTAATCGAGCCAGCATGGGCATGATCATCGATAGTTTGCTCAACTGAGGTAGCTGCAAATTCATCATCAATCTTATTTGACATCTGGTAGTTTGTTTAACAAAGCTGAAGCCATATACAGTGATACCAGTGCATTGCTGATGTATTGGAAAGGATCAGTATATGATCAAACGACGCAAATACATGCATTGATTGATTCTTGCTCTAATCCAAACCGGAGCAATTTAGTTACAATCATTAAAGTAGAAAGAGAGCAACTGCTAACAAATTACCGGCTGGTTGCAATGCCCGATATCTCACATTACATAACAAGGTTCGTTGCTGAATATTTACAAGGAGCAGAAAAAGAAGTCTCTGGGCATAGATAATCTTTCCGATGGTAATAAAAATAATTCATCACGTCAATCCAACACATGGAAACAAAATCAACACCAAGTTGTTCGCTCACATATCCAGTCAAGTAGATGAGAGTAATCTCTCGCCTCCTCTTGCTTGCAAAGACAGCATTGGGCCATGAATCCTGTTCAAGTGACATGAGGATTGGATCAGACAGTGCATACGTTAAGTTCTTCAAAATTACTTATTTAGAAAGGAGATTGATAGTTCTTGGTGGGGGAAAGCGAACTTGACCTTTACACAACTAGCTTCGAATCCAGCGCTGCTGCAACACTGGCTTCCCCTTGTTCCTGGTTGTAATACACTGTGAGTAACATGTCACTCAAGAAATGGATTTAAGAAGTGCTAGAACTTTTTACCTCCATTCCCCATTTGATATAGTCTGGAGATTCACATGCCTTGTACTCGTCAACCAAGCTTTCTATTACTTCCCGGGATTCATCAAATTCAGAAAGATCGTTATCCTGTTCAGGACAAAGAATATATTTAATTTATCATATCGGTGGACTCTATTACATGTGGAGATCGTAAAAACTCAATTAAAAAAGATCAGGCCCTTGCAGAAATTTCCATGAACTTACAGCAAACATTGGGAACTTTCGGTAATTATCAAGGAAAGCCTGCTTTTTTCTTAGCTTTTCATACTGACCCAGGCACTTGCTGAAAAGATGTCGAATGCTAGTATGGTTTGCCAGCATTAGCCCACTTACCTACATGAAATTTGCAGCAAGTTAGGAAGTTCTTTCTTGAAGTTTTGTGATTATATGTAAGGGCAAAAAGAGTTGAGCTAGAATCCAATCAGAGTGCAATCTAAGCCTCAATGTTATCATGGTAAAACCAATAGTGGCAGCAAATCAACAATCAGCTCCATTAGGCTGGTTCTCGAAGAAAGCAAACTCAACAGCAGAAGGCATACCTTGATTTGATTAATTATGTTGAGGCATCATATCAAACTGAACTTTTATGGATTCATCTCACAATAGCTATCTTAAGTTGAAATACCCCTGGCAAGTGTTGTGAATAAGTTCTTTCCAAACAGATCCAACCTGGTTTCTACATTTTATGAATGTCATAGAATCTAAGCGTGTCCAATATGTCTTTATATGGAGCATGTAGAATGAGGTTCAAAGTAAATGGTCCTTTCTACAGGGTCCTAGCACAGCACATGTATAAACAGACTTGGGAAATCATTAATTGGAGAAAGGATTCTACAACAAGAGAATAGTCTTTTACCCTATGCGTGGTTTGAATGTATGGGGATTTTCTAGACAACGCAACCTGCAAATTTTTCATAATAAAAGTCAGACAAGGAGAGCTGATAAACAAATTTACATAGTCAATTATGTGTTATCCTCATCACCTGAATGCTAGCTGGACCCCATTCAATAAAATTAACGAGCTTCCTTTCTCGTATCCTTTGCAAGCTTTCATGTACCTAGAAAACATAAGCAGTTGAGGGAAGCAGAACAAATGTTGAAGGTTCGTAAATAAATGCCAAAAGAATAAAAAAAAGAAGCTGCTTCTGTATAAATTTCAAAAAAAATGATTTGCATAAATTTCAAAAAGTGGTCCTCAACAAGGTGATTGCAAAATAAGGCCTGGTTTGGAATGAGGTAATTACTGATTTGGAATCCACCCTCATATTGAGTATAACTATCTCAAGATTCCCTAAAGTTTTGCAACCTGCCCTACAATAGAAGATAAGGTTGTATCCTTCCAGAATCCTCAATTCGAGAAAGTAGAATCTAACACAGATCAATAACCAAATAACTTCACTCTCTTCTGTTGAGTATTTTCTCATATTTCAGTTTTCAGACAACAATAGGACGACCTACATTTGAACATTTCAAGGATAACTAAATATAGAAATGATTTTAATGATGATGGATGTGGAACAATTAAGCATACACAGGATTTATCAGTTTCAAACAAATGTTTGCTAACCCATTTTGATCAACATGCATGACAGTGTTTGAGATAAATAACTACATTGTGCTAAAAGAAAGTCAGACAGTTTAAACTTCCATGTCATGCTTCATGAACTCCTAAGTGAATTACTACGATTATCTTACCTACTCTTCAAAAAAATTATTACCTGTGTAGGGTCTACATCTCCTTGAATTATATTTAATATGGATATGTATTTAGCTTGGCTAGCTTCTTTTGTACGGGCATAGGAGGACACCATAATGTTTTTTGTCTGTAGAAGGCAAAGAGTCAACAAATGAACTGAAGCAGATACTATAAATATTTCAAAGGAAGATGCCACTTACCTGCAAAAGTCTCCTCATCACATCGAGCACAGTAGTTTTACGGATCATGTTAACCTAAGAAGCACCCAAAAAAACTCTGTTACCACTGTAAAATTGTCTCCTTAGGCAATAGGAAGGAAGAAACAATAAATTGAGTGACTATATAGCAAAAACTAGACAAAACAAGAACTCACAATATTAAAATAAATGATCATTGCATTTTATTGTGACGTAGACAAAACTATCATCTAGAACAGCCTTCCTCAAGTGTATTATGATTTTTGCAAATTAGCATACAGACAAAACAGCATAAATATATTATCGACACAAAATAAGCTCATTCTAGAACAATAATGCAAAAAACTGCAGAAAGCATAGTGCATAATTGCCCATTAAGTCAGACTGAACGGAGTAAATTAACAATAGCCAAGTCATAATGTGATTAACATTGTGAAAACCTCTCAGCTATCAATTACTGTCCCGATTTTCAGATTATCCACCCTCTAGAGAAAGTGGGTACGTAGAAAAGTGAACTGTTGAGCAAATAAAATCGGCATTTTCCCAAATCCAAAATAATATTACAAAAGACAATCCAGTGTCACTGATGAACCTATCTAATGTAGACCATATTTATAAACTGTGATAGTAACGATGCCATATACATGCTAGAGCCACTAATTTCAGGAAACCATTCAGCTACGTTGTTTATAATATCATAGGCATAGTTGTAAAAACATTTCCCAAACCTGTCGCTCCACAGTAAGCGGTGTATATCCTGTCATTAGAAAATGACACCTTGGAGCTGGAATCAGAGAGGCAAGAAGGCCAACCAAATCATTGTTCATGTATCCTGGATATCGCAAAGTAGTTGTACTTGCAGACATAACTGTGGAGACCAGAGAGTTTGTTTGTGCAAAGGTAGGATTTGCTAGGTGAAGACGCTCAACAGCAATTCTATTTAGTGCTGTGTTATCCAGGACAACAACACAATCAGCATTCAAGGTCAACCTCTTCAGAGTCAGGAGTGAGTTGTACGGTTGGACAACCACATCACTAGTTTCCATTTGGTTGGGGAATACACTGTATGTCTGCACAAGTTTTTTGCTATAGCGCTCATTCAGAGTCTCCAGTAGATATGAACCCATACCTGAATTAACACGAATTAAGATTACGTCAAGGAAAAAAATGTTTAGGATCATCATGAAAGATGACTACAAAAAATAATCTAAAGCAAGATGGCATCCAATCACTAACAAGCACAGACAAATAATAAGATACGAAAAGCATCAACTGTTTCCTATTGAACGTACATGATGGAGAAAACCAGAACCGCTTGAGGAGCAAAAGGCAACATCAAATCATGAAGAAAATCATAAATTCAATAGCTTCCCTTGACCGATTATTACAACAAATCTAGCAGGCTAACTTGGAGTTACCATTTAAAAGTCACAGGCTAAATGCTAATCCAAATTTTAAAAAACCATATTTATCAATTTCCAGTAGCTTTACAGCAACCACAATTCCCACATGCTACATCGCTGGTGCATTCTTGAACAATCTATGTTTACATATATACTTTTGCAAATGGTGCAAGGTAAAGAATGGATCCAAGTACCCAATTGATATACTTCAATAAACTTTAAGCCAGTATATTCCACAAAGGAACTCCAATTCATTTCCAACAATTAATCTATGTTTGACAGCTCATTCTCAACTTTGAAAGCATAGAAATAAAAACAATCAAGACAAGGCCAACTCCTGGATGATTAACAAGTAGTAGTTTCCCTAACTAAAAGAATCATTCTTAAAATGACAGTTAATAAAAGCTTAGGTGTAGTAATAAATTCAATTGTTCTACTCTAAGGCATTAAAGTTGGAATTCACTGAAGCAAGCCAGGTAAATCATGCTTAAAGCAGCCTGAGCCTGTTCAGTCACATGTATAAAGTAGGATGAAGTTTTAAAAATCAAATGAAGAAACATGTACTAGTATATCATTATAAAATGGAGTGCATGGAAAAAATTAACTGTTTCAGTGGATTGTATTTCTTTTGAACTATTTGCAACACTGCAACTAAATGTTTAACTTGCATATATATGTAATAGTTTGATTCTAGGTGCAGATGGATATTTAAGAGATGTGGCAACCTAGACAAAGGTAACCCATCTACAAACTTAAGAAAAATATCATTATGCATGGCAATTCAAAATGCATTAGAAGAAGAAGACACATTAAGGATGATTAAGCAACTCTTACACTCTTCTCTTGTTTATACAGTTCAACATGGTTCCTCCCTATACATGCAATGACTGTAAAAAAAAATAATGGAGTATATAAGAAGTCTTCTGTTATAATTGAATGTTGCATTCACAAGCCAGCATTAAAACTTCATAAACACAACTTACCGTGACATGGTCTTTTTTAGGTTTATCACAATTAACTTAGAGTTTCAAAGGCATCTAACGTTGCAATGTTGAGCATTTCTTTGATATTTTTCAAGTACCTCTCATTTTTATCAGATCTAAAAGATTTTTAAGAGACATCTCTTTTAGTGCAAATGTCACCTCTTTTAGTAGTGCTCCACATTTCCTAAGTCAAAGTTACCTAGTATAGACTATTCCATGCAATCTAATCTATCTTTATATTGTCACGTTTCATCTACATGAAACTTCAATGAAATAAAGAATGCAACTAAGATGCAAGCTTCCAGGAAGCATGCTAAACCAGAAAAGCATTAACTAAGCACTAAGATTCACATTATTCAGTTTATACAGGGAGAAAATTTCTACAACCACAGGATATGTATGTTAAGAAATTCTCAACCCAGATGATTCGGATAACTGTAAAATTTGAAAGGAGAGGTAGAATGTCAATTTGGCAAGTAAAGATCTATCAATTCAAAGAATAAGCAAGGCTTATCCACATGACAAGAAAATGTGTATATTTTTAATATCATAAAATATGGAAAGAAAGAGAAAGGTCAACACCTGAACCGGTTCCACCAGCAATCGAATGGCAGAGAACAAAACCTTCAAGGCTATCACTTCCATCAGCTTCTCTATCAATCATGTCCATGATATCAGCTACGACTTCTTCACCCTAGTTTATTGTTATGTTGCAAGAAACCAACATCATATCAATGACCAATTTATCTTTTAAGAACTAAGACAACCAAGAAATGTATATTTTTTATATTAGGATAGACGTGAAACATAATTCTTCTGCTTAACCAAAAAATACCAATCAAGGCGCATTCAAATTGGATAGAGGATAATCTTAAAGTATATTAGAACAACACTAAATTGATGTGTTTCACTAATATTTTCCAGAAACAAAATGGATCATTACCAGTATTAATGTACTTTATAAACTAAATGATTACTGGAAATTAAACAATGACATTCTAATAGTATGGTCAGGAATTTGATGTTGTTGTCAAATGCAATTTCATAAGAGGGTTGTCTGGGTATCCAGAAACAGACATTTGAAATATGTTTACATGACTGCCAACTTGTCAAAGATATAAATACACATAAATTTGTCGAGATTTGCAATCCCAACACAAGAGAATCTTTTTCACCTATCATAAAGCATACAGACAACAAAAAGTGCTTCTTTTGTTCTGCAAAACTAAAGTAAACAAATTGAACACGCAGCAAAGCTTCTGAGGTTCTAATTAAAAATGTAGGATAGGGTCATTAACAAAAGAAAATATACTGAGCAAAAATTCATTAAATACATTAATGATGTAGAGAATAAGTTTAGAGGAACCCTGTGCCAAACATGTGGAAACTTCTTGTTTTTCTAACAACGTATAAACTTCCACACCCCATTTACATTACAGAGTATATACACTACAGTTAACCATGCATGTGTCATTAATGGGGAATCCATTGTGCTTGAAACATGCAATTTAAGGCATCAATAATTTCAACATGAGTTCCTAATTAATTGTCCATTGAACAAGTCTTTTTTTAAAAACTAAGAATTGAACAAGTCCTTTTCTTGAAACTATGAATTGAAAAGGTCTGATATGCACATTAAATCTTATATCTGTGCTTTTAAATAAGTTTTACAATTCTTTTTCCTGTTTCACCTTTATGGAAACCAGTTTAAAGTATGTTAATTGAATGCCAACAAACCAGTTTTACATTGCCTTTCCAGACATTTTTGTTCATGTTGGCTACTTCTGCACCATAGTGGGTACTCTGGCTATTGGCTCGAGGCATTTCCTATACCCTTTCTTACCTTGAAAAGGCAAGGTGACCTTGCACCCTTGGCACATGTGGAAATGAAATGTTGAATAATCTAGAAATTTTGGGTTGTTCAGTACATTATAAGCTGTAACAATAACTGCCACTAGGAAATTCGTACAATATCTGCCTGCCATTAGGATCATAAAGATCATTCACCATCGAATGCATATTAGAATAAGAGGAAACTTACAGTCATCTACATAATATGTTACAGATGATAGTTACTCAATGCCAGAAATACCTGGTTATAACCACTAGCCCAGTTGTTTCCAGCACCACCACCATGTTCTGAGACAAATATATTTTCATGATTGTAAAGATTTCTATATTCACTATTTTGAATCCCATTAATAACCCTCGGTTCTAGGTCCACTAGAATAGCCCTTGGTATATAGTGTTGATCATCTGCTTGATAGAAGAAAACATCCTTCCTGTCTCCACCCTGTAGGAAGCAATTAAATGGTTATTATTTCTGATGTCATCAGTCACATACTCAAATGCTTCTTAAATTGCAAGAGATTCAGTTTACAGGTAGGGCTTATCCATATTTTTTGAAACTCAAGAAACAAAGACCTCCAGACATGATGCAGTAGAGAAATTTATAAGGGACCACTTAGTCAGATATAACAAATTCCTATTCAGATATCCTAAATTAATCAACTGAGAAAAGAGGAGCCTCTTAGAGAAAAAAGAGTTAAGGAAAAGACTGATGTCAATGAGTTCAGACACAAGGTGTAGTGGAGGTAGGTTTCATTCCACTAGGATCAAGTGAAAGGTTCTTGATCTATTGTTACTCAAAGATGCTTCTGGATCTGATTGTATCAGAATTGAAGAGAAATTCTTAATTAGCAGGATCAAGATTCAAATGCTGATCCAGTGATGACGTTTAACAACCTATCAAAGCTATACAGCAGTACAGCAAGTGATGTACCAATCCGTGCCATTTTATAGTCCCTAAGCAAAAAGAAGAAACACCAATTAAATGGTATAGTCCAATTCATGAGCTTGGTTAGTTCATATGTAGTGGTCCGAGTGGTTTTGTACCCTAAGCAAGACTGCTTAAGTTGTCGATTAGAATAAAAAATATAAGGGAAGTAAAATAACTGGTAAGGGTTTTAGACATGAACTTATTCATATAGTTCTCTGGGTAACTTTTCTCTCCATAACAAAGAATTTTAACGAACTATTCTCAGTATTATTATAAAAAAATCTGTGGCGTCATTAAACACACTACTCACATCCACAGGATAAAAAATTGACAAGCCTTCTTGCATTAAGATGTCCTTTTCAGCTGCTATTTAAATACCTTGAAGATGGTGAGAGCTCAACTTTGAGTGAGGCCTTGTTGACTTGGGATAAGAATTCTTACTAATCAACAAACAAACTACAGATCCTGACTTAAGGATCATGAATACTACTGGTCTGTATCAGATCACAGTTAACAGCCAGTGAAATAAAATGAGAGGCCATTATAGCCAAGATTTCAAGCATACGGAAACAAGATGCCATCAAAAGGAAAGGGCATGAGTGAAGAGAAAATGAAAAGGTTAAAAGAAAAGGTAATAGTCATTTTTATTCTTCTTCCTCCAATTTTCTTTCAAGTATACACCAGCCTGTCTACTCACTGCTCATTTCTCTTTTCTATTTTTACTTGGATCAAGACTCCTCTTCCACTTCTCTCTGACAAAGAATAAGAATCAGCCAAAATATTGCAAATAGATGAGAGTCCTAAATCTAATAAAAAATTGAGGTCCGATTCAGTCAGCATCAAAGAATGTGCTTAGTCTAGTTTTGCTGAAACTAATTAGTATTGGTCAGGTTTTGACCAACTGGAACTATTAAGATATAGATCACATTCACTGAAACAAAATTTCTAGCTAAAACATTGTGGTGTATGAACACCAACTTGATTCCTTTCCTAGTAGACATCAAAAAAAGAGTGCTTCTGGTTATCATTAAGCAGCATAGAAAATTAATCTAAAATTGGTGCACACTGGACCTCACTCCCTGATTATTCACTTTTGTGAAGGGAACTCTACAATGTAGAATCTTTTTTTGCGTTTGGAGCATCAGTAGAGACATAGGGAATTGATACAACCTTAGGTTTCCAGCACTAGGAAAAAAATTTACATTCCTTACAAACATAAAAATCCTTCCAGGAAATGCATGAATAAGTTTCATACAACAAAAAAAACATTTTATAGAATAGTGTCATCTAAAGTGATAGGTATTACCTAAGCATCACAAATCAGCCCTCCTCAAGAAAAATAATGGTGAAAGTTGTTCATAAATTTTCATATAGTGCTTGGCCCATCCCCTAGTTCTGGTACTACAGGCTTTTCGATTTCTGATTTTTCATAAGTAAAAAAGAGTGAGATTGTGATTTAAGTGGCACTACATTGGGCTTGATTACATGGAACTATGGATCAATTCTTTGCCTAACCTTCCACTCAAATGGGTCAACTACGGAAACAATGCACTGCAATCCAACGGACGCATTTCCAAAATAGGGCAAGACGAAGGATTACAGGTAACAAGGGGAGGGAGGGAGGGATCTAGTGGACGAGCCTGAGTGGCGAAATCTTCGAGGAGGCCATCCTTCCCGATGCCGTGCTCGAGGCAGAGCTGCTTCCAGAACTCCATGCCGATCTGGTTGCCACATTGCCCGACCTGGATGGTGATGATCTCGCGAGGCATCTCGACGACTGGGGGGCAGGGGGGAGAGCGAGTTCCTGGAGGAGGAAGAGGCAGCGTTACTTCGTCGTTGGAGGAGGCGCAGATGCGCTGCTCTCTACTCCGGGCTCGCAGTTGCTGGTGGCGACGCGGAGGAAGGAAGAGGAGGAAAAAGGGCTTCTTCGAAAAGAAGGCGAGGGAAATAATGAAAAGGATGGAGGGTTTAAGGATGCAGAAGAAGTATATAATTATTTATTTATATTTAGATGAATGATGCAGATGTATATATATATATTAAAGAAATTATTTGTAAACTAAAATGATGTGCGTATATAAAATATAAATCTAGGTTTTAAAGACTTAAAGTAATAGGATTTCCTTTGTTTTATAAGAAATTCTAATATTCCGAATAGAAAATTGAGTGAAAAAGTGAGCAGAGATGTATATATATATATAATAAATTATTTAAATTTTAAAATATATACTTATACCTCTCGGTGTGGTATTAATAATATATTATTTATCATGTATACAAAAGTATATATTTCTTTGGTTAGAGTAATTATGCTCCATAAAATAAGTTTATGAAGTCTTAGGTCTATACATAATTAGGTTTATACTGTAAGCCTATAAGTCAAGTATGAGCTTTGTAAGGGTATTTTGAAGAAAAATGAATGTATTCATCACTATTATAATTCATTTAGATGATCTTTTATATAAAATATTATATAAGTTGTGCCACACATGTTGTGTCGTTCCATTTTGCCTCACGGCCTGACATAACATATAATAAGATTCAAGCCAAGCTAGGCTCGTGTTGTCCATAAGCAACACAACTTGATTTATATATCTAGATAGAAATCACACTGTTTAATAGGTTGTGCAATGAAACATCACCAACACTACTAATCTGTACATGTTTGCTTATAGTTATCCCATTAACTTTATGATAATCAACTTTTTGCCTTTCGAGTTTTTATAGGAGATGATCCTAACTATTTTTAAAACTATCTATTATGAACTTAATTCAATAGTTTAACTATATCTGTGATGATTCTTCATCACAGGTTGAGTCATACTAATACTAATAATAGGAAGTTCTAAAAATAATTAGAATTATCTCTTATAGAAAGCCCATCAATACTAACATTCAAAAAATAAAAAGTAAAGTTGATTAATTTAGCACTTTAGTGAAGATTGTAGCATTATCGAGATCACTTTCTTATAAGAAAATAAGAGGATGATCAGTTACTCAGCTCTTGTTACAATCATCTTATAATCTTATTTTCTTCAATTTTAATCAACTTGATGTGTTTTTATAGGATAAAACTTTTTATTATTGGTATCACCCAATTTGTGGTAGATAATTATTATATATCATTATATATTTAAGCCATCTACTTTTGTCTATTTTGGTCTTTCAAGCTTGTGGTAACTAGTGTAACTGACACACCCCTAAACCTGCGACTTCAATGCTCGCGGAAGATCGCCTGGGTATGCGGTATATCGCAGATGTTCTTGTGCTATACAAGCCTGCGGAAGCACAATAAAATAATAACAACAAGGAGATTTGAGAAAAGGATTACTTTATTATTATAAAGCATCGATAAAAACCCCCAAGCATCGAAGTTAACAATCCTAACTCCGGAATTCTCTCCGTACAATGATCTCGCTATAATATAATGAATATTATATTCGATGATAGTTTTAATCCCATCAACCAACCTATATATAATAAAGAAAAGAAGGAGAAGTTAAAGAAGTTTTAAGTACGGGCTGCAACCTCCATCTCGGAAATGTCGCTTCGCGGATGCATCCGTGACAATTCTCCCCCACCGAAAGATGTTGATGCCCTCATCGACTCCTTCCTAACAGAATCATGCATGTGCTCTTGGAACGATTGCAAAAGTGCCTCGCCCTCCCAACTTGCTTCCTTGACGGCTACACCAAATCTGCCACAATGCCTTCGATTGGAGCGTCCAACGTCTGAGAATCCACTCAACCATCTTCGGAGGATTCTGGAGAGCAGAGAATGCGGCCGTCCTTGCTGCAGCCGAAGAGCATCACCGTTCTCCTGGAAGAACTTAAGAAACTTGCATGGAACAATGGTTTGGACGCGCAGCTGTGGCGGAAGACGATATGTAACAAATCCCATCCACTTGGCGTCCACGAGAGACCCATTTGATTGGGATATCCACGCCTTACGTTCGTGCACCTCCTGCGTTCTCCGCCACGTTTGCGGTGACCACTTCGGAAGAACTCCGCCACCGAAACAGACCACACGTGAGCGGCAAAATAGATCGTCTCGCTTCCTCCTTCGTCGCCGAGACCTCTCCCTTTCATTGAGTCCAATCTTCAACGACGCCTGTAGGGTGAATCGTCCCGCCCCCAAAAATCCTGTCCACCTGTTTCTGAGATTGGAGAAGCGAAGGTGGTGTCGGGCGATCCTGCGCGGTGGAGGTTGAAGCGAATATGTGATGGAACCAAGTCGCTTGTTGACTACAAATGGTTCATCGCACCTGGAAAACAACTCTCTCCGCACATGGGATCGCTGCACACGCCTCCACATCTGCAGAGAACGTGTAAGAAGAACTTTGTCCCCTGCAATAGATTCTCTTGGTTGACGATGGGCGTCGGTGTGCGACTTTACTCGTCGCCAAGACTTCTCTGAGCATTCCCACATGCCCATCTACTCCTGGCGATCTTGGACGACCCCGACAACATCTGAACAGCGCTCCTTATCTCCGTGGGACGCTTCGAGGAAGCGTATCTGTAATGTCGGAGAGATGCACAAACGAGGCAGGAGAGGTGAACGTGGAGTCCTCCTCTATATTTGTGAAGCGAGGAAAACTCGATCACCTACGGCAACCTCCTTTGGGCGGCAGCGAGGGTCGGCGTGCTTCGTCATTCGCCGCCGGATCTTCCCCAAAATCCTTCAATTGTTCGCTAGTTCCGAAGGATCCTTCCTTGTCGCCGAAGTCTGCTGGTTCCCACCTTCGAATCCGTGCGTTCTTTCCAGTGCTACCTCCTCCACACCGGACGCCGAACTCTCGACCTTCCATATAGCAGCGAGGAGAACTCCTTCGTGATGCAACCCCTACACGAGTTGCATCGCAGCGATCACCTCGACGTCCGCCTTCCGTCCCTTGTCTACATTTATTTGTTGCAGAGGCATCGTGCGAACGATGACGGGAAGATCCATTGCTTCCACCGCTAGCTTCTCTTCCGCCGTTTGGATGGTCGCCAACTCCTCCTGCCGACGACATTGGTGCGATGGATGAGATTCCCCACATCGGTCGCACCCCCTCTGTTTTTGACGCGAGTTATTCGCATCCACCGTAGAAGCGTATTCCCTTCTGCCTGGAGACGCACTGAATTGACGTCGTCCGCCCATCCTCGCCGATTGATCGTGAGTAGGAGAAGGTGCTGCATCGGAGCAAGGCGTAGCATTGTCCGCCCGCCAGTCAAGCAAACTCTCGGCGGTGACGATGGCCTCTTGTAAATCCCTTACACCCTTGCGCATCAACTCGTTCCGGACCCATGGGTTTAGTCCTCTGAGGAACGCGAATAGTTGATCAGCCTCCGGAGATCTAGGATGACCGTGTTGAACTCCTGGACATATTCCCGAATTGATCGGGTTTGTTGCAGTCGTTGTAGCCGCTCATGAGCAAGCCATGTAGCGTTCGCCGGAAGAAATTACCGTCGAAGCTCCCTCGTCATGGCTGTCCAACTTGTGATCGTCGCCCCCTTTCCGTGGAGATGTGGATCACAACGCACTCTCCACCATTTCTTGGCATCACCTACAAGAAAAGCAGTGGCCATATCTACTTGATCTTCATCATCAAGCTTGGCGGCTTTAAAAAAACGTTCCATGTCCCATATGAAGTTCTCTAGAACTTCGGCACTTTGAACACCGGCGAAAGTGGAGGGATTCGGGATGCGTATATTCAGTTTTGAGGAGGTGCGGGTGTCCGCAGGTCGACGGGAATTGGAGTGGCTCGTTTCCGCTCCCAGCGAGGGTCCCTGTCCGTTGTCATCTCCCCTCTGTACCAGCGAACTAGGTTCTACGATTCCGGATACCTGTTCGTTGATGGTTCGCATTCGCTCGATGTCAGTGTAGAGCCGCGCGAACATCATATGCATCTCCTCCATACGGGTTTGCAATGAGGAAAAATTTGCATCGCCTGTGGCTTGCGAGGCTTTTATCAATTCCTCCATTGCGCCCACCTTCTTCTCCAACTTTTCGAACTCCTGCTTTGTCACCATGGTGTTTGTTCGTGAAGGTGTCAAAGTCGCTTACAGAACTTGGCTCTGATACCAATTGACACACCCATAAACTTGCGACTTCAATGCTTGCGGAAGATCGCCTAGGTATGCGGCGTATCGCAGATGTTCTTATGCGATACAAGCCTGCGGAAGCACAATAAAATAATAACAACAAGAAGATGAGGGAAAATGATTACTTTATTATTATAAAGCACCGGTAAAAACCCCCCAGCATCGGAGTTAACAATCCTAACTCTGAAATTCTCTCCGTACAATGATCTCGCTATAATATAATGAATATTATATTCGATGATAGTTTTAATCCCATCAACCGATCTATATATAACAAAGAAAAGAAGGAGAAGTTAAAGAAGTTTTAAGTACGGGCTGCAACCTCCGTCTCGGAAACGTCGCTTTGCGGATGCACCCGTGACAGTAACCGTCAAATAAGTGTAAATACTATTTAAATATTTTATTTAATACATCTTGTTTTGTAATCGTAGTATTGTATTTGATAGATGTGACATAATCATATTTATTAAAAATTAGTAAAATAAATAATATATTGAGCGTAAAATGTAAGTTATAACAAATTATTTTAAAAATAAATAATTATATTTATTTCACATTTCCAAATAATAATATAAATATATATTTTAAAAGAAAGAAAAATAGAAAAAAATTAAGATACGGAAAGAAAATAGGGAAGAAGTGATTTTTTGGTTATTCTTTAAGATCTAAAAAGTGAAATTAATAAATAGTAGAAAGCTGCTGCGAGAGTAGTTATCATCCGTTCGCTTGCAAAACAAACGCGGAGTTTTAAATCCACCTGATGCCAACTGCCAAGTAAGATACCGGCGGAATACAAGATCTAGGGTTTTTTACTTCATCCGGTCCGTTCGCTCACCCTCCCTCGCGTCACGCCTCCCAAATCTCGAGCCCCTTCGCCGTGGCCGGCGGACTCCTCCTCCACTCCATTGAGGGCATCAACTCGAGCAATTCATTTCCTTCAATGGCGGACTCCGATCTCGCCCCACCTTCATCTCCTCCGGTGTCCGCCGCCGCTGATCCTCTCGCGTCGCCGCCCCCTGTGAGTCTTTCGATCCGTTTCTCTTTCAGATCTCTGCATTTTGGCTTGGATTTTCCGTGTTACCATAGCAGTGGGAGGTAGATTTTTGAATTTGCTGGTTTATTTGATAGAAGGAGGAGGATCTGCAGCCCGTGGCGGTAAAAGTTTCGGTGAGATGGGACATTACGCCTCTTTTAGTTGCTGGGTTATATGTTCTTTCATTGAGCGTTCGATGGCTCCAATTTTATTTATTTATTTTTGCCGGATCTTTACCAGGAGCTGAATGAATCACAAGTGGAGCTGTTGTCAAGGCTTCAAGGTCTGAAGCAGGTGCGAATGTTCTGTTACTCTGTGCTTCCATTTTCTTTGACGAGACTTCTTCTCTGGTTGCGCAAAACGAATGATTCTGAATGATATGTGTGGTTCGACGATAGGACTTGCAAAGCTGGAGAAGTAATCTGGACACTCAAGTCAAGACCTACAAGGATGTGAGTGCAAATCTTCTATTCCACTGGAAGTTTCTTCTGCCTTTCTTAAAATCTCCATCATTGTGTTTATTCGAGTTTAATTCTCTGCTGCCAACTTATTCTGGGGATAAAGTCCTCAGTTATGATCTGTACTCCAATTAAGCATCGAATCTGTAGATTTTGTTTGGAAGTTCT
The DNA here is from genome assembly GCA_030544415.1 of Thalia dealbata. NCBI lineage: Eukaryota > Viridiplantae > Streptophyta > Magnoliopsida > Zingiberales > Marantaceae > Thalia > Thalia dealbata. The sequence goes on along the minus strand of CM060454.1, from coordinate 29,370,459 downwards.
ATAGTGTTTGTGTTATTTGATGAACCAGATCGTTATTCCATTAGGACAATGGTAGTTGAAACTTGGGTATCCATACACATTGACATCATGGGTTAGCACCCTTGACATCTAGGATCAGTTTATACTCAAGGTTTGTGTCTCTTTTCATAAAGAGAGGATACCATCTCTTAAATTCTTAATATTACTTCTTTCTCTTTCTTTACCGATGAGAATGATAAATGCTCATAGATCTGGTTAACCAAGAAATAGTAGATGTTCTTCCAGCTTTCACCATTTTGGTAATTTTTGTAAATAGACGCTGACAATAACTATATTTGATATATTATAATAAAAAGTTAGACAGTCTATATACAATATAGAAAATTAACTGAAAGCTATAATATTGTGATTGGATGGATTAGGTATTCTTACTGTACTCGATCACATTTTTTTGTATATTTTAACATTTTTTTAAAAGTTTCATTGTAAACAAACACAAACATCAAAATTTGCCCTTTTTACATTCCAATTATATGTTCTTACAAAAAGGTTGCCATTTGCTTTCTCTGATAGCCAACCTATAATACAAACATAAACAATATCTTCAGTATTATGTCGTAATGGCTTCTGATATAATTTAACCATATCAGGTACCAAATCGATCCTTAGTAAGTTTCTTCTGCCACATGTGATCTTGGAGTGGTAAACATGATTCCTTGAGCTAATAGACTTGTTAGCTGTTGTCACAAAAATTATGAATTCTCTGACAGAATTCAATGAGAGGCTCTCTAAGTTGATTTTGTTATATTTAGCTTGATCTTGTGTTTTTGGTACAATTGCTCGTCCCCTCTTAGCTTCCTCATGCAAAGATATTTGTTTATATCTAGTTGATATAATCACTTTTAATGATGATAGAAAGACTTAGTTATACTTTCAGTATATATAATAGTTTTTAAGGGAAACAATCATTGCTAGTTTGTTAGCATTGAAGGACATACATGAGATTTATATTTATTGAAGGGGTATTTGACAACGTTCTCAGGACATCCTGCTAACATCAATACTTCAGAACTAATATCAGAACTATCATTTGATAACTGAAGTAACTCTCTTGGAAATAGTTACTCTGAAATGCATGAATAACCAATACTTGTAATGTTACTCATGATGTTTATAATGGTCGATCTATAAATTCTCTACTCACTCTCACTTTTCTAACTCACTTAACGTTTTCTACAAGCCTACAATTATGTGCTCTTTTTACATATGTTTCATGGTTTTAGGATAAATATGGACGACTATTAGTCATTCTTTTGCAGATCTAGCATGCATCTGATAACGACTGTGATATTGTAATGAGCTGGCCTGATAGTATAGTGCTGCTACTCATTATACCATCTAGTATCTTACTACAAGAAGTGAGACTATTTAGGTAGTCTAAAAATTTCTACCCAAAATCTAGAAATCTTTGTCAAGACTGAATGTATTGCCCATTGTCATCCCTAAGCAGATGGAATTTGAGGCAAAGTTATGGTGGATTTCCTATTTGAAGCCCTAAAATATTGGGTTTGAAGTTGTTATTTGAATAGAGGCTCATTACCTTACCAAGCAAATTCAGTAATCACATGCAATTGAAGAGATACATTTATTTTGTCAGGGTTAATCTCATGCAATTAGGGATGCCCCCTGCAAAAGTATTCTAGAATGACTGTGTTTCTAGGCAAATTTTGACCATTGGACATTTCTCATGTTTGAAGACTAACAAAAGAGAAATCCAAAGAATCATTAGTTTTTCAGCTATCATAAAAAAATATTTTATCTTACCATATTATTTTTTTGTGAAATGGATAACACCTCCTAGCTAATTTTTTTATGCCAAGATGGTTGGCATGGTTACCTGATTGTATATGTTAAAACTAATTTTCGATTGTAGGCCACTGTGCCGGTCTGTTTACATATATATTTCTATTTCATACTATTGTCAACTTCTGCTAAAGGCTTGAAATTATCCTGAGTTCATTCATATAGGAGCTTTCGGAGCTGAAAAATAGACTGCACACCGACCTAGATCAGTTAAGAAATGTAAGTCATTTTTATTTTCTCTCTAATATTTTCACATTTTATGTTCAATTTCTCAACATAAATTTATCTAGGACTTCAAAGATTTGAAGATAATCCTTCAGAAGCAACAAGATGATGTCAATGCTAGCTTAAGGAATTTGGGGGTATTTATCTACCTTTTTTCTCCTGTCTCTTTCATAGTATGTTTATATTTGTATTGTATAGTTATTATGGCATAAAAGTATAAAGATATGTGGAGAAGTATAAGATATTCTCAAAGAAGTCTCAAACGGCTGGGTTGACATTCGAATTGATTGTCAACGAATCAAAGATTATGCTTTCACTTTACATGCTAACTACGGCAGCTAATAACACTATCCTCACGGAATAAATTGCATTAATGAGGTTCATCTACAATAATCAGCTTCATATTATTTTGGTTTCTAAAGTTAAGATTGCTTTTTCAGTTGACTGATGCCACCGAAAGCGAATGCTACAGCGAGAATGGCAAAGATAAACAGCAAAAGTCATCACAGGTTGGCACCGAGGGAATGGAACTTCCGGATGCTGCTGTTGACAAATTTCCTCCAAAGAAAAGTGATGCTCTTTAGATGAAAAGAACCCCGTCCTCCAAGGGAAGTTCTAAGCATTGCAACTGATGATGAGGTGAGGGTCACTCGAACTCTTAAACGGGAAAAGAACTAGTGTGCATGTTGCGGAACTATTTGTTGTTGTACCGTTTGTCCTTCTGGAGGATCTGTTGGCATCCACAAATGATCACTTGTATAGGTGTCATGCTGTCTTAGCTCTCAAATTATTAATTCAACCAAATGCCACTTAGTATAATGTTAAATCATGATTATATCTTGACCGAGTAGATGAGTTGGAGGCACCTATGATTCGCTAAATTAAATCCAGGGAAGGGCTCGTTCTGGCATTACAATTTATCTCATATTTTTAGAGAAATCTGTGCTTCGAAGTTCTGAAGCTCATCATGTTTTGTTTTTCTTTGAACTCTACACTTGCCAGATTAGTTTAGCTTTTGCTAGTCCTAAAAGCCTTCAGACCTGATCTAAGTTTCACATGTTTGGGATAAGAAGAAGAATCATATTTGTTACGATATAATAGGAAAGTAATTTCATGTTTGTTAACTATTTTATTGCTTTTATCTTTATATCACTAATGTTTTATAACAATTTCACCATTTTATTTCCATGTCACTGAACATGTCCCAGGTTTCTTTTATCAAGAATAAGAAACCTTATGTCACTGAAATAATTGGGATGAAATAGGATTTTCATCTAATATTTTAAATCACCTTATGAGAATAATGCTAATGTCAAATGGCATGGCGTTGCTTAGGGATTCTTTTAGTTAGGAATAATATTGATCGAATAAGAGTCTAGGTCAACTGTATTTTAGTTGTAATATTACCACAATTTAAACCGCTCTTAAATGTTAGAATATCAAAGAAGCAAAAATAAAATAAAATTTAAAAATCATATGTCATCCGCCCCTTAAACTTCCTATATAACCCCTCATATTGCTTCATATGGCTTGGTATTAACATACCAAGTGTATATTATCTCTATAGTTAAACTAATAATAATATTATCATAATTCTATTATTTTTTAAAAACTATATAAATTTATAATTCTTTAAAAACTATATAAATTTATAATTCAGGATTAAAAACTATAGAATTATGATAGAATTAAATTTATAATTCTATCATAATTCTATTATTTTTTAAAATCCTAAATCTTATATCAAAAAATACCAAGTCTCGTCAAATTCTAAAAAAAATTGAATAACTTATATTAATACTGAGAACTCATAATAAAAAAATATAATAAAGAAAAGTATCAATAATATAGAATAATCAGGTCAACTTATTTTAAAATTCTATCTAAAAATACATGTGAAAGTACTAAAATTTTATTTTTAACTCACGCCCGGCATGTTCTGCACTGACTTCCACAATCAATCATTTGATGCCGAGATTGCAGGAAATCAAAAAAAAGTATTCATGTATCATATACCATGCACATGAAGAAATGCCCATACATAGAAATCACAAGCGACCCATGCTCTACACAACATGATTACATTTGGCTTGCCAAAGCCTAGAGAATGTACAAATTTCAAATTTATAAGAAAGGCTGTCAAATTTTTGTTTTTTATACAAAGAAAAAAAAGTAAATAGCTTATCACTATTTAAAGCAAATCATCATTTATATCTTCTTTTACTATTCCTCCTACTATTAATCTTAAATGTCATTCACGCCAAGCAGCAGCAACATTTGATGATCAGGTTAATCCATTCACTCTCAACACCAACAGCATTTTAAGATAGAACTATCTCATTCTGAGCGGCTCGTGTTGCACAGTTGGTTAACTCTTATGCTTAGCTGCTACTTAAGAACGCAAGTAAACAAAATGGACAAAGAGTTGTCTTTTTTTTTTTAAAAAAATTTAGTGAGCATTCAACTAACAATATTGCACTTTATTACCTAGATAAGAAGATGTAAATAAATCATTAACCATCGTGTTCGATTAAAAAAAACTTGGCAGCAGTCCATCCCTAAAAGGTGTAAACCAACTCATTGAAACAATGCATCTATTAGTATGCCAACAAGTATATTGAAATGCTTCCCACTATACGATGATGAACAGCATTTTTTATCTGAAACTTGACAAATATGTAAAATAAGAAAACACGAGAAAGAAGAGAGAGAGAATTGGCAGAGGAGAAAAGATGCATGACCAGAGAGATACATCACCAAACTAATCTAATTTGTCATGCAACTCAATTCCCACAAGCAGTGAGCAGGAAGAAGAATGCAAAGTTGCAAAAGATGAAGAATTGCTGTGTGCATATGTCACTGCCAAAATGGTTTCTGATGTTAAATTACCAACATCAGAGTTCGACGCTCGAGAATCAAAAGTCAGCTAAAATTAATCTGAAGGCCTTCCCCGCCAACCTTGACTTGCAAGCATACGAAACCACATAACTCGAGTTCAGCAACAACTTTTTCTGTAAATTTGGAAGAAAGCACTATGGTGTTGGTCAAGGAAAGTGCAGAAGACAAGATGGAGAAACAAATATGCATGGAATTTGCACCAGAATGTACACAAAACATGCTGTTGTCTGTGATGTACTTGTATCTAAAAGTAGCAGCATTACTAAGCAAAAGTAAAAGATTCAAATAAAATGTTCTATGATCTACAAGCTCCTCTAACAACTACATCGAAGGATCTCTATGCCATACCTTTTTAGATATAAAGTAACTGTAGCATTAATTAAAAAGAAAAACCAGTCAACATGATGAGTATGAAAGCCTTCTTTCTCCGAATGATGAAATAAAAAATTATTGAGAACTACAGTATATTTTCTAACCTCTGTTTTTTATTCTCATGTCATTGCAACGATTGTTGAAGTAGCAAGGTTTTTAAAGTGTATGTTTTTTTTCTAATCAGACAGCAAATACAGTGATGCCACTAGAAGTGCTTTAATAGGCTCCACTCTTGTATACTTCCGCCAGAGATACTACTAACACTGTAATTGTTGTCCAAAGGATGGATGCAATGTATCTCATCATTTCATCAGATTTCATCTGAACCTAGTCATGCACCATATGTATTAAATAGTGGCATGATTATTGCATATTAGACACTAAAATCTAGTTGCTACTTAGATTTCTTTTCAATGAACTATGGCTTCAAATTCTAATATACAATTTAAAAAGTTCTTTTAAGCCTTAATCCTTCATAACTAGTGCAACAACAATCCTCATATCCACTTATATGATTCCATTGCTGAATCTCCATACATAAAAAACCATACGTAAGACATGTTTTTTCACTTAAAAATATAGAAAAGTTGACATTAAAAATATGAATCTATATAGATAATACACCCAGATGTTATGTCGCTAAGTAAAAAGAATAATATGGATGCTTTTAAATATAAAATGGTGAACACTTTAACATTATACTGACTGTATGAAAGACAAAAAATTCTGCGATAAACATGGGGATATGTTCCTGAAATGATGTTCATATAAGCATGTATTGGACATCTATCATATGTTTCTTTCCATACAGAACAACGAAGGTCTTCTAACTTTATTTTTAATTATTTATTTCCAATATATTACTAAAATATTGATGACTTTGTTCTCTATGTCTATCATCATTCTCATTGATATGAATGAACAAAGAAAATAATGAATTTAACCAACTCATTTCAAAGATATGATTCTGTTGAGAATTTAACATTGTTACTAGAACATACTCCACTAGTCCGCTCGATTCTCCTTCAGAATCTAACTGCCAAAATGTAAGTAACTAGTAGAAACAAGCAACCTAGTTTTCATGTTGTAACAATTAATTATACTAAAAAGCAAATGTCTAGGAAGTAATTGATATAACCTAGTAGCCTATATGAGGCTAAAGCCTTGAAAGTGTAGGAAGTGCACTCTATTGACTATATTGTTACATTGACCAAGAATCTAAATCTTCCACCATCTTCTTAAGACATGAAATGCACAAAAACCCTTCCATTTTCTGCATGGAGACTTCTCAAGTCAAAGAATGCCATATAATCACATCAATAATTCCCTTGGTGTAGACAGAAAAAAAACTGTTCTGCTAGAAATTAGTTTGACTAGTGATATAGCCCTTAAGAGGGTACTCAGGTAAGTATACTTGAATAGTTGTATTATCCCCAAAATAGGCAAAAGGAAAATTTTACAATTTTTTGTTGTACCAGTAGATTCTAGCACAATATGATCTAAATTCTCCAATAAATTGGTGGTCAACCATATAGATAAACCATGACGTCCAGCTTCTTTAGGTTCAAATCCCTTGCTGTTTTAAATCTCAAGAAACAAGGAAAAAAAGATATGTTACATCTTCTTGTTAGATATAACATTTCATACATTTCTATTCTCCACATGAATGGTGCATGATGGAGGAAACATTTCCTGACATTCTTACACAATGTTAGACTTTTAGGTATGCTAAAAAGCAATTTATTGGAAAATCAGGAGCTTCAGCCATCTTTTTCTAGGCTAAAGCAATAAAAACCAAGGAAAAAGAGCTAAATGTGAGTCTTTCAAAAGATGTTTAAGTTGGGCATCAAGATATACTTGGCAAATTGTACTTTGTCATTTGTCTAAAATCAGAAATCACACTAGGACTCTAATATAAACTGGAAGAAGTGAATTTCACGATGAATATACAATAGAAAAATAGGGGCATCAAGTAAGGAATAAGAAATACGACATAGAAAAATATCAACAAGAAGGATACATGTTGGTAAAAGAGTCAAAACACACCCCCCACCACCAGCCCCAGTCAGCTTTGATACTAATTTATGTTTCAGTGTTGTCTGAACCACAGTTTCTATAGAAGCATGGCTTACCCCCATGCACTGAAGTAATCCTTGGTTCATTTTCATTAATTCCTCTATCTTCTCTTCTCTTGCAGTAGCAGATATGTCATCTCGGCAAGGTGATTGAATAATGTTGCATAATTCCTTACTGATGCAGTCAACTGCAGTAATCACAGATGCCATAGCATCCTGATGCCGTGAGGCTCTTTCAGATACAGCAGCAACCAATGCTTTTGTGTCTCTTTCTACTTTTGTATTGGTTATGAGCATTTTCAGAGGTGCACTGGATTTGATACGAGTCATTTTCCCCAATCTGAACTGAATCATGCTACCTGTTATAGGAACATTCAAATATGAACTATAAAGATCAAGCTGCTCTTCCAGATCGATTATAAAAACTCTAGTATGGAGAATTATGAATTAGTAAATAGTAGATACATTACAAAAATAAGCTAGAACACTGGTTTGTATCGAAACAGTATAAGATGTTGACCGAGATCCATAAAAAAAAACAAAACTTTGTTTCAATAGACTATGGTAGAGTAAGGCAGAAACAGAATAAATTACCAACTCAAAACACCATTTAAGTTTACAAGGTAACATACCAAAAGTGCTTACTGTGTTATCAACGCCAGAAGGTTTCCCATGAATGATCCTTTCACCTTCCAAGGCCCATTTGTTCACCAGTTCAAGTTCATCGTCGTGTAACTTCAGCCATCCGCTTTTAGATCTGTCAATGCTAATGAAATCAGATAAAGCGAGCAAAGCTGCCACAAGTGCGACGCAGAGAGACGCAGATGAACCCAAGCCTGCGCCAGTGGGAAGATCCGAGAAGATAACAACCTTTCCTGGTTTGTAACTGGGAAGACAATAAATACGTCCATGATCACGATCACACAAGAACAACGATGAACCGAAAAGACAAGCGTCGGCGTGGATTACCCATGGACTGAGGTGTAGAGATGGATGAACGCGCACAGCCCGGAAGAAACAGAAATATTTGCTTCCGGCATGCCCTGCTCTGAAACTAGGGCCGAGATCAATTTGATTCGATCCGGCGAGCACGAAACCGGCGTCGAAGAGATATTTGGTTCCCCTAAACCCTCCTTCAATCTGGAGGACGGCCAAGAGAACGCCAAGCCCATGTCTTTAAGCTCTAAATCTATCGATCCATCGCCCGTCTCTGGAAACACCAAGGAAAGATAACAACTCTGAGAATCCTGAAATCAAATACCTCAGGACAACAAATTCCAACGCAGAGAGGGGGGGGGGATGTCGAACCATGGGGGTGATCTAGGCGGAAGGAGACGTTGGTGTAGAGGTCGATGGCGGCGGCGACGGCGGTGGAACCGTGGACGACGGTGTGCTCGCCGGAGAGAATGATCTTGCCGGGAGCCCGGGTTCGGACCTCCGCCATTGGAGGCAGATGGAGGTGGCGGGGCACAGAGAGAGCGCTGGAGAGCCCAAATGGGAGGATCCAACGACAAACGTATAAAATGACAAGTCAAGAGAGGAGAGAGAACTTGAAAATTATATCCCCCGCTGTCGTCCGTCACTCTATTTATTATTTTTAAGAATTTGCTGCGAACGAAACGAAACATAATTTAATTTCATCTAATATTATATATAAGGAATAATTCTACCCTCCACTATTGTCACACCCTTCAAACGCGTGGACGGAGATTACGTCCGGGTATGCGGCGTGTCGTCAAGGCACTTAGACGACACAAGCCTGGAAGGTGGCGAACACCAAACCCGAAGGGATGAGGGGAAAAATGATTAATTTATTCTTTCAAAAGCACCGATAAAAATCCTCAAGTTCCGGAGTTATTATATCAACTCCGTCTTTCTCTCCTCCCAACAATCTCTCAGGAATATAATATATATATTCGATGATGAAGTTTCCTTCATCCATTTACAGATATAAATAGTATAAAATATAGAAGAGGTTTGAGAAGTTAAGTTACGGGATGCAACCTCCGTCTCGGAAGCGTCGCTTCGCAGATGCACCCGTGACAATTCTCCCCCACCGAAAGACATCGATGCCCTCATCGACTCCATCGTAACTCCATGGTAAACATGTTTCCGAAACTATTGGAAAGATGCTTCGCTCGTCCAACGACTCGCCTTTCTCTTGAACCAAAGACGCCACAACTCCTTCGGCTCGAACCGCCCAGCACTCCGTGATGTTTGCAGCGTGCTTCGGAGGATAGCGGAAAGGAGATGGCATCATCCACTCTTGCTGCGGGAAAGTCGCGGCATCACCATCACGACGTGCCTTGAGGAACTGATAGCGAAGGTGGAAGTGTGAGCTGGTATGCGATGAAACCATGTCGCCTTCCCAGCTTGCGTCCTCGATGGGAGCCCTCGCCCACTTCACCAAGCACTCCACGATGTCGCCGGGTTCGAATGTGCGATGGTCCCACGCTCGATCAAACCTCCGCGAAGAGTTACGAAAACTGGGTTGGACGCACAGCCGTGGCGGAAGTGGATGTGCAACAGAACCAATCCACTTGGTGATCACTATGGACCCCTCGCATCAGGATATTGATGCCCTATGCTCGTGTACCTTCTGCGTTCTCCGCCACGTCTGCGGAGACAACTTCGAAAGAACTCCGCCATCGAAACGAACCACCCGTGGGCGACGATAGCGATCGACTCGCTTCTTCCTTCGTCGCTGAAACTTCTCCAAGCCTTCCCGCACACCCCTCTGCTCCTGGCGATTTTGGACGACCCTGGCGGCATCTGGACAGCGCTCTTCGTCGTCGTGGGATGCTTTGAGGAAGCGTATGAAAGATGCAGGATAGATGCGAAAACGGGGCGGGAGACGCGGAAGTGGAACTCTCCCCCATACCTGCGGAGCGAGTTTACGAAGAACTCGACCACTCACAGCAAGCTTCCTTGGGCGGCGATGTGGGTCGGTGTGCTTTGTTAATCGCGGCCCCAAACTCTCCCGATCATTCGCCAGTCGCTCCAGTTGCTTTTGGATGAAGCGATTGACAGCCGGATCACGCTCGTCGCGAGCCATCTCAATCGGGAAAAAGAAATTGTTGCCCCTTCTGCGATTGCGAAGAACCCTTCCCTATCACCGAAATCCGCTGGCTCCGAACTCGTTAGTTATTTTCGGTGATGTCTCCCCCGACCCTGACGCCGAACTCTCGCCCTTCCGTATGGCAATGAGGGTGACTTCTCCGCGGCACGATCCCTGGACTAGTTGCATCGCGGAGATGATGCCAACGTCAATGCTCTGCTTTTCGACCCCTCTTCTAGATGGAGCAGCAACAAATTTGATGAATCCGGGCTGTATCGAGTCCAATATCATCAGTCCCCCCAAGTAGGGAGCCACCATCGCCTGGGTTTGAAGGAGGAAGTCATTGCCTAGTATGATCCCGAAATCATTCAAGGGGATCACCGTAAAGTCGACTTCTCCACTCCAGCCTCCGAGAGTCATGGGTACATGCTTCATCACCCCCACAACCTTCGCTGGCTGCGTGTTGACAGTCTTAATGTTGAACCCGCTCTTCTCCATGGGCAAATCCAGATTCTTCGCCATCTCCACGCTCACGAAATTATGAGTGGCTCCGGAATCAACCATGTCCGAACAAAACTTCCCATTCACCTGCAAAGGAACATATATTCGATGGCAATCCCGTCCTTTACGGATTACATTGATTTGTTGCAGAGGAGTCGCGCGGACGATGACGGGAGACTCCGTCTCTTCCGCTACTGTCTTCTCTTCCCCCGTCGCCAACTCCTCCGTGGCCTGTATTGCCGCCAACCCATCCTGGCGACGACACTGCTGCAGGGGGTGCGGTCCTCCGCATCGTTCGCATCCTCCCTGCCTTCCTTCGTTCATGGAGACGCCCTGTTGCGAGTTGATAGCCCCCGTAGAGTCCGTCTTCCCTTGAGCCGACCCGAACTGACGACGTCCGCTCGCTCTTGCTTGCTGGTAGCGAGTGGGAGAGGTTCTTCCGTCGAAGCGTGGCACCGGGTTACTTGTCCCTCAGTCAAGTAATCCTTCTACGGTGGAGATAGCTTCCTGTAGATCCCGTACGCCCTTCCGCATCAGTTCACTTCGGGCCCAAGGTTGAAGACCTCGAAGGAACGCGAACATCTGGTCGGCTTCCGACATGTCGCGAAGGTCCAAGATGATCGTGTTGAAATCCTGGACATATTCCCGAATTGATCGGGTTTGTTGCAGTTGTTGTAGACGCTCACGGGCCAGCCATGCCACGTTCGTCGGGAGAAATTGGCGACGGAGTTCCCTCGTCATGGCTGCCAAATGGTGATCGCTTCACCCTTCTTGCGAAGATGGGGGTCACAATGCACCCTCCACCACTTCTTCGCGTCGCCTATAAGAAATGCGGCGGCCATGTCAACTTGATCTTCGTCGTCAAGTTTGGTTGCCTTGAAGAATCGTTCCATGTCCCATATGAAGTTCTCCAGAACTTCGGCACTTCGGACTCCGGCGAACGTAGAAGGATCAGGGATGCGGACGTTCGGTTTTGAGGATGCACGAACGTCCCCTGGTTGTCGGGAGTCGGAACGGTATGCATCCGTTCCCAGCGAGAATTCTTGCACCATGTCACCTTCCTTCGGCGCCCGAGAACTTGGTTCTGCGATCTCAGACGTCTGTTCGTTGGTGGTCTGAGTTCGCTCGAGGTCGCTACAGAGACGCAAGAACATCATCTGCATCTCTTCCATGCGCGATTGTAAGGAAGAAAAGTTTGCGTCGCCAGTGGCTTGCGATGCCTTTATCAACTCCTCCATCGTGGCCACCTTCTTCTCCAGCTTCTCAAACTCTTGTTTGGTCACCATGGCGATTGTTGAGATGTTGCACCGAACTTCGTTCTTCGGATGGTGTTCAGAACTTGCTCTGATACCAATTGTCACACCCTTCAAACGTGGACGAAGATTACGTCCGGGTATGCGGCGTGTCGTCGAGGCACTTAGACGACACAAGCCTGGAAGGTGGCGAAGAACACCAAACCCGAAGGGATGAGGGGAAAAAGGATTACTTTATTCTTTCAAAAGCACCGGTAAAAACCCTCAAATTGCGGAGTTATTATATCAACTTCGTCTTTCTCTCCTCCCAACAATCTCTCAGGAATATAATATATATATTCGATGATGAAGTTTCCTTCATCCGTTTACAGATATAAATAGTATAAAATATAGAAGAGGTTTGGGAAGTTAAGTTACGGGATGCACCCGTGATGCAAAGATACGAGTCTGGGTGCGCTGAGGCGTGGCAGGTCCTCGGGCGGAATATAATATATATATTCGATGATGAAGTTTCCTTCATCCGTTTACAGATATAAATAGTATAAAATATAGAAGAGAGTATAAAATATAGAAGAGGTTTGGGAAGTTAAGTTACGGGATGCACCCGTGATGCAAAGATACGAGTCTGGGTGCGCTGAGGCGTGGCAGGTCCTTCTACATGGGGCCACATGTGGGGTACGCTGTATCTGAGGTGTCCGATGGGGTGAGCCCCTCCGGCAGCTGATGGTGTCATGCTAGCTTATCTGTCCCTCAAGTCACCTCGACCCCTCTGTGATGTCGACCTCTTTCTCTTTCACCACTCCCTGTGTGCACGAGTGGACTGAACCAGCCTACCCCCTTTTACTCATGTAGTATTTTGCATCATTTTCTTCCTTGCATGTGAACATGTAGGTAATATAATAATTACGTCTTAGTGGGTAATCGAATGCAGGTCAATACTAGGACATGTTTGCAATGTCCCACCTTGCTAGTTATTAGATATGACCGCTAGATAATATTTGAGAGTCATTAGTTGAAACTATGGATGACTTAGAATTCTAATTAGCTCACAATAGTATTGGAACTTAGGTGATTAGGTTGTAGAGTAATGGTGGATAAGTAGTTAGGGTAGATTATGTTGGATAAACTAAATTGAGTTGAACAACATTTAACTAAATTGGGTTGAGATGAGTTTAAAGAAAATAAGGAGAGGTGGTTAGTTTAGCTTATTAAAAATAAAATAGATGATACTTAATATTAGAAATAATCTCTAAAGTTAATGATATTTATAATAGGTAGGTCACCTCGAATTATTTAACGACGCGCAAGCTATTGTACGGTTGGTTCCGAAGGATGAATTACAACATCCAGGTGCGCTGGTTCACTACAGTAGACTACTTTCAAGATTGTGAAAATTAAGGAGATGATAATACTACTGCTTAGAAAACTGATATTTAAATTAATCTTAATGTTTGTCTGTGTGTTAAATAATCTTGCTCTTATTATATGTAGTCTGAACCTTGCTTATATGATATGTGGTAGTTTTAACCTTGCTTATGTGATCTACTTATAACATTGTATGTGCTATTATCTGAGAATGCTAGAATGCTCTTATTTCCTTTTATTCTTATCAGCCATGATGTCATGATAAATAAAATATTAGTGTTCCATTTATGGGTATGATGTAGATAAGTAGATAACACTAGAGTTGACATCTACCCGGACAATCAAAAATAGAATCTATGGTCATATGACACTATCACACATATGTGAGGAAATATTAACGATACATCATGGCAGATATTTTGAACTACGGATACGGGTTTTGACCCTCCGAAAACCATACCACCTAAAAGGAAAAATTTATAAAGGACATAAATGGTAGAATTTACTATGGATCGGCTTATCGCCAAGAATCTCGTGACTTAGTCACCATACCCGTACGTGTGACGCGAAGTCGCCACCGTGATAGTCTTAATATGGTTAGCTGGGGGTGCGATCATACCGATGATCTTGCTAGCATATCGCCGAGGTTGTAGTATTTTGGTGGCCGCTAGAATGCTCACCTCCTGGCCGGCATCGCTGCTTTTGAATTGGGACGGTCAGCTCTTCCGCATAGCCTTGGACAGTGGATCCATGGACCACACGACTATACCAGACGTACTGCAGACGTTCTGAAGAGTAGTCCGGATCCTGGGGTTTAATTAAATATCGGCTAGTCGTGGCCGTTGTATACATTTAGGTGCGGTGACCCTGTCCAGGGGACAGTGTGTAGTACTACACGAGTTGCTCCATCGATTGTCTGGGGAAGACGCATGGAGTGACGGGTCGCTAGGTCGTGGCGTTGAAGAGATTCGCCTAGCGTACCAATAAAGAGGGAATCACGGTCACCCGACCTCTTCGCCAACATCAGTGTGACGGGCATAGGTAGAGACATAGACAAAGGACACTGATGGGCTTATGAGCACTCCCTGATCAGGAGCTCTCCTAAGCATAGGCTGGCTGCTCAGAACACAATATTTTAATGACATGATACATTATTTGTGATTGTTACTTAGAGACATCTACATACACCTTGTTTATAGTTTGAATTACATACATCTTATACATGCTCTATTTATGAATACTTCATGCTTTATTCATTGTCCTTACATGTTTCCTTGCTTTACCGAATAATTTACATACACCTTAGAATCTCCCTTTTCCTACTTGAAATATTCTACTACGGTTAGAGCTGTAAGCACAAAGCCGCAAGGCTGAGCACACTGCGTTCAAATGTGTGCAAGTTTAACACGTGATCGGCCGAGATAGCTGATAGACATGAAGTTGGTTGCAAATCTAGTTATTTTAACATTTGTGTTATCATAGTGATTGTAGTAGGTATATCGGGACTGTGTTAGAAAAGTCAAGGTAATTGATTTAAATATATATTCCGCTGACTTGATGATGTATGTGAGTTGTATAAATCTATAAATGCCTTGTATGGGTCCTTTGGGCTCATACGGCGGTTGTCACGTGTTCGGCAGATGGGTCGGGGCGTGACAGCCGTGCTGTCTGCTGGAGTAGGTGCAACTGCTGGGGCAGGAGCTGTCTGGACTACCTGCGGTGCTGGTGGACCCACTGGTGCAATAGGAGGTGGAGGAGGAGATGCCATCGCCTGAGGTACCTCGGGCTCACGCTGTGCAGGGGGATTCAGAATGCTGACCATCGCGCTGGCCACCGCTGCTGCTATTATGTTCAGTTGTCCCTGAGCAACGGGTGCCTGCCCAGATGGCACTGTAGACCCAGTCCTCTGTTTCGATATCCGACGAGAACTCGAGCTCCGTAGTGTCCCTGAAGATGCCTGCTGGGGGACTAACGACAACGGTGCTCCCGGGGAACCCCCATCCGCACCGACTACTGGTGCCGGTGCAGGTGGCGCTAGCGCGGGTGGCTCTGCCGGCGGACGGGATGTAGCAGTCGTCTGGTTTGGAGGCTCTACAACCTTTCGGGGCTCCCCGGTTTCCTCTTTGGTAATGCGTCAAACATCTGTACGAAACAGAATTTTAATCAGTGCACCTCATATGAATTTCGATTTCACACTCAATCCCCTTACACGTGGTCTTCCTATGGTTAACCGACCGAACCACTAACGATCCTAATTATATCGGGACTGACTTCCTTAACTCTTACGATCCTGAGTCAGACTCTAAAATGACTTAGGTCATTAAAATGTTTATAACCTAAGCTCTGATACCACTTTAATTGTCACGCCCCGACCCTCCTATCAGCCACATGGCAACCACAGTATGAACCCTGTGATCCATACAAGGCATAAAGAGTACATGTCAATCTAAAATCAATAAAACACCAATATAATCCATTTAGTACAGTCCCAATATATCCATACTACAAATCTAGAATCGCAACGTAAACATCTAAATAATTGCAGAATTATACCTCCGATAACGTAGTCCTCGTCAACAACAACAACTACCGCATGTAAAACCTGCACACACGAAAAAGCGGTGTGCTCAGCCTTGCGGCATAGTGCGAATTTATGGCTCGAAACCGAATAAGGAATTCAAAGGCTAGGAGGATTAATCTAGGATGCCTTGGGTTTATTAACAGTCATTTTCATATAATGCATGTGAAACATATCATAGATGCAAAAATAACTGTGTAAGTAAATACAACATGGATAACACTAGATGTCACCTAAAATGTATCTGACAACTACGTCATCAGTATAATCGTATATCATCTATAGTGAAATGTGGTTATAATATCAAGACTCGGGCTACCGGCCTATACTTGGTGAGTTGGTGGAGAGGACGGGTGACCCTTGATCGCTCTCCTTTGTCTCGCTAGTCGTCTACGATGCCTCCCCTAGCAAAACTGTCGTGCTCTTACATCCTCCCCGGACTCTGTAAGGGCAACGACGACTCGTGTAGTACTACAACACTATCTGAAGACAGGGTCACCATCAACAATAATCCATCGACCACGGCTAGTCGATATAATACAACCCTAAGATCCGGACTACTAATCCGACCGTCTGTAGAACGTCAGGGATGATAGCCGTGTGGTCTACGGATCCACTGTCCAAGACTATCCGGGGGGAGTCACCGTCCCAGTCTCCAAGCAGCGGTGCCTGCCAGGAGGTGTGCATACTAGCGGTCGCTGGAATTCTACAACCTCGGCGACACATTTGCTAGGTTCGTGTTTTGGTTCGTTCCGGCTAGTCATCTCAGGACTATCACGGTGTCGCCTAGACGGCACACGTGCGAGTATAAGTTTCTGGGTAGGGACTTACTCCGCATTTCCGATCTAATATGACCTCGGAGGTTGTACAGTCTCTTTCCCTACCAGTCTCCCAGTAACTAAGCTAAGTATAGCCTAGGGAGTGGTGTGTGGCGGAGCATCACCATTTTGACCATCGGCGTACACGATGGTCAAACGGGGTATATAAGGAATACCCCTTTCTATCTGATTTCCAGTGATGTCTCCTAAGGAGTTCTAACATGTCATCATTCTTAACTATATCTGCATGGTGGTCGCGCTATCATAGCATAAATAAATAACATAGCATGCAGAACAAGATTCATAGACATGTTAAATATATAGCATGGTAAACATGACGTATCATGCATGTAGATCAAGTAAATCACACTATCATGCATTTATATATAAACATAGCATGTATTTCATTTTTATCATATTTTAGGCATCCAAAAATTTTCCTAAGAAAACCCCGGCAGGAATTCCCTAGCTTGAATAAATTCTACATTCGATGAACCAACGCACCTGAATCGCGACATGAGCTTCAGAACCAATCCAGTTGAAGCTTGAACGTATTGATCGTATTACCGCTCACGATCCAAAATAGTATTGCTAAATAATAAAATTTACTTAGGTCGAGTCTAATGTCATTCCTATGAATTATCCGGACAGAAATCCAATTAATTAAAATTTAAATTATCTAATTTAATTTAATTTAATTTAAATTTTATTCAAATTAATTATCTAACCCAATCAATAAAAATAACACTAACACAATTCAATTAACCCAATTTAACTAAGATCTAATTTCTACAGAGGTCCAATCCAAAAAAATCCTAAAGCCCAAGTAGTAGGCCCGTAGCCAATTTCTTAATAAGATGATCCAACTCCATGAAGAAATAATCTCTCCCATTAAATCAAAATTTATACCCCTTTACTAAAGCCTACTTTAAATTATAACCCAATTTACCCAAAGCCCAACTTCTTATTACTCAGTTCTAGGCCAATAAATTGGATCCATATTGACCTAGTCAACACTTTTTGACCATGTTGACCAATAATATGATTTTTAGTTTACTCCAACTCAACTCCATCAATTTGGGTGACCCAAACCATTCGGCCCAATTGTGGGCTCATGAGAACCCAATTTAAATTCTGGGCCAACATTGACCTGGTCAACATTGACCGGTCAACATTGACCCGAGTTGACTAGATTTCAGTTATATCATATTCTAGACCCACTTTTATCTAGCCCAATATGTCCGGCTCAAATTGGACCCATGGGTCCAAATTGGTCAACATTGACCATAGACTAATTATGTTGACTATGTTGACTCCTAATTGGTTCAATAAACTCATTCCTAACCCAATCCTAAATAGTCCGACTTGGGTTCAACCCAGATCTAATTTATTTCAGCCCAACTCAATCAAGTTCATCCCATTAAATTCGTACCCAACTAAGTTAGACCCATACCCAATTTAATCTAACTTGGTTCAATCCAACTTAACTAATCATGCATCTTAATTTAATAATTTCTCATCCACTAAGCTTAGATAACTAAAATTAACATGTTTTAATTAATCTAAGCATGCAGTAAATCTAATCTATACTAATCATATTTAACTAAAGTTAATCATGCTTCACTAAGCACTAATCGCGATTAGAGGAAAAGGGGCGAATCCTTACCTCTTTCCGCCGCACCCCTCGCCGAACCTTTCGCTGACCCCTCCTCGCTGGAGCAGCCACCCATGCTCGCGCATTTTCTCCGGCCGACGACGACGGCTTCACCGTGCGCGCATTGGTAGGTTTCCGCTGCATCCAACTCCGGTCGTAAGGCACCGAATCGATGGGATTTCGGAGGTCGTCGGACCCTCCGCGGACGGCAACACGAATACCGTGAAATCGATGGACGAAGAAGGTCGATAGGGACGAACACACTCACTTACGGACTCGCGAATCGCGAATGGAAGGATTAGGGTAGCGAAAAGGGGAAGTAATGCTTCGTGACCCGTCGCCGATGCATGGGCGGGAGGCGCCGATCGCAGTCCTCCGCTCGGAAGCCTCCACGAGCAAATCCGAGACGAACGCCGGCCGCCGAGCTTGCGATGGAGTTAGATCGATCGTCCCCAACGATCGAAGGAGTGGTTCGACGGAGACGAGGTGAACGGCGGCCGATTTAGTTGAACTCCCAAATGGAGCAGAGCGAGGGCAATGGCGAGCACACAGTCGGTGGAAGTGCCGCCGAATCGCCTCCAGCGAACCCTCCTCGCCGCGAGGGAAGAGAGGGACGGTGGAGGTGCAGAAAGACGCGGGGACGAGCTCTCCTCCGGTCGTCCGCACTGCGTGCAGTGAAGCCGGAATAATGGAGGCACTCGAGAGATAGGGCTTCCGCCCTTCTCGCCCGTATCCCTGTTTAAGGATCGACCGGTCCACCCGAATTGGTTGACCGGCTGGTTCGGTTGGACTGGACCGGATCAGACCCCTTTTCTTTTTCTTTTTTTTAATGTGGGGGTTTACACTCCCTCCCACTGCGGTGATGTCGACACGACTCAGTGGAGTCGTGTAGGAGCATCAGCGGTTGCGGCAAGGGCTCTACGACATCTCCGGCGGGCGGAAATCCACTAAGAAGCGGAGGAAGCAGGGGTGCCGAGAGGGGAGCCTTATTCCCCGACGTTCTCGCCGATGGAGGATGCGGGGGGGAGAAGGGGGTCGTCCTTTCCCTACGCAACAAGTTTCTCGATACAAATTCGACTCCAATGGAGTCGATTGGAGGAGGGAGCCGGCGGTGTTGAAGATTTAGGGGTGATGGCCGTGGCGATCACTTGGTGCGGCAGGGGACGGAGAACGCCAGCGGCCGTGGGGATCTTTGGGTATGAAGGATGGCGAGAAGGGTCTGCTGGTGGGTTATTTTAGGGTTTTAAATAAAGTAATTGTATGTTAAATACATGAAGAAATATTTTTATAAGTGTTATGCCATGTAAGTTACATAATTGGAATTAAAATGATATTGTAAGTTGAGGTAATTGAATTAATTAGATTTTATAATTAATGAAATTGAATAATTTGGAATTTTATAAATTTAGAAATGATAAATTAATTTATTTCGATTTTCTAAAATTAATTAAATTAAGTAATTTGGGATTTTCTGAATTTAATTATTGTAATTAGATTATTCACAAGATTATTAAAATTATTTAGAATTAATTATGATCGTACGTGTTGATTTAGATTTTTAGGTATAATTAAATTATTAAACTGAATATTATTTTATAAGCTTGTGATGTTTAAATGTGTTAGGTTGTGATTCGTAATGTGGTGGATGATTGATTATTCATGAGGATTAAATAAAATAAGAAAATAATGTGAGGATGTGAGTAGAATGGTAGATAGGAAATTGTTGTTTGAATTGTATGATTTATGGTTGTTAGATGTATTTATGTTCTCTTAGGAAAATTGATTGCGGTGCTGTTGCTTGACAAATCACGGTCAAGTTGTGATTTATGTTGGAATAAGAAGGAATTGCTATGCATGGTTTATTGCTTAAATGCTTTTAAGAATCACAAACAAGCTGTGAATTCTTGCTTGATTTTGCTTGACGACTCAAGTGAGGACTTATGGTTTCAAAATTTATTTTGGCCTACTACAGATGCTGAGTCCTAAGGGTCGTTATTACATATTATACATGCTGATGAGTTGAATGTCTACTTGTTGCATATTTTAATGGCATGAGTGATTTGATAATTATTGATAGATTTTGCTATGAAATGATACATGATGCTATTATATGCATGCTATATATGATTGTTCTCATGTTATATTGGATATTGATAAGTTCATATTATGCTATAGATGTAGAGACATTTAGTAGGAACATAGAACATGGAGATACGAGACAAAAACTAGTGATACTTTAGGTTTATATTATGATTAAAACCTAGAGTGATCTAAATTTATGTATAACTAAGAACTTTAAATATCTTAGGGTTATGATAACCTAGGATAGGATATTGAGTTCTTAGAATGGGATGTCCCAACACATGGTGAGGAGCCATGTGCTAGCAATGGTAGAGATGCACGTTCGGTTTACTTAGCTACAGATGCTTTGGTGTAGCCGGGATCTCACTTCGGTGCAGAGCTCAACTTATTTGTGTTATACCAAGGTAGATCGTGTACTAGGAACAGTACCGTCCCATGCGCTACCCAGGCTAGGGAACTTGATGACTCTGGAATGCTCAACGATGTGGGTCCCTGAGCAGTCCAGGTTTCGTGGTAGCATACCCGGCAGATCTAAGCTTGCCAGGCTGGAGATGGATATGATTGATTATTTGTGTGGTGATTCTGCCATGGAGCAGAATTACAGCACTGTATGATACTTGTGTTTGTGTTAGAAGGGGTGCCGTGATCACCAGCTCCTTCCGCTAACGTTAATGTACATGCATATAGGACTGAGACATAGAGTTGACACTGATGGGTTTGGGGTAATCTCTCACGAGGGATTTACCTTAAACATAGGCTGACTGCCTTAGGTGTAGTTTGGAAAAGATTGATATGATAGTTAAAGAAATATGACATTTATGGATTTGAATTATAGTTATAACTAAATCCTTATATTTTGTTCATATGCTATGTCCATATCATGACATTGCTGTTTTGATCTAATAATATGATGATATACTGTTGAGCATGTTATTTGATATGTGACTTATTTGATAATTCTTCTTAATGATTTTGTACAATATCTTATTCCCATTTTTAGGGTGCTCTCTCTACAGCCTCACTGAGTTTTGTGACTCAGATGTGCACATTTTTCCCCTGCTGCGTAGGTTACAGGTTGGACATTGATACGGGGAGCGAGAGAGAACCTAATTATGCCAAAATATAATTTTATTTTAGAAATCTAGATAAAGATTTCATTTTTATAGTATGCTATAAAATGTACATTATTACGTTTCCGCTGTGTTTAATAAAAAGAATCTATTGTGCTTTGTGATACATCTAGCCTTGTATAAGTTGTAGTGGAGAAGTGCAGCTTATACGTCGGTTACCACGTGCCCATAGGTGGGTTTGGGGCGTGACAATGGATGTCATGATATGGATTATTTTGATGCATTGGTGTAATAAGATAATTGCTAATATAATTGAAGTTTGTTGATACGAGGGATGCTATTTTGAGTAGAAAGTTGGATGTTGATTTACGATAGGTGTGATACTGATACATGTTCTTGGGAAGATTGATACAATAGTCGTTTATGTTTATCCAAAAATTCAAGCCTTAGCACTGCCACCTCTACTGCTACTGCCACCGTCACTGCCTTTCTTATCGTTACTCATTTTATTATGATTAAGTTGAAGGTTCATAGCCTTCATCATCTTAGGATCGTCGTAATCCTCCTCGTCATCTTCGTGATTTTCATCGCACAACACCTCCTTATCCTCAACATACCCATGAGCATCATCGTCGAACTCACCTACATCCTCAACCTCAGCTTCTTTAATAGGATGGTTTGATTTTACTATCTTGGAGGTCATCTTGAATGGATTCTTAAAGTCCTTGAGGCTCGACTCTGTATCTTCAAGTGCTTGACGTCGTTGTCTCCTCGACTCATCCTTGCAACTCCAAATCAAATAGAACAATAGGCTGGCGAATTTGACTCCAAGAACATATCCACGGCTAGAGATATTGATGAGGAATTGCTAAGAAGGAAGGAGAGGACAAGCTAAGAGAGATCTCTGTTTTTAGATTCCTCCTTGCTCGCTCGCTCGCAGTCAGCTGCTACAATGCGAGGGGAGGAAGAGAAGACACGCTTATTATATTTGTCTTTGAGGTTGTTGAGCCTTGTTAAAAAAAAAAAAGAGTTCAATTAGGACACCGGGTCTCGTTGGTGGTGAAGCCTAATAATAACAATCAAAAACTTATTTCATTTTTGACTTATTGTTTAAACAACATTTAGTTCTCTTTTTCCCAAATGTGATGCAAACTCTACCATGGCCACCTACAAAAGCTACCTTTTCCTTTTCCTTCATTTAGTTCTTCTAGCAATAGAAGGAAAGTAGCTCTAGGCCGAGTAGTTGAATCACCAACCAGACTCTCCCAAGTCTTCTTCTGTAATGTGCCCAAAAGTTTTGAATAAATTATGCCGATGATAGTCTTTCTAGTTGATGCTCCTGCCAATTGAGGGTGATATTGAAGCACCGTTATACTCCTTATCACTTTTTTCAATATGCACCTTACTTGTGCATATAAGTTGTTCTTTAATTATATTTATATAAAGTCATACTTTTTACAATATAGGTATTACGGTAAGGATACAAGTAATATATAAAAAAATTATTAAAAATATATTATATGAGTAAATAAATAAATGACCGTATTAGTAAATAAATAGTGAATGAGTGTAGATTCTTTTATATCTTCAAATAAATAATTTCTGACAAGTATATTACTTGATTGGAGGCCTTCGAACTGTTAAATTTACGTTAGTCAATTATAGTATTATTATAATAACTTGTTTGATGGTATATACTGCCAAATTCTTCCTCATTAACGATGTGATTTTCGTTAAAAGAATTGTGGGAAGAAGTTTTATTTTGATACCGGTTGAGTATGTACGATTTTGGTTTGTAAGGTTATTAGGTGAATTATAAATGTGGAATACATTACAATCAGGCCGGTTATCTGATTCCGTAGTCTACACAGAATAGTGTCAGGCTTTTGGTGGTTTTGTCCGTTTAATGTGTGTAAATCCCTACCCCTTAATTTGGAAAAAAAAAACGGACCGATTCAGATGAACCGGCCAGCCGGCCGGTCCAGATGAACCGGCTTGACCCTGTTCGGAGAGCCGAGTGCTCTTCCCACTCGCGATGCCTTCGTCCTTGAGCACGCGATGCTCGACTCCTCCTTCACCCGCAGCCGAGCAGCGCCGACGCCCCTCCCGTTCGCTGCTGTTCGCTGCCCGTCACTGCCCGCCGCCGCCCATCGACTGCCGTCCGCCGTGCCTCCTTTCCCGTCGCGAAAGGGGGAACTCGGCAGAAGCACTCCTGCGGCGCGCGACCCCATCTCCCCTGCTTTCTTCCCCTCTCCTCTTCGTCGACAGCAGATGCCGCCGAGTCCACCATCAGCTGCCTCGCTGCCGCCGTCCACAGTCGTTGTTCCTCTCCGTCGCAACGAGGATAGCGGCGGAGGCCTGCTGCAGCCGCGCGACTCCTCTTCCCCTGCGATTTCCTCCTTCGCATCCGCTTGCAACCGTCCATCGTCCGCCCGCCATTCCACGCGCAGACCACCGGCGCCCCGCTCCTTGCTGCAGGGGCTTGAGCTTGCTCGCCCTCTCCGCAAATTTGTGAGCCCGCGTCTGCCCCAACGCAGATGCAGCAGGCGGCAATTTCGTTGCCGCCGCCCATTCGATTCGTAGCACAACCGACGAGGAGTGGAGCTGCGATTCCACTCCCCTCGCCGACGAATCTTCTCTCTCCGCCTCCCCTGACCGATTGTGAGGTGCGCCGCCACTTTTTCCCTCTGTGAATGGGCAGTTTCGCCCTCCGGTGGACTCGCCCAAGAGTTCGCTGGCGACGTCCACCAAGAGCTGTCGTCGAGCGTTGATGGCCGGATTCTTCGCAGGCCGTCGTTGATCTCTCCGCGTGCGAAGGTTTCGGAGCTCATCGTCTCGCCGACCATCAGATTTTGCGAGCTCCAGCGAGGTAGCGGCTAGGGTTCCGGCGGCCGGTGGCGGGTTTTTCGACGAGGAGATGGGATCGGCTGAGGTATCCCTTCTTTTCTCCTTAATCACGATTAGTGATTAATTAAGCATGCTTAGCGTTAATTAATCAAGTTTTAGTTAATTTAACTATGATTTAGAGTTAATTTTAATGAACTTGATTGGGTTGAACCGAATTGAAGTTAGTTGGGTTGGGTTTGAGTTAAGTTTGGGTTCAGGTTGAGTTTAGTTGGGTGAGCTGAATCAATGAATTGAAATTAGTTCGAGCTCGAGTCAAACCAAATTAGATTGGGCTGGCTAGACCGGATCCAATTAAACTGGACCGGATCCGAGTCGAACCAAATTAAATTGAACCGGATCGGAGTCGAACCAAATTAAATTGAACCGGATCCGAGTCGAACCAAATTAAATTGAACCAAACCAGTTGGGGGCTTGGGTTAGACTCAAGTTAAGCCGGGTCAAATACTGACCGGTGAGCGTTGATCGGATCAACCGTTGACCGGTCTATTGACCCGGTCAGCGTTGACCAGGTCAACCGTTGACTAGTTAAAAATAATAAAAAAATAAAAAATAAAAAAATAAAAAATAATTAAATTTTTCATGGGTATGATTAGGGGATTAAAATAGTTTATTAAGATTTAATTAATATAATAAGTGCTGATGGTTTTATATGGCCCAAATGGGTAAATATAGGCTTATTAATTTAGTATGCGCCCCTAAATTAAATATGGGCTCGTAAATTTAAATGTAGGCTTATTAAGCGATAATTAACTAAGATAATTGTATAGATTTAATAAAATAATAAATTTTTATTTTAAATAATTGTGTTAATTAGGACTATCGTGGGTACGCGATCCAAGTAGTTCGTCGGAGAGGTTCATTGCTACGAGAGTAGAGGTTCATTGCTACGAGAGTTGGGAATTCCGGCCGAGGTTTTCTTAGGAATCATGTGGATGATTTAACGTGAGTTTGTACATTTCTAAGTCCTTTTATTCTTGCATTACTTAGAATCATGTAGATAATACAATAATTATGTTAAATGGAGAATCGAATGCGGGTCATCACTAGGATACAATTGCTTGATTCCAACTTATCGTCCCTTAGATGTGATAGTTAAGTAAAATTAAGGAGTGATTAGTTGAAACTAAGATGACTTATCACCTTATGACCAAAGTTAATTATAAATCATATAAAAGTAAATATCTAAATATGACTTTATTTATAATAGGAAGATCTACTCGAAACGATTAAAGAAAGTACGACTTATTATACGGTTGGTTCCGAAGAAGATATGACTATATTATCAGGTGCGTTGGTTCACTGAATGTAGGATTTATTCAAGCTAGGGAATTCCTGCCGAGGTTTTCTTAGGAAATATCTCGGATGCCTCAAATGTAATAAAATGAATTATTTGTCATGATTATTTATATATGGATAAATATATGTTTTGATTACTATGATATTATCTAAATGTATGTTAGTATGATTTACTTTGCCTTACATGTATGCTATGCCATGTTTACCATACTACATATTTAACATGTCTATGAATCTTGTCCTACATGCTATGTTATTTATCTATGTTATGATAGCATGATTACCATGCAGTTATAGATAAGAATGATGACATGTTAGAAACTCTTAGGAGACATCCCTAGAAATCAGATAAGAAGGGGTATTGCTTGCATACCCCGTTTGACCACGGCGTACCGCCGATGGTCAAAATGGTGATGCTTCACCACACACCACTCCCGAGGCTACACATAGCTTGGATACTGAGAGCTGGTGAGGAAAGGGACTGTACACACTCTAAGGTCACATTAGACCGGATATATGGAGCAAGTCCCTACCCGATGATTTCTACCCGCACGAGTGTCGTTTCAGGGGCCTCGTGATAGTCCGGAGATGGCTAGCCGGGATGAACTAGAACAAGAACCTAGCAAACATGTCGCCGAGGTTGTAGCATTCCGACGACAGCTAGTCTGCACACCTCTTGGCTGGTATCGCTGCTCGGGGATTGGAACAGTGACATCCCTCCGCATAGCCTTGGACAATGGATCCGTAGACCACACGACTACCATCCTTGACGATCTGCAGACGGTCGGATGGTGTGTCCGGATCCTAGGGTTGTATTATATCGACCGAGACCATAGTCGATGGATTTTATTGATGGTGACCCCGTCTTCGGACGGTGTTGTAGTACTACACGAGTCGCCGTTGCCCTTACGGAGTCCGGGGAAGATGTAAGGGCACGACAGTTTCGCTAGGGGAGGCATCATAGGTGACTATCGAGACAGAGGAGAGCGATCAAGGGTCACCCGTCCTCTCCGCCAACATAAGTGCAGCGGGCATAGGAAGAGACAGAGACAAATTGGCACTGATGGGCTTGGTGATACTCTCTGGCCGGGGTATTCACTAAGCATAGGCCGGCAGCCCGAGTCTTGAGATTTATAGTTATAGTACACCGTAGATGACATTCCGGTGACATTGATGACATAGTGACTAGAGACAGCTTAGGCGACATCTAGTGTTACACGTATTGTATTTGCTTACACCGTTATTTGCATTTATGATATTCTTCACATGTATTATATAAAAATGACTATTAATAAACCCAAGGCATCCTAGATTAATCCTCCTAGCCTTTGATTTCCTTATTCGGTTTCGAGCCGTAAATTCGCACTAGGCCGCAAGGCTGAGCACACCACTTTTTCCCGTGTGTGCAGGTTATTAGATGACCGATCGAGATAGTAAATGAAGATGGATCCACCGACGAATTTATTTTTCTTTATCATTACCGTTTATCATAGAATTGTAGTAGAGTTATCGGGACTATGTTAGAAATATTAAGTTAGATGATTTATTTGTAAATTCCGCTGTGTATACGATGTATATGGATGATATGTATCACTTTGATGCCTTGTATGGGTCGGTTGGGCTCATACGGCGGTTGCCACTTGCCCGACAGTAGGGTCGGGGCGTGACAATGCAGACATAGATAAAAATAACGACATGTTGGAACCCCTTGGCGACATCACCGCAACTTAGACAGAAAGGGGCATTTCTCATATTGCCCCGGTTGACCGCCGCGTACCGACGGTGGTCAAACGGTGACGCCCTGCTTCGCACCACTCCCGAGGCTATACATAGCTTAGATACTAGGAGCTGGTAGGGAAAGGACCGTACGAACTCCAAGGTCGTACTAGACCGGAAATATAGAGTGGGTTCCTATCCAAAAACTTATACCCGCACGGATGTCATTTAGGCGACTCCGTGATAGTCCTGAGATGGCTAGCGAGGATGAGCCCTACCATGGACTTGGCACCGATGGAGTCGAGGTTGCCACAACCCATTGTGCGGATGTGCGTCAATCTCAGTCTACATCATCTGCTATTGGACTGGAAAAGTTATTCCCTATGCGACGCCTTGGACAGTGGATCCATAGACCACACGGCTATCATCCATGACGTTCTGCAGACAGTTGGATGAGTAGTCCGGATCCTAGGGTGGTTATTTTTATCGGTTAGCCATGGCCGATTTGTCTTGTTGATGGTGACCCTATTTTCGGACAGTGTGTAGTACTACACGAGTCGCCGTTGCCCCTACGGAGTCCGGGGAGGATGTAAGGGCACGACAGTTTCGCTAGGGGAGGCATTGAGGGCGACTAGCGAGACAGTGGAGAGTGATCAAGGGTCACCCGTTCTCTCTGCCAACATCAGTGCAGCGGGCATAGGTAGAGACAGAGACAGAAAGACACTGATGGGCTTACTGATGCACTTAGCTCGGGTATTCATTAAGCATAAGCTGGCGGCCCGAGTCTTGAAACTTCAAAGTCTTATTATGACGTAGGGCTGATGACATCGACACTAGATACATCTTAGGTGACATCTAGTGAAATATATGTCTATAATTATTTATTTTCCTTTACTACTTTTTATGTCCTAATTTATACAAAGCAAATGAAAAATGATGATTAACAACCAAAGACATCGTAGAATACTCCTCCTAGCCTTTGATTTCCTTATTCGGTTTCGACCTGTAATTTCGCATTAGGCCGCAAGGCTGAGCACACCACGTTCAATGTATGTGCAGGTTGTTAGATGATCGATCATGATATTTGATGAAGATGAGGGATATCGACGGAGTTAGTTTTATTAATTGATAATGTTATTGTAGAATTGTAGTAGGTATATCGAGACTGTTTTAGTAGAGATTCATAGATGATTTAATTGGATATTGCACTGTGTTGATTATGTATATGGAAGATATTTATTTCCAAATGCCTTGTATGGGTCCTTTGGGCTCATACGGCGGTTGCTACGTGCCCGACAGGTGGGTCGGGGCGTAATAATTAAAGTGGTATCAGAGCCTTAGTTTGGAGAACCTAGGAGATTAAGTTAAGTTTGAGGTCTTAAAGATTAAGATGACAATCCCGATATAATCTAGGATAAAGTGCGAGTCGGAAATATAATTGTATATTTCCTTAGTAATGAGTTTTTACTCAGACGACAGTTGATCACTATGACTAATTTTTCCTGGCCCGATAATCGCCGATATAGAAAGATAGTAAATCTACTATCTTCAGATAGTATATATGGTTACAATCTCCACTGCATCAGAGAAGAGTTAGAAACTTAGATCAATATGGTCAGATCTACGATCAAGTTTCATTTCTAAATGATCAAGTAAATTTATCCATGATCATACTCAATGTTATCTTATCGTGTGTCTTATGATCATCTTTTATATTAACGATCATCCCTTTGATATTAAGAGTATTGATATCAAAATATCCCATGCTATATCTTTATCATACTATTTGTATCCCATGACCTAGTTGGGTTACTGAGTTTGAATGAATCTATCAATATTCGATTTTATCCACTTTCAAGTTGGTCACTATCTGAACTTGATGGTGTTTTAAACATCCTTCATTGACTCTATTCTAGACCCTAGAATTAAATTTGTAGTTGGACCCATATTAAGTGATCTTGGTGAACCCTCGCTAACTACAACCTAACTTTAGAGGGTAATCTTGTAAAATTTAAGTTATCAATTCGGTGAGTTTTGAAAGAATCTAAGTTAGTCCATGCGCGTTGCGGTCGTTTACTCGAATTATAACTACCATATTGTTCCTTAGTAGACGAATTACACATACGTGAAATATACCTATATAGCATATTCGGTTTGAGAAAACCAAGTCACTATGGAAGCATCTGGATCCGTCCAAAGTTGAGCATCTACTCCCGAATCTGGTTAGTAGACACGAATATGCTTGACATATTCTCATGATCTACCCTAGAGTCAAAGAGTGGATAGACTCATGGGGATCTCAGTGATACTACTAATAACTTGTAGGACTATGACCACAACATTAGTGTTGGGCTATTAAAGCATGAATGGACTACGAGCCTTGTCATCAAGTACAACAGGATGTGGGTTACCAACCCCATAGGTCATCTTATTAATCTAGTCGACCTTAGCATGCAAATTAAGTACGTATGCAACCGTGAGAAAACATTGGCACCTATGTGGTACTTACCTTTCTTTATTTATTGGATCTTCATATTTTTGACATGAGGTTATTTAGATATCTCGTTTAACTTTTACTTAGGTTCTAAATTATAGTTACATTATCAGATCATGAAACCTGGCGATATGAACATATTGACTATCGTCGGTATACGTGAATTCTAATAAAGTTTGAAATCTTGAACGTATATAAGATTATGTAAATTATCCCATATTATACAGAAGTGCCACATCCTTATTTTCCTCGTGAAAATTTTTCGTACAAATCGTTGCCTTAATTATTTTCTAGATCTTGGAAACAACTAATATTGAACATCCATATGAGATCTGGATCATAGAATTTATATCAGATTAATCTACGTAAGACCACTGATCTTAAAGAAAAATCTACCGATATTATAAGTTGGCTTACGTATGAGTTAATTTTGTTTGGACCTAACTCTTTCTCAGATCTCTTAAAAGGACTTTATTCCCGATTCATAAAGTTATTTGTAGATGAGTCTGTATCAAATGATTTGAAATTATCTTTCACCTTATTCTCATTTGAGTTAATTATATATATAATATATAAATCTCATGAGTATATGTTGATCATTTTTGGGTTGTATCATGATTTTTAAGTTGCAACTAAAAGTTGACCGTCATCAATTATAATATTTGCGTCAACCCCCAACACTTGCAGCTCTATGTGCAATATTTGTGGCTTCTACCTATACTTTCTCTACAGCTTGACACCCTATCCGCAACTTTATTTCATACATTCAGCTTGCGTATATTGCATGACATTTCTAGTTGTGCATGCTACAACCTTCTTCATTTTCCTAGATATACTGTAGCTTTGATGCTCACTTGTTATATTTCTGTAGCTTCATTTTTGCAGCTCAGCTTTACAAATTACATCATCTTATATTTCATAGCTTCTACAACTTTCGATATTTCATATTCATTTCAATTTATCTGCAGTCATGTTGACTAGCTTCCTAAATGTAAATCCTTCTATTGTTCTCCCTTTATTTCCTATTTCGATGCATCAATACAGTTGGTATAGCTGTCATCAGCATACCACTTGCACTCTTGCATCATTATATCCATAAAGCTTCCTACACTCTTTTAAGCAGTTCACTCGGTAATATTAAATCTTTGCTGAGCTTTGAGCATCTTCCTTTGTACTAGCATTCTATGCGTTCAATGCAGCTGTTTCCTGCTATTTTCTTCTATCTATCATGTCACGCCCCGTACCTTCCCCTAGGGTACGTGGCAGACCGCAGTGAACTCCACACATAGCCCCGTTTACTCCCGAAGCTATATGGAAATCCACTAAGCGTACCTGATGTATATCCCCTCTATTTATGGAAGGAGAGAACCTGGATGACAGATCAATATAACTCTAAAAACATATATTATTAAAACCAAATCTTTACTATAATGGCACACACTTATTTACAAGTAATTTATAATCAAAATGGATACATGCCCAAGGTTATACAAAGTACCTAGCCAGTGGATCTCTATACATACAAAACCAAGGTAGAACTGTCCTACCTTTCAAAAGAAATCAGGTGCCTGACTGTATACTGCGATATCTATCAGTCTCTCTCCTGCTGTGATCTTGAAAAATAAAAATGAGTTCCTCTACGGGGTGAGTAACGCCGTACTCAGTGAGTTGGATAGAAAACAATGTAAAATCGAGAACATAAAATAACAAAGTCTCAAGAATAGAATCATATGACTATTCGTGTGCAATAGCCAATCAAAATGAATAATCAAGAATCACACGAGACTATATCTGGGGCTGGCATCATCAAAATACAGTTGTGGCCAACAACTGTTACCTCAGGGGGAGGTATCAAATATCATAAGGTACCCAAATCAAAGCAGAAGTACAAGAATAAATAAACAAAGCCCCCTTTCCCCCTGAGTTGCCCACTGGATTTCGCTACCTGGTATCCATAGCCAATCCAGAGTAAAAACCCAGTCAGGAGTATCCCGATCTCCCATCCTGACCTCGAGCACTATCATCCCACGCCCCTCTCACTAGGCGGCCCATGGGTGTGCTAATAATGTAATATCCTATCACTGCAGTGAAAGTGCCTATAGCACTATCCAGTATCAGATAATACTAGCCATATGCATTAACAAGTGAAAGAGGTATCACAAAGAGTCAGACAAATACATATGCTAGATCTAGAGTCAATAAAAGCATAGTATCATGCTTATAATGAATCAAAGAACAACAATAAATAGCTTATATCATCAAGCAAGAATATCAAGGGTTATTCACAACTCATTTAAGTTAATAATCAAGATTATATACACTAGCAGGAGAGTCCAAAGAAATATCAAACATATCTAACCAAAGGGATATAATTCTCCTGGACTAAACATTGAGAACTATCCCGTTTATTCTACCTGGAGAATAAACACTCACTTGATTCTATCGTCATAAGCACGTTCTAGTTCGTATCGCGAATGTTCGTATCCTCGTGCTTGCTTACCGAATTTCTTGTGAATATTTCAACGAATTAAATCTCTCAATCCGGTAACAATTTTACAAATCCGTCTTCACCAACATTCTTAAAATAGTCTCTAGAATCACCCTAATTTTTATCTCAAGTTCGCCGGAAAGTTCGCCGGAACCCTCACCGGCGAAGTTCTCCGAACAGTACCAATATTGGTACCATTCGAAAGCTCTCATCACAAGGATTCCAAAAATCATATTTTCCCCAATTATTA
Organism: Thalia dealbata; assembly: GCA_030544415.1. Classification (NCBI taxonomy): domain Eukaryota; kingdom Viridiplantae; phylum Streptophyta; class Magnoliopsida; order Zingiberales; family Marantaceae; genus Thalia; species Thalia dealbata. The sequence continues at coordinate 29,337,517 of CM060454.1, read as the reverse complement.
TAGCTCATACGAGATCAATTTCACGAATTAATTCAATTTGGGCAAAAACCCTAAGTTATGGTTTTTAGCTCGCTGGCGGCCGACCGGTGGCCAACAGCTCTCAACTCCGGTACCAATGGAAAGCTCTCGTCGAGGAGAAGCCATAGGTACCAAGTTTGCGAAGTTCCGCGACGAAACTTTCGCCGCCGACGCCTCTCTCCTCTTTTCTCCCTCAAATCTCCACCAAAACTTGAAATTTAAGGTTCTAATGTGTTCTCCTAGCTCACCTGAGGTCGTGGTTCAAATCTTGCGGAAAAACTCCAACTGTGGTGGTCGGAGCGTCGTCCACAAGGTGAGCTCCGAAGGTGTCGCCGAAGGAGGGGAAGAGAGAGGAAGAAAAGAGTCGCGCGCGGGTGAAGGGAGAAAAATCCGAATTTTATAAATAATTAAATTCGTTAATTCACATTTAATCCTAGCCGTCCATCTTTGATTTCATGATTTGATCGATCAAACGACGTCCAAATCACGATCCGTCGGCGCCGTTGGATTCCTTATCAAAAATACTATCTGATGGTATAATTTTCATGTCAAAATTTCATACTACAAAAATTCATAAAATTTTACAAATAAGTCCTTCTACTATTATTTTACAAAATTATCCCTAATACAAAACTACAAATCTCACATCCTACCCCCCCTTAAGAGAATTTTGTCCTCAAAATTTAGCTTAAGTCGTCACTTGAAATAGTTGAGGATACTTTCTTTTCATGTACTCTTCAGATTCCCAAGTAATTTCTTCTACCTGTGTACTCCTCCACAACACCTTAATCATCCACACATCCTTATTCCTTAAGATTTTCTTCTTTCGTTCTAAAATCTGCATAGGTTGTATCTTATAACTTAAATTATTCGCAAGCTCTATTGGGGGTGTTTCTAAAACTCGTTCTGTGTCCACAATACATTTCCTTAACATTGATACATGAAATACATCATGTATTCTAGCTATCTCCTGTAGTAACTTCAATCTGTAAGCTACTGGACAAATTCTATTAATGACTCTGAAAGGTCCAACATATCTAGGACTTAACTTTCCTGTGTTTCCAAACCGTATAATTCCTTTCCATGGAGCTACTTTCAGGTATATCATATCCCCAGGTTGGAATTCTAATTCTCTTCTTCGGTTATCTGCATAACTTTTCTGTCTATCCTGGGCTACTTTCAACCTTTCCTTAATAATTTTAATCCTTTCTCCCACTTCATCCCAACATAACGGTGTTCTACATTTTCTTCCATACAAAGCCTCATACGGTGGCATTCCGATGCTAGCCTGATAACTGTTATTGTAAGCAAACTCAATCAACGGTAAGCGTTGATCCCAATTTCTCTGAAATTCCAGTACACAAGCCCTTAACATATCTTCTAGAGTTTGGATTATTCTTTCCGACTAGCCATCAGTTTGGGGATGAAAAGCTGTGCTAAACTGTAATGTCGTCCCCAAAGCTTCATGCATCTTTGGCCAAAAACGAGAAGTAAATCTGGGATCTCTATCAGAAACAATGGTAATGGGAACTCCATGAAGTTTTACAATCTCCTGAATATAGATTCTGGCTAATTTGTACAATGAATAAGTATTATTAATTGCCAGAAAATGAGCAGATTTAGTAAGTCGGTCCACAATTACCCATATTACATTATGATTGCTGAATGTACGGGGTAATCTTATCACGAAATCCATAGTGATATATTCCCATTTCCATTCTGGAATTGGCAAAGGCTATAGCTTTCCTGCTGGTCTCTGATGCTCAGCTTTAACTTGCTGACATATAGGACACTTAGCTACATAATCTGCAATATCTTTCTTCATACCAGGCCACCAATAATTTCCTTTTATTGTGCGATACATCTTTGTACTGCCCGGGTGCATTGCATATGCCGAAGAATGAGCTTCCTCCAATATAGCTTTCCTGAGTTCAACTTTATTAGGGACACAAACTCTGTCTCGGTATACTAATAACCCGTCATCTCTCATTCTGAACTCAGAATTTTCTTCGGTTTGCATCTTTTGAATTACTTTACTTAATTCCTCGTCTGTGCTTTGCAAAACCCGAATTTCTTCATGAAGTGTAGGTCGCACAATAAATGTAGCTAGCATCTCACTAACTGCATCATAATTCAGCTGAATTCCCAAAGATTTCAATTCTACTAGCTGCGGTAATGTAGTGGCTGAAATATGTGATAATGTAACTAACTTTCTGCTCAAGGCATCAGCTACTATATTTGCTTTTCCTGGATGATACTCAATTATCAAATCATAATCCTTTATTAACTCCAACCATCTTCTCTGTCTCAAGTTTAGCTCTTTTTGAGTCATAATATACTTCAAGCTTTGATGGTCAGTAAAGATATGACATTGAACTCCATATAAATAATGCCACCATATCTTTAGTGCAAATACTACTGCTGCCAGTTCCAAATCATGAGTAGGATAGTTTAATTCATGTTTCCTTAAGTGACGGGATGCATAAGCAATAACCTTTCCTTCCTGCATCAATACACATCCTAACCCTTGTTTGGAAGCATCACTGTATACTGTATAATTTTCATTAGGCATTGGTAATGTCAGAACTGGAGCAGAAGTAAGACAGTCTTTGAGTTTCTGAAAACTCTTTTCACATTCCTGATCCCATTCAAATTTCACTTCTTTTCTGGTCAATCGAGTGAGTGGTCCAACTATCTTAGAAAATCCCTCAATGAATCTTCTATAATACCCAGCTAAACCTAAGAAACTGTGAATCTCCGTAACATTCTTTGGTTGTTCCCATTTTAAAACTACTTCAACTTTATTTGAATCAACCATGATACCTTTTTCTGATACGGTATGTCCCAAGAATTTCACTTCTTTTAGCCAAAATTTGCATTTGGAGAACTTTGCATATAGTTTCTTTTCTCGCAGTGTCTGTAATACTATTCTCAGATGTTCAACATGTTCCTTTTCTCCAGAAGAGTATATCAGAATATCATCTATGAATACAATAACAAACTTATCCAGATATGGATGAAATACTCTGTTCATTAAATCCATGAATGCAGCTGGGGCATTTGTCAAACCAAAAGGCATTACCACAAACTCATAATGTCCATATCTGGTCCTGAAGGCAGTCTTAGGGATATCTGACTCCCTAATCCTCAATTATGATATCCTGATCTCAAATCAATTTTTGAAAATACCTTAGTTCCTTGTAGTTGATCAAAAAGATCATCAATTCTCGGCAAAGGGTATTTATTCTTGATGGTCACCTTATTTAATTGTCTATAATCAATACATAATCTTAAGGTACCATCTTTCTTCTTTACAAATAATACCGGTGCTCCCCAAGGTGAAGTACTCGGTCTAATAAATCCTTTATCGAGTAATTCCTGTAACTGTACTTTCAATTCACTAAGTTCTGCAGGTGCCATTCTATATGGTTGAATAATGATAGGGTGAATGTCTGATTGTAATTCAATAAAGAAATTCACTTCCCTATCAGGTGGTACACCTGGTAATTCTTCAGGAAATACATTAGGAAATTCACATACCACCGGTATCTCTTCTAGCTTGGTTCCTGAGGTGGATGTGTCTATTATATGAGCTAAATTCGCTACACATCCTTTTCTTATTAATTTCCAAGCTTGTAGTGCCGAAATTATACAAGTCGGTAGAATTCGGCGATTCCCAGTAAAATGTAATTCAGGTGTTCCCTCTATCGAGAATATCACTTCCTTTGTAAAACAGTTGACTGTGGCTTTATGTCGGGCTAACCAGTCAATCCCCAGTATCAAGTCAAGATCAGACATATCTAATGGGATTAGGTCTGCTAGAAATATGATATCTCCCAACATAATCTCACAGTCCTTATAAACCGTATCTCTAAGAAGTTGTTCTCCTAGAGGTGTGCATACAATAAGTTCAGGTTTCAAAGGAACTAAGGGTTTATCACTAAACTTTGCAAACTCAGGATTAATATATGATCTATGAGAACCACTATCAATAAGTATTCTAGCAGAATGCTGAAAGAGCTGTAAAGTACCTGTGATCAGATCTGGATTGGCCTCAGCCTCCTTATCTGAACTGGCAAAGATCCTGGTCTGCTCTCGCGGTAGAATCCCAGAACCACCTTGTGTCCCTCTAACACTGCTTCCTTGATCTGCTTTATAGCTTCTCACTGCCCCAGATGGTTGTCTGTTCTGAGTGGTCGATCCCCTACCACTTGGTACTGGTCTGAACATCCCACTGCTTCTACTATCACCTCTTTGTTGTAGTCTTGGGCAGTTACTACGATAATGTCCTGGCTGATGACAATAGAAACATCTCAGGGGAGCTCTGCAGATTCCAGAATGATTCTTACCACAATTTTTGCAAGTATCTCTAGTCATAGGTCGAACTTGAGACTCAGAATCTGGAATGGGTAAAGCTCGAGGGTAAGCCTGTGATCTAGGAGCACTACTAGATGATTCTCCATTCTTTGCGATCCCTTAACTATGGTACTCTTCCTCTGGAATGTAGGACTGAAAAATCCTGACTTTCTCTTTCCTGAGAAAATTTCCTTACTCTTAGAAGGTGCTGGGGATAACTGCTCAATCTCCACTGCCATCTGCACTAACTCATGATAACTGACAGTGGTAGAAGTAACCAACAACTTTCTAATCTCTGTATTCAGTCCCTTTCTAAACCTGCTACGAATATACTCAGTATCTCGGGCATACTCTGGGACAAATACCGATAAAGCTCGTAGCTCAATGTCAAACTCCAATACTGACCTATGATCCTGTCGTAGTGCAAAGAATTCTTCTCTCTTCTGATCCTTATAAAAGCTAGTATAGTATTCCCTGTTGAAGATATCTATAAATCTTTCCCAAGTAGTAGGTAAAGCTCCACTAGCGCTAAGAGACTCCCACCAAACCTGTGCATCACCCTCCAATAGCTGAGCTGCTAGTCTAATAGTGTCTACGTCTGTCAATCTCATGTCTCTAGCAGTCTTTGAAACTTTCTGTAACCATTTGTGAGCTATTTCTGGGTCTCTAGATCCCTCAAAACTGTAACAGCCTAATTGTCGAGCTGTCTTGATCTGCTTTAGTAAATCAGTCTGAGGAGCAACAACGGGTGCCTGCACTGGAGGAACGGGAGCTAGTACCGATGCAGTTTGAGTTTGAATCGCTCTAAGGAGTGTTTGAAACTGCTCATCCGTCAGAGTGACTCCTCCTGCAACAGGTGGTGCAGCCTGGCCACCCTCTACTGGTACTGCATGGGAGGCAGGGGAACCCTCCTGTCCATGTGATGCTTCATCACCTGAATGACTATGCTCTAGCTGCATTCTAAATATCCTGCAGGAATATTACGATCAATGTTACGTATACGACACATATCTTAGGGCCACTAAACTGGTCCTTATCTGAGATCCACTGGACTATTTATACCCTAATATGAATTACTTCTAAAAAGTCTATATAAATGGTATCTTAATATACCCAGGTTCTCAAATGATCTTGTCAGGATACACATATGCTCTAGTATGAACCTGCTCTGATACCACCAAAATCTGTCACGCCCCGTACATTCCCCTAGGGCACGTGGCAGACCGCAATGAACTCCACACATAGCCCCGTTTACTCCCGAAGCTATATGGAAATCCACTAAGCGTACCTGATGTATATCCCCTCTATTTATGGAAGGAGAGAACCTCGATGACAGATCAATATAACTCTAAAAACATATATTATTAAAACCAAATCTTTACTATAGTGGCACACACTTATATACAAGTAATTTACAATCAAAATGGATACATGCCTAAGGTTATACAAAGTACCTAGCCAGTGGATCTCTATACATACAAAACCAAGGTAGAACTGTCCTACCTTTCAAAAGAAATCAGGTGCCTGACTATATACTGCGATATCTATCAGTCTCTCTCCTGCTGTGATCCTGAAAAATAAAAATGAGTTCCCCTACGGGGTGAGTAACGCCGTACTCAGTGAGTTGGATAGAAAACAATGTAAAACCGAGAACATAAAATAACAAAGTCTCAAGAATAGAATCATATGACTATTCGTATGCAATAGCCAATCAAAATGAATAATCAAGAATCACACGAGACTATATACGGGGCTGGCATCATCAAAATACAGTTGTGGCCAACAACTGTTACCTCAGGGGGAGGTATCAAATATCATAAGGTACCCAAATCAAAGCAGAAGTGCAAGAATAAATAAACAAAGCCCCCTTTCCCCCTGAGTTGCCCACTGGATTTCGCTACCTAGTATCCATAGCTAATCCAGAGTAAAAACCCCAGTCAGGAGTATCCCGATCTCCCATCCTGACCTCGAGCACTATCATCCCACGCCCCTCTCACTAAGCGGCCCATGAGTGTGCTAATAATGTAATATCCTATCACTGCAGTGAAAGTGCCTATAGCACTATCCAGTATCAGATAATACTAGCCATATGCATTAACAAGTGAAAGAGGTATCACAAAGAGTCAGACAAATACATATGCTAGATCTAGAGTCAATAAAAGCATAATATCATGCTTATAATGAATCAAAGAACAACAATAAATAGCTTATATCATCAAGCAAGAATATCAAGGGTTATTCACAACTCATTTAAGTTAATAATCAAGATTATATACACTAGCAGGAGAGTCCAAAGAAATATCAAACATATCTAACCAAAGGGATATAATTCTCCTGGACTAAACATTGAGAACTATCCCGTTTATTCTACCTGGAGAATAAACACTCACCTGATTCTATCGTCATAAGCACGTTCTAGTTCGTATCCTCGTGCTTGCTTACCGAATTTTCTGTGAATATTTCAACGAATTAAATCTCTCAATCCGGTAACAATTTTATAAATCCGTCTTCACCAACATTCTTAAAATAGTCTCTAGAATCACCTTAATTTTTATCTCAAGTTCGCCGGAAAGTTCGCCGGAGTTCGCCGGAAACTCGCCGGAAAGTTCGCCGGAACCCTCACCGGCGAAGTTCTCCGAACAGTACCAATATTGGTACCATTCGAAAGCTCTCATCACAAGGATTCCAAAAATCATATTTTCCCCAATTATTATAGCTCATACGAGATCAATTTCACGAATTAATTCAATTTGGGCAAAAACCCTAAGTTATGGTTTTTAGCTCGCCGGCGGCCGACCGGCGGTCAACAGCTCTCAACTCCGGTACCAATGGAAAGCTCTCGTCGAGGAGAAGTCATAGGTACCAAGTTTGCGAAGTTCCGCGGCCGGAATGGCCGGCAATTGCCGGAGCAAGCTCCGGCGACGAAACTTTCGCCGCCGACGCCTCTCTCCTCTTTTCTCCCTCAAATCTCCACCAAAACTTGAAATTTTAAGGTTCTAATGTGTTCTCCTAGCTCACCTGAGGTCGTGGTTCAAATCTTGCGGAAAAACTCCAACTGTGGTGGTCGGAGCGTCGTCCACAAGGTGAGCTCCGAAGGTGTCGCCGAAGCAGGGGAAGAGAGAGGAAGAAAAGAGTCGCGCGCGGGTGAAGGGAGAAAAATCCGAATTTTATAAATAATTAAATTCGTTAATTCACATTTAATCCTCGCCGTCCATCTTTGATTTCATGATTTGATCGATCAAACGACGTCCAAATCACGATCCGTCGGCGCCGTTGGATTCCTTATCAAAAATACTATCTGATGGTATAATTTTCATGTCAAAATTTCATACTACAAAAATTCATAAAATTTTACAAATAAGTCCTTCTACTATTATTTTACAAAATTATCCCTAATACAAAACTACAAATCTCACATCCTGGGCTTAAGAGAATTTTGTCCTCAAAATTTAGCTTAAGTCGTCACTTGAAATAGTTGAGGATACTTTCTTTTCATGTACTCTTCAGATTCCCAAGTAATTTCTTCTACCTGTGTACTCCTCCACAACACCTTAATCATCCACACATCCTTATTCCTTAAGATTTTCTTCTTTCGTTCTAAAATCTGCATAGGTTGTATCTTATAACTTAAATTATTCGCAAGCTCTATTGGGGGTGTTTCTAAAACTCGTTCTGTGTCCACAATACATTTCCTTAACATTGATACATGAAATACATCATGTATTCTAGCTATCTCCTGTAGTAACTTCAATCTGTAAGCTACTGGACAAATTCTATTAATGACTCTGAAAGGTCCAACATATCTAGGACTTAACTTTCCTGTGTTTCCAAACCGTATAATTCCTTTCCATGGAGCTACTTTCAGGTATATCATATCCCCAGGTTGGAATTCTAATTCTCTTCTTCGGTTATCTGCATAACTTTTCTGTCTATCCTGGGCTACTTTCAACCTTTCCTTAATAATTTTAATCCTTTCTCCCACTTCATCCCAACATAACGGTGTTCTACATTTTCTTCCATACAAAGCCTCATACGGTGGCATTCCGATGCTAGCCTGATAACTGTTATTGTAAGCAAACTCAATCAACGGTAAGCGTTGATCCCAATTTCTCTGAAATTCCAGTACACAAGCCCTTAACATATCTTCTAGAGTTTGGATTATTCTTTCCGACTAGCCATCAGTTTGGGGATGAAAAGCTGTGCTAAACTGTAATGTCGTCCCCAAAGCTTCATGCATCTTTGGCCAAAAACGAGAAGTAAATCTGGGATCTCTATCAGAAACAATGGTAATGGGAACTCCATGAAGTTTTACAATCTCCTGAATATAGATTCTGGCTAATTTGTACAATGAATAAGTATTATTAATTGCCAGAAAATGAGCAGATTTAGTAAGTCGGTCCACAATTACCCATATTACATTATGATTGCTGAATGTACGGGGTAATCTTATCACGAAATCCATAGTGATATATTCCCATTTCCATTCTGGAATTGGCAAAGGCTATAGCTTTCCTGCTGGTCTCTGATGCTCAGCTTTAACTTGCTGACATATAGGACACTTAGCTACATAATCTGCAATATCTTTCTTCATACCAGGCCACCAATAATTTCCTTTTATTGTGCGATACATCTTTGTACTGCCCGGGTGCATTGCATATGCCGAAGAATGAGCTTCCTCCAATATAGCTTTCCTGAGTTCAACTTTATTAGGGACACAAACTCTGTCTCGGTATACTAATAACCCGTCATCTCTCATTCTGAACTCAGAATTTTCTTCGGTTTGCATCTTTTGAATTACTTTACTTAATTCCTCGTCTGTGCTTTGCAAAACCCGAATTTCTTCATGAAGTGTAGGTCGCACAATAAATGTAGCTAGCATCTCACTAACTGCATCATAATTCAGCTGAATTCCCAAAGATTTCAATTCTACTAGCTGCGGTAATGTAGTGGCTGAAATATGTGATAATGTAACTAACTTTCTGCTCAAGGCATCAGCTACTATATTTGCTTTTCCTGGATGATACTCAATTATCAAATCATAATCCTTTATTAACTCCAACCATCTTCTCTGTCTCAAGTTTAGCTCTTTTTGAGTCATAATATACTTCAAGCTTTGATGGTCAGTAAAGATATGACATTGAACTCCATATAAATAATGCCACCATATCTTTAGTGCAAATACTACTGCTGCCAGTTCCAAATCATGAGTAGGATAGTTTAATTCATGTTTCCTTAAGTGACGGGATGCATAAGCAATAACCTTTCCTTCCTGCATCAATACACATCCTAACCCTTGTTTGGAAGCATCACTGTATACTGTATAATTTTCATTAGGCATTGGTAATGTCAGAACTGGAGCAGAAGTAAGACAGTCTTTGAGTTTCTGAAAACTCTTTTCACATTCCTGATCCCATTCAAATTTCACTTCTTTTCTGGTCAATCGAGTGAGTGGTCCAACTATCTTAGAAAATCCCTCAATGAATCTTCTATAATACCCAGCTAAACCTAAGAAACTGTGAATCTCCGTAACATTCTTTGGTTGTTCCCATTTTAAAACTACTTCAACTTTATTTGAATCAACCATGATACCTTTTTCTGATACGGTATGTCCCAAGAATTTCACTTCTTTTAGCCAAAATTTGCATTTGGAGAACTTTGCATATAGTTTCTTTTCTCGCAGTGTCTGTAATACTATTCTCAGATGTTCAACATGTTCCTTTTCTCCAGAAGAGTATATCAGAATATCATCTATGAATACAATAACAAACTTATCCAGATATGGATGAAATACTCTGTTCATTAAATCCATGAATGCAGCTGGGGCATTTGTCAAACCAAAAGGCATTACCACAAACTCATAATGTCCATATCTGGTCCTGAAGGCAGTCTTAGGGATATCTGACTCCCTAATCCTCAATTATGATATCCTGATCTCAAATCAATTTTTGAAAATACCTTAGTTCCTTGTAGTTGATCAAAAAGATCATCAATTCTCGGCAAAGGGTATTTATTCTTGATGGTCACCTTATTTAATTGTCTATAATCAATACATAATCTTAAGGTACCATCTTTCTTCTTTACAAATAATACCGGTGCTCCCCAAGGTGAAGTACTCGGTCTAATAAATCCTTTATCGAGTAATTCCTGTAACTGTACTTTCAATTCACTAAGTTCTGCAGGTGCCATTCTATATGGTTGAATAATGATAGGGTGAATGTCTGATTGTAATTCAATAAAGAAATTCACTTCCCTATCAGGTGGTACACCTGGTAATTCTTCAGGAAATACATTAGGAAATTTACATACCACCGGTATCTCTTCTAGCTTGGTTCCTGAGGTGGATGTGTCTATTATATGAGCTAAATACGCTACACATCCTTTTCTTATTAATTTCCAAGCTTGTAGTGCCGAAATTATACAAGTCGATAGAATTCGGCGATTCCCAGTAAAATGTAATTCAGGTGTTCCCTCTATCGAGAATATCACTTCCTTTGTAAAACAGTTGACTGTGGCTTTATGTCGGGCTAACCAGTCAATCCCCAGTATCAAGTCAAGATCAGACATATCTAATGGGATTAGGTCTGCTAGAAATATGATATCTCCCAACATAATCTCACAGTCCTTATAAACCGTATCTCTAAGAAGTTGTTCTCCTAGAGGTGTGCATACAATAAGTTCAGGTTTCAAAGGAACTAAGGGTTTATCACTAAACTTTGCAAACTCAGGATTAATATATGATCTATGAGAACCACTATCAATAAGTATTCTAGCAGAATGCTGAAAGAGCTGTAAAGTACCTGTGATCAGATCTGGATTGGCCTCAGCCTCCTTATCTGAACTGGCAAAGATCCTGGTCTGCTCTCGCGGTAGAATCCCAGAACCACCTTGTGTCCCTCTAACACTGCTTCCTTGATCTGCTTTATAGCTTCTCACTGCCCCAGATGGTTGTCTGTTCTGAGTGGTCGATCCCCTACCACTTGGTACTGGTCTGAACATCCCACTGCTTCTACTATCACCTCTTTGTTGTAGTCTTGGGCAGTTACTACGATAATGTCCTGGCTGATGACAATAGAAACATCTCAGGGGAGCTCTGCAGATTCCAGAATGATTCTTACCACAATTTTTGCAAGTATCTCTAGTCATAGGTCGAACTTGAGACTCAGAATCTGGAATGGGTAAAGCTCGAGGGTAAGCCTGTGATCTAGGAGCACTACTAGATGATTCTCCATTCTTTGCGATCCCTTAACTATGGTACTCTTCCTCTGGAATGTAGGACTGAAAAATCCTGACTTTCTCTTTCCTGAGAAAATTTCCTTACTCTTAGAAGGTGCTGGGGATAACTGCTCAATCTCCACTGCCATCTGCACTAACTCATGATAACTGACAGTGGTAGAAGTAACCAACAACTTTCTAATCTCTGTATTCAGTCCCTTTCTAAACCTGCTACGAATATACTCAGTATCTCGGGCATACTCTGGGACAAATACCGATAAAGCTCGTAGCTCAATGTCAAACTCCAATACTGACCTATGATCCTGTCGTAGTGCAAAGAATTCTTCTCTCTTCTGATCCTTATAAAAGCTAGTATAGTATTCCCTGTTGAAGATATCTATAAATCTTTCCCAAGTAGTAGGTAAAGCTCCACTAGCGCTAAGAGACTCCCACCAAACCTGTGCATCACCCTCCAATAGCTGAGCTGCTAGTCTAATAGTGTCTACGTCTGTCAATCTCATGTCTCTAGCAGTCTTTGAAACTTTCTGTAACCATTTGTGAGCTATTTCTGGGTCTCTAGATCCCTCAAAACTGTAACAGCCTAATTGTCGAGCTGTCTTGATCTGCTTTAGTAAATCAGTCTGAGGAGCAACAACGGGTGCCTGCACTGGAGGAACGGGAGCTAGTACCGATGCAGTTTGAGTTTGAATCGCTCTAAGGAGTGTTTGAAACTGCTCATCCGTCAGAGTGACTCCTCCTGCAACAGGTGGTGCAGCCTGGCCACCCTCTACTGGTACTGCATGGGAGGCAGGGGAACCCTCCTGTCCATGTGATGCTTCATCACCTGAATGACTATGCTCTAGCTGCATTCTAAATATCCTGCAGGAATATTACGATCAATGTTACGTATACGACACATATCTTAGGGCCACTAAACTGGTCCTTATCTGAGATCCACTGGACTATTTATACCCTAATATGAATTACTTCTAAAAAGTCTATGTAAATGGTATCTTAATATACCCAGGTTCTCAAATGATCTTGTCAGGATACACATATGCTCTAGTATGAACCTGCTCTGATACCACCAAAATCTGTCACGCCCCGTACATTCCCCTAGGGCACGTGGCAGACCGCAATGAACTCCACACATAGCCCCGTTTACTCCCGAAGCTATATGGAAATCCACTAAGCGTACCTGATGTATATCCCCTCTATTTATGGAAGGAGAGAACCTCGATGACAGATCAATATAACTCTAAAAACATATATTATTAAAACCAAATCTTTACTATAGTGGCACACACTTATATACAAGTAATTTACAATCAAAATGGATACATGCCTAAGGTTATACAAAGTACCTAGCCAGTGGATCTCTATACATACAAAACCAAGGTAGAACTGTCCTACCTTTCAAAAGAAATCAGGTGCCTGACTATATACTGCGATATCTATCAGTCTCTCTCCTGCTGTGATCCTGAAAAATAAAAATGAGTTCCCCTACGGGGTGAGTAACGCCGTACTCAGTGAGTTGGATAGAAAACAATGTAAAACCGAGAACATAAAATAACAAAGTCTCAAGAATAGAATCATATGACTATTCGTATGCAATAGCCAATCAAAATGAATAATCAAGAATCACACGAGACTATATACGGGGCTGGCATCATCAAAATACAGTTGTGGCCAACAACTGTTACCTCAGGGGGAGGTATCAAATATCATAAGGTACCCAAATCAAAGCAGAAGTGCAAGAATAAATAAACAAAGCCCCCTTTCCCCCTGAGTTGCCCACTGGATTTCGCTACCTAGTATCCATAGCTAATCCAGAGTAAAAACCCCAGTCAGGAGTATCCCGATCTCCCATCCTGACCTCGAGCACTATCATCCCACGCCCCTCTCACTAAGCGGCCCATGAGTGTGCTAATAATGTAATATCCTATCACTGCAGTGAAAGTGCCTATAGCACTATCCAGTATCAGATAATACTAGCCATATGCATTAACAAGTGAAAGAGGTATCACAAAGAGTCAGACAAATACATATGCTAGATCTAGAGTCAATAAAAGCATAATATCATGCTTATAATGAATCAAAGAACAACAATAAATAGCTTATATCATCAAGCAAGAATATCAAGGGTTATTCACAACTCATTTAAGTTAATAATCAAGATTATATACACTAGCAGGAGAGTCCAAAGAAATATCAAACATATCTAACCAAAGGGATATAATTCTCCTGGACTAAACATTGAGAACTATCCCGTTTATTCTACCTGGAGAATAAACACTCACCTGATTCTATCGTCATAAGCACGTTCTAGTTCGTATCCTCGTGCTTGCTTACCGAATTTTCTATGAATATTTCAACGAATTAAATCTCTCAATCCGGTAACAATTTTATAAATCCGTCTTCACCAACATTCTTAAAATAGTCTCTAGAATCACCTTAATTTTTATCTCAAGTTCGCCGGAAAGTTCGCCGGAGTTCGCCGGAAACTCGCCGGAAAGTTCGCCGGAACCCTCACCGGCGAAGTTCTCCGAACAGTACCAATATTGGTACCATTCGAAAGCTCTCATCACAAGGATTCCAAAAATCATATTTTCCCCAATTATTATAGCTCATACGAGATCAATTTCACGAATTAATTCAATTTGGGCAAAAACCCTAAGTTATGGTTTTTAGCTCGCCGGCGGCCGACCGGCGGTCAACAGCTCTCAACTCCGGTACTAATGGAAAGCTCTCGTCGAGGAGAAGTCATAGGTACCAAGTTTGCGAAGTTCCGCGGCCGGAATGGCCGGCAATTGCCGGAGCAAGCTCCGGCGACGAAACTTTCGCCGCCGACGCCTCTCTCCTCTTTTCTCCCTCAAATCTCCACCAAAACTTGAAATTTTAAGGTTCTAATGTGTTCTCCTAGCTCACCTGAGGTCGTGGTTCAAATCTTGCGGAAAAACTCCAACTGTGGTGGTCGGAGCATCGTCCACAAGGTGAGCTCCGAAGGTGTCGCCGAAGCAGGGGAAGAGAGAGGAAGAAAAGAGTCGCGCGGGTGAAGGGAGAAAAATCCGAATTTTATAAATAATTAAATTCGTTAATTCACATTTAATCCTCGCCGTCCATCTTTGATTTCATGATTTGATCGATCAAACGACGTCCAAATCACGATCCGTCGGCGCCGTTGGATTCCTTATCAAAAATACTATCTGATGGTATAATTTTCATGTCAAAATTTCATACTACAAAAATTCACAAAATTTTACAAATAAGTCCTTCTACTATTATTTTACAAAATTATCCCTAATACAAAACTACAAATCTCACATATCAGTTTCTTTTCGGGGCTTGAGCAGCTTGCGCTTATTTCATATATCCTATATACGACCAACTTATTAGCCAAGTAGTTTTCTTTTATCTGCTTCCTTTAATTCTGCTTAGTGGCTTTCTGAATGCAAATTCTGTCGAATATTTCTGCAATTGTATTTGCAGTTATTTCCTCAGTCATTTTCTGCAGTTTGCAGTTCCTTTTTGTGAAGCTACTTCCTTTGTCAACTGTCCTTAGTCAAATTCTATCCATCGTTGGTAGATTTCTTTACTCCTTTTTATTTCTATAGCTCCCTCAGCTTAGCTCAGTTCTTTACTTAGTATTTTTGCAGATCAAATTCCTATATTTTCATCAGTATCGTTATATAAATTCGATCTTTTTCTACGGTCTTATTCAGTCAATGTAGCAGGCAACATTTCTGCATTTGCAACTCAGATTTCAACTGCCTGCAGATTCTGTAGTAACTTTGCTTCCTTACTCATTTTCATATCTCCTCAAATTTCTGGATGCTGCAGTTTATTGGCACCGTTAGCACGTGTTGTATGTTGATATCCTTAGTAGGTGAATGTATTGTTGACATCTCCTATTTCAGTTACTGCTTTTGCAGCTCATATCTAATGCGCATAACAGCTTAGGTACAACTACAATATTTCTGCATCTACAAACTTGGATACAATCCTTTTTACTCTATTCTAAGCTTTGAGTAAAGCTTAATTCATGCTAGAAATCAATCCATTTGCATGTTATCATAATAATATCATCATATACACATCATTAAAAAAAAAAAAAATTCCGATACACAATATCTCTACATCGTACGTGATCTAACCCTGCAGTGTCAATCTTAGTGCAGTTTTGATTTAGCACTACAAAATTCAATTTCAGATTCCACTTGGCCTACATTTTTGTTATATATTTCGGTGGCCATGCAATCAAGTTCTTGCTATCCGACATAGAACAAACTATCATAGTTTGAGCATTTGGATAAAAAGAGACATCATTAAGGTTTGAATGCAAATCTTTAGATCTAAATATCAAAGCCCTAACCACTACTACTTATCTAGTGTTTTCATATTGAGAAATGATGTTCTCTTTACGACTATGATTTAACTATCTATATAATATCATGTGCTCTCTTTAGGTTGTGGAACCTGTCCTTACATTATAAGGTAGCGGTTGTAAGAATTTAAAACTGGCGCGGACCAAGTTAGTGGGCATTTAATGAGTGGTTATTGCTCTCTTTTTATATATTATCCTCAATCTGGAGGTGACTCCATTATGATCATATGCTGGAGTTTTGTTCAGAGATGTTTGATCATGATCCAACTTGAACCGTAAAAGGATTTTTCATATGCTGGAGTTATAGGGACTCCCTAGCATATCTACCCAAGAAAAACTGGAATACTATCTTCAACCTCTATCCATTTATATGTCCCCCAGTTTTATCAGTAAATTGCTTCACCAACGAACAGTTTATCTTAAATAATCTTAATAATCTATTATGGTAAAGTTTGATCTACTCATCTAAGATTCAGACAATACTTCTAGTAGACTACTATCATACTAAGCAATTGCTTATCACCCTACTAAGCAATTGTGTTTTACTAAGTACTAGGGCATACATCATTGTGGGGGATAGTATAAATGCTCAAGATGTCTCGGGCATGGTTATTGATGATACCGACATGATTTTTGTTAACTTGGAAATAACGACCGATGACCCAAAAATATTCATTGATGACACATCATATAAATACCAATCTTGGGTATCTCATTTTATTCCAATCTTGAAACTTAACATACTGTAATCGTACCTTGTTATATTGGAGAGATTATTTTTGGAGGACTAAAAATTTTTAAGGGAGGGAGTACTTGTAAACCCCTACTCCTTAATTTGAAAAAAAAACCGGACCGGTTCAGATGAACCGGCCAGCCGGTCGGTCCAGATGAATCGGCTTGACCCGGTTCGGAGAGCCGGGGCGAGCGAGAAGAGCCGAGCGCTCTTCCCACTCGCGATGCCTTCATCCTCGAGCTCGCGACACTCGACTCCTCCTTCATCCGCAGCCGAGCAGCACCGGCGCCCCTCCCGTTCGCCACCGTTCGCTGCCCGTCGCCGCCCATCAACTGCCGTCCGCCGTGCCTCCTTTCCCGTCGCAAAAGGGGGAGCTCGGCGGAAGCACTCCTGCGGCGTGCGACCCCATCGCACCTGCTTTCTTCCCCTCTCCTCTTCGTCGATAGCAGCTGCCGCCGAGTCCACCATCTGCTGCCTCGCCGCCGCCGTCCACAGTTGTCATTCCTCTCCGCCGCGATGAGGAGAGCGCCGAAGGCCTACTGCTGCCGCGCGACTCCTCTTCCCCTACGATTTCCTCCTTCGCATCTGCCTGCAACCATCCGTCGTCCGCCCGCCATTCCACGTGCAGACCACCGGCACCCCGCTCCTTGCTGCATGGGCTTGAGCTTGCTCGCCCTCTCCGCGAATTTGTGAGTGGCGATTTCGTCGCCGCCGCCTGTTCGATCTGCAGCACCACCGGCGAGGAGTGGAGCTGCGATTCCACTCCCCTCGCCGGCGAATCTTCCCTCTCTGCCTCCCTTGAGCGATTGCGAGGTGAGCCGCCACTTTTCCCCTCTGTGAATGGGCTGTTTCGCCCTCTGGTGGACTCGCCCAAGAGTTCGTCGGCGACGTCCACCAAGAGCTGTCGTCGAGCGTTGATGGCCGGAATCTTCGCAGGCCGTCGTTGATCTTTCCGCGTGCGAAGGTTCCAGAGCTCGTCGTCTGGCCGACCGTCGGATTTTTGCGAGCTCCGACGAGGTGGCGGCTAGGATTCCGGCGGTCGGCGGCGGGTTTTCCAGCGAGGAGAAGGGATCGGCTGAGGTATCCCTTCTTTTATCCTTAATCACGATTAGTGATTAATTAAGCATGCTTAGCGTTAATTAATCAAGTTTTAGTTAATTTAACTATGATTTAGAGTTAATTTTAATGAACTTGATTGGGTTGAACCGAATTGAAGTTGGTTGGGTTAGGTTTCAGTTAAGTTTGGGTTCAAGTTGAGTTTAGTTGGGTGATCTGAATCAATTAATTGAAATTAGTTCGAGCTCGAATCAAACCAAATTAGATTGGGCTGGCTAGACCGGATCCAATTAAACTGGACCGGATTCGAGTCGAACCAAATTAAATTGAACCAGATCGGAGTCGAACCAAATTAAATTGAACCGAACCTGAGTCGAACAAAATTAAATTGAACCAAACATAAGTCGAACCAAATTAAATTCAACCGGACCAATTATGGGCTTGGGTCAGACTCAAGTTAAGTCGGGTCAAATGTTGACCGGTCAGCGTTGATCGGGTCAACCGTTGACCGGTCTGTTGACCCGGTCAGCGTTGACCCGGTCAGCGTTGACCAGGTCAATCGTTGACCGTTGACCAGCAAAAAAATAAAATAAAATAAAATAAAATAAAATAATTTAAGTTTTCATGAGTATGATTAGGTGATTAAAATAGTTAATTAAGATTTAATTAATCTAATAAGTGTTGATGAGTTTTATATGGGCCCAATGGGTAAACATAGGCTTATTAATTTAGTATGCGCCCCTAAATTAAATATGGGCTCGTAAATTTAAATGTATTCTTATTAAGCGATAATTAACTAAGATAATTGTATAAGTTAGATTGAAAATTTTTTATTTTATTTATTTTAGAGAAAAATAAAATAAATTTTATTTTAAATAATTGTGTTAATTAGGACTATCGTGGGTACGCGATCCGAGTAGTTCGTCGGAGAGGTTCATTGCTACGCGGGTTGGTTCTAAAGAGCGGATCGTTAACCCAGGTGCATTGGTTCATCGATTTAGGATTTATTCAAGGTAGGGAATTCCTGCTGAGATTTTCTTAGAAAATTCTTGGATGTCTTAAATATAATAAAATATAATGCTTGATAAGATTTGACATGTCTGCATGTTAGTTTAATTTATTTCTGTCTAACATGTATGATATACCATGATCACCATGTTAAGTTTTTAATATGTCGTAATATCTTGTCGTGCATGTTTTACTATTTTCCATGTTATGTTCGACACAACCTTCATGCAGACATAGATAAAAATAACGACATGTTAGAACCCCTTGGTGACATCACCGCAACTTAGACAGAAAGAGACATTTCTCATATTGCCCCGGTTGACCGCCGCGTACCGACGGTGGTCAAACGGTGACGTCCCGCATCGCACCACTCCCGAGGCTATACATAGCTTAGATATTGGGAGCTGGTAGGGAAGGGACCGTATGAACTCCAAGGTCGTACTAGACCGGAAATATAGAGTGGGTTCCTACCCAAAAACTTATACCTGCACGGATGTCGTTTAGGCAACTCCGTGATAGCCCTGAGATGGCTAGCGAGGATGAGCCCTACCATGGACTTGGCACCGATGGAGTCGAGGTTGCCACAACTCATTGTGCGGAAGTGCGTCAATCTCGGTCGACATCGTCTGCTATTGGACTGGGAAGGTGATTCCCTATGCGATGCCTTGGATAGTGGATCTGTAGACCACGCGACTATCATCCATGACGTTCTGCAGACAGTCGGATGAGTAGTCCGGATCCTAGGGTGGTTATTTTTATCAGTTAGCTGTGGCCGATTTGTCTTGTTGATGGTGACCCTGTTTTCCGGCATTGTGTAGTATTACACGAGTCGCCGTTGCCCCTACGGAGTCCAGGGAGGATGTAAAGGCACGACAGTTTCGCTAGGGGAGACATTGAGGGCGATTAGCGAGACAGTGGAAAGTGATCAAGGGTCACCCGTCCTCTCCGCCAATATCAGTGCAGCGGGCATAGTTAGAGACAGAGACAGAAATACACTGATGGGCTTACTGATGCCTTTAGCTCGGGTATTCATTAAGCATAGGCTGGCGGCCCGAGTCTTGAAACTTCAAAGTCTTATTATGACGTAGGACTGATGACATCGACACTAGATACATCTTAGGTGGCATCTAGTGAAATATACGTCTATAATTATTTATGCTACTTTACTGCTTTTTATGTCCTGATTTACACAAAACAAATGAAAAATGATGATTAACAACATAAGGCATCCTAGAATACTCCTCCTAGCCTTTGATTTCCTTATTCGGTTTCGAGCTGTAATTTCGCATTAGGCCGCAAAGTTGAGCACACCGCGTTCAATGTGTGTATAGGTTGTTAGATGATCGATCATGATATTTGATGAAGATGAGGGATATCGACAGAGTTAGTTTTATTTATTGATAATGTTATTGTAGAATTGTAGTAGGTATATCGGGACTGTGTTAGTAGAGATTCATAGATGATTTAATTGGATATTCCGCTGTGTTGATTATGTGTATGAAAGATATTTATTTCCAAATGCCTTGTATGGGTCCTTTGGGCTCATACGGCGGTTGCCACGTGTCCGACAGGTGGGTTGGGGCGTGACAATGTGTGTGTCGTTTTAATTGGTCTAAGGTTGTGAAATAGAAACGATAGGTTGCGAAGATGATTGTTTTCGATTATTTCTTTCTTTTCATGCGCGTACTATACTTCTGTTTCGCATCTCCATTGTGGTAGATGGGAGGTTGAACATGTGATTTGAGTAAGTTAGATGAAGTTGTTGTGTTTAATAAATTGGTGCTATACGGTTGACAGATGAATTCGGTGACGTTTATCGTATTTATTGCAACTTGGTCTCATTATTCGTAGTGGTGATTATGTTGTTTGTCGCATTGTAATAAATAAGAATGGATGTCATGATATGGATTATTTTGATGAATTGGTGTAATAAGATAATTGCTAATATAATTGACGTTTGTTGATACGAGGGATGCTATTTTGAGTAGTAAGTTGGATTTTGATTTACGATAGGTGTGATACTGATACATGTTCTTGCGAAGATTGATACAACAGTCGTTTATGTTTATCCAAAAATTCAAGTATTAGCACTGCCACCTCTACTGCTACCGCCACCGCCACTGCCTTTCTTATCATTACTCATTTTATTATGATTAAGTTGAAGGTTCATAGCCTTCATCATCTTAGGATCGTCGTAATCCTCCTCGTCATCTTCGTGATTTCCATCGCACAACACCTCCTCGTCCTCAACGTACCCATGAGCATCATCGTCGAACTCACCTACATCCTCAACCTCAGCTTCTTTAGTAGGATGGTTTGATTTTATTGTCTTGGAGGTCATCTTGAATGGATTCTTAAAGTCCTTGAGGCTCTAAAACTTCAAATCTTTGAACCCTTTCGCCTGCTTCTATGGTTGTGGAGTTATCTGCTCCTTGCCACTACCCTTTTGGGCATTTCCACTACCCTTCTGCTGATCTTTAGAAAGCTCTAGTTAGAGACTTTGCAGCGGATTAGGGAGATTTTGTTTTTTCGACCCATTGGCAGACCAAAACTGCGCGTGTTTCCCAGCTTTGTTGAGCTTTTCTATCAGGATCTCAGGATCCACATTCCCGATCACCGTCACCTTCTTCGCATCCGCATCGATTCGAGATGTGCAAACCCCTTCTATCTTATGAAGCACCTTCTTCACCTTCTTTTGGCATCCTTCACAGCAAAGGTTGTTCACTCGTAGATCACAACTCTATATCTTCAAGTACTTGACGTCGTTGTTTCCTAGACTCATCCTTGCAACTCCAAATCAAATATAAGAATAGGCTGGTGAATTTGACTCCAAGAACACCTCCACGGCTAGGGATATTGATGAGGAATTGCTAAGAAGGAAGAAGAGGACAAGCAAAGAGAGATCTCTATTTTTAGATTCCTTCAGATTGGATGGCACAGGAGAGGATACTGACAGTGGCACGGTTTGTGAAGCTCTTCCACAACAGATAGTATCAGAACTTGGCACTCCATGTGATACGGTATCTGATACTTTAACTGATACTTTTCTGACACTCTTGATACTCTTGATACATCTTCTAATCCAGCTGCAGGAAGAAAGTATAGATCAGTAAAAGGGATCTATAGAGACACAAAGGAGGTGGAGCCACTAGAAGAGGAAGCTTGGTTGACACAAAATTCAGAACAAGAACCTCTGAATTTCCAAGAGGTAGTCAAGCTTGATGTGTGGAGCAGAGCTATGAAGGAGGAGTATGATCAAATTATGAAAAATCAGACGTGGTTCCCAACTGTCCTTCCACATGGCAGTAAAGCTATAGGACTAAAATGGGTGTTTAAGCTGAAAAGAGATGCTAAAGGAGCAATTTTGAAGCATAAAGCAAGGTTAGTTGCAAAAGGATATTTACAACAACCAGGGGTGGACTTTGATGAAGTTTTTGCTCCAGTTGCAAGGTTTGAAATAATTCGGTTGTTAATTACAATAACTACATATCAAAGATGGGAACTACATCAAATGGATGTCAAGTCAGCATTTCTAAATGACACATTGGAAGAAGAAGTGTTTGTAGAACAACCAGATGGATTTGTTCTACAAGTAGAGGAAGAGAAGGTGCTAAAATTGAAGAAGGTTTTGTATGGCCTTAAACAAATACCTAGAGCTTGGAACATGAAACTTGATAAGTCTCTACTTGCACTTGGATTCAAAAGGAATCAGCAAGATCCAGCTGTGTATACAAGATCAGCAAAGGATGAGAAGTTGATAGTAGGAGTTTATGTGGATGATCTACTTATTACAGGGTCAAATGTGAAGATCATTCAGCACTTTAAACAGCAAATGCAAAGAGAGTTTGAAATGACTGATTTGGGGCTTCTACATCATTATCTTGGAATATAGATCGTGCAATTAAGGGATAGAATCACTCTAAGTCAATCCCTATATGTAGAAAACATATTGAAACAAATGGGGATGTATGATTGCAACTTGGCACACACACCAATGGAAGAGAGGCTGGTATTTCAGCAAGCAAAAGAAGTAGATGCAACTGAATACCGAAGGCTTGTTGGAAGCTTGAGATATCTGACTCAAACAAGACTAGATTTAATGTATTCGGTTGGTTTGTTGAGTAGATATATGCAAACACCTACTATGGCACACTTAACTGCAGCTAAGAGAGTGTTAAGATACATCAAAGGAATAATTGAATTCGGTTTGGTGTATTACAAAGGATAGCACACAAGTGATGAGCTGATATATGGTTATAGTGATAGTGATCATGGTGGATGTGTGGAAGATAGGAAAAGCACAAGTGGTATGGTGTTTTTCTTCGGTGAAAGTGCAATTAGTTGGGGTTCATCAAAACAAAAGGTAGTACTTTGAGTTCATGTGAAGCTGAATATATATCTTTGACAGGTGCAGCGTGCCAAGGGATTTGGTTGGCACGATTGTTGTCGACTTTGCTTGAGGAGAAGGTGGAACCAGTTACAATATTTGTTGATAACACGTCTGCTTTGGCACTTAGTAAAAATCCAATACATCATAATCGCACAAAGCACATTGATACACGTTTCCACTTTATAAGGGATTGCATTGGAGCAAGTCAAATTATTGTGAAGCATGTGAACACAAGTGAGCAGAAGGCAGATATTTTTACAAAGGTATTGGGTAAGAAGAAGTTTGTAGAGATGAGAGCTAAGCTGGGGCTTCAAAATCTCAAACTCATTCAAGCTTAGGAGGGAGAATGTTAAGGAATAAGCTTGAATTTAGAATATAGCAATCGTAGATTGTATTAGGAATAAAATAGGAGTAAGAAAGTTCTGTTTTGATTTACATAATTGCAGTTTACAAGTTCCAAATTTACATTGTAAGAGAAGATGGAATTTGTCCCAAATCTTCTCGTTTTGTTTCTATTTCTATTTCTTTTCTATACACAACATTGTAAGCCCTACTACAATATATATATTGAATGTGTGAGAGCTGAGGAATTCTAGCTTCTCTACACAATTTTCCTTTACATCGTCGCTGCTGATTAATTCTCTGTTGTGGCCGATTACTGTTTTATTGTTTTTCTTCCCAACAATTGTTTTACTGTTGGAAACTTGTTTCGTGACGAAGTTGATTTTCCTACAATATAACCATGCATCTAACGTACATAATTGATGGATTCTGACTCTTGTGAAATTGTTTCGGTGATTTAAGTTCTCAACTTTTAGTGGTGGATAGGTTGCTAGCGCATCTGGCAGCAACCAATAGGATTGCATTGACGTAATGTTGTTGTTGGGTTTGTTATTTCCCCTATTCTATGACAGCTATGTTGGTGTTATGATTCTTTTACAAGTGAGGTTGCTAGGGCATCTCGTTGTTGTGTTATTATAATGTTTTAGTAGTATTACTTTTCTGTACATAGTACACGTGGTATTGCCGAAGGAAAACTTCGAGGTTTTTTTTAAGGGGTTCATTATTATGGTTAAGATCATTCTTTCTTGTTGATATTGGGTTGTGCTAAATTGATTTTATTGGAACTATGTAAGATACAGTCAAATTAAAAATAGAGATCTCCTTCCTTACCAAGGCAATTAATTATGTAGTTATTTTAAAATACTTTTATTACACGATCTAATAAAATATATTAAATTGGTATGAAATATATTGTAGAAATGAATGTGCATATGCTTAGTTATTATCTGAAATCATTTGAGATGCAATTCCCTTAGCTAGAATGTTTCCTTCAAGGATATTAGAGAACTCCTCTTCATTTACCCAAACCACCCTACATGATTAGGGAGGGTCATAGGAAAGGGAAGGGTAGCATATAATTAAACAAAAAAAAAGATAGAAAGTAAACCTTGTTTATGATTGTAGGAGCACTCTTAAATCTGCATCAACGGTGATACACAAAACACGGCAAGCCCGTGAAATTTCTGTTAAGCTAACTTAAAGGATTCTGGTGTGTTGTTATTTCGGCTAGTTTACAGCCGCTGGAGTAAACCTCTCAAGTGGGCAGTTGTCATTAAACTTTTTATACTGTCCGTGATGTGCATTTTATTGCTATCTTATATGATATGAATTAGTTGCAATGACATATTATATGTTATGTTTCCTCATATGCTTGTGTTCTACAATTCTAAAGGTGTATGACACTAGGAAGAACCTAGAACAAATAGCGACATATGAAGATACTAGGTGACAAACAAAACTAGTTAGGTGACATATCTTATATGATAACCTAAACTAGTTTGGACACCTAGAGACATAGACGGAAACTGTCCTTCCCCTTCGCGGTGAGGAGTCGAGCATTGAGTCGACTCCAGAGGGAGTCGATATCCACCGGTGGCCGCGGCGAGGAGGCCGGAAAGTGGCGGAGAACATGGAAGGGGCGGCGGAACAAGGGAGCAAGCGACTCTTCCCCTGTTCCCATCCAATTCACCGGCAAGGAGCACAATGAACGCACCTCCCTCCACAAAGAGGTTACCGGAAGCAATTCAATATAAAAGAAATGGAATCGTAACGGCGGAAGCGGCGTGGGAGGTCGGAATCCGACATTGGTCGGTGTTCGGCGGCGGATAGATCACCCCTCTGTCCGCAGTGGTTCCGCCGGCGAAGAAGGAGCCGAGATCGGTCCTTCCACCCCGAAAGAGTGGCTGGTGGGTCGAGGGAGTAGACGAGAGGTCGCACGCTACGTTCCGGCGAGTGGACGGTGGGCAACGGCGGATAATGCGGCGGTGGTGCAGCGGGGCTTCGAGCGAATGTGAGGAGGCAGATCAAGCAGGCGCACGTGCGGCGCGCGTGCGACGACTCGTTTCGTCCGGTCCGGTCCGGTTCATCCGGACCGGTTCAGCTACGGTTCAAGCATCGGTTTAGCCAACTTTTGTTGTTTAACAATCGGATTAGTGCGGCTCAATATTTCTATAGCTTTGTTGGTAAGTTTGGAGCTCGTAGGAATTTATTTAGAATTTTTATCAAATTTTAGGTTCGATTTCCGAATTATTTTATATTGGGTTCAAGGGTTTGAGCGTATATTGATATCAGAAAAATCTGAAATAATTTTTAATGCTAGATTATGCTTAGATATAATTTTTAATCTGAATTATATTGTGATATTATCATCCCTTACTCTTGAATCATAATCAGGGATCGATATCATCGCATACTCAGCATTTTGTGACCTTAGGGTGTTGACCTCAGGAGTGGAATAAGCCCCAAAGTTATTGATATCACATAAATTAGTTGGCATCATTGGGGTGTATCTACTATTTTACTTCAATCTTATTCCTTTAGCCCTATCTGACAATTATATGTAAATAGACATCACATACTTTCATATCACAGGAACTATATTATGCAATATAGATCTTCTTCCTTAAAGTAGAAAAACCAAAAATCCCATGAATTATAATTGGAATTCGGCATCTGTTCCATCATTGTTATTCACTGATCTGTTTTCATCCTCTTCCTACAAATCTTTAGCAGTGATCAATTTTCAGATGTTGACCAATTTCATAATACTAACCATCCTTGAGTTGAGTGTTCTTGGGTGCATTCAAAAAGTGGTATCATCTCTAGCACTATAGGAACTCAATTTCCTTCCATTAATATAGTTAACAAATATTCCTTGGTATATTTCTCTCCCAAATCTTTGTCAGCTTTCAAAATCTTTTTAGTGATACTCTTGACTCTTTCAAAAGAGGTTCCAAATATAATCTAGAACCTCAAGGTATTGAACAATCTAGTAGGGGTTGCAAGTAAACCCAATGAACTCCTAATGCTGAAAGTTGACATTCTTAGCATGTTAGATTAAGAGAATTGATCTCTTATTCATATACTTACCTATCCTCAATGTTAATTATTGAAGACGTTGCTATCTAATCTTAGACAAACATGCCTACTGTACCGGACTAATATAGTAGACATAAACCAAACTTGGTTTCCAATTTTGAATTTTCCAAGTGATACTAGATGATGATCAAATCGGTATCCTTACCCTTCATTATGGATCCTTACTGTAATTCTCACTTAATAATACCATCCCTCCCTCAAAAACTTAACCTTAATTCCCACACCCAACTAAAGAGTGAGCTAAAACCGAAATTAGTGAGGGGTATCAATCATTATAGCCAAGTATCATAAATCTGGAATTTTACCACCATCATATTTACCTTATCTCAGAGATTTCATCAAACCCGAACTCTCTGACTGTCCAATTCCTATGAAATTTTGTGAAAACCTTCTTCGCTGATGTAAAAATTTTAGATTAATCTAACCTCTGTGGAAGAAGTTATGACATTTAAAAAAAAAAATCACCAAAACCTGAAAATTTAGTGTACCAAAAATTTGATACTCTTGAATTGAAAACTGTACATCTTTCCACTTGAACCTTGTCATGTCTTTGCTAACAATAGAATGTATATTCATTATCTTCCCTTACCTTGATCTATAATCTCCCAGTTGTGAATCTAAGTGTGATTCTTCATCATAATAAGTACTATGGACTTAGGTGAAGAACCAAGCAGAAATTTTCTTGCCTACAGTTTAAACCTTGACAAATTTAGGTTTCTTTATTCCTTTCTCCTAAAAGTTATATACTCTCTGATGAGTAATCTCCCCTAACCACTTAGATCTCTTTCCATTACCCTATAAGAGTATAAATAGATAGAAGTACACTCCAGGAAGGAGTAAAATCTCATGCATAGGGTAATGACATATTATTGATACTATACTTTCTTGTTGCAATTACAAAATTATTTTCTGATGTGAGTATCACTACTATATCTTCTTATTCAGGTCTATCCTATAAACCTATACATCAAACATCTTAAGTTCATCATGATACACCACATTTTGAGATCACTTAAGAAAGGTTCAATCAATTTTTAGGATCTTCAAGGAATAGTTTCTCCTGTTTCCTTGTTGTTCATTGCATTCTGAAATAGTAGCTATTATCCAATTCACTATAACGGGATCTTGTATACTTAGCTAAATATCTCCCTTGTTTGGCTAAATGAAGTAATTAGATGTCAATCTCAAATACCAGTTTTGAGGATTGAACTATAGTCTATATCTGTTGACCTTTCTCTGATCTCTTGGACTTATCAACTGAGTTAATAAAATCCAGTGGGAACTTAAGGTATAGGAGCTATTGGAAACCCAAGTGTCTATTTCTCTACTACCCTTTGAAGTGGGTTTTAAAATTAGTGGTCAGTTATATTAAAGTGTTGACTTATAATTTATCGTGTGATGGCTTGATTTGCTAAAGTATCGATTGAAACTTGACACATCCTTCTTTGCTTCCTTGGTCCGTTGATTTTTGACCCTTTAATGCAAAGCCAAACCTTAGGGTGGAAAAAGGACTAAAAGTAAAACCTTCATGAGGTTGTAAGACTACATGATGTGGCGGTGCCGATTATGTCGGACCGAGGTTCCCGATTTACTTCTTGATTGTGATACTATTGTTTAATGAATTCTTTAATGATTTATTCTTTTGCCTAGCTCATATGGCCATATCTTCCTTTGAAGGGTGGAATCTCAAATTGAGTACCCTTGAGAAAGGATCTGTTTACTTCTAAATATTCTATGTTTGAAAAGTTAATTGCATGGCTTCTCAAAATGATATACTTCCTAATAATTGAAATCCTTTATGATTGTCTTCTTATCTTTCTGAGTCAACTGATTTATTTGGGATGCTTAATTCAAATTGCTCCAGCTGAATTGTCTTTGCTATTCTTTTTTAGTTATTATTTTAATGCAATCGTTGAAATTATTTAGAGACATTTAGATTGACCAATTGGTATTTCTTATTCCATTGAGTGCTAATGTAAAACCACAAAAAAGAAATTATAAATAAAAATAAAAAAACTAAAGGGGGCAACTTAGAAAGTTGCCACCCTCTCTGTGCCCGATCCCCTCCACATGAGGGTTAACAAAAGGGGCAAAAACCCCTTTGCAAAACCATCACAGAGGACCTCCCCCACCCTCTCTGCCGACGCCCCCTTCTCCCCTCCCTCTTCTTCCCTCTCCTCTCCACTTTCCCCTCCCTTTGTTTGATTCCTCTCCAAAAGAGGGGTTGACAAAAAGGGACAGAAGCCTCTCTGATAAGCCCTCACAGAGGATCCTTTTGGACCCCTCTCCGTCGAAGACAGCAGAGGGTGCCGCCTCCACTCCCAAGCCTCCCATCCTCACCACCCCTCTCCTCTCCTCTCCTCCCCATCTCCTCACGCCATCAACGGACCAGTTGGGAGCCGAACCTGCAGCATCTTTGGAAATTAAGGCAAGGGAGTATAGTGTCAATGATCCGAGGCGACATGAGGTCGAGGAGTGAACGTGAAGCGTAGGAGCGAACGGGAAGACGGGAGGGCACCGACGAAGCTCCGACCAAGTCAGATTTCATCTCTAGGTTGGTTCCCTCATTTCTCCCTTTCAATTCTGACTAAGAAAAAAATCCAATGCATTGGGGTTTGGGTAGCTTAATTCATAAAGGAATGTTGTATCAGTGCGATTGCTTGTTAAATTAATTACCTTGGTATTATTCGATGAAATTGCACGCATGCATAATTAGGTGTGCATGATGTTATTAAAATGTACAATAAAAATTTCCTGGAATGTTATGTCCACTGTGCCTTGACGCTACTGTTCACACATTTAGGTTGGTGGTTTATGGTTTTTGATTATGTTGACTGGAAAAAAAAAATGCTTTACTGTTTTACTGATGTTGTTTGTTAAGGCACACTGTTTTACTGTTGGAAACTTGTTTTGTGATGAAGTTGATTTTCCTACAATATAACCATGCATCTAACGTACATAATTGATGGATTCTGACTCTTGTGAAATTGTTTCGGTGATTTAAGTTCTCAAATTTTAGTGGTGGATAGGTTGCTAGCGCGTCTGGCAGCAACCAATAGGATTGCATTGACGTAATGTTGTTGTTGGGTTTGTTAATATTATTTTCCCTATTCTATGACAGCTATGTTGGTGTTATGATTCTTTTACAAGTGAGGTTGCTAGGGCATCTCGTTGTTGTGTTATTATAATGTTTTAGTAGTATTACTTTTCTGTACATAGTACACGTGGTATTGCCGAAGGAAAACTTCGAGGTTTTTTTTAAGGGGTTCATTATTATGGTTAAGACCATTCTTTCTTGTTGATATTGGGTTGTGCTAAATTGATTTTATTGGAACTATGTAAGATACAATCAAATTAAAATTAGAGATCTTCTTCCTTACCAACACAATTAATTATGTAGTTATTTTAAAATTCTTTTATTGCACGGTCTGATAAAATATATTAAATTGGTAGACAACATTTGTGTTAGTCTAAAGAGGGGTAGCGGAGGTGTCACCCGACCCATCCTTTAGCGTTCGATGAGTACCAACAAGGGGGTTCTCGCCAACGGTCAGATATCCCCATGGCATGTATTCGAAACTAAGATGTTGGGAGCTGGGGAGCTCACTTCAGCCGCTATACCTGAGGACTAAGGTGTCTGTTGACGCTGACATACTCCAACTGAGTCCTGTAGGCTTGGGGGGTAGTCCGGACAACCAGAGTTATACATATGTGTTGGATCCGGCAGGTCAGGCCGAGAGTATACTTGTCAGTCGGTGACCCTCCTATAAAGCAGAAGTGTAGCACTACACGGTGTCTCGTATCCTAGGGTCTATGGGAGACGTACGATACGATAGTCTCGGAGCGCAGTCCGAGTAAATGGCTCGCGAGACTGGAAGGAGAAGGAACCGCGCTCATCCGCCTTCTCCGCCAACGTCGGTGCAACTGGCCTAGGCAGAGACTTAGTCTGGCACCGGCAGGCTTGTGGTAGTCCCCGACCAGGGCTTACCTTAAGCATAGGCAGGCAGCCCTAGGAGTTAGTATGGAAAACTAGAAACTTAGAAATCTTTAGACACAGACACATATTTAGACTTTTAGTATCTAATTGATTATTTACGTGCATGCTTCCTTTCATTGTTAAATTATGATTTAATATTAATATACTTGCTACTCATCCGGACATGTATTGTTTGCCCATTCTTTTGCTTCGAGAAGTTTCTGTCTATAGGCACTAAGTCACAAGACTTAGCGCATGCAAATTTTCCCTTGCGCACAGGTATTTAGAACATTGCTTAGATATGGCGAGGAACGATGGGTAGCGGAAGTGAATGCTATAGGACATTAATAGTCGATTAGTCGGTACGATGTGTAAAACACATAATGTAAACGGACTGTATCAACTTTTTATATATCCTGTGAACAAATTGTAATTCGAGTTAGTAGACATAACTATAGAAATTTTTATTTATGTTGGAATTATATGATATTGTTAGCCTTGTATGGGTGAGACACTACTCATACGGTGGTTGTCAAGTGCACGACAGAGGGTCGGGGCGTGACAATTAAAGTGATATCAGAGCTAGGTTCCAAAATATCTAGGATTAAATTTAGGAAGGTTGATAATTATAAACATAACCCCCTAATACAGTCTATAGGTAAACATTAGGCAAACAGGGGTGAGAGTGACAAGGGGTTAGGAATATGATTTCCGTGATTGAATTGCTTTCCATTTTACCTCTCTACACTTTCATGTTTGATAAGTTGGTTGCTACAATTTATTTAGCTACTTTTGGTGATTTTGATTAATTACTTGTTTGCCATTGAGATATTTAAGTTCACTGCTTTTATAGTTTTTTTTTCTTGCCTCTACCTTAAATTCTTCCTCCTAGACTTCAGCATATGATTGGGCAAATAGGAGGGTAATAAATAATAGTAGACACTCGTATAAAAAGCATGCTCGATTAGAATTTCATCGAAGTCTTAGCTTGATGTAGATGGCAGGGAAAGCGAAGTCAAAAGGAGCCTAGTCTGGGGCGATCTAGACAGAGAAACGGGGGCGAGGAAGACCTCGTAAAAACCTGGGAGAACAATCATCCACTGCTGCTGGGCCCATGCATCCCTTCCTGGTTCAGCTAGGGCAGCGGGCGCTGCCGGTACCACCAGTGCAGCAAGCGCCACCAGTGCCGTCAGTGTTGGAACCTGCACCCATGGAACCAACGGCAGAAGCTCAGCCACAAGCACCCCTTGCACCAGTCATTGGACCTGAACAATCGGTAGTACAAGGGGAGTCTGAGGTTGGCCCCACAACTTCAACATCACGTGCTAGCAGTAGACAACAGGATCTCAGGGATGCGATGAGGGCAATGATGCGAGAGGTGATTGGTGAATTTCTGCCGTGGTTTCAACGACAGCCACTGACGTCAGTTGCAGTGCCTGCAGCCCCATCGGCATAGGCACCAGCACCAGCGGAGGCCACACCAGAGCCACATCCAGAAGTCCCACCAACAGTGACACCGGTGCAGACCCCACTGCCGGCGGCACCACGATTGCCCACTCCAGTGGCGTATCAGGCAACTCCTAGTGGTAGCATAGCCACCACAACTACTATTGAGTGTGGGGTCCACAATCATACCGGACTGGTAGCAGCCTGGCTCCGAGATACAGGGCGGTTGGGTTGCCATGAGTTTTCTGGATCTTCTAACGCGTAGGAGGCCCATATGTGGCTTGAAAATTTGAGCCAAGTCACTGAGGAGCTAGGCATTCCCGACAGCGGAAGAGTCAGTGTGGCCCGTCATCTGCTGACAGGAGATGCTAGGATTTGGTGGAATGCACTAAGGGCCAGAATGGACACTGCAATCACGTGGGTTGCATTCACGGAAGAGTTCAACACAGAGTATCACACAGAGCTGCAACATGATGATAATACACAGTGTGGCCAGACAGGGCATATTCGTCCCAACTGCCCACAATTGAGAAACCAGACAGCATCACAATAACCAGTTTCTGGACGTGTTAACAGAGGTCGTTCTACTGCCCCAGCTCTTCGTACTGCTTCCACCGCAGCACCGAGTAGACCACCATCAGCTAGACCCGGGCAGCAGTCGCAGGCACCACCACCGTGCACGCAGACCCGCATATTCACTATGGATAGTGCAAACGCACAAATGAACCTTGACGTTATCACCGGTAACACTCCCCATCAGGATGAGTATTAGAACCATAATTACTTTTCTTTGAATCATATTCCATTTTTATTTTATTTATTATTATTTCAAGCTGTAGTAGCAAATAAGGAACTTTTGATAGCCCCATCAACTTAATAACGACTTAGAAATTATTATTTTCTTTGATGTCTGATGTGTGAATAGGTTCTATGGTTTTATTCAGCTCCTTGGCTCGAGTCCTAATCGATATTGGATCACAAAAGTCGTATGTCAGCATGGCATTTGCTAAGGGGGCGGATAAGCCGCTGGAAATGCTCGGGTATGAGTTGATAGTCTCAACGCCCCTCGGTGAACAAATACTCAGGAACTAGGTGTATCGGGCCTGCCCTGTGACCATTAAGGAGGTAGAGCTAATGGCTGATTTAATCCTGCTGGACATCTCGGTCTTTGACGTGATCCTTGGTATCGATTGGCTCACGGCTCATGGGGCATTGATAGATTGTTTCACCAAGACCGTGGAGTTCAAAAACCCCAGACATCATGGCTTGACCTTTATCGGAGAATGTCGCATACTGCCAACTAGTGTGATCTCGATGGTAATAGCTAGGAAATTCCTACAAAAGGGTTGTAATGGGTACCTCGCGTATGTCATTGATACAAGACAGAAGGAGGCCAAGCTGGAAGATATTCCGGTGGTTAGGGAATTTCTAGATGTATTTTCCAAGGACTTGCCAGGATTACCTCCAGCAAGGGCGGTAGACTTCTGCATCAACTTGGCGCCTGGGACGCTTCCAATCTCCAAGCCACCTTATAGAATGGCACCAGCAGAGTTAAAGGAATTGAAGACACAATTGCAAGATCTAGTGGATAAGGGATTCATCCGCCCCAGTATGTCCCCCTGGGGAGTACCGGTACTATTCGTCAAGAAAAAGGATGGGACTATGTGAATGTGTATCGACTACCGCCAACTGAACAAGATCACTATACAAAATCAATATCCACTATGCTGAATTGACGATTTATTCGATCAATTACAAGGTGCAAAAGTATTCTCAAAGATAGACCTACGGTCAGGATATCACCAACTCAGAATCAGAGATGAAGACATGCCAAGAACTGCATTCAGGACTCGCTATGGACACTTTGAGTTTCTAGTTATGTCCTTTGGACTCACTAATGCACCAGCAGCATTCATGGATCTGATGCACCGAGTGTTTCACGAGTACTTAGATAAGTTTGTCATTGTATTCATAGACGACATACTTATCTACTCGGGAAATAGTGAGGAGAATGCTCATCACCTTAGAACTGCACTACAACTGCTTAGAGAAAACCAGCTATATGTAAAATTCTCTAAGTGTGAATTTTGGCTAAACCAAGTAGGCTTCCTCGGACACATTGTGAGTAATGAGGGAATTCGGGTAGATCCAACCAAGATTGAAGCGGTCACTAAATGGGAGCAATCAAGAAATGCGATAGAGGTGCGTAGTTTCCTCGGGCTAGTGGGGTACTATAGGCGTTTTGTCCAGAATTTCTCGCTCATTGCAGCCCCAATGACTAAGCTAACCAGAAAGGATGCAAAGTTCCAGTGGACCAAGCCTACGAGGACAGCTTCCAACAACTAAAGACTCGATTAACCACTGCACCGGTCCTTACTCTTCCAGTTAGTGGTACTGAATATGTCGTATTCAGTGATGCCTCGAAGCAAGGCTTTGAGTGTGTACTGATGCAGAATGGGAGAGTAGTTGCTTATGCATCCCAACAGTTGAAGAAGCATGAGACTAACTACCCTACCCATGATCTAGAGTTAGCAGCTATAGTCCTTGCCTTGAAGAAATGAAGACATTATTTATATAGGGAGCGATGTCACATATACACCGACCACAAAAGTCAACAATATCTGTTAACTCAAAAGGAGTTAAACCTACGGCAGAGGAGATAGCTGGAACTAATCAAAGATTACGACCTAGTAATCAATTATCACCCGAGCAAAGCCAACATAGTAGCGGACGCACTCAGTAGAAAATCTACTACCACGTTGTCTTACATTCGGGAGTCCTATCTTTCGCTACTGCGAGACCTCCAAGCCTTGGGTACGAAGTTACAACCTAGTGCTCGAGGAGGCTTACTACCACAATTTATAATAAGACCTACTTTGGGAGACAGTCTAGTAGAGAAATAGAAGTCCGACCCAAAGTTGAACGTCCGGATACAGAAAGTGCAGAGCGGCCAAGGAGAGGAATACAGCTTGAGGAGATGGGGAGGAGAGGAGAGGAGAGAGTGGTGAGGATGGGAGGCTTGGGAGTGGAGGTGGCACCCTCTGTTGTCTTCGGCAGAGAGGGGTCTGAAAGGATCCTTTGTGAGGGCTTATCAGAGAGGCTTCTGCCCCTTTTTGCCAACCTGAAACTCTAAAGGCCTTCGGCGATTATCTCAACTGGATACAGAAAGTGCAGAGCGGCCAAGGAGAGGAATACAGCTTGAGGAGATGGGGAGGAGAGGAGAGGAGAGAGGTGGTGAGGATGGGAGGCTTGGGAGTGGAGGTGGCACCCTCTGTTGTCTTCGGCAGAGAGGGGTCTGAAAGGATCCTTTGTGAGGGCTTATTAGAGAGGCTTTTGCCCCTTTTTGCCAACCTGAAACTCTAAAGGCCTTCGGCGATTATCTCCATAACTCTTTTGTCTATCTTGTGCAGTTTTGATTCGATCTCTAATGACTCGGATCTTCTCCACCGTCTGGTCGACTAACTCGGTCC
The DNA here is from genome assembly GCA_030544415.1 of Thalia dealbata. Taxonomy (NCBI): domain Eukaryota; kingdom Viridiplantae; phylum Streptophyta; class Magnoliopsida; order Zingiberales; family Marantaceae; genus Thalia; species Thalia dealbata. The sequence goes on along the minus strand of CM060454.1, from coordinate 29,302,027 downwards.
CTGCTAAGCGTCGTTCACCATCTTCATTCTAGCAGATGGGTGTCCTACACTGCCTGTCGTATAGTGCTTCGTAAGGTGCCATTCCTATACTGGCCTGATAGCTGTTGTTGTAGGCAAACTCTATCGGTAGTAGGTGAGTATCCCAGCTTTCGGAGAATTCTAATACGCACTCTCTCAACATATCCTCCAGTGTCTGGATGGTGCGCTCAGATTGTCCATCTGTCTGAGGGTGAAATGTCATGCTAAATTTTAGTGATGTCTCCAGCTTTCTCTGAAATTTAGGCCAGAATCTTGAAGTGAACCTATGATCCCTGTCTGAAATAATAGATACCGGAACTCCGTGTAAACGTACTATCTCACTGATATACAGCTTGGCGAGTCTGTCCAAGGTATAAGTGGCTGCTATGGGAAGAAAGTGGGCTGACTTAGTAAGTCGGTGAACGCCATCAAAGGACCAGTAGGGAGCCGAACCTGCAGCATCTATGGAAATTGGGGCAAGGGAGCAGAGCGTCATTGATCTGAGGCGACGTGAGGCCGAGGAGCGAACGTGAAGCGTAGGAGCGAACGGGAAGACGGGAGGGCACCGACGAAGCTCCGACCAAGTCGGATTTCGTCTCTAGGTTGGTTCCCTCATTTCTCCCTTTCGATTCTGACTAAGAAAAAAAATCCAATGCATTGGGGTTTGGGTAGCTTAATTCATAAAGGAATATTGTATCAGTGCGATTGCTTGTTAAATTAATTACCTTGGTATTATTCGATGAAATTGCACGCATGCGTAATTAGGTGTGAATTATGCTATTAAAATGTACAATAAAAATTCCCTTGAATGTTATGTCCACTGTGCCTTGACACTACTGTTCACACATTTAGGTTGGTGGTTTATGGTTTTTGATTATGATGACTGGAAAAAAAAAATGCTTTACTGTTTTACTGATGTTGTTAGTTAAGGCACACTGTTTTACTGTTGGAAACTTGTTTCGTGACGAAGTTGATTTTCCTACAATATAACCATGCGTCTAACGTACATAATTGATGGATTCTGACTCTTGTGAAACTGTTTCGGTGATTTAAGTTCTCAACTTTTATCGGTGGATAGGTTGCTAGCGCGTCTGGCAACAACCAATAGGATTGCATTGACGTAATGTTGTTGTTGGGTTTGTTAATATTATTTTCCCTATTCTATGACAGCTATGTTGGTGTTATGATTCTTTTACAAGTGAGGTTGACAGGGCATCTCGTTGTAGTGTTATTATAATATTTTAGTAGTATTACTTTTCTGTACATAGTGCACATGGTATTGCCGAAGGAAAACTTCGAGGTTTTTTTTAAGGGGTTCATTATTATGGTTAAGATCATTCTTTCTTGTTGATATTGGGTTGTGCTAAATTGATTTTATTGGAACTATGTAAGATACGGTCAAATTAAAAATAAAGATCTCCTTCCTTACCAAGGCAATTAATTATGTAGTTATTTTAAAATTCTTTTATTGCACGGTCTGATAAAATATATTAAATTGGTATGAAACATATTGTAGAAATGAATGTGCACGTGCTTAGTTTTTATCTGAAATCATTTGAGATGCAATTCCCTTTAGCTAGAATGCTTCCTTCAAGGATATTAGAGAACTCCTATTCATTTACGCAAACCACCCTACATGATTAGGGTGGGTCATAGGAAAGGGAATGGTAGCATATAATTAAACAAAAAAAAAGGGTAGAAAGTAATTCTTGTTTATGATTATAGGAGCACTCTTAAATCTGCATCAACGGTGATACACAAAACACGGCAAGCCCGTGAAATTTCTGTTAAGCTAACTTAAAGGATTCAGGTGCATTGTTATTTCGGCTAGTTTACAGCCGCTGCAGTAGAGCTCCCAAGTGGGCAGTTGTCATTAAACTTTTTATACTGTCCGTGATGTGCATTTTATTGCTATCTTATATGATATGAATTAGTTGCAATGACATATTATATGTTATGTTTTCTCATATGCTTGTGTTCTACAATTCTAAAGGTGTATGACACTAGGAAGAACCTAGAACACATAGCGACATAAGAAGATACTAGGTGACAAACAAAACTAGTTAGGTGACATATCTTATATGATAACCTAAACTAGTTTGGACACCTAGAGACATAGACGGAAACTATCCTTCCCTTTCGCGGTGAGGAGTCGAGCATTGAGTCGACTCCAGAGGGAGTCGATATCCATCGGTAGCCACGTCGAGGAGGCGAGAAAGTGGCGGAGAACATGGAAGGGGCGGCGGAACAGGGGAGCGAGCGACTCTTCCCCTGTTCCCGTCCAATTCACCGGCAAGGAGCACAATGAACGCACCTCCCTCCACAAAGAGGTTACTGGAAGCAATTCAATATAAAAGAAATGGAATCGTAACGGCGGAAGCGGCGTGGGAGGTCGGAATCCGGCGTTGGTCGGTGTTCGACGGCGGATAGAGCACCCCTCTGTCCGCAGTGGTTCCGCCGGTGAAGAAGGAACGGAGATCGGTCATTCCACCCCGGAAGAGTGGCTGGTGGGTCGAGGGAGTAGACGAGAGGCCGCACGCTACGTTCCGACGAGTGGACGGCGGGCAACGACGGCTAATGCGGCGGCGCTGCAGCAGGGCTTCGAGCGAAGGTGAGGAGGCGGATCAAGCAGGCGCACGTGCGGCGCGCGTGCGACGGCTCGGTTCGTCCGGTCCGGTCCGGTTCATCCGGACCGGTTCACCTACGGTTCAAGCATCGGTTTAGCCAATTTTTGTTGTTTAACAACCGGATTAGTGCAGCTCAATGTTTCTATAGCTTTGTTGGTAAGTTTGGAGCTCGTAGGAATTTATTTAGAATTTTTATCAAATTTTAGGTTCGATTTCCGAATTATTTTATATTGGGTTCAAGGGTTTGAGCATATATTGATATCAGAAAAATCTGAAATAATTTTTAATGCTAGATTATGCTTAGATATAATTTTCACGATTTAATTAGAATTTTTCCAAACCGTTAAATTAGAGTTTAGATTTAGTTATGGTGATTTGGGTTTATCTAGGTCTTAAATGAATTATTTGTATGATATTTACATGAAAGAATATTTTAGTAGGTGTTATTATGTTTGATTTATTCTAAACATAATTAAAATTATTTAACAATAATTTTTACAGAATTTATAAATTTTATGCTTTGGTTAAATTGGATAATTAGGTTAGTTGGATTTTCTAATTGATGAAATTGGGAAAATTATGATTTAAAATATTTATTGGTGGTAATTGAATTTTTACAGATTATTAAAAATTATTTTTAGATTAATTAAGGTGGTATAGTTGATTTAAATTGTTAGAATAATATATTTGTGCAAATAGGTATTCAATTAATGATCTTATGGTATAGTTTAAATATAAACAAATTTTATGGGTGTAGCTAAGGTTGATTTGATGTATGTTTGTAGTGGTTGTGATTATTTAAGATTATTAAATTATTTAATTGACTTAAAGGTAATTAAATAAAATTTGGTGTGAGATTGTGAGTAGTGGGGGTTGTTAGAGAGATTGTAGAGCTGTGTTATTCATGCATGCTTGTTTGCTTGTATTAAATTTATTTTAGGAGGTTGTGTTGTTGTGCTGTTGCTTGACAAATCACAGCCAAGCTGTGATTTGTGTTGAAGTAAAAAGGAATTGCTTTGCTTGATTGACTGATTGCTTGCTTGCTTAAAGAATCACGGCCAAGCTGTGAATCTTGTTTAAAGATCTGCCTAGAGACTTAGGTGAGGACTTATGGTTTCAAATTTATTTTGGCCTACTACAGATGCTGAGTCCTAAGGGTCGTTGTTACATATTGTACATGCTGATGAGTTGAATGTCTGCTTGTTGCATATTCTAATGGCATGTGTGATTTGATAGTTGTTGATAGATTTTACTATGAAAAGATACATGATGATATTATATACATGCTATATATGATTATTCTCATATTATGTTAGATATTAATATGTTCATGTTATGCTATAGATATAAAGACATTTAGCAGGAACATAGAACATGGAGACATGAGATAAAAACTAGAGACACTTTAGGTTCATGCTATGATTAAAACCTAGAGTAATCTAAATTGATGCATAACTAAGAACTTTGGACATCTTAGGGTTATGATAACCTAGGAGAGGATGTTGAGTTCTTAGAATGGGATGTGCCAACACGTGATGATGAGCCATGTGCTAGCAATGGTATGCTTGTTTGGTTGTATTGGATTTATTTTAGGAGATTGTGTTTGCGGTGTTATTGCTTGACAAGCTGTGATTTGTGTTGAAGTAGAAAGGAATTGCTTTGCTTGATTGATTGTTTGCTTTCTTTAAGAATCACAACCAAGCTGTGATTCTTGTTAAAGATCTTCTATAAGACTCAGGTGATGACTTATGGTTTCAAAATTTATTTTTGCCTACTACAGATGCTGAGTCCTAAGGGTTGTTGTTACATATTGTACATGCTGATGAGTTGAATATCTGCTTGTTGCATATTCTAATGGTGTGTGTGTTTTGATAATTGTTGGTAGATGTTGCTATGAAAAATGTATATGATGCTATTATATGCATGCAATGTATGATTGTTCTCATGTTATGTTGAATATTGATATGTACATGTTATGCTATAGATGTAGAGACATTTAGCAGAAACATAGAACATGGAGACATGAGACAAAAACTAGAGAAACTTAGGTTTATGCTATGATTAAAACCAAGAGTGATCTGAGTTGACAGATGAATTAAATTATCGGTGACGTCTATCGTATTTATTGCAACTTGGTCTCATTATTCGTAGTGGTGATTATGTTGTTTGTCGCATTGTAATAAATAAGAATGGATGTCATGATATGGATTATTTTGATGCATTGGTGTAATAAGATAATTGCTAATATAATTGAAGTTTGTTGATACGAGGGATGCTATTTTGAGTAGTAAGTTGGATGTTGATTTACGATAGGTGTGATACTGATACATGTTCTTGGGAAGATTGATACAACAGTCGTTTATGTTTATCCAAAATTTCAAGCCTTAGCACGGCCACCTCTACTGCTACTGCCACCGCCACTGCCTTTCTTATCGTTACTCATTTTATTATGATTAAGTTGAAGGTTCATAGCCTTCTTCATCTTAGGATCGTCGTAATCCTCCTCGTCATCTTCGAGATTTCCATAGCACAGCACCTCCTCGTCCTCAACGTACCCATGAGCATCATCGTCGAACTCACCTACATCCTCAACCTCAGCTTCTTTAGTAGGATGGTTTGATTTTACTGTCTCGGAGGTCATCTCGAATGGAGGATCTAAGGATCCACATTCCCGATCACCGTCACCTTCTTCGCATCCGCATCGATTGTAGACGTGTAAACCCCTTCTATCTTATGAAGCACCTTCTTCACCTTCTTTTGGCATCCTTCACAACAAAGGTTGTCCACTCGCAGATCACAGCTCTGTATCTTCAAGTACTTGACGTCGTTGTCTCCTAGACTCATCCTTGCAACTCCAAATCAAATAGAACAATAGGCTGGCGAATTTCACTCCAAGAACACCTCCACGGCTAGGGATATTGATGAGGAATTGCTAAGAAGGAAGAAGAGGACAAGCAAAGAGAGATCTTTGTTTTTAGATTCCTCCTTGCTCGCTCGCTCGCAATCAGCTGCTACAAGGCGAGGGGAGGAAGAGAAGACACGCTTATTATATTTGTCTTTGAGGTTGTTGAGCCTTGTTAAAAAAAAATGAGTTGAATTAGGACACCGGGTCTCGTTGGTGGTGAAGCCTAAAAATAACAATCAAAAACTTATTTCATTTTTGACTCATTGTTTAAACAACATTTAGTTCTCCTTTTCCCAAATGTGACGCAAACTCTACCATGGCCACCTACAAAAGCTACCTTTTCCTTTTCCTTCATTTAGTTCTTCTAGCAATAGAATGAAAGTAGCTCTAGGCCGAGTAGTTGAATCACCAACCAGACTCTCCCAAGTCTTCTTCTGTAATGTGCTCAAAAGTTTTGAATAAATTATGCTGATGATAGTCTTTCTACTTGATGCTCCTGCCAATTGAGGGTGACATTGATGCACCGCTATACTCCTTATCACTTTTTTCAATATGCACCTTACTTGTGCATATAAGTTGTTCTTTAATTATATTTATATAAAGTCATACTTTTTACAATATAGGTATTATGGTAAGGATACAAGTAATATATAAAAAATATATTATATGAGTAAATAAATAAATGACCGTATTAGTAAATAAATAGTGAATGGGTGTAGATTTCTTTATATCTTAAAATAAAGATGACTCATCGATGCAATTTCTGACAAGTATATTACTCGATCGGAGGCCTTTGAACTGTTAAATTTAGGTGTGTAATAATGTCAATTATAGTATTATTACAACTACTTGTTTGATGGTATATACTGCCAAATTCTTCCTCATTAACGATGTGATTTTCGTTAGAAGAATTGTGGGAATAAGTTTTATTTTAATACCGGTCGAGTATGTACGATTTTGGTTTGTGAGGTTATTAGGTGAATTATGAATGTGGAATACATTACAATCAGGTCCGTTATCAGATTCTCTAGTCTACACAGAATAGTGTCAGGCTTTTGGTGGTTTTATCAGTTTAATGTGCGTGTCGTTTTAATTGGTCTAAGGTTGTGAAATAGAAACGATAGGTTGCGAAGACGATTGTTTTCGATTAAGAATTTTCTTTCTTTTCATGCGCGTACTATAGTTTCGTTTCGCATCTCCATTGTGGTAGATGGGAGGTTGAACATGTGATTTGAGTAAGTCAGATGAAGTTGTTGTGTTTAATAAATTGGTGCTATACGATTGACAGATGAATTAAATTATCGATGATGTCTATCGTATTTATTGCAACTTGGTCTCATTATTCGTAGTGGTGATTATGTTGTTTGTCGCATTATAATAAATAAGAATGGATGTCATGATATGGATTATTTTGATGCATTGGTGTAATAAGATAATTGCTAATATAATTGAAGTTTGTTGATATGAGGGATGCTATTTTGAGGAGTAAGTTGGATGTTGATTTACGATAGGTGTGATATTGATACATGTTCTTGGGAAGATTGATACAACAGTCGTTTATGTTTATCCAAAAATTCAAGCCTTAGCACTGCCACCTCTACTGCTACTGCCACCGCCACTGCCTTTCTTATCGTTACTCATTTTATTATGAATTAGTTGAAGGTTCATAGTCTTCTTCATCTTAGGATCGTCGTAATCCTCCTCGTCATCTTCGTGATTTCCATCGCACAACACCTCCTCGTCCTCAACGTACCCATGAGCATCATCGTCGAACTCACCTACATCCTCAACCTCAGCTTCTTTAGTAGGATGGTTTGATTTTACTGTCTCGGAGGTCATCTTGAATGGATTCCTAAAGTCCTTGAGGCTCGAAAGCTTCAGATCTTTGAACACTTTCGCCTGCTTCTGTGGTTGCGGAGTTATCTGCTCCTTGCCACTACCCTTTTGGGCATTTCCACTACCCTTATGCTGGTCTTTAGAAAGCTCTAGTTGGAGACTTTGCAGCTTATTGGGGAGATTCTGTTTTTTCGATCCATTGGCAAACCAAAACTGCGCGTGTTTCCCAGCCTTGTTGAGCTTTTCTATCAGGTTCTCTGGATCCACATTCCCGATCACCGTCACCTTCTTCGCATCTGCATCGATTGTAGACGTGCAAACCCCTTCTATCTTATGAAGCACCTTCTTCACCTTCTTTTGGCATCCTTCACAGCAAAGGTTGTCCACTCACAGATCACAACTCTGTATCTTCAAGTACTTGACGTCGTTGTCTCCTAGACTCATCCTTGCAACTCCAAATCAAATAGAACAATAGGCTGGCGAATTTGACTCCAAGAACACCTCCACGGCTAGGGATGATGAGGAATTGCTAAGAAGGAAGAAGAGGACAATCAAAGAGAGATCTCTATTTTTAGATTCCTCCTTGCTCGCTCGCTCACAGTCAGCTACTACAATGCGAGGGGAGGAAGAGAAGACACGCTTATTATATTTGTCTTGGAGGTTGTTGAGCCTTGTTAAAAAAAAAAGAGTTCAATTAGGACATCGGGTCTCGTTGGTGGTGAAGCCTAAAAATAACAATCAAAAACTTATTTCATTTTTGACTTATTGTTTAAACAACATTTAGTTGTCCTTTTCCCAAATGTGACGCAAACTCTACCATGGCCACCTACAAAAGCTACCTTTTCCTTTTCCTTCATTTAGTTCTTCTAGCAATAGAATGAAAGTAGCTCTAGGCCGAGTAGTTGAATCACCAACCAGACTCTCCCAAGTCTTCTTATGTAATGTGCCCAAAAGTTTTGAATAAATTATGCCGATGATAGTCTTTCTAGTTGATGCTCCTACCAATTGAGGGTGACATTGATGCACCGCTATACTCCTTATCATTTTTTTCAATATGCACCTTACTTGTGCATATAAGTTGTTCTTTAATTATATTTATATAAAGTCATACTTTTTACAATATAGGTATTATGAGTAATATATAAAAAATATATTATATGAGTAAATAAATAAATGACCATATTAGTAAATAAATAGTGAATGGGTGTAGATTTCTTTATATCTTAAAATAAAGATGACTCATCGATGTAATTTCTGACAAGTATATTACTAGATCGGAGGCCTTCAAACTGTTAAATTTACGTGTGTAATAATGTCAATTATAGTATTATTACAACAACTTGTTTGACAGTATATACTGGCAAATTCTTCCTCATTAACAATGTGATTTTCGTTAGAAGAATTGTGGGAATAAGTTTTATTTTAATACCGGTCGAGTATGTACGATTTTGGTTTGTGAGGTTATTAGGTGAATTATGAATGTGGAATACATTACAATCAGGTCGGTTATCTGATTCTATAGTCTACACAGAATAGTGGTAGGCTTTTGGTGGTTTTGTCCGTTTAATGTGTGTGTCGTTTTAATTGGTCTAAGGTTGTGAAATAGAAACGATAGGTTGCGAAGACGATTGTTTTCGATTAAGAATTTTCTTTCTATTCATGCGCATACTATAGTTCCGTTTCGCATCTCCATTGTGGTAGATGGGAGGTTGAACATGTGATTTGAGTAAGTTAGATGAAGTTGTTGTGTTTAATAAATTGGTGCTATACGGTTGACAGATGTGTATTTTATGGTTATCTTATATGATATGAATTAGTTCCAATGACATGTTACATGTTATGTTTCCTCATATGCTTGTGTTCTACAATTCTAAAGGTGTATGACACTAGGAAGAACCTAGAATACATACTGACATATGAAGATACTAGGTGACAAATAAAACTAGTTAGGTGACATATCTTACATGATAACCTAAACTAGTTTGGACACCTAGAGACATAGACCTGAACTGTAACCCCTAATTTCTATAATAAGAAAAAAATCTTTTACGAAAATAATAAAATAATAATAATAAAATAGATAAAAAGAAAATAAAGATTTAGATTTATTTTAGAATTTTTATTTAATAATAACGAATTTTATTTATTTATTAAAATTAGATTTGTTTAAAAAAAAAAGAGAAAAAAAGAAAAAAGAAAATCGCTCTATTATTATTTAGTTAGGATGTGCGAGGGTTTTAAAACTCCGAAATAGAGCACCGCTCTATTCCGAGGGCGACGGCGTCGACAGCCTTCGCCGAGCTCCGGCGAGGGTCGAGGGACAGAGGGAAGGTCTGGCCGGAGGTGGGAAGCCTACTGCGAGGACGACGGTTGTGGGCTACGACTCCGGCAGGCAGAGAATTTCTGGGGAGCGGCGAAAAGGGGAGCTCCGGCGAGAAGCACGGCGATCGACCCTTACTCCACGACGAGGTCGATTCAGCGCTAGAGAAGTCGGTTGAGTCTCGATTCCGTGGAGACGACGGCGTGGAAGCGGCTCCGGCGGGTAGAAGGGGGTGAAGAAGGCGGCGAGCAAAAAGGGCTCCTCTGTTCGCGGCGATTCGGCCGGTGGAGAGCGAGGCGGACGACGTTCCACCACAGTGAAGCTCTTGAAGCTCGATTCAACTCTCTGGGAAACGTTAAGGAGCAACGGTTGCGGTGGAAGGGACGTAGTGGTGGCTGAGGTTGGCGATTCGGCCGGCGGCAGAGGATCCGAGGGAGAAGGCGGCCATGGGAGCAGCTAGGCTCTACCGACGGCGCAATTAAGGCGCCGTAGATGTGGAGGAAGGTAGAGCCCGAGCCAGGAACGGGTTCCGGCATGGTTGCGGCCGTAGAACGGCGGCGATCAACGAAGGAAGGAGACGGCGACGCGGCGGATTCGAAGCAGAGGAGAGGCTTCGATCGAGCGGACCGCGCGTGCAGAACGCGTGCGGTGGTCCGATTCATCTGCTTCGACCGGGTCGGTCTGGTCCGAGCGGTTCATGCCGGTTCAGCTGCAGTTGGACGTGGGTTCAACCGGTTTTTACGGTTTTCCAATCTGGTTGATTCGGTTCAACATTCCTATAGCTCTAGTGGTAAGTTTTGAGTCTTTAAGAATTTATTTAGAGTTTTTACCGAGTTTTAGATTCGGTTTTCAAATTATTTTATATTTGGTTCAAGGGTTTGAGCGCGTTAATGATGTCAGAAAAATCTAAAATAATTTATGATGCTAGTTTGTGCTTAGGCATAATTTCTTTGATTTAAATTGAAATTTTACCGAACTGGGAAGATGGTGTTTTTATTTAATTAAGGTGGTTTAAGTTTATTTAAGTGTTGAATAAATTATTTGGATGCTATTTGCATAAAAGAACGTTATTATGTTTGATTTATGTTAAACAGAATTAAAAAGGTTTAATTAGGATATTTATAGAATTTATAAATTTCATGTCGAGATTAAATTGGATAAATAGGGTAATTAGATTTTCTAATTAATGAAATTAGGAAAATTATGATTTAATATAATTATTTCTGAAAATTAGATTTTTACAGGATTGTTAAAAGTTATTTATAGATTAATTAAGATAGTATAGTTGATCAATATGATTAATTAAATTGTTAAGAATAATTTATTTGTGGAAATAGATATTTATGGTGGTCTGATGATATAATTTGAATGTAAACATATGTATGACTAGGGTTGGTTGATGTAAGATTGTGGTAGTTGTGTTTATTTGAATTGATTAATCTATTTGGTTGATTAAAGAGAAATTGAATGAAAATTGGGTGAGGTTGTGAGTAGAGGGGTTGTTATTAAGATGATTGATTTAAATGTATTATTTATGCATGCTTGCTTGATTGTCTTTAAATTATTTTAGGAGAATGTGTTGCTGTGCTATTACTTGACAAATCACGGCCAAGCTGTGATTTGTGTGGAAAAAAATTGCGTGCTGGATTGATTACTTGCTTACTTTAAGAATCACGGCCAAGCTGTGATTCTTGTTAAATATCTACTTTGAGACTCAGGTGAGGACTTATGGTTTCAAATTTTATTTGGCCTACTACAGATGCTGAGTCCTAAGGGTCGTTGTTAACTATTGTACATGCTGATAAGTTATATATCTGCTTGGTTGCATATTTAATTAGCATGTGATTTATTGAAAGTTAAACCATGTTGTTATATGTATGATGTTATTATATGCATGCTTTGATATGAGTTTGAAGGTGATATCATGCTAGTTCATATATGATGTTATTGTATGCATACTCCTGATATAAGTATGAAAGTTATATCATACTGGTACACGTATGATGCTATTGTATACATGCTCCCGTTGTTTTATGCTCATGTTATGTTGATTATTTAATATGTTCATGTTGCTAGAGATGTAGAGACACCTAGTAAGAACATGGAACATGTGGACGATAAAACTTAAGATACTTTAGGTTCATATTATGAGAACACCTAAAGTGATTTAAATTGATATATGACTAAGAACTTGGAACATCATAGGGTTATGATAACCTAGGAGGTGATGTGTGGGTTCTTAGACTGGTATGTGCCAACATGTGGTGAGGAGCCATGTGCTAGTACGATAGAGATGCAAGTTCGGTTGGCTTAGGTAACTAATACTTTGGTGTAGCCGGGATCTCACTTCGATGAAGAACTCAATTTGTTTGTGTTACACCAGGGTAGAGGGTGGACTAGGAATAGTACCGTCCCATGCACTACCAAGGCTAGGGAACCTGAAGACTCTGGCATGCTCAACAGTGGTGGGATCCCTGAGCAGTCCAGGTTCATTGGTATCATATGCAGTGGGTCTCAGCTTGCCAGGCTGGAGACGAATGTGATTGTTGTGTTTGTATGGTGATCCTGCCATGGTGCAGAATTACAGTGCTGTATGGTACTTGTATTTGGAAAGAAGGGGTGCTGTGATCACCAGCTCCTTCCGCCAACGTCAGTGTGCAGGCATATAGGACAGAGACATAGAGTTGATACTGACGGGTTCAGGGAAATCTCTGACGAGGGGTTCTCCTTGAGCTTAAGAGGCTTCCTTAGGTGTAGAATGGTTAGATGATGAAATATTAATTGAGGTGATATGATATCTTTGATTAATGACGTTATTATGATCCTATTTTCTTATATGTTGTTATATGCCATGTTATGATCATATTCGTAATGTACTTGTTTATTGTCTTGTCATATTATAGACATGTTAGTTTAATATGTGATTTTAGTAGATATGCTTTCTTATTGGTTGTGCAATACCTTATGCCCATTTTTAGGGTGCTCTCTCTGTAGCCTCACTGAGTTTCGCAACTCAGATGTGCACATTTTTCCCCTGTTGCACAGGTTATAGGTTGGCTACTAGCGGGGAGTGAGGGAGAACATAGCTTGGCGAATAATATCGACTTGGTGATCTAGATAGAGATTTAAAGTGATAGTGTTGGTTTACTTGTAAATTGTAATTGCTTCCGCTTTGTTTAAATAATAAAATTGTAGTGCCTTGTGATACTTTTAGCCTTGTATAAGTTGTAGTGATTGTAGTACAGCTTATACGGCGGTTGCCACGTGCCCAAAGGTGGTTTGGGGCGTGATATGAACTTCCTAGGGACATAAACATTTAGGAATCATATAGGTCTATATAACAATGTATTTCTCTCGCAAATGGTAGACAACATTTGTGTTAGTCTAAAGAGGGGTAGCGGAGGTGTCACCTGACCCATCCTTTAGCGTTTGATGAGTACCAACAAGGGGGTTCTCGCCAACGGTCAGATATCTCCATGGCATGTATTCGAAACTAAGGTGCTGGGAGCTGGGGAGCTCACTTCAGCCGCTATACCTGAGGACTAAGGTGTCTGTTGACGCTGACATACTCCAACTGAGTCCTGCAGGCTTGGGGGGTAGTCCGGACAACTAGAGTTATACATATGTGTTGGATCCGGCAGGTCAGGCCGAGAGTATACTTGTCAGTCGGTGACCCTCCTATAAAGCAGAAGTGTAGCACTACACGGTGTCTCGTATCCTAGGGTCTATGGGAGATGTACGATACGATAGTCTCGGAGGGCGGTCCGGGTAAATGGCTCGCGAGACTGGAAGGAGAAGGAACCGCACTTACCCGCCTTCTCCGCCAACGTGGGTGCAACTGGCCTAGACAGAGACTTAGTCTAGCACCGGCGGGCTTGTGGTAGTCCCCGGCCAGGGCTTACCTTAAGCATAGGCAGGCATCCTTAGGAGTTAGTATGGAAAACTAGAAACTTAGAAATCTTTAGACACAGACACATATTTAGACTTTTAGTATCTAATTGATTATTTACGTGCATGCTTCCTTTTATTGTTAAATTATGATTTAATATTAATATACTTGCTACTCATCTGGACATGTATTGTTAGCCCATTCTTTTGCTTGGAGAAGTTTTTGTCTATAGGCACTAAGTCTAAGTCACAAGACTTAGCGCATGCAAATTTTCCCTTGCGCACAGGTATTTAGAACATTGCTTAGATATGGCGAGGAATGATGGGTAGCGGAAGTGAATGCTATAGGACATTAATAGTCGATTAGTCGGTACGATGTGTAAAACACATAATGTAAATGGACTGTATCAACTTTTTATGTATCCTGTGAACAAATTATAATTCGAGTTAGTAGACATAACTATAGAAATTTTTATTTATGTTGGAATTATATGATATTGTTAGCCTTGTATGGGTGAGACACTACTCATACGGCGGTTGTCAAGTGCACGACAGAGGGTCGGGGCGTGACAATTAAAGTGGTATCAGAGCCAGGTTCCAAAATATCTAGGATTAAATTTAGAAAGGTTGATAATTATAAACATAACCCCCTGATACAGTCTATAGGTAAACATTAGGCAAATGGGGGTTAGAGTGACAAGGGGTTAGGAATATGATTTCCGTGATTGAATTGCTTTCCATTTTACCTCTCTACACTTTCATGTTTGATAAGTTGGTTGCTACAATTTATTTAGCTACTTTTGCTGATTTTTATTAATTACTTGTTTGCCATTGAGATATTTAAGTTCACTGCTTTTATAGTTTTTTTTTCTAGCCTCTACCTTAAATTCTTCCTCCTAGACTTTAGCATATGATTGGGCAAATAGGAGGGTAATAAATAATAGTAGACACTCGTACAAAAAGCATGCTCGATTAGAATTTCATCGAAGTCTTAGCTTGGTGTAGATGGCAGGGAAAGCGAAGTCAAAAGGAGCCTAGTCAGGGGCGACCTAGACAGAGAAACGGGGGCGAGGAAGACCTCGTAAAAACCCGGGAGAACAATCATCTACTGCTGCTGGGCCCATGCATCCCTTCCAGGTTCAGCCAGGGCAGCGGGCGCTGCCGGTACCACCAGTGCAGCAAGTGCCACCAGTGCCGTCAGTGCTGGAACCTGCACCCATGGAACCAACGGCAGAAGCTCAGCCACAAGCACCCCCTGCAACATGATGATAATATACGAGAGTTCCTTGACTGTAAACAAAATGGGAGGTCGGTGAAAGAGTACTCGATTGAATCTAGCCGGCTGTCCACCCTTGTTCCTTAGGTGGTACACTCTGAAGCATACCGTTGCAAGAGGTTCAAGTAGGGGTTGGACATGTCCATCTGCTCACGAATAACTCGTACTAAGATTTCAAGCTTTAGAGAGATTGCTAATGAGGCTATTGAGGAGGAGCGGGTCGTACAAGAATTGAGGGGAAAGTGCGAAGATAAGAAGAAGAAGCGACAGGCCTCTCAGAATAGTCGTAATCAGCAGAAATCGAGCCCAGTACCCCCCGCACCTTCAGGCACTATCAGCTCCCCTGTCACGCCGTCGGTGCGAGGTATACCTTACCAGTCTGCACCGAGTCATTCAAGGCCACCTCCTCACGAACGACCTCCTACCGCCATGATGTCGGCAAATCCTCCTCCAGTTTGCCGCCATTGTACTCGAGTGCACACAGGACCGTGCCGAAGTGTTACCTGCTATCAGTGTGGCCAGACAGGGCGTATTCGTCCCAACTGCCTACAATTGAGAAACCAGCGTCTGGACGTGCTAACAGAGGTCGTTCTACTGCCCCAGCTCTTCGTACCGCTTCCACCGCAGTACCGAGTAGACCACCATCAGCTAGACCCGGGCAGCAGTCGCACGCACCACCACCGGGCACGCAGACTCGCATATTCACTACGGATAGTGCAAACGCACAAATGAACCCTGACGTTATCACCGGTAACACTCCCCATCAGGATGAGTATTAGAACCATAATTACTTTTCTTTGAATCATATTCCATTTTTATTTTATTTATTATTATTTCAAGCTGTAGTAGCAAATAAGGAACATTTGATAGCCCCATCAACTTAATAAAGACTTAGAAATTTTTATATTCTTTGATGTCTGATGTGTGAATAGGTTCTAGGGATTCATCCGCCCCAGTGTGTCCCCCTGGGGAGCACCGGTACTATTCATCAAGAAAAAGGATGGGACTATGTGAATGTGTATCGACTACCGCCAACTGAACAGGGTCACTATACAAAATCAATATCCACTACGCTGAATTGACGATTTATTCGTTCAATTGCAAGGTGCAAAAGTATTCTCAGAGATAGATCTACGGTCAGGATTTCACCAACTCAGAATCAGAGATGAAGACATGCCAAAAACTGCATTCAAGACTCGCTATGGACACTATGAGTTTCTAGTTATATCCTTTGAACTCACTAATGCACCAGCAGCATTCATGGATCTGATGCACCGAGTGTTTCACGAGTACTTAGATAAGTTTGTCATTGTCTTCATAGACGACATACTTATCTACTCGGGGAATAGTGAGGAGAATGCTCATCACCTTAGAACTGCACTACAACTGCTTAGAGAAAACCAGCTATATGTAAAATTCTCTAAGTGTGAATTTTGGCTAAACCAAGTAGGCTTCCTCGGACAAATTGTGAGTAATGAGAAAATTCAGGTAGACCCAACCAAGATTGAAGCGGTCACTAAATGGGAGCAGCCAAGAAATGCGACGGAGGTGCGTAGTTTCCTCGGGCTAGCGGGGTACTATAGGCGTTTTGTCAAGAATTTCTCGCTCATTGCAGCCCCAATGACTAAGCTAACCAGGAAGGATGCAAAGTTCCAGTGGACCCAGGCCTACGAGGACACCTTCCAAGAACTAAAGACTCAGTTAACCACTGCACCGGTCCTTACTCTTCCAGTTAGTGGTACCGAATATGTCGTATTCAGTGATGCCTCGAAGCAAGGCCTTGGGTGTGTACTGATGCAGAATGGGAGAGTAGTTGCTTATGCATCCCAGCAGTTGAAGAAGCATGAGACGAACAACCATACCCATGATCTAGAGTTAGCAGCTATAGTCCTTGCCTTGAAGATATGAAGATATTATTTATTTGGGGAGCGATGTCACATATACACCGACCACAAAAGTCTACAATATCTGTTAACTCAAAAGGAGTTAAACCTACGGCAGAGGAGATGGCTGGAACTAATCAAAGATTACGACCTAGTAATCAACTATCACCCAAGCAAAGCCAACATAGTAACGGACGCACTCAGTAGAAAATCTACTACCACGTTGTCTTACATTCGGGAGTCCTATCTTTCGCTACTGCGAGACCTCCAAGCCTTGGGTACGAAGTTACAACCTAGTGCTCATGGAGGCTTACTAGCACAATTTATAATAAGACCTAATTTGGGAGACAGTCTAGTAGAGAAACAGAAGTCTGACCCAAAGTTGAATGTCCGGATACAGAAAGTGCAGAGCGGCCAAGGAGAGGAATACAGCTTGAGGAATGACGGGGCGTTGTTGTTAAGAGACAGACTTTGCGTACCGTACGATGCCGACCTTCGGCAGCAGATCCTTGAGGAGGTCCACAGCTTAGCTTACGCGATGCATCCACGAAGTACGAAAATGTACCATACAATTCACCAGACTTACTAGTGGGCAGGTATGAAATGGGATATAGCCGAGTTTATCTCCAGATGTTTGATCTGTCAGCAGGTTAAAGCTGAACACCAGAGGCCAGCCAGTACACTTCAGCCATTTCCGATACCAGAATGGAAGTGAGAGCATATCACTATGGACTTTGTCGTCGGCTTCCCACGTACCCAACGAAAACATGATGCAATTTGCGTGGTGGTTCACCGACTTACTAAGTCAGCCCACTTTCTTCCCATAGCAGCCACTTATACCTTGGACAGACTCGCCAAGCTGTATATCAGTGAGATAGTACGTTTACCCGGAGTTCCGGTATCTATTATTTCAGACAGGGATCCTAGGTTCACTTCAAGAATCTGGCCTAAATTTCAGAGAAAGCTGGGGACATCACTAAAATTTAGCACGACCTTTCACCCTCAGACAGATAGACAATCTGAGCGCACCATCCAGACACTGGAGGATATGTTGAGAGAGTGTGTATTAGAATTCTCCGAAAGCTGGGATACTCACCTACTGCCGATAGAGTTTGCCTACAACAACAGCTATCAGGCCAGTATTGGAATGGCACCTTACGAAGCACTATACGGCAGGCAGTGTAGGACACCCATCTGCTAGAACGAAGATGGTGAACGACGCTTCGTAGGGACCGAGTTAGTCGACCAGACGGTAGAGAAGATCCGAGTCATTAGAGATCGAATCAAAACTGCGCAAGATATACAAAAGAGTTATGGAGATAATCGCCGCAGGCCTTTAGAGTTTCAGGTTGGCGAAAAGGGGCAGAAGCCTCTCTGATAAGCCCTCACAAAGGATCCTTTCGGACCCCTCTCTGCCGAAGACAACAGAGGGTGCCACCTCCACTCCCAAGCCTCCCATCCTCACCACCTCTCTCCTGTCCTCACGTAATCAAAAGACCAGTAGGGAGCCGAACCTGCAGTATCTTTGGAAATTGGGGCAAGGGAGCAGAGCGTCATTGATCCGAGGTGACGTGAGGCCGAGGACCGAACGTGAAGCGTAGGAGCGAACAGGAAGACGGGAGGGCACCGACGAAGCTCCGACCAAGTCGGATTTCGTCTCTACGTTGGTTCCCTCATTTCTCCCCTTCGATTCTGACTAAGAAAAAAATCCAATGCATTGGGGTTTGGGTAGCTTAATTCATAAAGGAATATTGTATCAGTGTGATTGCTTGTTAAATTAATTACCTTGGTATTATTTGATGAAATTGCACGCATGCGTAATTAGGTGTGAATTATGCTGTTAAAATGTACAATAAAAATTCCCTTGAATGTTATGTCCACTGTGCCTTGACACTACTGTTCACACATTTAGGTTGGTGGTTTATGGTTTTTGATTATGATGACTGGAAAAAAAATATGCTTTACTATTTTGCTGATGTTGTTAGTTAAGGCACACTGTTTTACTGTTAGAAACTTGTTTCGTGACGAAGTTGATTTTCCTACAATATAACCATGCGTCTAACGTACATAATTGATGGATTCTGACTCTTGTGAAATTGTTTTGGTGATTTAAGTTCTCAACTTTTAGTGGTGGATAGATTGCTGGCACGTCTGGCAGCAACCAATAAGATTGCATTGACGTAATGTTGTTGTTGGGTTTGTTAATATTATTTTCCCTATTCTATGACAGCTATGTTGGTGTTATGATTCTTTTACAAGTGAGGTTGACAGGGCATCTCGTTGTAGTGTTATTATAATATTTTAGTAGTATTACTTTTCTGTACATAGTACACGTGGTATTGCCAAAGGAAAACTTCGAGGTTTTTTTTAAGGGGTTCATTATTATGGTTAAGATCATTCTTTCTTGTTGATATTGGGTTGTGCTAAATTGATTTTATTGGAACTATGCAAGATAAGGTCAAATTAAAAATAGAGATTTCCTTCCTTACCAAGGTAATTAATTATGTAGTTATTTTAAAATTCTTTTATTGCACGATCTGATAAAATATATTAAATTGGTATGAAATATATTGTAGAAATGAATGTGCATATGCTTAGTTAGTATCTGAAATCATTTGAGATACAATTCCCTTTAGCTAGAATGTTTCCTTCAAGGATATTAGAGAACTCCTCTTCATTTACCCAAACCACCCTACATGATTAGGGTGGGTCATAGGAAAGGTAAGGGGCATATAATTAAACAAAAAAAATAGAGGTAGAAAGTAAACCTTGTTTATGATTGTAGGAGCACTCTTAAATCTGCATCAACGGCTATACACAAAACACGGCAAGCCCGTGAAATTTGGTGTAAGATTGTGAGTAGTGGTGTTTGTTAGGGAGATTGTAGAGCTGTGTTATTCATGCATGCTTGTTTGCTTGTATTTAATTTATTTTAGGAGGTTGTGTTGCTGTGCTGTTGCTTGACAAATCACAGCCAAGCTATGATTTGTGTTGAAGTAAAAAGGAATTGCTTTGCTTGATTGACTGATTGCTTGCTTGTTTAAAGAATCACTGCCAAGCTGTGAATCTTGTTTAAAGATATACCTTGAGACTTAGGTGAGGACTTATAGTTTCAAATTTATTTTGGCCTACTACAGATGCTGAGTCCTAAGGGTCATTGTTACATTTTGTACATGCTGATGAGTTGAATGTCTGCTTGTTGCATATTTTAATGGCATGTGTGATTTGATAGTTGTTGATAGATTTGACTATGAAAAGATACATGATGCTATTATATGCATGCTATATATGATTGTTCTCATATTATGTTGGATATTAATATGTTCATGTTATGCTATAGATGTAGAGACATTTAGCAGGAACATAGAACATGAAGACATGAGATAAAAACTAGAGACACTTTAGGTTCATGCTATGATTAAAACCTAGAGTAATCTAAATTGATGCATAACTAAGAACTTTGGACATCTTAGGGTTATGATAACCTAGGAGAGGATGTTGAGTTCTTAGAATGGGATGTGCCAACACATGGTGATGAGCCATGTGCTAGCAATGGTATGCTTGTTTGGTTGTATTAGATTTATTTTAGGAGATTGTGTTTGCGGTGTTATTGCTTGACCAATCACAGCCAAGTTGTGATTTGTATTGAAGTAGAAAGGAATTGCTTTGCTTGATTGATTGTTTACTTTCTTTAAGAATAACGGGCAAGCTGTGATTCTTGTTAAAGATCTTCTATAAGACTCAGGTGATGACTTATGGTTTCAAAATTTATTTTTGCCTACTATAGATGCTGAGTCCTAAGGGTTGTTGTTACATATTGTACATGCTGATGAGTTGAATATCTGCTTGTTGCATATTCTAATGGTGTGTGTTTTGACAATTACTGATAGATGTTGCTATGAAAAATGTATATGATGCTATCATATGCATGCTATGTATGATTGTTCTCATATTATGTTGAATATTGATATGTTCATGTTATGCTATAGATGTAGAGACATTTAGCAGAAACATAGAACATGGAGACATGAGACAAAAACTAGAGACACTTAGGTTCATGCTATGATTAAAACCTAGAGTGATCTCAGTTGACAGATGAATTAAATTATCGGTGACCTCTATCGTATTTATTGCAACTTGGTCTCATTATTCGTAGTGGTGATTATGTTGTTTGTCGCATTGTAATTAATAAGAATGGATGTCATGATATGGATTATTTTGATGCATTGGTGTAATAAGATAATTGCTAATATAATTGAAGTTTGTTGATACGAGGGATGCTATTTTGAGTAGTAAGTTGGATGTTGATTTACCATAGGTGTGATACTAATACATGTTCTTGGGAAGATTGATACAACAGTCGTTTATGTTTATCCAAAAATTCAAGCCTTAGCACTGCCACCTCTACTGCTACTACCACCGCCACTGCCTTTCTTATCGTTACTCATTTTATTATGATTAAGTTGAAGGTTCATAGCCTTCTTCATCTTAGGATCGTCGTAATCCGCCTCATCATCTTCGTGATTTCAATCGCACAACACCTCCTCGTCCTCAACGTACCCATGAGCATCATCGTCGAACTCACCTACATCCTCAACCTCAGCTTCTTTAGTAGGATGGTTTGATTTTACTGTCTCGGAGGTCATCTTGAATGGATTCTTAAAGTCCTTGAGGCTCGAAAGCTTCAGATCTTTGAACCCTTTCGCCTGCTTCTGTGGTTGCGGAGTTATCTGCTCCTTGCCACTACCCTTTTTGGCATTTCCACTACCCTTCTGCTGATCTTTAGAAAGCTCTAGTTGGAGACTTTGCAGCTTATTGGGGAGATTCTGTTTTTTCGACCCATTGGCAGACCAAAACTGCGCGTGTTTCCCAGCCTTGTTGAGCTTTTCTATCAGGTTCTCAGGTTCCACATTCCCGATCACCGTCACCTTCTTCGCATCCGCATCGATTGTAGACGTGCAAACCCCTTCTATCTTATAAAGCACCTTCTTCACCTTCTTTTGGCATCCTTCACAGCAAAGGTTGTCCACTCGCAGATCACAACTCTGTATCTTCAAGTACTTGACGTCGTTGTCTCCTAGACTCATCCTTGCAACTCCAAATCGAATAGAACAATAGGCTGGCGAATTTGACTCCAAGAACACCTCCACGGCTAGGGATATTGATGAGGAATTGCTAAGAAGGAAGAAGAGGACAAGCAAAGAGAGATCTCTGTTTTTAGATTCCTCCTTGCTCGCTCGCTCGCAGTCAGCTGCAATAATGCGAGGGGAGGAAGAGAAGACACGCTTATTATATTTGTCTTTGAGGTTGTTGAGCCTTGTTATAAAAAAAAAGAGTTCAATTAGGACACCGGGTCTCGTTGGTGGTGAAGCCTAATAATAACAATCAAAAACTTATTTCATTTTTGACTTATTGTTTAAACAACATTTAGTTCTCCTTTTCCGAAATGTGACGCAAACTCTACCATGGCCACCTACAAAAGCTACCTTTTCCTTTTCCTTCATTTAGTTCTTCTAGCAATAGAATGAAAGTAGCTCTAGGCCGAGTAGTTGAATCACCAACCAGACTCTCCCAAGTCTTCTTCTGTAATGTGCCCAAAAGTTTTGAATAAATTATGCTGATGATAGTCTTTCTAGTTGATGCTCCTGCTAATTGAGGGTGACATTGACGCACCGCTATACTCCTTATCACTTTTTTCAATATGCACCTTACTTGTGCATATAAGTTATTCTTTAATTATATTTATATAAAGTCATACTTTTTACAATATAGATATTATGGTAAGGATACAAGTAATATAGGTATTATAAATTCTTCCTCATTAACGATGTGATTTTCGTTAGAAGAATTGTGGGAATAAGTTTTATTTTAATACCGGTCGAGTTTGTACGATTTTGGTTTGTGAGGTTATTAGGTGAATTATGAATGTGGAATACATTACAATCAGGTCGGTTATCTGATTCTCTAGTCTACACAGAATAGTGTCAGGCTTTTGGTGGTTTTGTCCGTTTAATGTGTGTGTCGTTTTAATTGGTCTAAGGTTGTGAAATAGAAACGATAGGTTGCGAAGACGATTGTTTTCGATTAAAAATTTTCTTTCTTTTCATGCGCGTACTATAGTTCCGTTTCGCATCTCTATTGTGGTAGATGGGAGGTTGAACATGTGATTTGAGTAAGTTAGATGAAGTTGTTGTGTTTAATAAATTGGTGCTATACGGTTGACAGATGAATTAAATTATCGGTGACGTCGTATTTATTGCAACTTGGTCTCATTATTCGTAGTGGTGATTATGTTGTTTCTCGCATTGTAATAAATAAGAATGGATGTCATGATATGGATTATTTTGATGCATTGGTGTAATAAGATAATTGCTAATATAATTGAAGTTTGTTGATACGAGGGATGCTATTTTGATTAGTAAGTTGGATGTTGATTTACCATAGGTGTGATACTGATACATGTTCTTGGGAAGATTGATAGAACAGTCGTTGATGTTTATCCAAAAATTCAAGCCTTAGCACTGCCACCTCTGCTGCTACTGTCACGCCCCGATCCACCTGTTGGCACGTGGCAACCGCCGTATGAATCTGCAACCCACACAAGGCATTAGAATAACACAAAATAATAAGTATTACACATGCTAAATTACTACCCAACCTCACGCTACTGCACTTATGAACTTAGACTTTACGTACTTGGTTGACTAGTACCCGTCGACCAACATCGTGTCTATCCAGGATTTCCTGCACATGTAAGATGAATGCGTTGAGCCTTACGGCCCAGTGGCTACAAAGAACGGTTTTGAGGCAATTAGGCCATCAAGTCCACACCGCTCATATACATTACATGGGTGATAAGACCAACATCAAATCATAAAACGTCATAACAATACATTTGTTAAAATAATAGGAAATAAGTACAATAATGAAATAAAAATAAAATAAAGGTACACAATTTATAATTTGCAAGAAAACAAATGGACTATTAAGCTTGCTCTCTATGTGTCCCCTAAATACATGTCTTTTGTCACTAAGTTATCGTTCATAACCAACTCCTAATGGGCTGCCAACCTATGCTCAGAGTAAGCCCTGGCCGGGGACTACCCTTAAGCCCACCAGTGCTTGTCTAGGTCTCTGTCTATGCCCATCACACTGATGTTGGCAGAGAGGACAGGTAACCACGGATTCCTCTCTTCCAGCCTCGATAGTTGTTTACCCGACCCGCACTACCGAGACTAATGCATTGGTGTAACCTCCCTGTAGGCACACCAACACATCCCTGTGTAGTACTACACACTGTCCCTACAGAAAGGGTCACCTTTCAACAAATCCTCCGGCTACGGCTAATCGGAAATCCTACACACGTAATAAACCCTAGGTCTGGACCACCGTCGGTATGCCTGCAGAGCATCTAGGACGGTTGCCGTTGTCAACAGACCCACTGTCCACGGGTATGAAAAATTTTTATCACCCAACAGTCGCTTAAGCGCCGGGATGACTACATCTCCCATTTACCCAAAGTCGGACTACCGCGGTAGTGACCATTCACTACGCGCGCGGGATTACAGTGTAAATAATTTCCTAGTCCTATTGAGGGACTACAGTGTCACTAAATGTGTAAATGTCTCTATGTTGACATCTATTCATGTATGTATAAGCAGCATAAGAGGGTATCAATTAACGCAGTGAAATAAATACATGTGTAATTATCAATACTCACTAAACATGAATATAAGCATATTTAATCATGCAACAACCACGAGCAACGTACATGACTTATAAAAATATTTTCGTACTTGCCAACTCAAGGATCAATATAACGAACCTGAACGTAGCACAACTATCAAACCAATCAAGAGCAAAATTTCATTAGCGCCACTCACATCACCGTTCAACTTGGAACGATGCCCTACAACATGTGCACAAGACTATTTTACAGTTAAAATTTATACACCGTTTAACGCCACTCCTAACATAGTTTATTCAAAGAATTTTAACTAATTCTCAATCTACTCATATTTTATCTTCATTAATTATTTTTCTATGGTAGGAAAGAGGAGAAAATAAAAGTGATTAACTTAAAAGAGTGAGAAGAGGTCCTCGGTTTTGCAATAACAATTATATATATATATATATATATATCTATATAAGGCAGATGGATGCTTCGGCTGGGACAACTATATATATATAACAATTATAAGAAAAAGAATGATGTTTCGGCAGTACATATTCAACCATAAAAATAAATTAAATACGATAAAGGAAAGAAAACAGAACACAAGGTGGAGACGAGAGATAATAATTTGAGAAAAGGGAGGACATTTCTTTCCTTATTTGTTTCGGCAACAGACAATGCACAAAAACTAAAATAAGGTAAAGAAGGAGAACAAAAGGAGCTTCTTCTAACACAAGAAAAAAAAATATAAATAAAGGAGAAAAGTGCTTCGGAAGAGAAAATAAAATAAGAGGATTAATTTAAAATAGTTCATCTCGGCATATGATAAAAAGAGAAAATTATATATAAATAGAATAGTTGCCTCATCTGTAACGAAGGGAAGAAACAAATGAAAGAGAATAAAATATGATTAAAGAGGAGGAAAATTAATTTTATAAGGAAGAAAAAGAGCTTCGGTACTATAGATTAAATGCTAAATAGAATAGGCTCGGATAGGCTTCGGCAGTAGTAAACATAAACAAATAAAAAAATTTATAAAGAGAGAAGAGTGGTTCGGTATCAACAAGGAGAAGAAATAAGGAACAGAAATTTAATTACAGAAGAGGAGCAATTAAGTAGTTAATGCTAAATAAAGTATTAACTTTTCCTTTTCTTCCTTGCTGGGAACCTTGACGGAGGGAAACCGAAGGGAGGAAAAGAGCAAAAGAAGATAGAAAAATAAAAGAGATGGAAAAGAGCATGCTAACGAAAACCAACTATCAATTTTCAGTATTACATTAACCTACAAAGTATAGTCTAGAAGTGGGTTGTTTCTCTTACCTTCTATGGAGAACCTTGGGAGGACAACCGTGACCGAACTATTGCGCCTCCTACCAAAAGGGTCGTCCAACGACAGCAACGTGATGGAGTCTTGCGGCTAGAGAAATCCAGCCTCAACCCGTACGATGACATTAAAAAGGACAAAGTGTGGGAGGTAAATTTCCAATTCTACCCCCATCACTTACGACCAAATCCTAATCTTATCATATCATATATTTATTTTTTATGATGTACTTTTATCTATTCGTAATTTTTTTTTCCTTTTATATAATGGTCGGGGTTTACAATTTCTCCCCCACTTAGCATTTTTGGTCCTCCAAAAATGAAGCAATACGTAAGCACATTTCACCGCTTTATTAAGTGGCAACCAAATTGGTAAAAGAAATTTCAAATTCACTTATTCAAAGTAGTGTCACTAATGCATGAAAAGTTCAACCCTTTCACCCCAGCAATTTTACTAATAAATCATAATTGCAAAAAAAAAATCATAGAATTTAACTAAATGCCTTATTCTCCAAACTTGGTGGCCATCACCAAATAGTACTCTTAGGCATTCTCACTACTAACCGCTCACCTTAGAAATTTTCTGCTTGTCGTGTGTCATCTTCGAACACCTCGTAGGGTAATGGTACTGATAATCGTAGGGAATCACATGGTACTATAGAATCATAGTCACTTAATTGCACATACCTTAATATTTCACAAGGTTTAGCATGCCACTTATTTTGTTGATATCAGTCAAAAATCTTGTAGGCAATCTGAATATTTTGAGAATAATTCAAATGATAGAACTCATCGTAAAGAGATCCCTGGACAATATTCAGATAGGAGTATGATAACAGATAAATTCCAGATCATCTGATATAAATTTAACCCTGATTTAATTTCTTGATCCAGAAAGAAGTTACTCCAGAGACATGAAGGAATTTGTCAAGTTTAAATAGTAGTCAGCCTAAATGCGGGCAAAATCACCATACCCATGTACTTAATCCAACCCAATATCCTAAAGTTGATCAAAGGTATAGATATTGTTATCTAAATATCATATGAAGCTTCAAGGTCAATATTTTCAAGACTTAAGTGGTGGTCTCTACTACTGAGATGATGTTGGGTATGATTAAGGATAGTCTACAAAATCTTTTCATATATCGAGAGTATTCAATTGGCATGAGTGGAAGTTAACTGCTGAAATGGGTAAATAAATTAAGTACTTCATCGGAGACAACCATTGGAGATACTCTTATTCATGCCAATTTACAGCCCAAATAATTTATCCCAACACTTGGCAATTGGGTGCTTGCATGATCCTCTAAAATGAGGGCAAGAAAGACTTTGGTGAGATGGTGGTGGTGATGGAAATATTATCATTGGAAGTAGTTTTCCTGTAACATGAAATGCACCAAGTGTGGGTAAAAAAAAAAATTTACACTCTATCTGTTGAGCTAAGAGTGATAAGCTGACACGGTAGGAGCATAATCCAAGGAGAAATTTTGGTAAGAATCTAATTGATTGGTTATGCGGTTGAAGGGATTTTTTTTTTTTTGAACCATCAAGCTAATTTCCTTGATGCAAGGATGATGCCCAGGACACTTATCTTACCACACTTAAGTAGTTTTAAACGGTTAAGAAAAAAAAAAACTTAGGTTCAACCTTCTAGGTGGAGTAGAAATTTTATATTCAACCCATCATTTCTGCACTCTATCCATATTCCAAAAAGGATATTCAGGATGCAACATCACCAATATCCACTCGCTGGATAAGAGGGATTGTAGGAGTTGACTAGTCAGACACTAAGGATTTGGAGGTGACATTTACAGACAAAGGTCCAGCAAAATTCAAGTAATTGGGCAAAATTTAAATTTCTAGGGACAGATCACAGAAACCTATATTTTTGTGTCGTTCAACAAAGATGCAGTGATAGAGATTTTCAAATATTCAAGAAAGAATAACTTATATCAGAAAAGCATCGTTAAGTAGCCTTCGTTGATTCCAAAGATCAATTTAAGTCATATCAGGTTTCAGAAAGATATATTCAGACAATAGCATGAGAGGGTTGATTTCAAAGGTTTTGATTGGTCGACTAACGAGCACATACTTCAGCTTATGTTGGGAACTCCGAGTGCCTTCACTCATATAAATTTTGCAATGGATGCCTTTATGGCAACTAGTTGAATGGCTCCTGCTTGTTAGAGGAGCAAGGGATATAGACTTGGAAAAAGAATTGAATATGGAAAAGATGTTTAATATAATCTTCAAGGATCTAGTATGTCGATGGTTTTTTTTTTTTTTCAGGTATTTGACAATTCGGATCATGGAGCTAATAAAAAGTAGTTATTGCAGAGTAGTAAACTATCCATTTTTGATCAACAAGGATTTTAAGATAGAAGTATCTATGAAAGAAAAGTACTCATTACATAGAGACAACGACATATCACCAAAAACTTAGCTACCTTTCTTCAAACTTAAGGAAATCATTTTATTTAGTCCAAAAGATAAGATTAGGACTAGAATATAAATTAAATTTTGGACAGAAATCATGAAATATATGTAGAAGATGGTTGAAGAGTTCAACATGATTAGACTTCCTGCCTCATTGTTATTGAAGGATCGTGAGCCAAGGGGAAAACATATTTGATTCATAGATTTTTTTTTTTTAAATAAAATTTATTTCTAATAGCACTTGTGTACCTAAGCAAAAGTAGGAGCCACATTTGTTGAAAGGCAATAACATGGACTTCAAATAACTAGTACTTTCTTTCATCGAACAAAGTAGTCATTTTATAACGGCATATTAATAAATTTTAGTAGTGTCATTGGTGTTTTAAAATACTACCTTTAAGTTAAGATAAAGGCAAGAAAAAAAAAATACAAGCAATTAATTTAAATAAATCAATGAGCAATCAAACAACTAATCAAAACTACTAAAAGTAATTAAATAATTTATAACAAGCAATTTATCAAATAGGGAAGTGTAGAAAGGTAAAAATGAAAATTTTAAGAAAGGAAATCATATTCCTAACCCTTTATTCACTCTCACCTTTATTTACCTAAAGTTTGCCTATGGACTGTATCAGTGATGTCTCTAATTATAAACCTCCTAAATTTAATCCTAGATATTTCAAAACTTGGCTCTGATACCACTAAAGTTGTCACGCCCCGATCCACCTGTCGGCACGTGGCAACCGCCGTATGAGTCTGCAACCCATACAAGGCATTAGAATAACACAAAATAATAAGTATTACACATGCTAAATTACTACCCAACCTCACGCTACTGCACTTATGAACTTGGACTTTACGTACTTGGTTGACTAGTAACCGTCGACCAACACTGTGTCTATCCAGGATTTCCTGCGCATGTAAGATGAATGCGCTGAGCCTTACGGCCCAGTGGCTACAAAGAACGGTCTTGAGGCAATTAGGCCATCAAGTCCACACCGCTCATATACATTACACGGGTGATAAGACCAACATCAAATCATAAAATCTCATAACAACACATTTGTTAAAATAATAGGAAATAAGTACAATAATGAAATAAAAATAAAATAAAGGTACACAATTTATAATTTGCAAGAAAACAAATGGACTATTAAGCTTGCTCTCTATGTATCCCCTAAATACATGTCTTTTGTCACTAAGTTATCGTTCATAACCAACTCCTAATGGGCTGCCAACCTATGCTCAGAGTAAGCCCTGGCCGGGGACTACCCTTAAGCCCACCAGTGCTTGTCTAGGTCTCTGTCTATGCCCATCACACTGATGTTGGCAGAGAGGATAGGTAATCATGGATTCCTCTCTTCCAGCCTCGATAGTCGTTTACCCGACCCACACTACCAAGACTAATACATTGGTGAAACCTCCCTATAGGCTCACCAACACATCCCTGTGTAGTACTACACACTGTCCCTACAGAAAGGGTCACCTTTCAACAAATCCTCCGGCTACGGCTAACCGGAAATCCTACACACGTAATAAACCCTAGGGTCTGGACTACCGTCGGTATGCCTGCAGAGCATCTAGGATGGTTGCCGTTGTCAACAGACCCACTGTCCACGTGTATGAAAAGAATTTATCACCCAACAGTCGCCTAAGCGCCGGGATGACTACATCTCCCATTTACCCAAAGTCGGACTACCGCGGTAGTGACCATTCACTATGCGCGCGGGATTACGGTGTAAATAATTTCCTAGTCCTATTGAGGGACTACAGTGTCACTAAATGTGTAAATGTCTCTATGTTGACATCTATTCATGTATGTATAAGCAGCATAACAGGGTATCAATTAACGTAGTGAAATAAATATAGTGTAATTATCAATACTAACTAAACATGAATATAAGCATATTTAATCATGCAACAACCACGAGCAACGTACATGACTTATAAAAATATTTTCGTACTTGCCAACTCAAGGATCAATATAATGAACCTGATCGTAGCACAACTATCAAACCAATCAAGAGCAAAATTTCATTAGCACCACTCACGTCACCGTTCAACTTGGAACGATGCCCTACAACATGTGCACAAGACTATTTTACAGTTAAAATTTATACACCGTTTAACGCCACTCCTAACATAGTTTATTCAAAGAATTTTAACTAATTCTCAATCTACTCATATTTTATCTTCATTAATTATTTTTCTATGGTAGGAAAGAGGAGAAAATAAAAGTGATAAACTTAAAAGAGTGAGAAGAGGTCCTCGGTTTTGCAATAACAATTATATATATATATATATATATATATATATAAGGCAGATGGATGCTTCGGCTGGGACAACTATATATATATAACAATTATAAGAAAAAGAATGATGTTTCGGCAGTACATATTCAACCATAAAAATAAATTAAATACGATAAAGGAAAGAAAACAGAACACAAGGTGGAGACGAGAGATAATAATTTGAGAAAAGGGAGGACATTTCTTTCCTTATTTGTTTCGGCAACAGACAATGCACAAAAACTAAAATAAGGTAAAGAAGGAGAACAAAAGGAGCTTCTTCTAACACAAGAAAAAAAAATATAAATAAAGGAGAAAAGTGCTTCGGAAGAGAAAATAAAATAAGAGGATTAATTTAAAATAGTTCATCTCGGCATATGATAAAAAGAGAAAATTATATATAAATAGAATAGTTGCCTCATCTGTAACGAAGGGAAGAAACAAATGAAAGAGAATAAAATATGATTAAAGAGGAGGAAAATTAATTTTATAAGGAAGAAAAAGAGCTTCGGTACTATAGATTAAATGCTAAATAGAATAGGCTAGGATAGGCTTCGGCAGTAGTAAACATAAACAAATAAAAAAATTTATAAAGAGAGAAGAGTGGTTCGGTATCAACAAGGAGAAGAAATAAGGAACAGAAATTTAATTACAGAAGAGGAGCAATTAAGTAGTTAATGCTAAATAAAGTATTAACTTTTCCTTTTCTTCCTTGCTGGGAACCTTGACGGAGGGAAACCGAAGGGAGGAAAAGAGCAAAAGAAGATAGAAAAATAAAAGAGATGGAAAAGAGCATGCTAACGAAAACCAACTATCAATTTTCAGTATTACATTAACCTACAAAGTATAGTCTAGAAGTGGGTTGTTTCTCTTACCTTCTATGGAGAACCTTGGGAGGACAACCGTGACCGAACTATTGAGCCTCCTACCAAAAGGGTCGTCCAACGACATCAACGTGATGGAGTCTTGCGGCTAGAGAAATCCAGCCTCAACCCTCACTTACGATGACATTAAAAAGGGCAAAGTGTGGAAAAAAAATTTCAATTCTACTCCCATCACTTACGACCAAATCCTAATCTTATCATATCATATATTTATTTTTTATGATGTACGTTTATCTATTCGTAAAATTTTTTTTTTCCTTTTATATAATGGTCGGGGTTTACAGCTACTGCCACCGCCACTGCCTTTCTTATCGTTACTCATTTTATTATGATTAAGTTGAAGGTTCATAGCCTTCTTCATCTTAGGATCGTCGTAATCCTCCTCGTCATCTTCGTGATTTCCATCACACAACACCTCCTCGTCCTCAACGTACCCATGAGCATCATCGTCGAACTCACCTACATCCTCAGCCTCAGCTTCTTTAGTAGGATGGTTTGATTTTACTGTCTCGGAGGTCATCTTGAATGGATTCTTAAAGTCCTTGAGGCTCGAAAGCTTTAGATCTTTGAACCCTTTCGCCTGCTTCTGTGGTTGCGGAGTTATCTGCTCCTTGCCACTACCCTTCTGCTGATCTTTAGAAAGCTCTAGTTGGAGACTTTGCAGCTTATTGGGGAGATTCTATTTTTCGACCCATTGACAGACCAAAACTGCGCGTATTTCCCAGCCTTGTTGAGTTTTTCTATCAGGATCTCAGGATCCATATTCTCGTTCACCGTCACCTTCTTCGCATCCGCATCGATTGTAGACGTGCAAACCCCTTCTATCTTATGAAGCACCTTCTTAACCTTCTTTTGGCATCCTTCACAGCAAAGGTTGTCCACTCGCAGATCACAACTCTGTATCTTCAAGTACTTGACGTCGTTGTCTCCTAGACTCATCCTTGCAACTCCAAATCAAATAGAACAATAGGCTGGCGAATTTGACTCCAAGAACACCTCCACGGCTAGGGATATTGATGAGGAATTGCTAAGAAGGAAGAAGAGGACAAGCAAAGAGAGATCTTTGTTTTTAGATTCCTCCTTGCTCGCTCGCTCGCAGTCAGCTGCTACAATGCGAGGGGAGGAAGAGAAGACACGCTTATTATATTTGTCTTTGAGGTTGTTGAGCCTTGTTAAAAAAAAAATGAGTTCAATTAGGACACTGGGTCTCGTTGGTGGTGAAGCCTAATAATAACAATCAAAAACTTATTTCATTTTTGACTTATTGTTTAAACAACATTTAGTTCTCCTTTTCCCAAATGTGACGCAAACTCTACCATGGCCACCTACAAAAGCTACCTTTTCCTTCATTTATGTCTTCTAGCAATAGAATGAAAGTAGCTCTACGCCGAGTAGTTGAATCACCAACCAGACTCTCCCAAGTCTTCTTCTGTAATGTGCCCAAAAGTTTTGAATAAATTATGCCGATGATAGTCTTTCTAGTTGATGCTCCTGCCAATTGAGCGTGACATTGATGCACCGCTATACTTCTTATCACTTTTTTCAATATGCACCTTACTTGTGCATATAAGTTGTTCTTTAATTATATTTATATAAAGTCATACATTTTACAATATAGGTATTATGGTAAGGATACAAGTAATATATAAAAAA
Source organism: Thalia dealbata (assembly GCA_030544415.1). NCBI lineage: Eukaryota > Viridiplantae > Streptophyta > Magnoliopsida > Zingiberales > Marantaceae > Thalia > Thalia dealbata. The sequence goes on along the minus strand of CM060454.1, from coordinate 29,269,015 downwards.
ATTATTAAAAATATATTATATGAGTAAATAAATAAATGACCGTATTAGTAAATAAATAGTGAATGGGTGTAGATTTCTTTATATCTTAAAATAAAGATGACTCATCGATGCAATTTCTAACAAGTATATTACTCGATCGGAGGCCTTCGAACTGTTAAATTTACGTGTGTAATAATGTCAATTATAATATTATTACAACAACTTGTTTGACGGTATATACTGTCAAAATTTTCCTCATTAATGATGTGATTTTTGTTAGAAGAATTGTGGGAATAAGTTTTATGCTTTGATTTTAAATTTTATGCTTGAATTATATTGTGATTGCTGAAAACTTGATTTAGGAAGACCTAGACATTTAGAACCTTCCATGTGTGACTGTAAAGAATTTATTATTGGGGTCTTATGCTTAAGTGGAAAGGTCTCTTGTGCAATTATTTTCCTATGTTTTCTTATTTGATTTAGCAACTAAGTTGCCTAAATTCTAGTTGACCCTACTCAGCTATTGAGCTTATGATCCCATCTATCCATATGATATAGATTGATCAACTTTTCTAGCTAAATTCATCAATTTTTCGTTTGATTTAGTTCCTAAATTTTTATGACCGAGACTTCTGCCCTAAATGAGCATTTAAGGGTCTTAGAGTGCAACAACTATCATTCCTTCCCTATTGTCAAATATGAGAGTCATTTAACTATTGGTATCAATAAGGCTTGACTTAGGATCCTCTAGGTAGAAATATTGGAAATTTGAATATTGATACCTTATGCAGCACTGGATGTTTAAATTTGATCCTTGTTGCAGCACTGGAAATATCATTTCTTCTAGTTAAGGCTAAAAAGAAGTTTAGAGACTCTCTCCAATTGTTTTCCTATTCTACCCAAATACCAACCCAAGGTCGAATAAAGACTTTTCTTCCTTTCCCTATAAATCCAAAACTTGGTTAGACAACATAGTCAAATGGTAAGGTTTCTTTTCCTTGACTTTCATTGATATTATCATCCCTTACTCTTGAATCATAATCAGGGATCGATATCATCGCATACTCAGCATTTCGTGACCTTAGGGTGTTGACCTCAGGAGTCGAATAAGCCCCAAAGTTATTGATATCACACAAATTAGTTGGCATCATTGGGGTGTATCTACTATTTTACTTCAATCTTATTCCTTTAGCCCTATCTGACAGTCATATGTAAATAGACATCACATACTTTCATATCACAGGAACTATATTATGCAATATAGATCTTCTTCCTTAAAGTAAGAAAACCAAAAATCCCATGAATTATAATTGGAATTCGGCATCTGTTCCATCATTATTATTCACTGATCTATTTTCATCCTCTTCCTACAAATCTTTAGCAGTGATCAATTTTCAGATGTTGACCATTTTCATAATACTAACCATCCTTGAGTTTAGTGTTCTTGGGTGCATTCAAAAAGTGTTATCATCTCTAGCACTAAAGGAACTCAATTTCCTTCCATTGATAGTTAACAAATATTCCTTGGTATATTTCTCTCCCAAATCTTTGTCAGCTTTCAAAATCTTTTTGGTGATACTCTTGACTCTTTTAAAAGAGGTTCCAAATATAATCTAGAACCTCAAGGTATTGAACAATCTAGTAGGGGTTGCAAGTAAACCCAATGAACTCCTAATGCTGAAAGTTGACATTCTTAGAATGTTAGATTAAGAGAATTGATCTCTTATTCATATACTTGTCTATCCTCAATGTTAATTATTGAAGACCTTGCTATCTAATCTTAGACAAACATGCCTACTGTACCGGACTAATATAGTAGACATAAACCAACCTTGGTTTCCAATTTTGAATTTTCCAAGTGATACTAGAGAATGATCAAATCGGTAAACCTTACCCTTCATTATGGATCCTTAACCTTAATAATACCATCCCTCCCTCAAAAACTTAACCTTAATTCTCACACCCAACTAAAGAGTGAGCTAAAACCGAAATTAGTGAGGGGTATCAATCATTATAGCCAAGTATCATATCTGGAATTTTACCACCATCAGATTTACCTTATCTCAGAGATTTGATCACCCCGAACTCTTTGAGTGTCCAATTCCTATGAAATTTTGTGAAAACCTTCTTCGCTGATGTCAAAATCTACCCTCAAAATTTTAGATTAATCTAACCTATGTGGAGGAAGTTATGACATTTAAAAAAAAAATCACCAAAAAACCTGAAAATTTAGTGTACCGAAAATTTGATACTCTTGAATTGAAAACTGTACATCTTTCCACTTGAACCTTGTCCTGTCTTTGCTAACAACAGAATGTATATTCATTATCTTCCCTTACCTTGATCTATAATCTCCCAGTTGTGAATCTAAGTGTGATTCTTCATCATAATAAGTACTATGGACTTAGGTGAAGAACCAAGCAGAAATTTTCTTGCCTACAGTTTAAACCTTGACAAATTTAGGTTTCTTTATTCCTTTCTCCTAAAAGTTATATACTCTCTGATGAGTAATCTCCCCTAACCACTTAGATCTCTTTCCATTACCCTATAAGAGTATAAATAGATAGAAGTACACTCTAGGAAGGAGTAAAATCTCATGCATAGGGTAATGACATGTTATTGATAATATACTTTCTTGTTGCAATTACAAAATTATTTTCTGATGTGAGTATCACTACTATATCTTCTTATTCAGGTCTATCCTATAAACCTATACATCAAACATCTTAAGTTCATCATGATACACCACATTTTGAGATCACTTAAGAAAGGTTCAATCAATTTTTAGGATCTTCAAGGAATAGTTTCTCCTGTTTCCTTGTTGTTCATTGCATTCTGAAATAGTAGCTATTATCCAGTTTACTATAATGGGATCTTGTATACTTAGCTAAATATCTCCTTTGTTTGGCTAAATGAAGTAATTAGATGTCAATCTCAAATACCAGTTTTGAGGATTGAACTATAGTCTATATCTGTTAACCTTTCTCTGATCTCTTGGACTTATCAACTGAGTTAATAAAATCCAGTGGGAACTTAAGGTATAGGAGCTATTGGAAACCCAAGTGTTTATTTCTCTACTACCCTTTGAAGTGGGTTTTAAAATTAGTGGTTAGTTATATTAAAGTGTTGACTTATAATTTATCGTGTGATGGCTTGATTTGCTAAAGTATCGATTGAAACTTGACACATCCTTCTTTGCTTCCTTGGTCCGTTGATTTTTGATCCTTTAATGTAAAGCCAAACCTTAGGGTGGAAAAAGGACTAAAAGTAAAACCTTCATGAGTTAGTAAGACTACATGATGTGGCGGTGCCGATTATGTCGGACCGAGGTTCCCAATTTACTTCTTGACTGTGATACTATTGTTTAATGAATTCTTTAATGATTTATTCTTTTACCTGGCTCATATAGCCATATCTTCCTCTGAAGGGTGGAATCTCAAATTGAGTACCCTTGAGAAAGGATCTGTTTACTTCCAAATGTTCTATGTTTGAAAAGTTAATTACATGGCTTCTCAAAATGATATACTTCCTAATAATTGAAATCCTTTATGATTGTCTTCTTATCTTTCTGAGTCAACTGATTTATTTGGGATGCATAATTCAAATTGCTCCAGTTGAATTGTCTTTGCTATTCTTTTTTAGTTATTATTTGAATGTAACCGTTGAAATTATTTAGAGACATTTAGATTGACCAATTGGTATTTCTTATTCCATTGAGTGCTAATGTAAAACCACAAAAAAAAAAAAAAAAATAAAAACAAAAAAACTAAAGAGGGCAACTTAGAAAGTTGCCACCCTCTCTGTGCCCGATCCCCTCCACATGAGGGTTAACAAAAGGGGCAAAAAACCCTTTGCAAAACCATCATAGAGGACCTCCCCCACCCTCTCTGCCGACACCCCCTTCTCCCCTCCCTCTTCTTCCCTCTCCTCTCCACTTTCCCCTCCCTTTGTTTGATTCCTCTCCAAAAGAGGGATTGACAAAAAGGGGCACAAGCCTCTCTGATAAGCCCTCACAATGGATCCTTTCGGACCCCTCCCCGCCAAAGACAGAAGAGGGTGCCGCCTCCACTCCCAAGCCTCCCATCCTCACCACCTCTCTCCTCTCCTCTCCTCCCCATCTCCTCATGCTATCAACGGACCAGTAGGGAGCCGAACCTGCAACATCTTTGGAACTTAAGGCAAGCGTCATTGATCCGAGGCGACATGAGGTCGAGGAGCGAACGTGAAGCGTAGGAGCGAACGGGAAGACGGGAGGGCACCGACGAAGCTCCGACCAAGTCGGATTTTATCTCTAAGTTGGTTCCCTCATTTCTTCCTTTCAATTCTGACTAAGAAAAAAATCCAATGCATTGGGGTTTGGGTAGTTTAATTCATAAAGGAATGTTGTATCAGTGCGATTGCTTGTTAAATTAATTACCTTGGTATTATTCGATGAAATTGCATGCATGCGTAATTAGGTGTGCATGATGTTATTAAAATGTACAATAAAAATTTCCTGGAATGTTATGTCCACTGTGCCTTGACGCTACTGTTCACACATTTAGGTTGGTGGTTTATGGTTTTTGATTATGTTGAGTGGAAAAAAAAATACTTTACTGTTGGAAACTTATTTTGTGACGAAGTTGATTTTCCTACAATATAATCATGCATCTAGCGTACATAATTGATGGATTCTGACTCTTGTGAAATTATTTCGGTGATTTAAGTTCTCAATTTTTAGTGGTGGATAGGTTGCTAGCGCGTCTGGCAGCAACCAATAGGATTGCATTGACGTAATGTTGTTGTTCGGTTTGTTAAAATTATTTCCCCTATTCTATGACAGCTATGTTGGTGTTATGATTCTTTTACAAGTGAGGTTGCCAGAGCATCTCGTTGTTGTGTTATTATAATGTTTTAGTAATATTACTTTTCTGTACATAGTACACGTGGTATTGCCGAAGGAAAACTTCTAGGTTTTTTTAAGGGGTTCATTATTATGGTTAAGACCATTCTTTCTTGTTGATATTGAGTTGTGCTAAATTAATTTTATTGGAACTATGTAAGATACGATCAAATTAAAATTAGAGATCTCATTCCTTACCAAAATAATTAATTATGTAGTTATTTTAAAATTCTTTTATTGCACGGTCTGATAAAATATATTAAATTGAACATATTGTAGAAATGAATGTGCACGTGCTTAGTTTTTATCTGAAATCATTTGAGATGTAATTCCCTTTAGCTAGAATGCTTCCTTCAAGGATATTAGAGAACTCCTCTTCATTTACCCAAACCACCCTACATGATTAGGGTGGGTCATAGGAAAGGGAAGGGTAGCATATAATTTAAAAAAAAAGGGTAGAAAGTAATCCTTGTTTATGATTATAGGAGCACTCTTAAATCTGCATCAACGGTGATACACAAAACACGGCAAACCCGTGAAATTTTTGTTAAGCTAACTTAAAGGATTCAGGTGAGTTGTTATTTCCGCTAGTTTACAACCGCTGTAGTAGAGCTCCCAAGTGGGTAGTTGTCATTAAACATTTTATACTGTCCGTGATGTGCATTTTATTGTTATCTTATATGATATGAATTAGTTGCAATGATATGTTATATGTTATGTTTCCTCATATGTTTGTGTTCTATAATTCTAAAGGTGTATGACATATGAAGATACTAGGTGACAAATAAAACTAGTTAGGTGACATATCTTACATGATAACCTAAACTAGTTTGGACACTTAGAGACATAGACCTGAACTTCCTAGGGATATAAACCTCTAGGAATCATATAGGTCTATATAACAATATATTTCTCTCGTAAATCGTAGACAATATTTGTGTTAGTCTAAAGAGGGGTAGCAGAGGTGTCACCCGACCCATCCTTTAGCATTCGGTGAGTACCAACAAGGGGGTTCTCGCCAACGGTCAGATATCCCCATGGCATATATTCGAAACTAAGGTGCTGGGAGCCGGGGAGCTCACTTCAGCCGCTATACCTGAGGACTAAGGTGTCTGTTGACGCTGACATACTCCAACTGAGTCCTGTAGGCTTGGGGGGTAGTCCGTACAACAAGAGTTATACATATGTGTTGGATCCGGCAGGTCAGGCCGAGAGTATACTTGTCTGTCGGTGACCCTGCTATAAAGCAGAAGTGTAGCACTACATGGTGTCTCGTATCCTCGGGTCTATGGGAGACGTACAATACGATAGTCTCGGAGTGCGGTCCGGGTAAATGGCTCGCGAGATTGGAAGGAGAAGGAACCGCGGTCACCCGCCTTCTCCGCCAACGTCGGTGCAACTGGCCTAGGCAGAGACTTAGTCTGGCACCAACGGGCTTGTGGTAGTCCCCGGCCAGGGCTTACCTTAAGCATAGGCAGGCAGCCCTAGGAGTTAGTATGGAAAACTAGAAACTTAGAAATCTTTAGACACATACACATATTTAGACTTTTAGTATCTAATTGATTATTTACGTGCATGCTTCCTTTCATTGTTAAATTATGATTTAATATTAATATACTTGCTACTCATCCGGACATGTATTGTTAGCCCATTCTTTTGCTTGAAGAAGTTTCTGTCTATAGGCACTAAGTCATAAGACTTAGCGCATGCAAATTTTCCCTCGCGCACAGGTATTTAGAACATCGCTTAGATATGGCGAGGAACGATGGGTAGCGAAAGTGAATGCTATAGGACATTAATAGTCGATTAGTCGGTATGATGTGTAAAACACATAATGTAAATGGACTGTATCAACTTTTTATGTATCCTGTGAACAAATTGTAATTCGAGTTAGTAGACATAACTATAGAAATTTTTATTTATGTTGGAATTATATGATATTGTTAGCCTTATATGTATCAACAGGATCTCGGGGATGCGATGAGGGCAATGATGCGAGAGGTGATTGGTGAATTTCTGCCGTGGTTTCAACGACAGCCACCGATGTCAGCTGCAGTGCCTGCAGCCCCATCGGCACAGGCACCAGCACCAGCGGAGGCCACACCAGAGCCACATCCAGAAGTCCCACCAACAGTGACACCGGTACAGACCCCACTGCCGGCGGCACCAGGATTGCCCACTCCAGTGGCGTATCAGGCAACTCCTATTGGTGGCATAGCCACCACAACTACTATTGAGTGTGGGGTCCACAATCATACCGGACAGGTAGCAGCCTGGCTCCGAGATACAGGGCGGTTGGGTTGCCATGAGTTTTCTGAATCTTCTAACGCGTAGGAGGCCCATATGTGGCTTGAAAATTTGAGCCAAGTCATTGAGGAGCTAGGCATTCCCGACAGCGGAAGAGTCAGTGTGGCCCATCATCTGCTGACAGGAGATGCTAGGGTTTGGTAGAATGCACTAAGGGCCAGAATGGACACTGCAATCACGTGGGTTGTATTCACGGAAGAGTTCAACACAGAGTATCACACAGAGCTGCAACATAATGATAATATACGAGAGTTCCTTGACTGTAAGCAAAATGGGAGGTCAGTGAAAGAGTACTCGATTGAATTTAGCCAGCTGTCCGCCCTTGTTCCTGAGGTGGTACACTCTGAAGTATACCGTTGCAAGAGGTTCAAGTAGGGGTTGGACTTGGCTATCCGCTCACGAATAACTCATACTAAGATTTCAAGCTTTAGAGAGATTGCTAATGAGGCTATTGAGGAGGAGCGGGTCGTACAAGAATTGAGGGGAAAGAACGAAGGTAAGAAGAGGAAGCGATAGGCCTCTCAGAATAGTCGTAATCAACAGAAATCGAGGCCAGTACCCCCCGCACCTTCAGGCACTATCTGCTCCCCTGTCACGCCGTCGGTGCGAGGTATAGCTTACCAGTCTGCACCGAGTCATTCAAGGACACCTCCTCGCGGACCACCACCTACAGCCATGATGTCGGCAAATCCTCCTCCAGTTTGCCGCCATTGTACTCGAGTGCACACAGGACCATGCCGAAGTTTTACCTGCTATCAGTGTGGCCAGACAGGGCATATTCGTCCCAACAGCCCACAATTGAGAAACCAGACAGCATCACAACAACCAGCATCTGGACGTGCTAACAGAGGTCGTTCTACTGCCCCAGCTCTTCGTACCGCATCCACCGCAGCACCGAGTAGACCACCATCAGCTAGACCCGGGCAGCAGTCGCAGGCACCACCACCGTGCACGCAGACCCGCATATTCACTATGGATAGTGCAAACGCACAAATGAACCCTGACGTTATCACCGGTAACACTCCCCATCAGGATGAGTATTAGAACCATAATTACTTTTCTTTGAATCATATTCCATTTTTATTTTATTTATTATTATTTCAAGCTGTAGTAGCAAATAAGGAACTTTTGATAGCCCCATCAACTTAATAAAGACTTAGAAATTATTATTTTCTTTGATATCTGATGTGTGAATAGGTTCTATGGTTTTATTCGGCTCCTTGGCTCGAGTCCTAATCGATACTGGATCACAAAAGTCGTATGTCAGCATGGCATTTGCTAAGCGGGCGGATAAGCCGCTAGAAATGCTCGGGTATGAGTTGATAGACTGAACACCCCTCGGTGAACAAATACTCAGGAACTATGTGTATCGGGCCTGCCCTGTGACCATTAAGGAGGTAGAGTTAATGGCTGATTTAATCATGCTGGATATCTCGGTCTTTGACGTGATCCTTGGTATCGATTGGCTCACGGCTCATGGGGCATTGATAGATTGTTTCACCAAGACCGTGGAGTTCAAAAACCCCAGACATCCTGGCTTGACATTTATCGGAAAATGTCGCATACTGCCAACTAGTGTGATCTCGATGGTAATAGCCAGGAAATTCCTACAAAAGGGTTGTCATGGGTACCTCGCGCATGTCATTGATACAAGACAGAAGGAGGCCAAGCTAGAAGATATTCCAGTGGTTAGGGAATTTCTAGATGTATTTTCCAAGGACTTGCCAGGATTACCTCCAGCAAGGGCGGTAGACTTCTGCATCAACTTGGCACCTAGGACACTTCCAATCTCCAAGCCACCCTATAGAATGGCACCAGCAGAGTTAAAGGAATTGAAGACACAATTGCAGGATCTAGTGGATAAGGGATTCATCCGCCCCAGTGTGTCCCCCTGGGGAGCACCGGTACTATTCGTCAAGAAAAAGGATGGGACTATATGAATGTGTATCGACTACCGCCAACTGAATAGGGTCACTATACAAAATCAATATCCACTATGCTGAATTGACGATTTATTCGATCAATTGTAAGGTGCAAAAGTATTCTCAAAGATAGACCTACGGTCAGGATATCACCAACTCAGAATCAGAGATGAAGACATGCCAAAAACTGCATTCATGACTCGCTATGGACACTATGAGTTTCTAGTTATGTCCTTTGGACTCACTAATGCACCAGCAGCATTCATGGATCTAATGCACCGAGTGTTTCACGAGGACTTAGATAAGTTTGTCGTTGTCTTCATAGACGATATACTTATCTACTCGGGGAATAGTGAGGAGAATGCTCATCACCTTAGAACTGCACTACAACTGCTTAGAGAAAACCAGCTATATGTAAAATTCTCTAAGTGTGAATTTTGGCTAAACCAAGTAGGCTTCCTTGGACACATTGTGAGTAACGAGGGAATTCAGGTAGACCCAACCAAGATTGAAGCGATCACTAAATGGGAGCAGCCAAGAAATGCGACAGAGGTGCGTAGTTTCCTCGGGTTAGCGGGGTACTATAGGCGTTTTGTCCAGAATTTCTCGCTCATTGCAGCCCCAATGACTAAGCTAACCAGGAAGGATGCAAAGTTCCAATGGACCCAAGCCTACGAGGACAGCTTCCAAGAACTAAAGACTCGGCTAACCACTGCACCAGTCCTTACTCTTCCAGTTAGTGGTACCGAATATGTCGTATTCAATGATGCCTCGAAGCAAGGCCTTCGGTGTGTACTGATGCAGAATGGGAGAGTAGTTACTTATGCATCCCAGCAGTTGAAGAAGCATGAGACGAACTACCCTACCCATGATCTAGAGTTAACAGCTATAGTCCTTGCCTTGAAGATATGAAGACATTATTTATTTGAGGAGCGATGTCACATATACACCGACCACAAAAGTCTAAAATATCTGTTAACTCAAAAGGAGTTAAACCTACGGCAGAGGAGATGGCTGGAACTAATCAAAGATTACGACCTAGTAATCAACTATCACCCGAGCAAAGCCAACATAGTAGCGGACGCACTCAGTAGAAAATCTACTACCACGTTGTCTTACATTCGGGAGTCCTATCTTTCGCTACTGCGAGACCTCCAAGCCTTGGGTACGAAGTTACAACCTAGTGCTCATGGAGGCTTACTAGCACAATTTATAATAAGACCTACTTTGGGAGACAGTCTAGTAGAGAAACAGAAGTCCGACCCAAAGTTGAACGTCCGGATACAGAAAGTGCAGAGCGGCCAAGGAGAGGAATACAGCTTGAGGAATGACGGGGCGTTGCTGTTAAGAGACAGACTTTGCGTACCGTACGATGCCGACCTTCGGCAGCAGATCCTTGAGGAGGTCCACAGCTTAGCTTAAGCGATGCATCCAGGAAGTACGAAAATGTACCATACAATTCACCAGACTTACTAGTGGGCAGGTATGAAATGGGATATAGCCGAGTTTATCTCTAGATGTTTGATCTGTCAGCAGGTTAAAGCTGAACACCAGAGGCCAGCCAGTACACTTCAGCCATTATCGATACCAGAATGATAGTGAGAGCATATCACTATGGACTTTGTCATCGGCTTCCCACGTACCCAACGACAACATGATGCAATTTGGGTGGTGGTTGACTGACTTACTAAGTCCGCCCACTTTCTTCCCATAGCAGCCACTTATACCTTGGACAGACTCGCCAAGCTGTATATCAGTGAGATAGTACATTTACACGGAGTTCCGGTATCTATTATTTCAGACAGGGATCCTAGGTTCACATCAAGATTCTGGCCTAAATTTCAGAGAAAGCCGGGGACATCACTAAAATTTAGCACGGCCTTTCACCCTCAGACAGATGGACAATCTGAGCGCACCATCCAGACCCTAGAGGATATGTTGAGAGAGTGCGTATTAGAATTCTTCGAAAGCTGGGATACTCACCAACTGCTGAGAGAGTTTGCCTACAACAACAGCTATCAGGCCAGTATAGGAATGGTACCTTACGAAGCACTATACGGCAGGCAGTGCCGGATACCCATCTGCTAAAACGTAGATGGTGAACGACGCTTAGCAGGGACCGAGTTAGTCGACCAGACAGTGGAGAAGATCCGAGTCATTAGAGATCGAATCAAAACTGTGCAAGATAGACAAAAGAGTTATGGAATAATCGCCGCAGGCCTTTAGAGTTTCAGGTTGGCGAAAAGGGGCAGAAGCTTCTCTGATAAGCCCTCACAAAGGATCCTTTCGGACCCCTCTCTGCCGAAGACAACAGAGGGTGCCACCTCCACTCCCAAGCCTCCCATCCTCACCACCTCTCTCCTCTCCTCTCCTCCCCATCTCCTCACGCCATCAAAGGACCAGTAGGGAGCCGAACCTGCAGCATCTTTTGAAATTGGGGCAAGGGAGCAGAGCGTCATTGATCCGAGGCGACGTGAGGCCGTGGAGCGAACGTGAAGCGTAGGAGCGAACGGGAAGACGGGAGGGCACCGACGAAGCTCCGACCAAGTCGGATTTCGTCTCTAGGTTGGTTCCCTCATTTCTCCCTTTCGATTCTGACTAAGAAAAAAATCCAATGCATTGGGGTTTGGGTAGCTTAATTCATAAAGGAATATTGTATCAGTGCGATTGCTTGTTAAATTAATTACCTTGGTATTATTCGATGTAATTGCACGCATGCATAATTAGGTGTGAATTATGCTGTTAAAATGTACAATAAAAATTCCCTTGAATGTTATGTCCACTGTGCCTTGACACTACTATTCACACATTTAGGTTGGTGGTTTATGGTTTTTGATTATGATGACTGGAAAAAAAATATGCTTTACTGTTTTACTGATGTTGTTAGTTAAGGCACACTGTTTTACTGTTGGAAACTTGTTTCGTGACGAAGTTGATTTTCCTACAATATAACCATGCATCTAACATACATAATTGATGGATTCTGACTCTTGTGAAATTGTTTCGGTGCTTTAAGTTCTCAACTTTTAGTGGTGGAAAGGTTGCTAGCGCGTCTGGCAGCAACCAATAGGATTGCATTGACGTAATGTTGTTGTTGGGTTTGTTAATATTATTTCCCCTATTCTATGACAGCAATGTTGGTGTTATAATTCTTTTACAAGTGAGGTTGCCAGGGCATCTCCTTGTAGTGTTATTATAATATTTTAGTAGTATTACTTTTCTGTACATAGTACAGGTGGTATTGCCGAAGGAAAACTTCGAGGTTTTTTTTAAGGGGTTCATTATTATGGTTAAGATCATTCTTTCTTGTTGATATTGGGTTCTGCTAAATTGATTTTATTGGAACTATGTAAGATACAGTCAAATTAAAAATATAGATCTCCTTCCTTACCAAGGCAATTAATTGAGTAGTTATTTCAAAATTCTTCTATTGCACGGTCTGATAAAATATATTAAATTGGTATGAAATATATTGTAGAAATGAATGTGCATATGCTTAGTTATTATCTGAAATCATTTGAGATGCAATTCCCTTTAGCTAGAATGTTTCCTTCAAGGATATTAGAGAACTCCTCTTCATTTACCCAAACCACCCTACATGATTAGGGTGGGTCATAGGAAAGGGAAGGGTAGCATATAATTAAACAAAAAAAAGAGAGGTAGAAAGTAAACCTTGTTTATGATTGTAGGAGCACTCTTAAATCTGCATCAACGGTGATACACAAAACACGGCAAGCCCGTGAAATTTCTGTTAAGCTAACTTAAAGGATTCAGGTGCGTTGTTATTTCGGCTAGTTTACAACCGCTGCAGTAGAGCTCCCAAGTGGGCAGTTGTAATTAAACTTTTTATACTGTCCGTGATGTGCATTTTATTGCTATCTTATATGATATGAATTAGTTGCAATGACATATTATATGTTATGTTTCCTCATATGCTTGTGTTCTACAATTCTAAAGGTGTATGACACTAGGAAGAACCTAGAACACATAGCGACGTAAGAAGATACTAGGTGACAAACAAAACTAGTTAGGTGACATATCTTATATGATAACCTAAACTAGTTTGGATACCTAGAGACATAGACGGAAACTGTCCTTCCCCTTCGCGGTGAGGAGTCGAGCATTGAGTCGACTCTAGAGGGAGTCGATATCGACCGGTGGCCATGCCGAGGAGGTGAGAAAGTGGCGGAGAACATGGAAGGGGCGGCGGAACAGGGGAGCGAGCGACTCTTCCCCTGTTCCCGTCCAAGTCACTGGCAAGGAGCACAATGAACGCGCCTCCCTCCACAAAGTGGTTACCGGAAGCAATTCAATATAAAAGAAATGGAATCGTAACGGCGGAAGCGCCGTGGGTGGTCGGAATCCGACGTTGGTCGGTGTTCGGCGGCGGATAGAGCACCCCTCTGTCCGCAGTGGTTCTGCCGGTGAAGAAGGAGCAGAGATTGGTCCTTCCACCCCGGAAGAGTGGCTGGTGGGTCGAGGGATTAGACGAGAGGCCGCACGCTACGTTCCGGCGAGTGGACGGTGGGCAACGGCGGCTAATGCGGCGGCGGTGCAGCGGGGCTTCGAGCGAAGGTGAGGAGGCAGATCAAGTAGGCGCACGTGCGGCGCACGTGCGACGACTTGGTTCGTCCGGTCCGGTCCGGTTCATCCGGACCGGTTTAGCTACTGTTCAAGCGTCGATTTAGCCGATTTTTGTTGTTTAACAATCGGATTAGTGCGGCTCAATGTTTCTATAGCTTTGTTGGTAAGTTTGGAGCTCGTAAGAATTTATTTAGAATTTTTATCGAATTTTAGGTTCGATTTCCGAATTATTTTATATTGGGTTCAAGCGTTTGAGCGTATATTGATATCAGAAAAATCTAAAATAATTTGAAATGCTAGATTATGCTTAGATATAATTTTCACGATTTAATTAGAATTTTTCCAAACTGTTAAATTAGAGTTTAGATTTAGTTATGATGATTTGGGTTTATCTGGGTCTCAAATGAATTATTTGTATGATATTTACATGAAAGAATATTTTAGTAGGTGTTATTATGTTTGATTTATACTAAACATAATTAAAATTATTTAACTATAATTTTTACAGAATTTATAAATTTTATGCTGTGGTTAAATTGGATAATTAGGTTAGTTGGATTTTCTGATTGATGAAATTGGGAAAATTGTGATTTAAAATATTTATTGGTGGTAATTGAATTTTTACAGATTATTAAAAATTATTTTTAGATTAATCAAGGTGGTATAATTGATCCATATGATTAATTAAGGTGGTATTGTTGATTTAAATTGTTAGAATAATATATTTGTGCAAATAGTTATTCAATTTATGATCTTATGGAATAGTTTAAATATAAACAAATTTTATGGGTGTAGCTAAGGTTGATTTGATGTATGTTTGTAGTGGTTGTGATTATTTAAGATTATTAAATTATTTAATTGACTTAAAGGTAATTAAATAAAATTTGGTGTGAGATTGTGAGTAGTGGGGGTTGTTAGGGAGATTGTAGAGATGTGTTATTCATGCATGCTTGTTTGCTTGTATTTAATTTATTTTAGGAGGTTGTGTTGCTGTGTTGTTGCTTGACAAATCACAGCCAAGATGTGATTTGTGTTGAAGTAAAAACGAATTGCTTTGCTTGATAGACTGATTGCTTGCTTGCTTAAAGAATCACGGCCAAGCTGTGAATCTTGTTTAAAGATCTGCCTTGAGACTTAGGTGAGGACTTATGGTTTCAATTTTATTTTGGCCTACTACAGATGTTGAGTCCTAAGGGTCGTTGTTACATATTGTACATGCTGATGAGTTGAATGTCTGCTTGTTGCATATTCTAATGGCATGTGTGATTTGATAGTTGTTGATAGATTTTACTATGAAAAGATACATGATGCTATTATATGCATGCTATATATGATTATTCTCATATTATGTTGGATATTAATATGTTCATGTTATGCTATAGATATAGAGACATTTAGCAGGAATATAGAACATGGAGACATGAGATAAAAACTAAAGACACTTTAGGTTCATGCTATGATTAAAACCTAGAGTAATCTAAATTGATGCATAACTAAGAACTTTGGACATCTTAGGGTTATGATAACCTAGGAGAGGATGTTGAGTTCTTAGAATGGATGTGCCAACATGTGGCGATGAGCCATGTGCTTGCAATGGTATGCTTGTTTGGTTGTATTGGATTTATTTTAGGAGATTGATAGATGAATTAAATTATCGGTGACGTCTATCATATTTATTGCAACTTGTTCTCATTATTCGTAGTGGTGATTATGTTGTTTGTCGCATTGTAATAAATAAGAATGGATGTCATGATATGGATTATTTTGATGCATTGGTGTAATAAGATAATTGCTAATATAATTGAAGTTTGTTGATACGAGGGATGCTATTTTCAGTAGTAAGTTGGATGTTGATTTACGATAGGTGTGATACTCATACATGTTCTTGGGAAGATTGATACAATAGTCGTTTATGTTTATCCAAAAATTCAAGCCTTTGCACTGCCACCTCTACTGCTACTGCCACCGCCACTGCCTTTCTTATCGTTACTCATTTTATTATGATTAAGTTGAAGGTTCATAGCCTTCTTCATCTTAGGATCATCGTAATCCTCCTCGTCATCTTCGTGATTTCCATCGCACAACACCTCCTCGTCCTCAACGTACCCAGGAGCATCATCGTCGAACTCACCTACATCCTCAACCTCAGCTTCTTTAGTAGGATGGTTTGATTTTACTGTCTTGGAGGTCATCTTGAATGGATTCTTAAAGTCCTTGAGGCTCGAAAGCTTCAGATCTTTGAACCCTTTCGCCTGCTTCTGTGGTTGCGGAGTTATCTGCTCTTTGCCACTACCCTTTTGGGTATTTCCACTACCCTTCTGCTGATCTTTAGAAAGCTCTAGTTGGAGACTTTGCAGCTTATTGGGGAGATTCTGTTTTTTCGACCCATTGGCAGACCAAAACTGCGCGTGTTTCCCAGCCTTGTTGAGCTTTTCTATCAGGTTCTCAGGATCCACATTCCCGATCACCGTCACCTTCTTCGCATCCGCGTCGATTGTAGACGTGCAAACCCCTTCTATCTTATGAAGCACCTTCTTCACCTTCTTTTGGCATCCTTCACAGCAAAGGTTGTCCACTCGCAGATCACAACTCTGTATCTTCAAGTACTTGACGTCGTTGTCTCCTAGACTCATCCTTGCAACTCCAAATCAAATAGAACAATAGGCTGGCGAATTTGACTCCAAGAACACCTCCACGGCTAGGGATATTGATGAGGAATTGCTAAGAAGGAAGAAGAGGACAAGCAAAGAGAGATCTCTGTTTTTAGATTCCTCCTTGCTCGCTCGCTCGCAGTCAGCAGCTACAATGCGAGGGGAGGAAGAGAAGACACGCTTATTATATTTGTCTTTGAGGTTGTTGAGCCTTGTTAAAAAGAAAATGAGTTCAATTAGGACACCGGGTCTCGTTGGTGGTGAAACCTAATAATAACAATCAAAAACTTATTTCATTTTTGACTTATTGTTTAAACAACATTTAGTTCTCCTTTTCCCAAATGTGACGCAAACTCTACCATGGCCACCTACAAAAGCTACCTTTTCCTTTTCCTTCATTTAGTTCTTCTAGCAATAGAATAAAAGTAGCTCTAGGCCGAGTAGTTGAATCACCAACGAGACTCTCCCAAGTCTTCTTCTGTAATATGCCCAAAAGTTTTGAGTAAATTATGCCGATGATAGTCTTTCTAGTTGATGCTCCTGCCAATTGAGGGTGACATTGATGCACCGCTATACTCCTTATCACTTTTTTCAATATGCACCTTACTTGTGCATATAAGTTGTTCTTTAATTATATTTATATAAAGTCATACATTTTGCAATATAGGTATTATGGTAAGGATACAAGTAATATATAAAAAATATATTATATGAGTAAATAAATAAATGACCGTATTAGTAAATAAATACTGAATAGGTGTAGATTTCTTTATATCTTAAAATAAAGATGACTCATCGGTGCAATTTCTGACAAGTATATTACTCGATCGGAGGCCATCGAACTATTAAATTTACGTGTGTAATAATGTCAATTATAGTATTATTACAACAACTTGTTTGACGGTATATACTACCAAATTCTTCCTCATTAACGATATGATTTTCGTTAGAAGAATTGTGGGAATAAGTTTTATTTTAATACCGGTCGAGTATGTACGATTTTGGTTTGTGAGGTTATTAGGTGAATTATGAATGTGGAATACATTACAATCAGGTCGGTTATTTGATTCTCTAGTCTACACAGAATAGTTTCAGGCTTTTGGTGGTTTTGTCCGTTTAATGTGTGTGTCATTTTAATTGGTCAAAGGTTGTGAAATAGAAACGATAGGTTGCGAAGATAATTGTTTTCGATTAAGAATTTTCTTTCTTTTCATGCGCGTACTATTGTTCCGTTTCGCATCTCCATTGTGGTAGATGGGAGGTTGAACATGTGATTTGAGTAAGTTAAATGAAGTTATTGTGTTTAATAAATTGGTGTTATACGGTTGACAGATGAATTAAATTATCGGTGACGTCTATCGTATTTTTTGCAACTTGGTCTCATTATTCGTAGTGGTGATTATGTTGTTTGTCGCATTGCAATAAATAAGAATGGATGTCATGATATGGATTATTTTGATGCATTGGTGTAATAAGATAATTGCTAATATAATTGAAGTTTGTCGATACGAGGGATGCTATTTTGAGTAGTTAGTTGGATGTTGATTTACCATAGGTGTGATACTGATACATGTTCTTGGGAAGATTGATACAACAGTCGTTTATGTTTATCCAAAAATTCAAGCCTTAGCACTGCCACCTCTACTGCTACTGCCACCGCCACTGCCTTTCTTATCGTTACTCATTTTATTATGATTAAGTTGAAGATTCAAGCCTTAAGCATGAGACATTATTTATATGGGGACCGATGTCACATATACACCGACCACAAAATTCTACAATATCTGTTAACTCAAAAGGAGTTAAACCTACGGCAGAGGAGATGGCTGGAACTAATCAAAGATACGACCTAGTAATCAACTATCACCCGAGCAAAGCCAACATAGTAGCGGACGCACTCAGTAGAAAATCTACTACCACGTTGTCTTAAATTCGGGAGTCCTATCTTTCGCTACTACGAGACCTCCAAGCATTGGGTACGAAGTTACAACCTAGTGCTCATGGAGGCTTACTAGCACAATTTATAATAAGACCTACTTTGGGAGACAGTCTAGTAGAGAAACAGAAGTCCGACCCAAAGTTAAACATCCGGATACAGAAAGTGCAGAGCGGCCAAGGAGAGGAATACAGCTTGAGGAATGATGGGGCGTTGCTGTTAAGAGACAGACTTTGCGTACCGTACGATGCCGACCTTCGGCAGTAGATCCTTGAGGAGGTCCACAGCTCAGCTTACGCGATGCATCCAGGAAGTACAAAAATGTACCATACAATTCACCAGACTTACTAGTGGGCAGGTATGAAATGGGATATAGCCGAGTTTATCTCCAGATGTTTGATCTGTCAGCAGGTTAAAGTTGAACACCAGAGGCCAGCCAGTACACTTCAGCCATTACTGATACCAGAATGGAAGTGAGAGCATATCACTATGGACATTGTCGTCGGCTTCCCACGTACCCAACGATAACATGATGCAATTTGGGTGGTGGTTGACCGACTTACTAAGTCGGCCCACTTTCTTCCCATAGCAGCCACTTATACCTTGGACAGACTCGCCAAGCTGTATATCAGTGAGATAGTACGTTTACATGGAGTTCCGGTATCTATTATTTCAGACAGGGATCCTAGGTTCACTTCAAGATTCTGGCCTAAATATCAGAGAAAGCTGGGGATATCACTAAAATTTAGCACAGCCTTTCATCCTCAGACAGATGGATAATCTGAGCGCACCATCCAAACACTGGAGGATATGTTGAGAGAGTGCGTATTAGAATTCTCCAAAAGCTGGGATACTCACCTACTGCCGATAAAGTTTGCCTACAACAACAGCTATCAGGCCAGTATAGGAATGGCACCTTACGAAGCGTTATACGGCAGGCAGTGCAGGATACCCATCTGCTAGAACGAAGATGGTGAATGACGCTTAGCAGGGACCGAGTTAGTCGATCAGACGGTGGAGAAGATCCAAGTCATTAGAGATTGAATCAAAACTGCGCAAGATAGCCAAGCTGTGATTTGTGTTGAAGTAGGAAGGAATTGCTTTGCTTGATTGATTGTTTGCTTTCTTTAAGAATCACGGCCAAGCTATGATTCTTGTTAAAGATCTTCTATAAGACTCAGGTGATGACTTATGATTTCAAAATTTATTTTTGCCTACTATAGATGCTGAGTCCTAAGGGTTGTTGTTACATATTGTACATGCTGATGAGTTGAATATCTGCTTGTTGCATATTCTATTGGTGTGTGTGTTTTGATAATTGTTGAAAGATGTTGCTATGAAAAATATATATGATGCTATTATATGCATGCTATGTATGATTGTTATCATGTTATGTTGAATATTGATATGTTCATGTTATGCTATAGATGTAGAGACATTTAGCAGAAACATAGAACATGGAGACATGAGACAAAAACTAGAGACACTTAGGTTCATGCTATGATTAAAACCTAGAGTGATCTCAGTTGACAGATGAATTAAATTATCGTTGACGTCTATCGTATTTATTGCAACTTGGTCTCATTATTCGTAGTGGTGATTATGTTGTTTGTCGCATTGTAATAAATAAGAATGGATGTCATGATATGGATTATTTTGATGCATTGGTGTAATAAGATAATTGCTAATATAATTGAAGTTTGTTGATACGAGGGATGCTATTTTGAGTAGTAAGTTGGATGTTGATTTACCATAGGTGTGATACTGATACATGTTCTTGGGAAGATTGATACAACAGTCGTTTATGTTTATCCAAAAATTCAAGCCTTAGCACTGCCACCTCTACTGCTACTGCCACCGCCACTGCCTTTCTTATCGTTACTCATTTTATTATGATTAAGTTGAAGGTTCATAGCCTTATTCATCTTAGGATCGTCGTAATCCTCCTCGTCATCTTCGTGATTTCCATTGTATATGATGTTGCTATGAAAAATGTATATGATGCTATTATATGCATGCTATGTATGATTGTTATCATGTTATGTGGAATATTGATTAAGTTGAAGGTTCATAGCCTTCATCATCTTAGGATCGTCGTAATCCTCCTCGTCATCTTCGTGATTTCCATTGCACAAAACCTCCTTGTCCTCAACGTACCCATGAGCATCATCGTCGAACTCACCTACATCCTCAACCTCAGCTTCTTCAGTAGGATGGTTTGATTTTTCTGTCTTGGAGGTCATCTTGAATGGATTCTTAAAGTCCTTGAGGCTCGAAAGCTTCAGATCTTTGAACCCTTTCGCCTGCTTCTGTGGTTTCGGAGTTATATGCTCCTTGCCACTACCCTTTTGGGCATTTACACTACCCTTCTGCTGATCTTTAGAAAGCTCTAGTTGGAGACTTTGCAGCTTATTGGGGAGATTCTGTTTTTTCGACCCATTGGCAGACCAAAACTGCGCGTGTTTCCCAGCCTTGTTGGGCTTTTCTATCAGGATCTCAGGATCCACATTCTCGATCACCGTCACCTTCTTCGCATCCGCATCGATTGTAGACGTGCAAACCCCTTCTATCTTATGAAGCACCTTCTTCACCTTCTTTTGGCATCCTTCACAGCAAAGGTTGTCCACTCGCAGATCACAACTCTGTATCTTCAAGTACTTGACGTCGTTGTCTCCTAGACTCATCCTTGCAACTCCAAATCAAATAGAACAATAGGCTGGTGAATTTGACTCCAAGAACACCTCCACGGCTAGGGATATTGAAGAGGAATTGCTAAGAAGGAAGAAGAGGACAAGCAAAGAGAGATCTCTATTTTTAGATTCCTCCTTGCTCGCTCGCTCGCAGTCAGCTGCTACAATACGAGGGGAGGAAGAGAAGACACGCTTATTATATTTGTCTTTGAGGTTGTTGAGCCTTGTTAAAAAAAAAAAAGAGTTCAATTAGGACACCGGGTCTCGTTGGTGGTGAAGCCTAATAATAACAATCAATAACTTATTTCATTTTTGACTTATTGTTTAAACAACATTTAGTTCTCCTTTTCCCAAATGCGACGCAAACTCTACCATGGCCACCTACAAGAGCTACATTTTCCTTTTCCTTCATTTAGTTCTTCTAGCAATAGAATGAAAGTAGCTCTAGGCCGAGTAGTTGAATCACCAACGAGACTCTCCCAAGTCTTCTTCTGTAATGTGCCCAAAAGTTTTGAATAAATTATGCTGATAATAGTCTTTCTAGTTGATGCACCTGCCAATTGAGGGTGACATTGATAGTCTTTCTAGTATGATTTTGAATAAATCATACTTTTTACAATATAGGTATTATGGAAAGGATACAAGTAATATATAAAAAAATTATTAAAAATACATTATATGAGTAAATAAATAAATGACCGTATTAGTAAATAAATAGTGAATGGGTGTAGATTTCTTTATATCTTAAAATAAAGAAGACTCATCGATGAAATTTCTGACAAGTATATTACTCGATCGGAGGCCTTCGAATTGTTAAATTTACGTGTGTAATAATGTCAATTATAGTATTATTACAACAACTTATTTGACGGTATATACTGCCAAATTCTTCCTCATTAATGATGTGATTTTTGTTAGAAGAATTGTGGCAATAAGTTTTATGCTTTGATTTTAAATTTTATGCTTGAATTATATTGTGATTGCTGAAAACTTGATTTAGGAAGACCTAGACATTTAGAATCTTCCATGTGTGACTGTAAAGAATTTATTATCGGGCTCTTATGCTTAAGTGGAAGGGTCTCTTGTGCAATTATTTTTCTATGTTTTCTTATTTGATTTTGCAACAAAGTTGCCTAAATTCTAGTTGACCCTACTCAGCTATTGAGCTTATGATCCCATCTATCCATATGATATAGATTGATCAACTTTTCTAGCTAAATTCATCAATTTTTCATTTGATTTAGTTCCTAAATTTTCATGACCGAGACTTCTGCCCTAAATGAGCATTTAAGGGTCTTAGAGTGCAACAACTATCTTTCCTTCCCTATTGTCAAATATGAGAGTCATTTAACTATTGGTATCAATAAGGTAGAAATATTGGAAATTTGAATATTGATACCTTATGCAGCACTGGATGTTTAAATTTGATCCTTGTTGCAGCACTGGAAATATCATTTCTTCTAGTTAAGGCTAAAAAGAAGTTTAGAGACTCTCTCCAATTGTTTTCCTATCCTACCCAAATCCCAACCCAAGGTCGAAGAAAGACTTTTCTTCCTTTCCCTATAAATACAAAACTTGGTTAGACAACATAGTCAAATGGTAAGGTTTCTTTTCCTTGGCTTTCATTGATATTATCATCCCTTACTCTTGAATCATAATCAGTGATCGATATCATCGCATACTCAGCATTTTGTGACCTTAGGGTGTTGACCTCAGGAGTCGAATAAGCCCCAAAGTTATTGATATCACACAAATTAGTTGACATCATTGGGGTGTATCTACTATTTTACTTCAATCTTATTCCTTTAGCCCTATTTGACAGTCATATGTAAATACACATCACATACTTTCATATCACAGGAACTATATTATGCAATATAGATCTTCTTCCTTAAAGTAGGAAAACCAAAAATTCCATGAATTATAATTGGAATTCGGCATCTGTTCCATCATTGTTATTCACTGATCTGTTTTCATCCTCTTCCTACAAATCTTTAGCAGTGATCAATTTTCAGATGTTGACCATTTTCATAATACTAACCATCCTTGAGTTGAGTGTTCTTGGGTGCATTCAAAAAGTGGTATCATCTCTAGCACTAAAGGAACTCTATTTCCTTTCATTGATAGTTAACAAATATTCCTTGGTATATTTCTCTCCCAAATCTTTGTCAGCTTTCAAAATCTTTTTAGTGATACTCTTGACTCTTTCAAAAGAGGTTCCAAATATAATCTAGAACCTCAAGTTATTGAATAATCTAGTAGGGGTTGCAAGTAAACCCAATGAACTCCTAATGCTGAAAGTTGACATTCTTAGCATGTTAGATTAAGAGAATTGATCTCTTATTCATATACTTGCCTATCCTCAATGTTAATTATTGAAGACCTTGCTATCTAATCTTAGACAAACATACCTACTGTACCGGACTAATATAGTAGACATAAACCAACCTTGGTTTCCAATTTTTGATACTAGAGGATGATCAAATCGGTAAACCTTACCCTTCATTATGGATCCTTACTATAATTCTCACTTAATAATACCATCCCTCCCTCAAAAACTTAACCTTAATTCCCACACCCAACTAAAGAGTGAGCTAAAACCGAAATTAGTGAGGGGTATCAATCATTATAGCTAAGTATCATAAATCTGAAATTTTACCACCATCAGATTTACCTTATCTCAGAGATTTGATCACCCCGAACTCTCTGAGTGTCCAATTCCTATGAAATTTTGTGAAAACCTTCTTCGCTGATGTCAAAATTTTAGATTAATATAACCTCTGTGGAGGAAGTTATGACATTTAAAAATCACCAAAACCTGAAAATCTAGTGTACCGAAAATTTGATACTCTTGAATTGAAAACTGTACATCTTTCCACTTGAACCTTGTCATGTCTTTGCTAACAACAGAATGTATATTCATTATCTTCCCTTACCTTGATCTATAATCTCCCAGTTGTGAATCTAAGTGTGATTCTTCATCATAATAAGTACTATGGACTTAGGTGAAGAACCAAGCAGAAATTTTCTTGCCTACAGTTTTAACCTTGACAAATTTAGGTTTCTTTATTCCTTTCTCCTAAAAGTTATATACTCTCTGATGAGTAATCTCCCCTAACCACTTAGATCTCTTTCCATTACCCTATAAGAGTATAAATAGATAGAAGTACACTCCAGGAAGGAGTAAAATCTCATGCATAGGGTAATGACATGTTATTGATACTATACTTTCTTGTTGCAATTACAAAATTATTTTCTGATGTGAGTATCACTACTATATCTTCTTATTCAGGTCTATCCTATAAACTTATACATCAAACATCTTAAGTTCATCATGACATACCACATTTTGAGATCACTTAAGAAAGGTTCAATCAATTTTTAGGATCTTCAAGGAATAGTTTCTCATGTTTCCTTGTTGTTCATTGCATTCTGAAATAGTAGCTATTATCCAGTTCACTATAACGGGATCTTGTATACTTAGCTAAATATCTCCCTTGTTTGGCTAAATGAAGTAATTAGATGTCAATCTTAAATACCAGTTTTGAGGATTGAACTATAGTCTATATCTGTTGACCTTTCTCTGATCTCTTGGACTTATCAATTGAGTTAATAAAATCCAGTGGGAACTTAAGGTATAGGAGCTATTGGAAACCCAAGTGTCTATTTCTCTACTACCCTTTGAAGTGGGTTTTAAAATTAGTGGTCAGTTATACTTATAATTTATCGTGTGATGGCTTGATTTGCTAAAGTATCGATTGAAACTTGACACATCCTTCTTTGCTTCCTTGGTCCGTTGATTTTTGACCCTTTAATGCAAAGCCAAACCTTAGGATGGAAAAAGGACTAAAAGTAAAACCTTCATGAGTTAGTAAGACTACATGATGTGGCGGTGCCGATTATGTCGGATCGAGGTTCCTGATTTACTTCTTGACTGTGATACTATTATTTAATGAATTCTTTAATGATTTATTCTTTTGCCTCGCTCATATGGCTATATCTTCCTCTGAAGGGTGGAATCTCAAATTGAGTACCCTTGAGAAAGGATCTGTTTACTTCCAAATGTTCTATGTTCGAAAAGTTAATTGCATGGCTTCTCAAAATGATTCTGAGTCAACTGATTTATTTGGGATGCTTAATTCAAATTGCTCCAGCTGAATTGTCTTTGCTATTCTTTTTTAGTTATTATTTGAATGCAACCGTTGAAATTATTTAGAGACATTTAGATTGACCAATTGGTATTTCTTATTCCATTGAGTGCTAATGTAAAACCATAAAAAAAAATTATAAATAAAAACAAAAAAACTAAAGGGGGCAACTTAGAAAGTTGCCACCCTCTCTGTGCCCGATCCCCTCCACATGAGGGTTAACAAAAGGGGAAAAAACCCCTTTGCCAAACCATCACAGAGGACCTCCCCCACCCTCTCTGCCGACGCCCCCTTCTCCCCTCCCTCTTCTTCCCTCTCCTCTCCACTTTCCCCTCCCTATGTTTGTTTCCTCTCCAAAAGAGGGGTTGACAAAAAGGGGCAGAAGCCTCTCTGATAAGCCCTCACAGAGGATCCTTTCGGACCCCTCTTTGTCGAAGACAACAGAGGGTGCCACCTCCACTCCCAAGCCTCCCATCCTCACCACCTCTCTCCTCTCCTCTCCTCCCCATCTCCTCACGCCATCAAAGGAGCAGTAGGGAGCCGAACCTGCAGCATCTTTGGAAATTGGGGCAAGGGAGCAGAGCGTCATTGATCCGAGGTGACGTGAGGCCGAGGAGCGAACGTGAAGCGTAGGAGCGAATGGGAAGACGGGAGGGCACCGACGAAGCTCCGACCAAGTCAGATTTCGTCTCTAGGTTGGTTCCCTGATTTCTCCCTTTCAATTCTGACTAAGAAAAAAATCCAATGCATTGGGGTTTGGGTAGCTTAATTCATAAAGGAATGTTGTATCAGTGCGATTGCTTGTTAAATTAATTACCTTGGTATTATTCGATGAAATTGCATGCATTCGTAATTAGGTGTGCATGATGTTATTAAAATGTACAATAAAAATTTCCTTAAATGTTATGTCCACTGTGCCTTGACGCTACTGTTCACATATTTAGGTTGGTGGTTTATAGTTTTTGATTATGTTGACTGGAAAAAAATATGCTTTACTGTTTTACTGATGTTGTTTGTTAAGGCACACTATTTTACTGTTGGAAACTTATTTTGTGACGAAGTTGATTTTCCTACAATATAACCATGCGTCTAACGTACATAATTGATGGATTCTGACTCTTGTGAAATTGTTTCGGTGATTTAAGTTCTAAACTTTTAGTGGTGGATAGGTTGCTAGCGCGTCTGGCAGCAACCAATAGGATTGCATTGACGTAATGTTGTTATTGGGTTTGTTAATATTATTTCCCCTAATCTATGACAGCTATGTTGGTGTTATGATTCTTTTACAAGTGAGGTTGCCAGGGCATCTC
Source organism: Thalia dealbata (assembly GCA_030544415.1). Taxonomy (NCBI): domain Eukaryota; kingdom Viridiplantae; phylum Streptophyta; class Magnoliopsida; order Zingiberales; family Marantaceae; genus Thalia; species Thalia dealbata. The sequence goes on along the minus strand of CM060454.1, from coordinate 29,242,606 downwards.
GTTGTTGTGTTATTATAATATTTTAGTAGTATTACTTTTCTGTACATAGTACACGTGGTATTGCCGAAGGAAAACTTTGAGGTTTTTTTTAAGGGGTTCATTATAATGGTTAAGACCATTCTTTCTTGTTGATATTGGGTTGTGCTAAATTGATTTTATTGGAACTATGTAAGATACGATCAAATTAAAATTAGAGATCTCCTTCCTTACCAAGACAATTAATTATGTAGTTAATTTTAAAATTATTTTATTGCACGGTCTGATAAAATATATTAAATTGGTATGAAACATATTGTAGAAATGAATGTGCACGTGCTTAGTTTTTATCTGAAATCATTTGAGATGTAATTCCCTTTAGTTAGAATGCTTCCTTCAAGGATATTAGAGAACTCCTATTCATTTACACAAACCACCCTACATGATTAGGGTGGGTCATAGGAAAGGGAAGGGTAGCATATAATTAAACAAAAAAAAGAGGGTAGAAAGTAATCCTTGTTTATGATTATAGGAGCACTCTTAAATCTCCATCAACGGTGATACACACAACACGGCAAGCCCGTGAAATTTTTGTTAAGCTAACATAAAGGATTCAGGTGAGTTGTTATTTTCGCTAGTTTACAGCCGCTGCAGTAGAGCTCCCAAGTGGGCAGTTGTCATTAAACATTTTATACTGTCCATGATGTGCATTTTATTGTTATCTTATATGATATGAATTAGTTGCAATGACATGTTATATGTTATGTTTCCTCATATGTTTGTATTCTATAATTTTAAAGGTGTATGACACTAGGAAGAACCTAGAATACATAGTGACATATGAAGATACTAGGTGACAAATAAAACTAGTTAGGTGATATATCTTACATTATAACCTAAACTAGTTTGGACACCTAGAGACATAGACCTGAACTTCCTAGGGACATAAACCTCTAGGAATCATATAGGTCTATATAACAATGTATTTCTCTCGCAAATGGTAGACAACATTTGTGTTAGTCTAAAGAGGGGTAGCGGAGGTGTCACCCGACCCATACTTTAACGTTCGGTGAGTACCAACAAGGGGGTTCTCACCAACGGTCAGATATCCCCATGGCATGTATTCGAAACTAAGGTGCTGGGAGTCGGAGAGCTCACTTCAGCCGCTATACCTGAGGACAAAGGTGTCTGTTGACGCTGACATACTCCAACTGAGTCCTGCAGGCTTGGGGGGTAGTCCGGACAACCAGAGTTATACATATGTGTTGGATCCGACAGGTCAGGCCGAGAGTATACTTGTCAGTCGGTGACCCTACTATAAAGCAGAAGTGTAGCACTACACGGTGTCTCGTATCCTAGGGTCTATGGGAGACGTACGATACGATAGTCTCGGAGCGCGGTCCGGATAAATGGCTCGCGAGACTGAAAGGAGAAGGAACCGCGGTCACCCGCCTTCTCCGCCAACGTCGGTACAACTGGCCTAAGCAGAGACTTAGTCTGGCACCGGCGGGCTTGTGGTAGTCCTCGGCCAGGGCTTACCTTAAGCATAGGCAGGCAGCCCTAGGAGTTAGTATGGAAAACTAGAAACTTAGAAATCTTTAGACACAGACACATATTTAGACTTTTAGTATCTAATTGATTATTTACGTGCATGCTTCCTTTCATTGTTAAATTATGATTTAATATTAATATACTTGCTACTCATCCGGACATGTATTGTTAGCTCATTCTTTTGCTTGGAGAAGTTTCTGTCTGTAGGCACTAAGTCACAAGACTTAGCGCATGCAAATTTTCCCTCGCGCACAGGTATTTAGAACATCGCTTAGATATGGTGAGGAATGATGGGTAGCGGAAGTGAACGCTACAGGACATTAATAGTCGATTAGTCGGTACGATGTGTAAAACACATAATGTAAACGGACTGTATCAACTTTTTATGTATCCTGTGAACAAATTATAATTCGAGTTAGTAGACATAACTATAGAAATTTTTATTTATGTTGGAATTATATGATATTGTTAGCCTTGTATGGGTGAGACACTACTCATACGGCGGTTGTCAAGTGCACGACAGAGGGTCGGGGCGTGACAATTAAAGTGGTATCAGAGCCAGGTTCCAAAATATCTAGGATTAAATTTAGGAAGGTTGATAATTATAAACATAACCCCCTGATACAGTCCATAGGTAAACATTAGGCAAACGGGGGTGAGAGTGACAAGGGGTTAGGAATATGATTTCCGTGATTGAATTGCTTTCCATTTTACCTCTCTACACTTTCATGTTTGATAAGTTAGTTGCTACAATTTATTTAGCTACTTTTGGTGATTTTGATTAATTACTTGTTTGCCATTGAGATATTTAAGTTCACTGCTTGTATAGTTTTTTTTTTCTAGCCTCTACCTTAAATTCTTCCTCCTAGACTTTAGCATATGATTGGGCAAATAGGAGGGTAATAAATAATAGTAGACACTTGTACAAAAAGCATGCTCGATTAGAATTTCATCGAAGTCTTAGCTTGGTGTAGATGGCAGGGAAAGCGAAGTCAAAAGGAGCCTAGTCAGGGGCGACCTAGACAGAGAAACGGGGGCGAGGAAGACCTCGTAAAAATCCGGGAGAACAATCATCCACTGCTGCTGGGCCCATGCATCCCTTCCAGGTTTAGCCAGGGCAGCGGGCGCTGCTGGTACTACCAGTGCAGCAAGCGCCACCAGTACCGTCAGTGCTGGAACCTGCACCCATGGAACCAACGCAGAAGCTCAGCCACAAGCACCCCCTGCACCAGTCATTGGACCTGAACAATCGGTAGTACAAGGGGAGTCTGAGGCTGGCCCCACAACTTCAACATCACGTGCTAGCAGTAGACAATAGGATCTCAGGGATGCGATGAGGGCAATGATGTGAGAGGTGATTGGTGAATTTCTGCCGTGGTTTCAACGACAGCCACCGACGTCAGTTGCAGTGCCTGCAGCCCCATCGGCACAGGCACCAGCACTTGCGGAGGCCACACCAGAGCCACATCCAGAAGTCCCACCAACAGTGACACCGGTACAGACCCCACTGCCGGCGGCACCAGGATTGCCCACTCCAGTGGCGTATCAGGCAACTCCTAGTGGTGGCATAGCCACCACAACTACTATTGAGTGTGGGGTCCACAATCATACCGGACAGGTAGCAGCCTGGCTCCGAGATACAGGGCGGTTGGGTTGCCATGAGTTTTCTGGATCTTCTAATGCGTAGGAGGCCCATATGTGGCTTGAAAATTTGAGCCAAGTCACTGAGGAGCTAGGCATTCCCGACAGCGGAAGAGTCAGTGTGGCCCGTCATCTACTGACAGGAGATGCTAGGATTTGGTGGAATGCACTAAGGGCCAGAATAGACACTGCAATCACGTGGGTTGTATTCACGGAAGAGTTCAACATAGAGTATCACACAGAGCTGCAACATAATGATAATATATCAGAGTTCCTTGACTGTAAGCAAAATGGGAGGTCGATGAAAGAGTACTTGATTGAATTTAGTCGGTTGTCCGCTCTTGTTCCTGAGGTGGTACACTCTGAAGCATACTGTTGCAAGAGGTTCAAGTAGGGTTGGACTTGGCCATCCGCTCACGAATAACTCATACTAAGATTTCAAACTTTAGAGAGATTGCTAATGAGGCTATTGAGGAGGAGCAGGTAGTACAAGAATTGAGGGAAAAGAGCGAAGGTAAGAAGAGGAAGCGACAGGCCTCTCATAACAGTCGTAATCAGTAGAAATCGAGGCTAGTACCCGCACCTTCAGGCACTATCAGCTCCCCTGTCACGCCGTCGGTGCGAGGTATAGCTTACCAGTCTGCACCGAGTCATTAGAGGCCACCTCCTCGCGGACCACCTCCTACCGCCATGATGTCGGCAAATCCTCCTCCAGTTTGCCGCCATTGTACTCGAGTGCACACAGGACCGTGCCGAAGTGTTACCTGCTATCAGTGTGATCCACCGCATCACAACAATCAGTGTCTGGACGTGCTAATAGAGGTCGTTCTACTACCCCAGCTCTTCGTACCGCATCCACCGCAGCACCGAGTAGACCACCATCACCCAACTAGTGTGATCTCGATGGTAATAGCTAGGAAATTCCTACAAAAGGGTTGTCATGGGTACCTCGTGCATGTTATTGATACAAGACAGAAGGAGGCCAAGCTGGAAGATATTCCGGTGGTTAGGGAATTTCTAGATGTATTTTTCAAGGACTTGCCAAGATTACCTCCAGCAAGGGCGGTAGACTTCTGCATCAACTTGGCGCCTGGGACACTTCCAATCTCCAAGCCACCCTATAGAATGGCACCAGCAGAGTTAAAGGAATTGAAGACACAATTGCAGGATCTAGTGGATAAGGGATTCATCCGCCCCAGTGGGTCCCCCTGGGGAGCACCGGTACTATTCGTCAAGAAAAAGGATGGGACTATGTGAATGTGTATCGACTACCGCCAACTAAACAGGGTCACTATACAAAATCAATATTCACTACGCTGAATTGACGATTTATTCGATCAATTGCAAGGTGCAAAAGTATTCTCAAAGATAGACCTACGGTTAGGATATCACCAACTCAGAATCAGAGATGAAGACATGCCAAAAACTGCATTCAGGACTCGCTATGGACACTATGAGTTTCTAGTTATGTCCTTTGGACTCACTAATGCACTAGCAGCATTCATGGATCTGATGCACCGAGTGTTTCACGAGTACTTAGATAAGTTTGTCATTGCCTTCATAGACGACATACTTATCTACTCGAGGAATAGTGAGGAGAATGCTCATCACCTTAGAACTGCACTACAACTACTTAGAGGAAACCAGCTATATGTAAAATTCTCTAAGTGTGAATTTTGGCTAAACCAAGTAGGCATCCTCGGACACATTGTGAGTAACGAGGGAATTAAGGTGGACCCAGACGAGGGAATTCAGGTGGACCCAGCCAAGATTGAAGCGGTTACTAAATGGGAGCAGCCAAGAAATGCGACAGAGGTGCATAGTTTCCTCGGGCGCGGGGTACTATAGGCATTTTTGCTGATTGTTAGCATGGAGTGTATGCTGAATTGTTGTTTACTAATTTCTCCATGCTGATTTGTGGTTGTTCATGTGGTAGCACGCATTTTGCCGCATGCTGTTTGAATGCATTTGGTTTCTTCTTTTTACTTTACTTAGGAGTAAGTTGATGATACAATAATTATAAGGGTAGAATGAGGATTCGAACTCAGGGCACCACTAAGGTGCCAATTATTGTTTCCACCTTGCTATTTCTTAAATGTGGTAACTAAATAGAAGTAGGAAATGACTAGTTATAATTATAGATATTTGAAATAATTATCTTATAGGGGAATGGAGATTTCTGGTTGGTGGAACGTTAATTAAATAGGGGATGATGCTTAATATTAGGGGGAATTCCTAAAGAGAATGATATTTGTATAGGTAGTCCGCATCGAACAATTAGACGACGTAAGCTATTGTACGGTGGATTTCGAAGCACGAACTACATTAACCAGGTGCGTTGGTTCATCGTAATTAGGATCTATTCAAGCTAGGGAACTACCTGCCGAGGTGTTCCTAGGAAGGTCCTGGATGCCTTGAACCCTTAAAATATTATGTTTGTTTAATAGGTGATATCATGCATGCTAAAATATAACTATTTCTATAGCATGAATTATATGCCATGTGTATGCTTGTTAACATGTTTTATCAAATCCTTTTACATACCTGCTTTACTTTTCCCTATTACCATATGTTATGTTTGTTGCTTTATATCTATGGTTATTCAAATATATATTTGGATTATTTTCTTGCTTGTTATCTATTATGTGGATGCGATGAAAACTAGTAAGATGTTTCAGTTATACCTAGAGACTATTATGTTACACTCTAGGTTGACACATACATAGACATCAACAAGCATCACTTATAGATATGTGACATTGACATACTTATGTATGAAAACATTGACAATGCACCATACATGATTTCTTAAGTTATGGACACGAGCTTTAATGCTCATAAACCTATACCACTCAAAGATGTTGAAATCCTCTTGGATATAAAGGTGGAATAAGGTATGGATTGGCTTATTGCCAGAGAACTTGTGATACACTCACTATACCCGCACGTGTGTCGCCTAGTCGCCACCGTGATAGTCCTGACATGGCTAGCAAAGATGAAACCCAACCAAGGACCTAGCAACCATGTAGCTGAGGTTGTAGCATCCCAGCGACGGCTCGGATGCTCACCTCATGGCAGGCATCGCTGCTAGTGAATTGGGATGGTGACGCCTTCCGCAAAGCTTTGGACAGTGGATCCTTGACCCTCACGGCTATAATTCCAGACGTTCTGCAGACGATCTGATGAGTAGTCCGGGATCCTGGGGTTATTATCGGCTAGCCGTGGCCGATGCATACACTTAGGTGCGGTGATCCTGTGGTGTAGTACTACACGAGTTGCTCCATGGATTGTCTGGTGAAGACGCATGGAGTGACGGGCCACTAGGTCGCGGAGCTGGGGTAATTCACCTAGTGGACCACTGGAGAGGGATCACGGTCACCCGACCTCTCCGCTGACATCAGTGTGACGGGCATAGGTAGAGACATAGACAGACTGGACATTGATGGACTTATGGGAATCCCTGATCAGGATATCCCTAAAGCATAGGCTGGCGGCCCGATGCACTTGACATAATGATAGTGATACTTTAGTTGACATATACTAGAGACACTGTTAGTTGACATATACTAAAGACACCGTTAGTCGACACATATTAGAGACACCGTTAGTTGACATATGCTAGATACACAACTAGTGTCATATACTAGATATATAGTTAGTTGACATATCCTAGTAATAGACAATATTGTACATCCTAGATGACACGTAGGAATACTTAGCAATTCACGTTATTAGTTAGATGTCGACGTTGTGGATGATATATTTATCATAAACAATTATTAATTGATACTTAATAACACCAAAGGCATCCTAGTACTCCCCCCTAGTACTTGATTTCCTATTATGATTTCGAGCCGTAAATTCGCACTAGGCCGCACGGCTGAGCACACCGTTTTTTCCCGTGTGTGCAGGTGGGTTAGACAATTTATCGAGGTGATGGGAAGATGAGTCTTGCCATGAATTCATTTCATGTATTGATGTTATTATAGCATTGTAGTAGGTCTATCGGGACTGTGTTAGAAAGTGTTGAGTGGATATTTTTAGTTATGTATTCCGCTGTGTAAATATCATGAATGGAATGTATGTATCACTATATGCTTTGAATGGGTCCGTAGGGGCCCATACGGCGGTTGCCACGTGTCCGACAGTGGGGTCGGGGCGTGACAATTAAAGTGGTATCAGAGCCTATGTTAGTGTCTTAGGAAATTAGGAAAATCAGTCCCGATATAATAGGATGAGTATATTAGTACGTGGAACAAACAGTAGGACCATTTCCCATTTTTGATCTTACCATTTGTTTTTGCAATTAACTATATCAGTAAATTTTCTTATCGGAGATCCATTTTGTGTAGATGTCTGATATAGTGCAGAAACGAAAATCGAGCAGACCTCATAAGGTAGCCAAGCCTAAGGAGACGAGATGTGTTTTGCCTCAGCCACCAGCAGATACTTTAGGCTCACCTGCGCCTACACCTGCACCTGTACTGGCACCTGCGCCTGTACCCACACCTGCACTGGCACCTGCACCTGTACCTGCACCTGCGCCTGCACCTATCGTCGCACCGATTCCTGCCCCTGTACATGCACCGGCTACTAGTGCGGCGAGGGGTTTGGGGAGAGCCTCTAGACGGTCGACTCATGAGCACTCAGGGTCAGGGGCATCTCGTAGCTTCGGGACGACGCGTACGGTGGCACAGCAGGTTTATGCAGATACACCACTGGGTGTTACACCGCCCATGCAGGGCCATATGAACCTTATAGCAGCTGCCATTACCAGTGCCTTTTTACCAGTGTTGCAGAATCCGGTGGAGGGGGCACAGACTGTACATTCTCCAGCTCCGACTGCACAGGGCGCTTCAGCGGAGTTACCAGTTACTCCGACGTCAGCTGCTCCAACCAGCACCTTCACCCCAGATGGGAGTTCTTCAGAGTCAGTACCGGTAGTGGCCCGAGCTCCTATACTCACTCCTTTAGCCACTTCTCAGAGGCCACCGATACGTGCAACAACACAGCAGGGACCCCAGACTGGTAGCCTTGTCACATCACTGAGGTCGTCTGGGGCTGCACGCCCTGCCAGGCAGTTGGCGGCTTGGGTGCGGGATGCTCAGCGATTGGGATGTGTTACCTTTTCAGGATCGTCGGACCCACAGGAGGCTCGGGATTGGCTTGACACAGTCCGTGACATTACTACGGAGTTAGAGCTGGCAGATAGGGATAAACTCAGTGTTGCTCTTCATTTGTTGGGTGGGGATGCAAAAGTGTGGTGGCGTGATATAGTGGGCCGTAGCACTACAGTTGCCACTTGGGCCAAATTTCAGGAGGACTTCAATATGCGCTTTTACACCCCCATGCAACATGAGGCTAAGAGGGTGGAGTTTTTGGATTGCAAGCAGAATGGCAGATCCGTGGCTGAGTATGCAGCAGAGTTCAATCGGTTAGCTTCCTTTGTGCCAGAATTGGTGGTATCTGAGGAATACCATTGCATCTTATTTACTCGGGGTTTGGACTACTCTGTTCGGGTAAAGTTGGAGATGCACGATATAGTGAGCTTTCAGAGGACTATGGAAAAAGCCCTAATAGCAGAGAGACAGGTCCAAGAAAATCGGGGAAGAAAGGATCAACATAAGAGGAAGCGGACTAGGGTCCAGATACAGCGAGCCAGTCAGAGGGACCGACATAGTCTTGTAGAGCCTCCGAGAGCATTAGCAGTGTTGGGGCCTCCACCTGTGGGATCCACTACCCATAGGGCGACGATACAGGCTACTCCGATTCAGGCTCGACCGCCCCCGCCCAGGTGGACTCAGGGTTATCGTGCTCCGCCATCATTATGTTCTCTCTGTAATAAGGTGTATAGTGGGAGATGTAAGGGAGTCACTTGTTATCAGTGTGGCCAAAAGGGACATATCCGACCAGATTGCCCCCAGCGAGGGTAGATAGGGACTTTCCCAATGTCTGCAGTACGTCCTACCCCAGTTAGCCAAGGACGACCAAATATGCCATTCACACCTGCCTTATCAGCTCCAGCACCGTCCGGGCCACCTGTTCCTAGACCAGGCCAGTCTTCTCATGGGCCGCCTCCTCGCACCCAGACGCGCATTTTTGCCATGGACAGCCATGATGCGCAGGTTAATCCGGATGTAGTCACTGGTAATCCCCCACTAGCCACGACCCTTGAGTGAGACTGTTCTCATTAGATATTGAATTTTGTTTTGTCGGTCAAACTTGTTTTAAATTTGAGTGTGAACTTATATAGTTGAATTTTCTTTTAATAATATATTGTATGTTTTTCTTTGGCTTGTGTTGATTGCACTTAGGACGCGTATGGTTATTTGACGCGTGGGCTAGAGTACTTATAGACACCGGCTCACATCGGTCGTTTATCAGCCTAGAGCATGCTAGACGAGCTGATAGGCCTTTGGAGCAATTAGAGTCGCAACTCATCGTTTCCACACCGTTGGGCGAGCACATATTGCGAGAGCAGGTTTATCGAGCTTGTCCCATTATGATCCAGGATGTTATGTTGGCAGCAGACCTGATTCCACTTGAAATGAAGGATTTTGAGGTGATTCTGGGTATGGACTGGTTGACTGCTCATAGAGCACAGGTGGATTGTTTCATGAAGATAGTGTCATTTGGAAAGCCCGAGTCTCTGATGCTGGTTTTCGTGGGAGATCGTCGGGTTCTACCGACCACTATTATATCCGCCATCACTGCGCGAAAGTTTATTCAGAAAGGTTGTCTCTGCTTTCCAGCGCATGTGGTTGATGCCAACAGGCTAGATGGTGGTTTAGTAGATATCCCTGTGGTCTGCGAGTTCCCTGACATATTTCGACAGGACCTACCTGGATTACCTCCAGATCGGGTATTGGAATTCTGTATAGATCTAGTCCCTAGGACAATGCCTATTTCTAGGCCGCCCTATCGGATGGCACCTGCGGAGCTAAAGGAGCTCAAGATTCAATTGCAGGATTTGGTGGACAAGGGATTTATTAGACCTAGTCTCTCCCCTTGGGGTGCACCAATACTATTTGTGAAAAAGAAAGATGGGACTATGAGGATGTGCATTGACTACAGACAGTTGAACAAAGTCACCATCAAGAATAAATATCCTCTTCCAAGGATTGATGACTTGTTTGATCAGTTGCAAGGTGCTCGGGTTTTCTCGAAGATTGACTTGAGATCGGGATACCATCAGTTGAGGATCAGAGATTTTGATGTTCCTAAGACAGCATTCAGGACACGTTATGGCCATTATGAATTTCTAGTTATGTCATTTGGACTTACTAATGCACCTGCCGCGTTTATGGATCTTATGAATCGGGTTTTTCATGAGTATCTTGATAAGTGTGTCATCGTCTTCATAGATGATATATTGATATATTCCAGAAGCGAGGAGGAACACACTAAACATCTTCGTCTGGTGCTACAGGTATTGAGGGAGAACCAACTTTATGCAAAGTTCTCCAAATGTGAGTTCTGGCTCAAACAAGTGGGGTTTCTTGGATATATTGTATCTAGTGAGGGTATTCAGGTGGACCCGGCAAAGATCGATGCAGTTACCAAGTGGGAACAACCTAAAAATGCTACTGAGGTTCGTAGCTTCCTCGGGTTGGCTGGATATTATCGTCGTTTTGTGCAGGGCTTCTCCCGTATCGCTGCACCGATGACGAAGTTGACCCGAAAAGATATTAAGTTCCATTGGGGTCCAGAGTGTGAGCAGAGCTTTCAGGAGCTCAAGGCTCGTTTGACCTCAGCACCTGTGCTTACCCTTCCGGTTAGTGGCACTGAATATGTGGTTTTTAGTGACGCTTCCAAACAAGGGTTGGGCTGTGTCTTAATGCAAGATGGTCGGGTAATCGCTTATGCCTCTAGGCAGCTAAAGAAACATGAGGTTAATTATCCGACTCATGATTTGGAGTTGGCGGCTATCGTGTTAGCTCTAAAGATATGGAGACATTATTTATATGGTGAGCGATGTCATATTTTCACCGACCATAAAAGCTTGCAATATTTGTTAACCCAAAAGGAGTTAAATCTGAGACAACGTCGTTGGATGGAGTTAATCAAGGATTATGATCTGATTATTGATTATCATCCTGGGAAGGCAAATGTGGTGGCCGACGCCCTGAGTAGAAAATCCTCTGTCACTCTAGCTTATATTTGTGCAGCATATCTGCCATTGTTGCACGACCTCAGGGCTTTAGGCATCGACTTGCAATGCAACTCTCAGGGGGGGTTGTTGGCACAATTTATGGTGAGACCTACTTTATCAGATCGCCTAGTAGAGTTGCAAAAGACAGACATGGAGCTGGGTAGTGTTATCAAGAGGGTACAGGATGGCCAAGGGCAGGATTTCAGGATTAGAGCTGATGGTATGTTGGTTCTAAGGGATCGTATTTGTGTTCCTCACGATGATGACCTTCGACGTCAGATTCTAGAAGAGGCCCATTGTTCAGCTTATGCCATGCATCCTGGGAGTACAAAGATGTATCGTACTATCAGACAGACATATTGGTGGTCGGGTATGAAGCGTGATATTGCAGAATTTGTGGCTAAATGCCTTGTATGTCAGCAGGTTAAGGCAGAGCATCAAAGACCAGCCGGCACATTGCAACCTCTTCCTATACCGGAGTGGAAGTGGGAGCATATCACTATGGACTTTGTGGTGGGTCTTCCCCATACCCTACGACATCATGATGATATATGGGTGATAGTGGATCGACTTACAAAGTCTGCCCATTTCTTACCGATTAATATCACTTATTCCTTGGAGAGACTCGCCAGATTATATATTGATGAGATTGTCCGTCTCCATGGTATTCCAGTTTCGATAGTGTCGGATCGGGATCCTCGATTCACTTTCAGATTTTGGCCGAAGTTTCAGAAGGAATTGGGTACCACTTTGAAATTTAGTACTGCATTCCATCCACAGACAGATCGGCAGTCAGAGCGCACTATTCAGACATTGGAGGACATGCTTAGAGCATGTGTATTGGAGTTCACTGGTAGTTGGGATGTTCACCTTCCATTAGTGGAGTTTGCATATAATAATAGCTACTAGGCCAGCATAGGGATGGCACCGTATGAAGCATTATATGGCAGACCATATCGGACACCGCTATGCTGGGATGAGGTTGGGGAGCGACGTCTGGCAGGTACCGAGTTGCTTGATGAAACAGTTACCAAGGTCAAGATCATCCGAGATAGATTGAAAACGACTCAGGATCGACAAAAGAGTTATGCAGACAATCGCCGTAGGCCATTAGAATTTTCTGTGGGAGATTTGGTCTTTCTAAAGGTGTCACCTTGGAAAGGATTACTTCAGTTTCATAAGAAAGGCAAACTGCATCCTAGATATATTGGACCCTTTCAGATTCTCGACCGGGTTGGACCTGTGGCCTATCGGTTGGAGTTACCTGCAGATTTAGCGCGGATCCATAATGTTTTCCATGTGTCTATGCTGAAAAAGTATGTGCCAGATTCTACACACATTCTAACTGCCCCACCAGTGCAGCTGAGAGAGGATCTGAGTTACGGGGTACAAGCGGTTGGCATATTGGACCGACAGGAAAAAATATTGCGAAGGAAGTCCATTCCGCTAGTGAAGGTCTTGTGGAGGAATGCACATGTTGAGGAGGTCACTTGGGAGCCCGAAGCCCAGATAAGAGCTCAGTATCCTCACCTGTTTGAGTAGACCGGAGAGTGAGAAATTGTAAATATGTAAATATTTCATCAAGTTCTGTCATTTATTACTTGCTTGTTAAGGATATGATTGGCATTTCCATCTCATTCTTTTTCCTCTCTCCGCATGTCATTTCTGCTCTCCATGCTGTTGAGTTTCATTTCTGCTCTCCATGCTGTTGAGTTTTGCTGAATTTATGTTTACGGTAGTGGAGTTGAATGTGGTAGCACGCGTTTTGCTGTTTGAATGCATTTGGTTTCTTCTTTTTACTTTACTTAGGAGTAAGTTGATGATACAATAATTATATGGGTAGAATGAGGATTCGAACTCAGGGCACCACTAAGGTGCCAACTATTATTTCCACCTTGCTATTTCTTAAATGTGGTAACTAAATAGAAGTAGGGAATGACTAGTTAAAATTATAAATATTTGAAATAATTATCTTATAGGGGAATGGAGATTTCTGATAGGTGGAACGTTAATTAAATAGGGGATGATGCTTAATATTAGGGGGAATTCCTAAAGAGAATGATATTTGTATAGGTAGTCCGCATCGAACAATTAGACGACGTAAGCTATTGTACGGCGGATTTCGAAGCACGAACTACATTAACCAGGTGCGTTAGTTCATCGTAATTAGGATCTATTCAAGCTAGGGAACTACCTGCCGAGGTATTCCTAGGAAGGTCCTGGATGCCTTGAACCCTTAAAATATTATATTTGTTTAATAGGTGATATCATGCATGCTAGAATATAACTATATCTATAGCATGAATTATATGCCATGTGTATGCTTGTTAACATGTTTTATCAAATCCTTTTACATACCTGCTTTACTTTTCCCTATTACCATATGTTATGTTTGTTGCTTTATATCTATGGTTATTCAAATATATATTTGGATTATTTTCTTGCTTGTTATCTATTATGTGGACGCGATGAAAACTAGTAAGATGTTTCAGTTATACTAGAGACTATTATGTTACACTCTAGGTTGACACATACATAGACATCAACAAGCATCACTTATAGATATGTGACATTGACATACTTATGTATGAAAACATTGACAATGCACCATACATGATTTCTTAAGTTATGGACACGAGCTTTAATGCTCATAAACCTATACCACTCAAAGATGTTGAAATCCTCTTGGATATAAAGGGTGGAATAAGGTATGGATTGGCTTATTGCCAGAGAACTTGTGATACACTCACTATACCCGCACGTGTGTCGCCTAGTCGCCACCGTGATAGTCCTGACATGGCTAGCAAGGATGAAACCCAACCAAGGACCTAGCAACCATGTAGCCGAGGTTGTAGCATCCCAGCGACGGCTAGGATGCTCACCTCATGGCAGGCATCGCTGCTAGTGAATTGGGACGGTGACGCCTTACGCATAGCTTTGGACAGTGGATCCTTGACCCTCACGGCTATAATTCCAGACGTTCTGCAGACGATCTGATGAGTAGTCCGGGATCCTGGGTTATTATCGGCTAGCTGTGGCCGATGCATACACTTAGGTGCGGTGATCCTGTGGTGTAGTACTACACGAGTTGCTCCATGGATTGTCTGGGGAAGACGCATGGAGTGACGGGCCACTAGGTCGCGGAGCTGGGGTAATTCGCCTAGTGGACCACTGGAGAGGGATCACGGTCACCCGACCTCTCCGCCAACATCAGTGTGACGGGCATAGGTAGAGACATAGACAGACTGGACACTGATGGACTTATGGGAATCCCTGATCAGGATATCCCTAAAGCATAGGCTGGCGGCCCGATGCACTTGACATATTGATAGTGATACTTTAGTTGACATATACTAGAGACACTGTTAGTTGACATATACTAAAGACACCGTTAGTCGACACATACTAGAGATACCGTTAGTCGACATATGCTAGATACACAACTAGTGTCATATACTAGATACACAACTAGTGTCATATACTAGATACATAGTTAGTTGACATATCCTAGTAATAGACAACGTTGTACATCCTAGATGACACGTAGGAATACTTAGCAATTCACGTTATTAGTTAGATGTCGACGTTGTGGATGATATATTTATCATAAACAATTATTAATTGATACTTAATAATACCAAAGGCATCCTAGTACTCCCCCCTAGTACTTGATTTCCTGTTATGATTTCGAGCCGTAAATTCGCACTAGGCCGCACGGCTGAGCACACCGTTTTTCCCCGTGTGTGCAGGTGGGTTAGACGATTTACCGAGGTGAAGGGAAGATGAGTCTTGCCATGAATTCATTTCATGTATTGATGTTATTATAGCATTGTAGTAGGTCTATTGGGACTGTGTTAGAAAGTGTTGAGTGGATATTTTTAGTTATGTATTCCGCTGTGTAAATATCATGAATGGAATGTATGTATCACTATATGCCTTGTATGGGTCCGTAGGGGCTCATACGGCGGTTGCCACGTGTCCGACAGTGGGGTCGGGGCGTGACACATGGAGGCTTACTAGCACAATTTATAATAAGACCTACTTTGGGAGACAGTCTAGTAGAGAAACAGAAGTCCGACCCAAAGTTGAACGTCCGGATACAGAAAGTGCAGAGTGGCCAAGGAGAGGAATACAGCTTGAGGAATGATGGGGCGTTGCTGTTAAGAGACAGACTTTGCGTACCGTACGATGCCGACCTTCGGCAGCAGATCCTTGAGGAGGTCCACAGCTCAGCTTACGCGATGCATCCAGGAAGTACGAAAATGTATCATACAATTCACCAGACTTACTAGTGGGCAGGTATGAAATGGGATATAGCCGAGTTTATCTCCAGATGTTTGATCTGTCAGCAGGTTAAAGCTGAACACCAGAGGCCAGTCAGTACACTTCAGCCATTACCGATACCAGAATGGAAGTGAGAGCATATCACTATGGACTTTGTCGTCGGCTTCCCACGTACCCAACGACAACATGATGCAATTTGGGTGGTGGTTGACCGACTTACTAAGTCAGCCCACTTTCTTCTCATAGCAGCCACTTATACCTTGGACAGACTCGCCAAGCTGTATATAAGTGAGATAGTACATTTACACGGAGTTCCGGTATCTATTATTTCAGACAGGGATCCTAGGTTCACTTCAAGATTCTGGCCTAAATTTCAGAGAAAGCTGGGGACATCACTAAAATTTAGAACGGCCTTTCACCCTTAGACAGATGGACAATCTGAGCGCACCATCCAGACCCTGGAGGATATATTGAGGGAGTGCGTATTAGAATTCTCCGAAAGCTGGGATACTCACCTACTGCTGATAGAGTTTGCCTACAACAATAGCTATCAGGCCAGTATAGGAATGGCACCTTACGAAGCATTATACGGCAGGCAGTGCAGGACACCCATCTGCTAGAACGTAGATGGTGAACGACGCTTAGCAGGGACCGAGTTAGTCGACCAGACGGTGGAGAATATCCGAGTCATTAGAGATCGAATCAAAACTGCGCAAGATAGACAAAAGAGTTATGGAGATAATCACCGCAGGCCTTTAGAGTTTCAGGTTGGCGAAAAGGGGCAGAAGCCTCTCTGATAAGCCCTCACAAAGGATCCTTTCGGACCCCTCTCTGCCGAAGACAATAGAGGGTGCCACCTCCACTCCCAAGCCTCCCATCCTCACCACCTCTCTCCTCTCCTCTCCTCCCCATCTCCTCCTGCCATCAAAGGACCAGTAGGGAGCCGAACCTGCAGCATCTTTGGAAATTGGGGCAAGGGAGCAGAGCGTCATTGATCTGAGGCGACGTGAGGCCGAGGAGCGAACGGAAAGACGGGAGGGTACCGACGAAGCTCCGACCAAGTCGGATTTCGTCTCTAGGTTGGTTCCCTCATTTCTCCCTTTCGATTCTAACTAAGAAAAAATCCAATGCATTGGGGTTTGGGTAGCTTAATTCATAAAAGAATATTGTATCAGTGCAATTGCTTGTTAAATTAATTACCTTGGTATTATTCGATGAAATTGCACGCATGCGTAATTAGGTGTGAATTATGCTGTTAAAATGTACAATAAAAATTCCCTTGAATTTTATGTCCACTGTGCCTTGACACTACTGTTCACACATTTAGGTTGGTGGTTTATGGTTTTTGATTATGATGACTGGAAAAAAAAATGCTTTACTGTTTTACTGATGTTGTTAGTTAAGGCACACTATTTTACTGTTGGAAACTTGTTTCGTGACGAAGTTGATTTTTCTACAATATAACCATGCATCTAACGTACATAATTGATGGATTCTAACTCTTGTGAAATTATTTCGGTGATTTAAGTTCTCAACTTTTAGTGTTGGAAAGGTTGCTAGCGCGTCTGGCAGCAACCAATAGGATTGCATTGACGTAATGTTGTTGTTGGGTTTGTTAATATCATTTCCCCTATTCTATGACAACTATGTTGGTGTTATGATTCTTTTACAAGTGAGGTTGCCAGGGCATCTCATTGTAGTGTTATTATAATATTTTAGTAGTATTACTTTTCTGTACATAGTACACGTGGTATTGCCGAAGGAAAACTTCGAGGTTTTTTTTAAGGGGTTCATTATTATGGTTAAGATCATTCTTTCTTGTTGATATTGGGTTGTGCTAAATTAATTTTATTGGAACTATGTAAGATACGGTCAAATTAAAAGTAGAGATCTCCTTCCTTACCAAGGCAATTAATTATGTAGTTATTTCAAAATTCTTTTATTGCACGATTTGATAAAATATATTAAATTGGTATGAAATATATTGTAGAAATGAATGTGCATATGCTTAGTTATTATCTGAAATCATTTGAGATGCAATTCCCTTTAGCTAGAATGTTTCCTTAAAGGATATTAGAGAACTCCTCTTCATATACCCAAACCACCCTACATGATTAGGGTGGGTCATAGGAAAGGGAAGGGTAGCATATAATTAAACAAAAAAAAGAGGGTAGAAAGTAATCCTTGTTTATGATTATAGGAGCACTCTTAAATCTCCATCAACGGTGATACATACAACACGGCAAGCCCGTGAAATTTCTGTTAAGCTAACTTAAAGGATTCAGGTGCGTTGTTATTTCGGCTAGTTTACAGCGAAGGTGAGGAGGCGGATCATGCAGGCGCATGTGCGGCGCGCGTGCGACGACTCGGTTCGTCCGGTCCGGTCCGGTTCATCCGGACTGGTTCAGCTACGGTTCAAGCGTCGGTTTAGCCGATTTTTGTTGTTTAACAACCGGATTAGTGCGGCTCAATGTTTCTATAGCTTTGTTGGTAAGTTTGGAGCTCGTAGGAATTTATTTATAATTTTTATCGAATTTTAGGTTCAATTTCCGAATTATTTTATATTGGGTTCAAGGGTTTGAGCGTATATTGATATCAGAAAAATCTGAAATAATTTGAAATGCTAGATTATGCTTAGATATAATTTTCACGATTTAATTAGAATTTTTCCAAACTGTTAAATTAGAGTTTAGATTTAGTTATGGTGATTTCGGTTTATCCAGGTCTTAAATGAATTATTTGTATGATATTTACATGAAAGAATATTTTAGTAGGTGTTATTATGTTTGATTTATACTAAACATAATTAAAATTATTTAACTATAATTTTTACAGAATTTATAAATTTTATGCTGTGGTTAAATTGGATAATTAGGTTAGTTGGATTTTCTGATTGATGAAATTGAGAAAATTGTGATTTAAAATATTTATTGGTGGTAATTGAATTTTTACAGATTATTAAAAATTATTTTTAGATTAATTAAGGTGGTATAATTGATCTATATGATTAATTAAGGTGGTATAATTGATTTAAATTGTTAGAATAATATATTTGTGCAAATAGGTATTCAATTTATGATCTTATGGTATAGTTTAAATATAAACAAATTTTATGGGTGTAGCTAAGGTTGATTTGATGTATGTTTGTAGTGGTTGTGATTATTTAAGATTACTAAATTATTTAATTGACTTAAAGGTAATTAAATAAAATTTGGTGTGAGATTGTGAGTAGTGGGGGTTGTTAGGGAGATTGTAGAGCTATGTTATGCATGCATGCTTGTTTGCTTGTATTTAATTTATTTTAGGAGATTGTGTTGTTGTGCTGTTGCTTGACAAATCACAGCCAAGCTGTGATTTGTGTTGAAGTAAAAATGAATTACTTTGCTTGATTGACTGATTGCTTGCTTGCTTTAAGAATCACGGCCAAGCTGTGAATCTTGTTTAAAGATCTGCCTTGAGACTTAGGTGAGGACTTATGGTTTCAAATTTATTTTGGCCTACTACAGATGCTGAGTCCTAAGGGTCGTTGTTACATATTGTACATGCTGATGAGTTGAATGTCTGCTTGTTGTATATTCTAATGGCATGTGTGATTTGATAGTTGTTGATAGATTTTACTATGAAAAGATACACGATGCTATTATATGCATGCTATATATGATTGTTCTCATATTATGTTGGATATTAATATGTTCATGTTCTATTATAGATGTAGAGACATTTAGCAGGAGCAAAAAACATGGAGAAATGAGATAAAAACTAGAGACACTTTAGGTTCATGCTATGATTAAAACCTAGAGTAATCTAAATTGATGCATAACTAAGAACTTTGGACATCTTAGGGTTATGATAACCTAGGAGAGGATGTTAAGTTCTTAGAATGAGATGTGCCAACACGTGGTGATGAGCCATGTGCTAGCAATGGTATGCTTGTTTGGTTGTATTGGATTTATTTTAGGAGATTGTGTTTGCGGTGTTATTGCTTGACAAATCACAGCCAAGCTGTGATTTGTGTTGAAGTAGAAAGGAATTACTTTGCTTGATTGATTGTTTGCTTTCTTTAAGAATCACGGCCAAGCTGTGATTCTTATTAAAGATCTTCTATAAGACTCAGGTGATGGCTTATGGTTTCAAAATTTATTTTTACCTACTACAGATGCTGAGTCCTAAGGGTTGTTGTTACATATTGTACATGCTGATGAGTTGAATATCTGCTTGTAACATATTCTAATGGTGTGTGTGTTTTGATAATTGTTGATAGATTTTGCTAAGAAAAATGTATATGATGCTATTATATGCATGCTATGTATGATTGTTCTCATGTTATGTTGAACATTGATATGTTCATGTTATGCTATAGATGTAGAGACATTTAGCAGAAACATAGAACATGGAGACATGAGACAAAAACTAGAGACACTTAGGTTCATGCTATGATTAAAACCAAGAGTGATCTCAGTTGATAGATGAATTAAATTATCAGTGACGTCTATCGTATTTATTGCAACTTGGTCTCATTATTCGTAGTGGTGATTATGTTGTTTGTCGCATTGTAATAAATAAGAATGGATGTCATGATATGGATTATTTTGATGCATTAGTGTAATAAGAAAATTGCTAATATAATTGAAGTTTGTTGATACGAGGGATGCTATTTTCAGTAGTAAGTTGGATGTTGATTTACGATAGGTGTGATACTGATACATGTTCTTGGGAAGATTGATACAACAGTCGTTTATGTTTATCGAAAAATTCAAGCCTTTGCACTGCCACCTCTACTGCTACTGCCACCGCCACTGCCTTTCTTATCGTTACTCATTTTATTATGATTAAGTTGAAGGTTCATAGCCTTCTTCATCTTAGGATCGTCGTAATCCTCCTCGTCATCTTCGTGATTTCCATCGCACAACACCTCCTCGTCCTCAACGTACCCATGAGCATCGTCGTCGAACTCACCTACATCCTAAACCTCAGCTTCTTTAGTAGGATTGTTTGATTTTACTGTCTTGGAGGTCATCTTGAATGGATTCTTAAAGTCCTTGAGGCTCGAAAGCTTCAGATCTTTGAACCCTTTCGCCTGCTTCTGTGGTTGCGGAGTTATCTGCTCCTTGCCACTACCCTTTTGGGCATTTTCACTACCCTTCTGCTGATCTTTAGAAAGCTCTAGTTGGAGACTTTGCAGCTTATTGGGGAGATTCTATTTTTTCGACCTATTGGCAGACCAGAATTGCACGTGTTTTCTAGCCTTCTTGAGCTTTTCTATCAGGACCTCAGGATCTATATTCCCGATCACCGTCACCTTCTTCGCATCCACATCGATTGTAGACGTGCAAACCCCTTCTATCTTATGAAGCACCTTCTTCACCTTCTTTTGGCATCCTTCATAGTAAAGGTTGTCCACTCGCAGATCACAACTCCGTATCTTCAAGTACTTGACGTCGTTGTCTCCTAGACTCATCCTTGCAACTCCAAATCAAATAGAACAATAGGCTGGCGAATTTAACTCCAAGAACACCTCCACGGCTAGGATATTGATGAGGAATTACTAAGAAGGAAGAAGAGGACAAGCAAAGAGAGATCTCTGTTTTTAGATTCCTCCTTGCTCGCTCGCTCGCAGTCAGCTGCTACAATGCAAGGGGAGGAAGAGAAGACACGCTTATAATATTTGTCTTTGAGGTTGTTGAGCCTTGTTAAAAAAAAAATGAGTTCAATTAGGACACCGGGTCTCGTTGGTGGTGAAGCCTAATAATAACAATCAAAAACTTATTTCATTTTTGATTTATTGTTTAAATAACATTTAGTTCTCCTTTTCCCAAATGTGATGCAAACTCTACCATGGCCACCTACAAAAGCTACCTTTTCCTTTTCCTTCATTTAGTTCTTCTAGCAATAGAATGAAAGTAGCTCTAGGCCGAGTAGTTGAATCACCAACCAGACTCTCCCAAATCTTCTTCTGTAATGTATCCAAAAGCTTTGAATAAATTGTGCCGATGATAGTCTTTCTAGTTGATGCTCTTGCCAATTGAGGATGACATTGATGCACCACTATACTCCTTATCACTTTTTTCAATATGCACCTTACTTGTGCATATAAGTTGTTCTTTAATTATACTTATATAAAGTCATACTTTTTACAATATAGGTATTATGGTAAGGATATAAGTAATATATAAAAAAATTATTAAAAATATATTATATGAGTAAATAAATAAATAACCGTATTAGTAAATAAATAGTGAATGGGTGTAGATTTCTATATATCTTAAAATAAAGATGACTCATCGATGCAATTTCTGACAAGTATATTACTCGATCGGAGGCCTTCGAACTGTTAAATTTACGTGTGTAATAATGTCAATTATAGTATTATTACAACAACTTGTTTGACGGTATATACTGCCAAATTCTTCCTCATTAACAATGTGATTTTCGTTAGAATAATTGTGGGAATAAGTTTTATTTTAATACCGGTCGAGTATGTACGATTTTGGTTTGTGAGGTTATTAGGTGAATTATGAATGTGGAATATATTACAATCAGGTCGGTTATCTGATTCTCTAGTCTACACAGAATAGTGTCAGGCTTTTGGTGGTTTTGTCCGTTTAATGCGTGTGTCATTTTAATTGGTCTAAGGTTGTGAAATAGAAACGATAGGTTGCGAAGACGATTGTTTTCGATTAAGAATTTTCTTTCTTTTGATGCGCGTACTATAGTTCCGTTTCGCATCTCCATTGTGGTAGACGGGAGGTTGAACATGTGATTTGAGTAAGTTAGATGAAGTTGTTGTGTTTAATAAATTGCTACTATACGGTTGACAAATGAATTAAATTATCGGTGACGTCTATCGTATGCAACTTGGTCTCATTATTCGTAGTGGTGATTATGTTGTTTGTAGCATTGTAATAAATAAGAATGGATGTCATGATATGGATTATTTTGATGCATTAGTGTAATAAGATAATTGCTAATATAATTGAAGTTTGTTGATACGAGGGATGCTATTTTCAGTAGTAAGTTGGATGTTGATTTACGATAGGTGTGATACTGATACATGTTCTTGGGAAGATTGATACAACAGTCGTTTATGTTTATCCAAAAATTCAAGCCTTAGCACTGCCACCTCTATCGTTACTCATTTTATTATGATTAAGTTGAAGGTTCATAGCCTTCTTCATCTTAGGATCGTCGTAATCCTCCTCGTCATCTTCGTGATTTCCATCGCACAACACCTCCTCGTCCTCAACGTACCCATGAGCATCATCGTCGAACTCACCTACATCCTCAACCTCAGTTTCTTTAGTAGGATGGTTTGATTTTACTGTCTTGGAGGTCATCTTGAATGGATTCTTAAAGTCCTTGAGGCTCGAAAGCTTTTAGATCTTTGAACCCTTTCTCCTGCTTCTGTGGTTGCGGATTTATCTGCTCCTTGCCACTACCCTTTTGGGCATTTCCACTACCCTTCTGATGATATTTAGAAAGCTCTAGTTGGAGACTTTGCAGTTTATTGGGGAGATTCTGTTTTTTCGACCCATTGGCAGACCAAAACTGCACGTGTTTCCCAGCCTTGTTGAGCTTTTCTATCAGGATCTCAGGATCCACATTCCCGATCACCGTCACCTTCTTCGCATCCGCATCGATTGTAGACGTGCAAACCCCTTCTATCTTATGAAGCACCTTCTTCACCTTCTTTTGGCATCCTTCATAGCAAAGGTTGGCTACTCACAGATCACAACTCTGTATCTTCAAGTACTTGACGTCGTTGTCTCCTAGACTCATCCTTGCAACTCCAAATCAAATAGAACAATAGGCTGGCGAATTTGACTCCAAGAACACCTCCACGGCTAGGGATATTGATGAGGAATTGCTAAGAAGGAAGAAGAGGACAAGCAAAGAGAGATCTCTGTTTTTAGATTCCTCCTTGCTCGCTCGCTCGCAGTCAGCTGCTACAATACGAGGGGAGGAAGAGAAGACATGCTTATTATATTTGTCTTTGAGGTTGTTAAGCCTTGTTAAAAAAAAAAAGAGTTCAATTAGGACACCGGGTCTCGTTGGTGGTGAAGCCTAATAATAACAATTAAAAACTTATTTCATTTTTGATTTATTGTTTAAACAACATTTAGTTCTCTTTTTCCCAAATGTGACGCAAACTCTACCATGGCCACCTACAAAAGCTACCTTTTCCTTTTCCTTCATTTAGTTCTTCTAGCAATAGAATGAAAGTAGCTCTAGGCCGAGTAGTTGAATCACCAACCAGACTCTCCCAAGTCTTGTTCTGTAATGTGCCCAAAAGTTTTGAATAAATTATGACGATGATAGTCTTTCTAGTTGATGCTCCTGCCAATTGAGGGTGACATTGATGCACCGCTATACTCCTCATCACTTTTTTCAATATGCACCTTACTTGTGCATATAAGTTATTCTTTAATTATATTTATATAAAGTCATACTTTTTACAATATAGGTATTATGGTAAGGATACAAGTAATATATAAAAAAATTATTAAAAATATATTATATGAGTAAATAAATAAATGACCGTATTAGTAAATAAATAGTGAATGGGTGCAGATTTCTTTATATCTTAAAATAAAGAAGACTCATCAATGCAATTTCTGACAAGTATATTACTCGATCGGAGGCCTTCGAACTGTTAAATTTACGTGTGTAATAATGTCAATTA
The DNA here is from genome assembly GCA_030544415.1 of Thalia dealbata. NCBI lineage: Eukaryota > Viridiplantae > Streptophyta > Magnoliopsida > Zingiberales > Marantaceae > Thalia > Thalia dealbata. The sequence continues at coordinate 29,218,322 of CM060454.1, read as the reverse complement.
TAGTATTATTACAACAACTTGTTTGACGGTATATACTGCCAAATTCTTCCTCATTAATGATGTGATTTTCGTTAGAAGAATTGTGGGTATAAGTTTTATGCTTTGATTTTAAATTTTATGCTTGAATTATATTGTGATTGTTGAAAACTTTATTTAGGAAGACCTAGAAATTTAGAACCTTTCATGTGTGACTTTAAAGAATTTATTATCAGGGTCTTATGCTTAAGTGGAAGGGTCTCTTGTGCAATTATTTTCCTATGTTTTCTTATCTGATTTAGCAACTAAGTTGCCTAAATTCTAGTTGACCCTACTCAGCTATTTAGCTTATGATCCCATCTATCCATATGATATAGATTGATCAACTTTTCTAGCTAAATTCATCAATTTTTCGTTTGATTTAGTTCCTAATTTTTCATGACCGAGACTTCTGCCCTAAATGAGTATTTAAAGGTCTTAGAGTGCAACAACTATCTTTCCTTCCCTATTGTCAAATATGAGACTCATTTAACTATAGGTATCAATAAGGCATGACTTAGGATCCTCTAGGAAGAAATATTGGAAATTTGAATATTAATACCTTATGCAGCACTGGATGTTTAAATTTGATCCTTGTTGCAGCATTGGAAATATCATTTCTTCTAGTTAAGGCTAAGAAGAAGTTTAGAGACTCTCTCCAATTGTTTTCCTATCCTACCCAAATACCAACCCAAGGTGGAAGAAAGACTTTTCTTCCTTTCCCTATAAATCCAAAACTTGGTTAGACAACATAGTCAAATGGTAAGGTTTTTTTTCCTTGGCTTTCATTGATATTATCATCCCTTACTCTTGAATCATAATCAGGGATCGATATCATCGCATACTCAGCATTTTGTGACCTTAGGGTGTTGACCTTAGGAGTCGAATAAGCCCAAAAGTTATTGATATCACACAAATTAGTTGGCATCATTGGGGTGTATCTACTATTTTACTTCAATCTTATTCCTTTAGCCCTATCTGACAGTCATATATAAGTAGACATCATATACTTTCATATCACAGGAACTATATTATGCAATATAGATCTTCTTCCTTAAAGTAGGAAAACCAAAAATCTCATGAATTATAATTGGAATTCGGTATATGTTCCATCATTGTTATTCACTGATCTGTTTTCATCCTCTTCCTACAAATCTTTAGCAGTGATCAATTTTCAGATGTTGACCATTTTCATAATATTAACCATCCTTGAGTTGAGTGTTCTTGGGTGCATTCAAAAAGTGGTATCATCTCTGGCACTAAAGGAACTCAATTTCCTTCCATTCATAGTTAACAAATATTCCTTGGTATATTTCTCTCCCAAATCTTTGTCAGCTTTCAAAATCTTTTTGGTGATACTCTTGACTCTTTTAAGAGAGGTTCCAAATATAATCTAGAACCTCAAGGTATTGAACAATCTAGTAGGGGTTGCAAGTAAACCCAATGAACTCCTAGTGCTGAAAGTTGACATTCTTAGCATGTTAGATTAAGAGAATTGATCTCTTATTCATATACTTGCCTATCCTTAATGTTAATTATTGAAGACCTTGCTATCTAATCTTAGACAAACATGCCTACTGTACCAGACTAATATAGTAGACATAAACCAACCTTGGTTTCCAATTTTGAATTTTCCAAGTGATACCAGAGGATGATTAAATCGGTAAACCTTACCCTTCATTATGGATCCTTACTGTAATTCTCACTTAATAATACCATCCCTCCCTCAAAAACATAACCTTAATTCCCACACCCAACTAAAGAGTGAGCTAAAACCGAAATTAGTGAGGGGTATCAATCATTATAGCCAAGTATCATAAATCTGGAATTTTGCCACCATCAGATTTACCTTATCTCAGAGATTTGATCACCCCAAACTCTCTGAGTGTCCAATTCCTATGAAATTTTGTGAACACCTTCTTCGCTGATGTCAAAATCTACCCTCAAAATTTTAGATTAATCTACCCTCTGTGGAGCAAGTTATGACATTTAAAAAAAAAAAATCACCAAAACCTGAAAATTTAGTGTACCGAAAATTTGATACTCTTGAATTGAAAACTATACATCGTTCCACTTGAACCTTGTCATGTCTTTGCTAACAACAGAATGTATATTCATTCTCTTCCCTTACCTTGATCTATAATCTCCCAGTTGTGAATCTATGTGTGATTCTTCATCATAATAAGTACTATGGACTTAGGTGAAGAACCAAGCAGAAATTTTCTTGCCTACAGTTTAAACCTTGACAAATTTAGGTTTCTTTATTCCTTTCTCCTAAAAGTTATATACTCTCTGATGAGTAATCTCCCCTAACCACTTAGATCTCTTTCCATTACCCTATAAGAGTATAAATAGATAGAAGTACACTCCAGGAAGGAGTAAAATCTCATGCATAGGGTAATGACATGTTATTGATATTATACTTTCTTGTTGCAATTACAAAATTATTTTCTGATGTGAGTATCACTACTATATCTTCTTATTCAGGTCTATCCTATAAACCTATACATCAAACATCTTAAGTTCATCATGATACACCACATTTTGAGATCACTTAAGAAAGGTTCAATCAATTTTTAGGATCTTCAAGGAATAGTTTCTCCTGTTTCCTTGTTGTTCATTGCATTATGAAATAGTAGCAATTATCCAGTTCACTATAACGGGATCTTGTATACTGAGCTAAATATCTTCCTTATTTGGTTAAATGAAGTAATTAGATGTCAATCTCAAATACCAGTTTTGAGGATTGAACTATAGTCTATATCTGTTGACCTTTCTCTGATCTCTTGGACTTATCAACTGAGTTAATAAAATCCAGTGGGAACTTAAGGTATAGGAGCTATTGGAAACCCAAGTGTCTATTTCTCTACTACCCTTTGAAGTGGGTTTTAAAATTAGTGGTCAGTTATACTTATAATTTATCGTGTGATGGCTTGATTTGCTAAAGTATCGATTGAAACTTGACACATCCTTCTTTGCTTCCTTCGTCCGTTGATTTTTGACCCTTTAATGCAAAGCCAAACCTTAGGGTGGAAAAAGGACTAAAAGTAAAACCTTCATGAGTTAGTAAGACTACATGATGTGGTGGTGCCGATTATGTCGGACTGAGGTTCCTGATTTACTTCTTGACTGTGATACTATTGTTTAATGAATTCTTTAGTGATTTATTCTTTTGCCTCGCTCATATGGCCATATCTTCCTCTGAAGGGTGGAATCTCAAATTGAGTACCCTTGAGAAAGGATCTGTTTACTTCCAAATGTTCTATGTTCGAAAAGTTAATTGCATGGCTTCTCAAAATGATTCTGAGTCAACTGATTTATTTGGGATGCTTAATTCAAATTGCTCCAGCTGAATTGTCTTTGCTATTCTTTTTTAGTTATTATTTGAATGCAACCGTTGAAATTATTTAGAGACATTTAGATTGACCAATTGGTATTTCTTATTCCATTGAGTGCTAATGTAAAACCATAAAAAAAAAATTATAAATAAAAACAAAAAAACTAAAGGGGGCAACTTAGAAAGTTGCCACCCTCTCTGTGCTCGATCCCCTCCACATGAAGGTTAACAAAAGTGGAAAAAACCCCTTTGCCAAACCATCACAGAGGACCTCCCCCACCCTCTCTGCCGACGCCCCCTTCTCCCCTCCCTCTTCTTCCCTCTCCTCTCCACTTTCCCCTCCCTATGTTTGTTTCCTCTCCAAAAGAGGGGTTGACAAAAAGGGGCAGAAGCCTCTCTGATAAGCCCTCACAGAGGATCCTTTCGGACCCCTCTCTGCCGAAGGCAACAGAGGGTGCCACCTCCACTCCCAAGCCTCCCATCCTCACCACCTCTCTCCTCTCCTCTCCTCCCCATCTCCTCACGCCATCAAAGGACCAGTAGGGAGCCGAACCTGCAGCATCTTTGGAAATTGGGGCAAGGGAGCAGAGCGTCATTGATCCGAGGCGACGTGAGGCCGAGGAGCGAACGTGAAGCCTAGGAGCGAACGGGAAGACGGGAGGGCACCGACGAAGCTCCGACCAAGTCGGATTTCGTCTCTAGGTTGGTTCCCTCATTTCTCCCTTTCAATTCTGACTAAGAAAAAAATCCAATGCATTGGGGTTTGGGTAGCTTAATTCATAAAGGAATGTTGTATCAGTGTGATTGCTTGTTAAATTAATTACCTTGGTATTATTCGATGAAATTGCATGCATGCGTAATTAGGTGTGCATGATGTTATTAAAATGTACAATAAAAATTTCCTTGAATGTTATGTCCACTGTGCCTTGACGCTACTATTCACACATTTAGGTTGGTGGTTTATAGTTTTTGATTATGTTGACTGGAAAAAAATATGCTTTACTGTTTTACTGATGTTGTTTGTTAAGGCACACTGTTTTACTGTTGGAAACTTGTTTTGCGACGAAGTTGATTTTCCTACAATATAACCATGCGTCTAACGTACATAATTGATGGATTCTGACTCTTGTGAAATTGTTTCGGTGATTTAAGTTCTCAACTTTTAGTGGTGGATAGGTTGCTAGCGCGTCTGGCAGCAACCAATAGGATTGCATTGACGTAATGTTGTTGTTGGGTTTGTTAATATTATTTCCCCTATTCTATGACAGTTATGTTGGTGTTATGATTCTTTTACAAGTGAGGTTGCCAGGGCATCTCGTTGTTGTGTTATTATAATGTTTTAGTAGTATTACTTTTCTGTACATAGTACACGTGGTATTGCCGAAGGAAAACTTTGAGGTTTTTTTTAAGGGGTTCATTATAATGGTTAAGACCATTATTTCTTGTTGATATTGGGTTGTGCTAAATTGATTTTATTGGAACTATGTAAGATACGGTCAAATTAAAATTAGAGATCTCCTTCCTTACCAAGACAATTAATTATGTAATTATTTTAAAATTATTTTATTGCACGGTCTGATAAAATATATTAAATTGGTATGAAACATATTGTAGAAATAAATATGCACGTGCTTAGTTTTTATCTGAAATCATTTGAGATGCAATTCCCTTTAGCTAGAATGCTTCCTTCAAGGATATTAGAGAACTCATCTTCATTTACCCAAACCACCCTACATGATTAGGGTGGGTCATAGGAAAGGGAAGGGTAGCATATAATTAAACAGAAAAAAGAGGGTAGAAAGTAATCCTTGTTTATGATTATAGGAGCACTCTTAAATCTCCATCAACGGTGATACACACAACACGGCAAGCCCGTGAAATTTTTGTTAAGCTAACTTAAAGGATTCAGGTGAGTTGTTATTTTCGCTAGTTTACAGCCACTGCAGTAGAGCTCCCAAGTGGGCAGTTGTCATTAAACATTTTATAATGTCCGTGATGTGCATTTTATTGTTATCTTATATGATATGAATTAGTTGCAATGACATGTTATATGTTATGTTTCCTCATATGCTTGTGTTCTATAATTTTAAAGGTGTATGACATTAGGAAGAACCTAGAATACATAGTGACGTATGAAGATACTAGGTGACAAATAAAACTAGTTAGGTGACATATCTTACATGATAACCTAAACTAGTTTGGACACCTAGAGGCATAGACCTGAACTTCCTAGGGACATAAACCTCTAGGAATCATATAGGTCTATATAACAATGTATTTCTCTCGCAAATGGTAGACAACATTTGTGTTAGTCTAAAGAGGGGTAGCGGAGGTGTCACCCGACCCATCCTTTTGCATTCGGTGAGTACCAACAAGGGGGTTCTCACCAACGGTCAGATATCCCCATGGCATGTATTCGAAACTAAGGTGCTGGGAGTCGGAGAGCTCACTTCAACTGAGTCCTGTAGGCTTGGGGGGTAGTCGATTAGTCGGTACGATGTGTAAAACACATAATGTAAACGGACTGTATCAACTTTTTATATATCCTGTGAACAAATTGTAATTCGAGTTACTAGACATAACTATAGAAATTTTTATTTATGTTGGAATTATATGATATTGTTAGCCTTGTATGGGTGAGACACTACTCATACGGCGGTTGTCAAGTGCACGACAGAGGGTCGGGGCGTGACAATTAAAGTGGTATTAGAGCCAGGTTCCAAAATATCTAGGATTGAATTTAGGAAGGTTGATAATTATAAACATAACCCCCTAATACAGTCCATAGGTAAACATTAGGCAAACGGGGGTGAGAGTGGCAAAGGGTTAGGAATATGATTGAATTGCTTTCCATTTTACCTCTCTACACTTTCATGTTTGATAAGTTGGTTGCTACAATTTATTTAGCTACTTTTGGTGATTTTGATTAATTACTTATTTGCCATTGAGATATTTAAGTTCACTGCTTTTATAGTTTTTTTTCTAGCCTCTACCTTATATTCTTCCTCCTAGACTTTAGCATATGATTGGGCAAATAGGAGGGTAATAAATAATAGTAGACACTCGTACAAAAAGCATGCTCGATTAGAATTTCATCGAAGTCTTAGCTTGGTGTAGATGGCAGGGAAAGCGAAGTCAAAAGGAGCCTAGTAAGGGGCGACCTAGACAGAGAAACAGGGGCAAGGAAGACCTCGTAAAAACTCGGGAGAACAATCATCCACTACTGCTGGGCCCATGCATCCCTTCCAGGCTCAGCCAGGGCAGCGGGCGCTGCTGGTACTACCAGTGCAGCAAGCGCCACCAGTGCCGTCAGTGTTGGAACCTGCACCCATAGAACCAACGGTAGAAGCTCAGCCACAAGCACCCCCTGCACCAGTCATTGGACCTGAACAATCGGTAGTACAAGGGGAGTCTGGGGCTGGCCCCACAACTTCAACATCACGTGCTAGCAGTAGACAACAGGATCTCAGGGATGCGGTGGCGCCATCAGTGTTGGAACCTGCACCCATAGAACCAACGGTAGAAGCTCAGCCACAAGCACCCCCTGCACCAGTCATTGGACCTGAACAATCGGTAGTACAAGGGGAGTCTGGGGCTGGCCCCACAACTTCAACATCACGTGCTAGCAGTAGACAACAGGATCTCAGGGATGCGATGAGGGCTATGATGCGAGAGGTGATTGGTGAATTTCTGCCGTGGTTTCAACGACAGCCACCGACGTCAGTTGCAGTGCCTGCAGCCCCATCGGCACAGGCACCAGCACCAGCGGAGGCCATACCAGAGCCACATCCAGAAGTCCCACCAACAGTGACACCGGTACAGACCCCACTGCCGGCGGCACCAGGATTGCCCACTCCAGTGGCGTATCAGGCAACTCCTAGTGGTGGCATAGCCACCACAACTACTATTGAGTGTGGGGTCCACAATCATACCGGACAGGTAGCAGCCTGGCTCCAAGATACAGGGCGGTTGGGTTGCCATGAGTTTTCTGGATCTTCTAACGCGTAGGAGGCCCATATGTGGCTTGAAAATTTGAGCCAAGTCACTGAGGAGCTAGGCATTCCCGACAGCGGAAGAGTCAGTGTGGCCCGTCATCTACTGACAGGAGATGCTAGGATTTGGTGGAATGCACTAAGGGCCAGAATAGACACTGCAATCACGTGGGTTGTATTCACGGAAGAGTTCAACACAGAGTATCACACAGAGCTGCAACATAATGATAATATACCAGAGTTCCTTGACTGTAAGCAAAATGGGAGGTCGGTGAAAAAGTACTCGATTGAATTTAGTCGGTTGTCCGCTCTTGTTCCTGAGGTGGTACACTCTGAAGCATACTGTTGCAAGAGGTTCAAGTAGGGGTTGGACTTGGCCATCCGCTCACGAATAACTCATACTAATATTTCAAACTTTAGGGAGATTGCTAATGAGGCTATTGAGGAGGAGCGGATAGTACAAGAATTGAGGGAAAAGAGCGAAGGTAAGAAGAGGAAGCGACAGGCCTCTCAGAACAGTCGTAATCAGTAGAAATCGAGGCTAGTACCCGCACCTTCAGGCACTATCAGCTCCCCTGTCATGCCGTCGGTGCGAGGTATAGCTTACCAGTCTGCACCGAGTCATTCAAGGCCACCTCCTCGCGGACCACCTCCTACCGCCATGATGTCGGCAAATCCTCCTCCAGTTTGCCGCCATTGTACTCGAGTGCACATAGGACCGTGCCGAAGTGTTACCTGCTATCAGTGTGGCCAGACAGGGCATATTCGTCCCAACTGCCCACAATTGAGAAACCAGACAGCATCACAACAACCAGCGTCTGGACGTGCTAATAGAGGTCGTTCTACTACCCCAGCTCTTCGTACCGCATCCACCGCAGCACCGAGTAGACCACAATCACCCAACTAGTGTGATCTCGATGGTAATAGCCAGGAAATTCCTACAAAAGGGTTGTCATGGGTACCTCGTGCATGTCATTGATACAAGACAGAAGGAGGCCAAGCTGGAAGATATTCCGATGGTTAGGGAATTTCTAGATGTATTTTCCAAGGACTTGCCAGGATTACCTCCAGCAAGGGCGGTAGACTTCTGCATCAACTTGGCGCCTGGGACACTTCCAATCTCCAAGCCACCCTATAGAATGGCACCAGCAGAGTTAAAGGAATTGAAGACACAATTGCAGGATCTAGTGGATAAGGGATTCATCCGCCCCAGTGTGTCGCCCTGGGGAGCACCAGTATTATTCGTCAAGAAAAAGGATGGGACTATGTGAATGTGTATCGACTACCGCCAACTGAACAGGGTCACTATACAAAATCAATATCCACTATGCTGAATTGACGATTTATTCGATCAATTGCAAGGTGAAAAAGTATTCTCAAAGATAGACCTACGGTTAGGATATCACCAACTCAGAATCAGAGATGAAGACATGCCAAAAACTGCATTCAGGACTCGCTATGGACACCATGAGTTTCTAGTTATGTCCTTTGGACTCACTAATGTACCAGCAGCATTCATGGATCTGATGCACCGAGTGTTTCACGAGTACTTAGATAAGTTTGTCATTGCCTTCATAGATGACACACTTATCTACTCGGGGAATAGTGAGGAGAATGCTCATCACCTTAGAACTGCACTACAACTGCTTAAAGGAAACCAGCTATATGTAAAATTCTCTAAGTGTGAATTTTGGCTAAACCAAGTAGGCTTCCTTGGACACATTGTGAGGAACGAGGGAATTCAGGTAGACCCAGCCAAGATTGAAGCGGTTACTAAATGGGAGCAGCCAAGAAATGCGACAGAGGTGCATAGTTTCCTCGGGCAAGCGGGGTACCATAGGCATTTTGTCCAGAATTTCTCGCTCATTGCAGCCCCAATGACTAAGCTAACTAGGAAGGATGCAAAGTTCCAGTGGACCCAAGACTACGAGGACAGCTTCCAAGAACTAAAGACTCGGTTAACCACTACCGGTCCTTACTCTTCCAGTTAGTGGTACCGAATATGTCGTATTCAGTGATGCCTCGAAGCAAGGCCTTGGGTGTGTACTGATGCAGAATGGGAGAGTAGTTGCTTATGCATCCCAGCAGTTGAAGAAGCATGAGACGAATTACCCAACCCATGATCTAGAGTTAGCAGCTATAGTCCTTGCATTGAAGATATGAAGACATTATTTATATGGGGAGCGATGTCACATATACACCGACCACAAAAGTCTACAATATTTGTTAACTCAAAAGGAGTTAAACCTACGGTAGAGGAGATAGCTGGAACTAATCAAAGATTACGACCTAGTAATCAACTATCACCCGAGTAAAGCCAACATAGTAGCGGACGCACTCAGTAGAAAATCTACTACCACGTTGTCTTACATTCGGGAGTCCTATCTTTCGCTACTGCGAAACCTCCAAGCCTTGGGTACGAAGTTAAAACCTAGTGCTCATGGAGGCTTACTAGCACAATTTATAATAAGACCTACTTTGGGAGATAGTCTAGTAGAGAAACAGAAGTCCGACCCAAAGTTGAACTCTCGGATACAGAAAGTGCAGAGTGGCCAAGGAGAGGAATACAGCTTGAGGAATGATGGGGCGTTGCTGTTAAGAGACAGACTTTGCGTATCGTAGGATGCCGACCTTCGGCAGCAGATCCTTGAGGAGGTCCACAGCTCAGCTTACGCGATGCATCCAGGAAGTACGAAAATGTATCATACAATTCACCAGACTTACTAGTGGGCAGGTATGAAATGGGATATAGCCGAGTTTATCTCCATGTGTTTGATCTGTCAGCAGGTTAAAGCTGAACACCAGAGGCCAGTCAGTACACTTCAGCCATCACCGATACCAGAATGGAAGTGAGAGCATATCACTATGGACTTTGTCGTCGGCTTCCCACGTACCCAACGACAACATGATGCAATTTGGTTGGTGGTTGACCGACTTACTAAGTCAGCCCACTTTCTTCCCATAGCAGCCACTTATACCTTGGACAGACTCGCCAAGCTGTATATCAGTGAGATAGTACATTTACACGGAGTTCCGGTATCTATTATTTCACACAGGGATCCTAGGTTCATTTTAGACAATAGAGGGTGCCACCTCCACTCCCAAGCCTCCCATCCTCACCACCTCTCTCCTCTCCTCTCCTCCCCATCTCCTCAAGCCATCAAAGGACCAGTAGGGAGCCGAACCTACAGCATCTTTGGAAATTGGGGCAAGGGAGCAGAGCGTCATTGATCCGAGGCGACGTGAGGCTGAGGAGCGAACGTGAAGCGTAGGAGCGAACCGGAAGACGGGAGGGCACCGACGAAGCTCCGACCAAGTCGGATTTCCTCTCTAGGTTGGTTCCCTCATTTCTCCCTTTCGATTCTGACTAAGAAAAAAATCCAATGCATTGGGGTTTGGGTAGCTTAATTCATAAACGAATATTGTATCAGTGCAATTGCTTGTTAAATTAATTACCTTGGTATTATTCGATGAAATTGCACGCATGCGTAATTAGGTGTGAATTATGATGTTAAAATATACAATAAAAATTCCCTTGAATGTTATGTCCACTGTGCCTTGACACTACTGTTCACACATTTAGGTTGGTGGTTTATGGTTTTTGATTATGATGACTGGAAAAAAAAAATGCTTTACTGTTTTACTGATGTTGTTAGTTAAGGCACACTATTTTACTGTTGAAAACTTGTTTCGTGACGAAGTTGATTTTCCTACAATATAACCATGCATCTAACGTACATAATTGATGGATTCTGACTCTTGTGAAATTATTTCGGTGATTTAAGTTCTCAACTTTTAGTGGTGGAAAGGTTGCTAGCGCGTCTGGCAGCAACCAATAGGATTGCATTGACGTAATGTTATTGTTGGGTTTGTTAATATTATTTCCCCTATTCTATGACAACTATATTGGTGTTATGATTCTTTTACAAGTGAGGTTGCCAGGGCATCTCATTGTAGTGTTATTATAATATTTTAGTAGTATTACTTTTCTGTACATAGTACACGTGGTATTGCCGAAGGAAAACTTCGAGGTTTTTTTTAAGGGGTTCATTATTATGGTTAAGATCATTCTTTCTTGTTGATATTGGGTTGTACTAAATTGATTTTATTGGAACTATGTAAGATACGGTCAAATTAAAAGTAGAGATCACCTTCCTTACCAAGGCAATTAATTATGTAGTTATTTCAAAATTCTTTTATTGCACGATCTGATAAAATATATTAAATTGGTATGAAATATATTGTAGAAATGAATGTGCATATGCTTAGTTATTATCTGAAATCATTTGAGATGCAATTCCCTTTAGCTAGAATGTTTCCTTCAAGGATATTTGAGAACTCCTCTTCATTTACCCAAACCACCCTACATGATTAGAGTGGGTCATAGGAAAGGGAAGCGTAGCATATAATTAAACAAAAAAAAAAGGTAGAAAGTAAACCTTGTTTATGATTGTAGGAGCACACTTAAATCTGCATCAACGGTGATATACAAAACACGGCAAGCTCGTGAAATTTCTGTTAAGCTAACTTAAAGGATTCAGGTGCGTTGTTATTTCGGCTAGTTTACAGCCGCTGCAGTAGAGCTCCCAAGTGGGCAGTTGTCATTAAACTTTTTATACTATCCGTGATGTGCATTTTATTGCTATCTTATATGATATGAATTAGTTGCAATGACATATTATATGTTATGTTTCCTCATATGCTTGTGTTCTACAATTCTAAAGGTGTATGACACTAGGAAGAACCTAGAACACATAGCGACATAAGAAGATACTAGGTGACAAACAAAACTAGTTAGGCGACATATCTTATATGATAACCTAAACTAGTTTGGACACCTAGAGACATAGACGGAAACTGTCCTTCCCCTTCGCGGTGAGGAGTCGAGCATTGAGTCGACTCCAGAGGGTGTCGATATCCACCGGTGGATACGACGAGGAGGTGAGAAAGTGGCGGAGAACATGGAAGGGGCGGCGGAACAGGGGAGCGAGCGACTCTTCCCCTGTTTTCCCGTCCAAGTCACCGACAAGGAGCACAATGAACGCACCTCCCTCCATAAAGAGGTTACCGAAAGCAATTCAATATAAAAGAAATGGAATCGTAACGGCGGAAGCGGCGTGGGAGGTCGGAATCTGGCGTTGGTCGATGTTCGGCGGCAGATAGAGCACCCCTCTATCCGCAGTGGTTCCGCAGGTGAAGAAGGAGCGGAGATCGGTCCTTCCACCCCGGAAGAGTGGCTGGTGGGTCGAGGGAGTAGACGAGAGGCCGCACGCTACGTTCCGCGAGTGGACGGTGGGCAACGGCGGCTAATGCGGCGGCGGTGCAGCGGGGCTTCGAGCGAAGGTGAGGAGGCGGATCATGCAGGCGCATGTGCGGCGCGCGTGCGATGGCTCGGTTCGTCCGGTCCGGTCCGGTTCATCCGGACTGGTTCAGCTACGGTTCAAGCATCGGTTTAGCTAATTTTTGTTGTTTAACAACCGGATTAGTGCGGCTCAATGTTTCTATAGCTTTGTTGGTAAGTTTGGAGCTCGTAGGAATTTATTTATAATTTTTATCGAATTTTAGGTTCGATTTCCGAATTATTTTATATTGGGTTCAAGGGTTTGAGCGTATATTGATATCAGAAAAATCTGAAATAATTTGTAATGCTAGATTATGCTTAGATATAATTTTCACGATTTAATTAGAATTTTTCCAAACTATTAAATTAGAGACACTTAGGTTCATGCTATGATTAAAACCTAGAGTGATCTCAGTTGACAGATGAATCAAATTATCGGCGATGTCTATCGTATTTATTGCAACTTGTTCTCATTATTCGTAGTGGTGATTATGTTGTTTGTCGCATTGTAATAAATAAGAATGGATGTCATGATATGGATTATTTTGATGCATTGGTGTAATAAGATAATTGCTAATATAATTGAAGTTTGTTGATACGAGGGATGCTATTTTCAGTAGTAAGTTGGATGTTGATTTACGATAGGTGTGATACTCATACATGTTCTTGGGAAGATTGATACAATAGTCGTTTATGTTTATCCAAAAATTCAAGCCTTTGCACTGCCACCTCTACTGCTACTGCCACCGCCACTGCCTTTCTTATCGTTACTCATTTTATTATGATTAAGTTGAAGGTTCATAGCCTTCTTCATCTTAGGATCATCGTAATCCTCCTCGTCATCTTCGTGATTTCCATCGCACAACACCTCCTCGTCCTCAACGTACCCAGGAGCATCATCGTCGAACTCACCTACATCCTCAACCTCAGCTTCTTTAGTAGGATGGTTTGATTTTACTGTCTTGGAGGTCATCTTGAATGGATTCTTAATGTCCTTGAGGCTCGAAAGCTTCAGATCTTTGAACCCTTTCGCCTGCTTCTGTGGTTGCGGAGTTATCTGCTCCTTGACACTACCCTTTTGGGCATTTCCACTACCCTTCTACTGATCTTTAGAAAGCTCTAGTTGGAGACTTTGCAGCTTATTGGGGAGATTCTATTTTTTCGACCCATTGGCAGGCCAAAACTGCGCGTGTTTTCCAGCCTTGTTGAGCTTTTCTATCAGGATCTCAGGACCCACATTCCCGATGACCGTCACCTTCTTCGCATCCGCATCGATTGTAGACGTGCAAACCCCTTCTATCTTATGAAGCACCTTCTTCACCTTCTTTTGGCATCCTTCACAGCAAAGGTTGTCCACTCGCAGATCACAACTCTGTATCTTCAAGTACTTGACGTCGTTGTCTCCTAGACTCATCCTTGCAACTCCAAATCAAATAGAACAATAGGCTGACGAATTTGACTCCAAGAACACCTCCACGGCTAGGGATATTGATGAGGAATTGCTAAGAAGGAAGAAAAGGACAAGCAAAGAGAGATCTTTGTTTTTAGATTCCTCTTTGCTCGCTCGCTCGCAGTCAGCTGCTACAATGCGAGGGGAGGAAGAGAAGACACGCATATTATATTTATCTTTGAGGTTGTTGAGCCTTTTTTAAAAAAAAATGAGTTCAATTAGGACACCTGGTCTCATTGGTGGTGAAGCCTAATAATAACAATCAAAAAGTTATTTCATTTTTGACTTATTGTTTAAACAACATTTAGTTCTCCTTTTCCCAAATGTGACGCAAACTCTACCATGGCCACCTACAAAAGCTACCTTTTCCTTTTCCTTCATTTAGTTCTTCTAGCAATAGAATGAAAGTAGCTCTAGGCCGAGTAGTTGAATCACCAACCAGACTCTCCCAAGTCTTCTTCTGTAATGTGCCCAAAAGCTTTGAATAAATTATGCTGATGATAGTCTTTCTAGTTGATGCTCCTGCCAATTGAGGGTGACATTGATGCACCGCTATACTCCTTATCACTTTTTTTAATATGCACCTTACTTGTGCATATAAGTTGTTCTTTAATTATATTTATATAAAGTCATACTTTTTACAATATAGGTATTATGGTAAGGATACAAGTAATATATAAAAAAATTATTAAAAATATATTATATGAGTAAATAAATAGATGACCGTATTAGTAAATAAATAGTGAATGGGTGTAGATTTCTTTATAGCTTAAAATAAAGATGACTCATCGATGCAATTTCTGACAAGTATATTACTCGATCGGAGGCCTTCGAACTATTAAATTTACGTGTGTAATAATGTCAATTATAGTATTATTACAACAACTTGTTTGATGGTATATACTGCCAAATTCTTCCTCATTAACGATGTGATTTTCGTTAGAAGAATTGTGGGAATAAGTTTTATTTTAATACCGGTCGAGTATGTACGATTTTGGTTTGTGAGGTTATTAGGTGAATTATGAATGTGGAATATATTACAATCAGGTCGGTTATCTGATTCTCTAGTCTACACAGAATAGTGTCAGGCTTTTGGTGGTTTTGTCCGTTTAATGTGTGTGTCATTTTAATTGGTCTAAGGTTGTGAAATAGAAACGATAGGTTGCGAAGACGATTGTTTTCGAGTAAGAATTTTCTTTCTTTTAATGCGCGTACTATAGTTCCGTTTCGCATCTCCATTGTGGTAGACGGGAGGTTGAACATGTGATTTGAGTAAGTTAGATGAAGTTGTTGTGTTTAATAAATTGCTGCTATACGGTTGACAGATGAATTAAATTATCGGTGACGTCTATCGTATGCAACTTGGTCTCATTATTCAAAATGGTGATTATGTTGTTTGTCGCATTGTAATAAATAAGAATGGATGTCATGATATGGATTATTTTGATGCATTGGTGTAATAAGATAATTGCTAATATAATTGAAGTTTGTTGATACGAGGGATGCTATTTTCAGTAGTAAGTTGGATGTTGATTTACGATAGGTGTGATACTGATACATGTTCTTGGGAAGATTGATACAACAGTCGTTTATGTTTATCCAAAAATTCAAGCCTTAGCACTGCCACCTCTACTGCTACTGCCACCGCCACTGCCTTTCTTATCGTTACTCATTTTATTATGATTAAGTTGAAGGTTCATAGCCTTCTTCATCTTAGGATCGTCGTAATCCTCCTCGTCTTCTTCGTGATTTCCATCGCACAACACCTCCTCGTCCTCAACGTACCCAAGAGCATCATCGTCGAACTCACCTACATCCTCAACCTCAGCTTCTTTAGTAGGATTGATATTATCATCCCTTACTCTTGAATCATAATCAGGGATCGATATCATCGCATAATCAGCATTTTGTGACCTTAGGGTGTTGACCTTAGGAGTCGAATAAGCCCAAAAGTTATTGATATCACACAAATTAGTTGGCATCATTGGGGTGTATCTACTATTTTACTTCAATCTTATTCCTTTAGCCCTATCTGACAGTCATATGTAAGTAGACATCATATACTTTCATATCACAGGAACTATATTATGCAATATAGATCTTCTTCCTTAAAGCAGGAAAACCAAAAATCCCATGAATTATAATTGGAATTCGGTATATGTTCCATCATTGTTATTCACTGATCTGTTTTCATCCTCTTCCTACAAATCTTTAGCAGTGATCAATTTTCAGATGTTGACCATTTTCATAATACTAACCATCCTTGAGTTGAGTGTTCTTGGGTGCATTCAAAAAGTGGTATCATCTCTGGCACTAAAGGAACTCAATTTCCTTCCATTCATAGTTAACAAATATTCCTTGGTATATTTCTCTCCCAAATCTTTGTCAGCTTTCAAAATCTTTTTGGTGATACTCTTGACTCTTTCAAGAGAGGTTCCAAATATAATCTAGAACCTCAAGGTATTGAACAATCTAGTAGGGGTTGCAAGTAAACCCAATGAACTCCTAGTGCTGAAAGTTGACATTCTTAGCATGTTAGATTAAGAGAATTGATCTCTTATTGAAGACCTTGCTATCTAATCTTAGACAAACATGCCTACTGTACCGGACTAATATAGTAGACATAAACCAACCTTGGTGGCACGCCCCGACCCAACCGTCGGCCACGTGGCAACCGCCGTATGAGCCCGACAGACCCATACAAGGCATCAAGTGATACATACCATACATATACATCGTTTATGCAGCGGAATATACAATTAAATTATCTAACTCAAAATTTTTAACACAGTCCCGATAAACCTACTACAATTCTAGGAAATAGGCAACGATAAATAAAAATATAAACTCGTCGACGGACTCATTTTCATCAAATAACTCAGGCAGTCATCTAACATACCTGCACACACGGGGAAAAGTGGTGTGCTCAGCCTTGCGGCCTAGTGCGAAATTACGGCTCTACCGAATAAAGAAATCAAAGGCTAGGAGGAGTATTCTAGGATGTCTTTGGTAATTAATCATCATTTTTCATGCCACATTGTGTAATCAATTTATATAACATAGACAACATACATAAATAATTAAATAAATAATTAAATACAGGTGTACATGCCACTAGATGTCACCTAAGTCATGTCTAGTGTCCATAGCAATAGTCTATCACATACGTCATGGTGAGACTTTTAGGTTTCATAAACTCGGGCTGCCAGCCTACACTTAATGACTACCCGGGCCGGGGGTATCAATAAGCCCATCAGTGTCTTTCTGTCTCAGTCTCTACCTATGCCCGCTGCACTGATGTTGGCAGAGAGGACGGATGACCCAGAGTCCCTCTCATGTTGTTTCACTAGTCGCCAACCATGCCTCCCCTAGCGAAACAGTCGTGCCCTTACATCCTCCCCGGATACCGTAGGGGTCACGACACCCATGTAGTACTACACAACTGCCCGTAGACAAGGTCACCTCCCTTAAATATCATCGGTCACGGCTAGCCGGAATAACCACCCTAGGATCCGGACTACTCATTCGATCGTCTGCAGACGTCAAGGGTGATAGCCGTGCGGTCTACGGATCCACTGTCCAAGGCGTCGCATGTGGAATCACCTTCCCAGTCCAATAGCCGTCAACGTCTATCGAGATTGGCACACATCCGCACGATGGGCTGTGGCCCTCGACTTCGTCGGTGCCAAGTCCATGGTAGGGTTCATCCTAGCTAACCATCTCAGGACTATCACGAGGCCGCCTACAACGACACTCGTGCGGGTGAAGATTTCGGGTAAGGACTTGCTCCATATTTCCAGTCTAACATGACCATGGAGTGTGTACAGTCCCTTACCCTACCAGCTCCCAGTATATAAGCTATGCATAACGTCGGGAGTGGTGCTCCCAGTGCTCCGCTACGCATCAACCTCGGGAGTGGCGCCTAACGGGACGTCACCGTTTGACCACCGTCGGAACGCGGCGGTCAACCGGGGCATATGGAAAAAGGTCCCATTTTCTGTCTAAGTGGCGGTGACATCGCCAAAGGTTCTAACATGTCGTTATTTACTATCTATGTCTGCATGGAAGGTATGCTAGCATAGCATAGAAACACAATAAAATAATATTTAACATGCTCGACATGATACTACGACATATTAGAAACTTAATAAGGAAATCATGGTATATCATGCATGTTAAGTAAAGTAAATTAAACTAACATGCAAACCAGTCAAATCTTATCAAGCATTATGTTTTATCATATTTAAGACATCCAAGAATTGTTCATAAGAAAACCTCAGCGGGAGTTTCCTAGCTTGAATAAATCCTACCATCGGAGAACCAACGCACCTGACTTGGCGGTTTACTCCTCGGAACCAACTTAAGGTCTGCCTCGATCCACGTGCCGTCATTTACGCATTTTTATATTTTCCTGTCAATTATTCAACGAATTTTAATTCTCAATCTAGAAATAATTTCTCAAATCTCTCTTCACCACTACTCTTAGAATGATCTCTAGAATCACCCCAATTTTTTTACCAAGTTCGCCGGAAAATTTCTCCGACGGTTGCCGGAAAGTTCACCGGAAAGTTCGCCGGAACCCTCGCCGGCGAAGTTCTTCGATCAGCACCAATATTGGTACCAATCGAAAGCTCTCTTCATGAGGATTCCAAAAATCATATTTGCCCCAATTTTTATGGCTCATACGCGATCAATTTCAACGATTAAAATTTTGGGCGAAATCCTAAAGTTAGGGTTTTTAGCTCGCCAGCGGCCAACCGGCGGCCAATAGCCCTCATCTCCGGTACCAATGGATAGCTCTCGTCAAGGAGAATCCATAGGTACCAAGTTTGTAAGGTTTCACGGTCGGAATGGCCGGTAATCGCCGGAGCAAGCTCCGGCGACGAAACCCTCGCCGCCGACGCCTCTCACGCGATTTCTCCCACATCTCTACACCAAATTTAGGCATCTTGGTATCAAAATGAAGAGGAGGTCGAGATCTACCTGTGGCTAAAATTTGGGAGCCTAATTCGATGTGGTTTCGCCGGAGCATCGACGGGAAAAATGGTCGCCTTCACCGTCGCCGCTGCGGAGGAAGAGGGAGGACGCGCGCGCTCGGTGGGAAAAATTGTTTTTATTTATTTATTTAAATTAGTTAATTAAAATCTTAAATCTTAATTAAATCTTAATTGTTTAATTGATCGATCAAACGACGTCCAAATCACGATCCGTCTGCGTCGTTGGATTCCTTATCAAAAATACTATTTGATGGTATAATTTTCACATCAAAATCTCATACTTCAAAAATTCATATGATTTTACAAATAAGTCCTTTAAAGAATTTCTTTTACGATTAGACCCTTCAAATACTAAAATTACTCTATTGCTCTTATTCAAAAATCACGGGTCTCACACTTGGTTTCCAATTTTGAATTTTTCAAGTGATACTAGAGGATGATCAAATCGGTAAACCTTACCCTTCATTATGGATCCTTACTGTAATTCTCACTTAATAATACCATCCCTCCCTCAAAAACATAACCTTAATTCCCACACCCAACTAAAGAGTGAGCTAAAACCGAAATTAGTGAGGGGTATCAATCATTATTGCCAAGTATCATAAATTTGGAATTTTGCCACCATCAGATTTACCTTATCTCAGAGATTTGATCACTCCGAACTCTCTGAGTGTCCAATTCCTATGAAATTTTGTGAACACCTTCTTCGCTGATGTCAAAATCTACCCTCAAAATTTTAGATTAATCTAACCTCTGTGGAGAAAGTTATGACATTTAAAAAAAAAAAAAATCACCAAAACCTGACAATTTAGTGTACCGAAAATTTGATACTCTTGAATTGAAAACTATACATCTTTCCACTTGAACCTTTTCATGTCTTTGCTAACAACAGAATGTATATTCATTCTCTTCCCTTACCTTGATCTATAATCTCCCAGTTGTGAATCTAAGTGTGATTCTTCATCATAATAAGTACTATGGACTTAGGTGAAGAACCAAGCAGAAATTTTCTTGCCTACAGTTTAAACCTTGACAAATTTAGGTTTCTTTATTCCTTTCTCCTAAAAGTTATATACTCTCTGATGAGTAATCTCCCCTAACCACTTAGATCTCTTTCCATTACCCTATAAGAGTATAAATAGATAGATGTACACTCCAGGAAGGAGTAAAATCTCATGCATAGGGTAATGACATGTTATTGACTATACTTTCTTGTTGCAATTACAAAATTATTTTCTGATGTGAGTATCACTACTATATCTTCTTATTCAGGTCTATCCTATAAACCTATACATCAAACATCTTAAGTTCATCATGATACACCACATTTTGAGATCACTTAAGAAAGGTTCAATCAATTTTTAGGATCTTCAAGGAATAGTTTCTCCTGTTTCCTTGTTGTTCATTGCATTCTGAAATAGTAGCTATTA
Organism: Thalia dealbata; assembly: GCA_030544415.1. NCBI lineage: Eukaryota > Viridiplantae > Streptophyta > Magnoliopsida > Zingiberales > Marantaceae > Thalia > Thalia dealbata. The sequence continues at coordinate 29,197,760 of CM060454.1, read as the reverse complement.
TCCAGTTCATTATAACGGGATCTTGTATACTTAGCTAAATATCTCCCTTGTTTGGCTAAATGAAGTAATTAGATGTCAATCTCAAATACCAGTTTTGAGGATTGAACTATAGTCTATATCTGTTGACCTTTCAATAATCTCTTGGACTTATCAACTGAGTTAATAAAATCCAGTGGGAACTTAAGGTATAGGAGCTATTGGAAACCCAAGTGTCTATTTCTCTACTACCCTTTGAAGTGGGTTTTAAAATTAGTGGTCAGTTATATTAAAGTGTTGACTTATAATTTATCGTGTGATGGCTTGATTTGCTAAAGTATCGATTCAAACTTGACACATCCTTCTTTGCTTCCTTGGTCCGTTGATTTTTGACCCTTTAATGCAAAGCCAAACCTTAGGGTGGAAAAAGGACTAAAAGTATAACCTTCATGAGTTAGTAAGACTACATGATGTGGTGGTGCCGATTATGTCGGACCGAGGTTCCCGATTTACTTCTTGACTGCGATACTATTGTTTAATGAATTCTTTAATGATTTATTCTTTTGCCTGGCTCATATGGCCATATCTTCCTCTGAAGAGTGGAATCTCAAATTGAGTACCCTTGAGAAAGGATCTGTTTACTTCCAAATGTTCTATGTTTGAAAAGTTAATTGCATGGCTTCTCAAAATGATATACTTCCTAATAATTGAAATCCTTTACGATTGTCTTCTTATCTTTATGAGTCAACTGATTTATTTGGGATGCTTAATTCAAATTGCTCCAGCTGAATTGTCTTTGCTATTCTTTTTTAGTTATTATTTGAATGCAACCATTGAAATTATTTAGAGACATTTAGATTGACCAATTGGTATTTCTTATTCCATTGAGTGCTAATGTAAAACCACAAAAAAAAAAAAAAAAAAAAAACTAAAGGGGGCAACTTAGAAAGTTGCCACCCTCTCTGTGCCCGATCCCCTCCACATGAAGGTTAACAAAAGGGGCAAAAACCCCTTTGCCAAACCATCACAGAGGACCTCCCCCACCCTCTCTGCCGACGCCCCCTTCTCCCCTCCCTTTGTTTGATTCCTCTCCACAAGAGGGGTTGACAAAAAGGGGCAGAAGCCTCTCTGATAAGCCCTCACAGAGGATCCTTTCGGACCCCTCTCTGCCAAAGACAGCAGAGGGTGCCGCCTCCACTCCCAAGCCTCCCATCCTCACCACCTCTCTCCTCTCCTCTCCTCCCCATCTTCTCACGCCATCAAAGGACCAGTAGGGAGCCGAACCTGCAGCATCTTTGGAAATTAGGGCAAGGGAGGAGAGCGTCATTTATCTGAGGCGACATGAGGTCGAGGAGGGAACGTGAAGCGTAGGAGCGAACGGGAAGATGGGAGGGCACCGACGAAGCTCCGACCAAGTCGGATTTCGTCTCTAGGTTGGTTCCCTCATTTCTCCCTTTTGATTCTAACTACGAAAAAAATTCAATGCATTGGAGTTTGGGTAGCTTAATTCATAAAGGAATGTTGTATCAGTGCGATTACTTGTTAAATTAATTACCTTGGTATTATTCGATGAAATTGCATGCATGCGTAATTTGGTATGAATGATGTTATTAAAATGTACAATAAAAATTTCCTGGAATGTTATGTCCACTGTGCCTTGACGCTACTGTTCACACATTTAGGTTGGAGGTTTATGGTTTTTGATTATGTTGACTGAAAAAAAAATGCTTTACTGTTTTACTGATGTTGTTAGTTAAGGCACACTGTTTTACTGTTGGAAACATGTTTTGTGACGAAGTTTATTTTCCTACAATATAATCATGCGTCTAATGTACATAATTGATTGATTCTGACTCTTGTGAAATTGTTTCGGTGATTTAAGTTCTCAACTTTTAGTGGTGGATGGGTTGCTAGCGCGTCTGGCAGCAACCAATTGGATTGCATTGACGTAATGTTGTTGTTGGGTTTGTTAATATAATTTCCACTATTCTATGACAGCTATGTTGGTGTTATGATTCTTTTACAAGTGAGGTTGCCAGGGCATCTCGTTGTAGTGTTATTATAATGTTTTAGTAGTATTACTTTTCTGTACATAGTACACGTCGTATTGCCGAAGGAAAACTTCGAGGTTTTTTTTAAGGGGTTCATTATTATGGTTAAGACCATTTTTTCTTGTTGATATTGGGTTGTGCTAAATTGATTTTATTGGAACTATGTAAGATACGGTCAAATTAAAATTAGAGATCTCCTTCCTTACCAAGACAATTAATTATGTAGTTATTTTAAAATTCTTTTATTGCACGGTCTGATAAAATATATTAAATTGGTATGAAACATATTGTAGAAATGAATGTGCATTTGCTTAGTTTTTATCAGAAATCATTTGAGATGCAATTCCCTTTAGCTAGAATGCGTCCTTTAAGGATATTAGAGAACTCCTCTTCATTTACCAAAACCACCCTACATGATTAGGGTAGGTCATAGGAAAGGGAAGGGTAGCATATAATTAAACAAAAAAAAAAGGGTAGAAAGTAATCTTTGTTTATGATTGCAGGAGCACTCTTAAATTTGCATCAACGATGATACACAAAACACGGCAAGCCCGTGAAATTTTTGTTAAGCTAACTTAAAGGATTCAGGTGAGTTGTTATTTCAGCTAGTTTACAGCCGCTGCAGTAGAGCTCCCAAGTGGACAGTTGTCATTAAACATTTTATACTGTCCGTGATGTGCATTTTATTGTTATCTTATATGATATGAATTAGTTGCAATGACATGTTATATGTTATGTTTCCTCATATGCTTGTGTTATACAATTCTAAAGTTGTATGACACTAGGAAGAACCTAGAATACATAGTGACATATGAAGATACTAGGTGACAAATAAAACTAGTTAGGTGTCATATCTTACATGATAACCTAAACTAGTTTGGACACCTAGAGAGATAGACCTGAACTTCTAAGGGACATAAACCTCTAGGAATCTTATAGGTCTATATAACAATGTATTTCTCTCGCAAATGGTAGACAACATTTGTGTTAGTCTAAAGAGGGGTAGCGGAGGCGTAACCCGACCCATCCTTTAGCGTTCGGTGAGTACCAACAAGGGGGTTCTCGCCAACGGTCAGATATCCCCATTGCATGTATTCGAAACTAAGGTGCTGGGAGCCGGGGAGCTCACTTCAGCCGCTATACCTGAGGACTAAGGTATCTGTTGACGCTGACATACTCCAACTGAGTTCTGCAGGCTTAGGGGGTAGTCCGGACAACCAGAGTTATACATATGTGTTGGATCTGGCAGGTCAGGCCGAGAGTATACTTGTCAGTCGGTGACCCTGCTATAAAGCAGAAGTGTAGCACTACACGATGTCTCGTATCCTAGGGTCTATGGGAGACGCACGATACGATAGTCTCGGAGCGCGGTCTGGGTAAATGGCTCGCGAGACTGGAAGGAGAAGGAACCGTGGTCACCTGCCTTCTCCGCCAACGTCGGTGCAACTAGCCTAGGCAGAGACTTAGTCTGGCACCGGCGGGCTTGTGGTAGTCCCCGGTCAGGGCTTACCTTAAGCATAGGCAGGCAGCCCTAGGAGTTAGTATGGAAAACTAGAAACTTAGAAATCTTTAGACACAGACACATATTTAGACTTTTAGTATCTAATTGATTATTTATGTGCATGCTTTCTTTCATTGTTAAATTATGATTTAATATTAATATACTTACTACTCATCCAAACATGTATTGTTAGCCCATTCTTTTGCTTGGAGAAGTTTCTGTCTATAGGCACTAAGTCACAAGACTTAGAACATACAAATTTTCCCCCACGCACAAGTATTTAGAACATCGCTTAGATATGGCGAGGAACGATAGGTAGTGGAAGTGAATGCTATAGAAGGACATTAATAGTCGATTAGTCGGTACCACCAATGCAGCAAGCGCCACCAGTACCGTCAGTGCTGGAACCTGCACCCATGGAACCAACGGCAGAAGCTCAGCCACAAGCACCCCCTGCACCAATTATTGGACCTGAACAATTGGTAGTACAAGGGGAGTCTGAGGCTGGCCCCACAACTTCAACATCACATGCTAGTAGTAGACAATAGGATCTCAGGGATGCGATGAGGGCTATGATGCGAGAGGTGATTGGTGAATTTTTGTCGTGGTTTCAAGGACAGCCACCGATGTCTGTAGCAGTGCCTGCAGCCCCATCGGCATAGGCACCAGCACCAGCGGAGGCCACACCAGAGCCACATCCAGAAGTCCCACCAACAGTGACACTAGTACAGACCCCACTGCCGGCGGCACCAGGATTGCCCACTCCAGTGGCGTTTTAGGCAACTCCTAGTGGTGGCATAGCCACCACAACTACTATTGAGTGTGGGGTCTACAATCATACCAGACAGGTAGCAGCCTGGCTCCGATATGCAGGGCGGTTGGGTTGCCATGAGTTTTCTGGATCTTCTGATGCTTAGGAGGCCCATATGTGGCTTGAAAATTTGAGCCAAGTCACTAATGAGCTAGGCATTCCCGACAGCTGAAGAGTCAGTGTGGCCCGTCATCTACTGACAGAAGATGCTACGATTTGGTGGAATGCACTAAGGGCCAGAATGGACACTACAATCATGTGGGTTGTATTCACGGAAGAGTTCAACACAGAGTATCACATAGAGCTGCAACATGATGATAATATACGAGAGTTCCTTGATTTTAAGCAAAATGGAAGGTCGGTGAAAGAGTACTCGATTGAATTTAACCAAGATTTCAAGCTTTAGAGAGATTGCTAATGAGGCTATTGAGGAGGAGCGGGTCGTACAAGAATTGAGGGGAAAGAGCGAAGGTAAGAAGAGGAAGCGACAGGCCTCTCATAGCAGTCGTAATCAGCAGAAATCGAGGCTAGTACCCCCCGCACCTTCAGGCACTATCAGCTCCCCTTTCACGCCGTCGGTGCGAGGTATAGCTTACCAGTCTGCACCGAGTCATTCAAGGCCACCTCCTACCGCCATGATGTCGGCAAATCCTCCTCCAGTTTGCCGCCATTATACTCGAGGGCACACAGGACCGTGTCGAAGTGTTACTTACTATCAGTGTGGCCAGATAGGGCATATTCGACCCAACTGCCCACAATTGAGAAACTATACAGCATCACAACGACAAGCGTCTGGATGTGCTAACAGAGGTCGTTTTACTGCCCCAGCTCTTCATACCGCATCCACCGCAGCACCGAGTAGACCACCATCAGCTAGACCCGGGCAGCAGTCGCAGGCACCACCACCGCGCATGCAGACCCGCATATTGACTATGGATAGTGCAGACGCACAAATGAACCCTTACGTTATCACCGGTAACACTCCCCATCAGGATGAGTATTAGAACCATAATTACTTTTCTTTGAATCATATTCCATTTTTATTTTATTTATTATTATTTCAAGCTATAGTAGCAAATAAGGAACTTTTGATAGCCCCATCAACTTAATAAAGACTTAGAAATTATTATTTTCTTTGATGTCTGATGTGTGAATAGGTTCTATGGTTTTATTCGGCTCCTTGGCTCGAGTCCTAATCGATACCGGATCACAAAAGTCGTATGTCAGCATGGTATTTGCTAAGCGGGCGGATAAGCCGCTGGAAATGCTCGGGTATGAGTTGATAGTCTCAACGCCCCTCAGTGAACAAATACTCAGGAACTAGGTGTATCGGGCCTGCCCTGTGACCATTAAGGAGGTAGAGCTAATGGCTGATTTAATCCTGCTGGACATCTCGGACTTTGACGTGATCCTTGGTATCGATTGGCTCACGGCTCATGGGGCATTGATAGATTGTTTCACCAAGACTGTGGAGTTCAAAAACCCCAGACATCCTAACTTGACCTTTATCGGAGAATGCCGCATACTGCCAACTAGTGTGATCTCGATGGTAATAGCCAAGAAATTCCTACAAAAGGGTTGTCATGGGTACCTCGCGCATGTCATTGATACAAGACAGAAGGAAGCCAAGCTGGAAGATATTCCGGTGGTTAGAGAATTTCTAGATGTATTTTCCAAGGACTTGCCAGGATTACCTCCAGCAAGGGCGGTAGACTACTGCATCAACTTGGTGCATGGAATACTTCCAATCTCCAAGCCACCCTATAGAATAGCACCAGCAGAGTTAAAGGAATTGAACACACAATTGCAGGATCTAGTGGATAAGGGATTCATCCACCCCAGTGTGTCCCCCTGGGGAGCACCGGTACTATTCGTCAAGAAAAAGGATGGGACTATGTGAATGTGTATCGACTACTGCCAACTGAACTAGGTCACTATACAAATCAATATCCACTACGCTGAATTGATGATTTATTCGATCAATTGCAAGATGCAAAAGTATTCTCAAAGATAAACCTACGGTCAGGATATCACCAACTCAGAATCAGAGATGAAGACATGCCAAAAACTGCATTCAAGACTCGCTATGGACACTATGAGTTTCTAGTTATGTCCTTTGGACTCACTAATGCACCAGCAGCATTCATGGATCTGATGCACTGAGTGTTTCACGAGTACTTAGATAAGTTTGTCATTGTCTTCATAGACGACATACTTATCTACTCGAGGAATAGTGAGGAGAATTCTCATCACCATAGAACTGCACTGCAACTGCTTAGAGAAAACCAGCTATATGTAAAATTCTCTAAGTGTGAATTTTGGCTAAACCAAGTAGGCTTCCTCGGACACATTGTGAGTAACGAGGGAATTCAGGTAGACCCAGCCAAGATTGAAGCGGCTACTAAATGGGAGCAGCCAAGAAATGCGATAGAGGTGCGTAGTTTCCTCGGGCTAGCGGGGTACTATAAGCGTTTTGTCCAGAATTTCTCGCTCATTGCAGCCCTAATAACTAAGCTAACCAGGAAGGATGCAAAGTTCCAGTGGACCCAAGCCTACGAGGACAGCTTCCAAGAACTAAAGACTCGGTTAACCACTGCACCGGTCCTTACTCTTCCAGTTAGTTGTACCGAATATGTCGTATTCAGTGATGCCTCGAAGCAAGGCCTTGGGTGTGTACTGATGCAGAATGGGAGAGTAGTTGCTTATGCATCCCAGCAGTTGAAGAAGCATGAGACGAACTACCATACTCATGATCTAGAGTTAGTAGCTATAGTCCTTGCCTTGAAGATATGGAGACAATATTTTTATGGGGAGCGATGTCACATATACACCGACCACAAAAGTCTACAATATCTATTAACTCAAAAGGAGTTAAACTACGGTAGAGGAGATGGCTGGAACTAATCAAAGATTACGACCTAGTAATCAACTATCACCCGAGCAAAGCCAACATAGTAGCGGACGCACTCAGTAAAAAATCTACTACCACATTGTCTTACATTCGGGAGTCCTATCTTTCGCTACTGCGAGACCTCCAAGCCTTGGGTACGAAGTTACAACCTAGTGCTCATGGAGGCTTACTAGCACAATTTATAATAAGACCTACTTTGGGAGACAGTCTAGTAGAGAAACAGAAGTCCGACCCAAAGTTGAACGTCCGGATACAGAAAGTGTAGAGCGGCCAAGGAGAGGAATACAGCTTGAGGAATGATGGGGAGTTGCTGTTAAGAGACAAACTTTGCGTACCGTATGATGCCGACCTTCAGCAGCAGATCCTTGCGGAGGCCCACAACTCAGCTTACGCGATGCTTCCAGGAAGTACAAAAATGTACCATACAATTCGCCAGACTTACTAGTGGGCAGGTATGAAACGAGATATAGCCGAGTTTATCTTCAGATGTTTGATCTGTCAGCAGGTTAAAGCTGACCAGAGGCCAGCCAGTACACTCCAGCCATTACTGATACCAGAATGGAAGTGAGAGCATATCACTATGGACTTTGTCGTCGGCTTCCCACGTACCTAACGACAACATGATGCAATTTGGGTGGTGGTTGACCGGCTTACTAAGTATGCCCACTTTCTTCCCATAGCAGCCACGTCGGATTTCGTCTCTAGGTTGGTTCCCTCATTTCTCCCTTTCGATTCTGACTAAGAAAAAAATCCAATGCATTTGGGTTTGGGTAGCTTAATTCATAAAGGAATATTGTATCAGTGCGATTGCTTGTAAAATTAATTACCTTTGTATTATTCGATGAAATTGCACGCATGCGTAATTAGGTGTGAATTATGCTGTTAAAATGTACAATAAAAATTCCCTGGAATGTTATGTCCATTGTGCCTTGACACTACTGTTCACACATTTAGGTTGGTGGTTTATGGTTTTTGATTATGATGACTGGAAAAAAAAAATGCTTTACTGTTTTACTGATGTTGTTAGTTAAGGCACACTGTTGTTAGGGAATAAGCTTGAATTTAGAATATAGCAATCGTAGATTGTATTAAGAATAAAATAGGAGTAAGAAAGTTCTGTTTTGATTTACATAAGTGTAGTTTACAAGTTCCAAATTTACATTGTAAGAGAAGATGGAATTTGTCCCAAATCTTCTCATTTTGTTTCTATTTCTGTTTCTTTTCTATATACAACATTGTAAGCCCTACTACAATATATATATTGAATGTGTGAGAGCTGAGGAATTCTAGCTTCTCTACACAATTTTCCTTTACATCGTCGCTGTTGATTAATTCTCTGTTGTGGCCGATTACTATTTCATTATTTTTCTTCCCAACAAGTGGTATCAGAGCAGGTTCACTCAGGTGATATCAGAAGAAGGCGACGATGCAAACACCAACATCAGGAAGGAAGTTGGTGCTTGGGGCGACCGGTGATGTTGGGCCTAGAGCATCCTCGGTAGTTGGAGGGAGTTTCAACTCGTGCCAACATTGATCAAAGGTGGAAATTATGCGATGTGGGCTGTGCGCATGAAGTTTCTTCTGGATGCACAAGGTGTATGGGAAGCAATCGAACCTGAAGGAGGAGGAGTTCATGTAGACCGAAAAAAAGATAAGGTTGCAAGATCCATAATTCATCAGTCTTTAAGTGATGATGTGTTGGCCCTTGTTGCTGATAAAAAGACGGCAAAAGAAACATGGGATGTCTTGAAGAATCTCCATGTAGGTGATGAGAAGTTTAGAAATGCAATGGGAAGTCAGCTGCGTGGAGAGTTTGAGAAACTTCAGATGAAAAATTCTGAAACAATAGATGATTTTGTCAATCGGTTAACTTCAGTGGTAACCAAGATGAGAAATATAGGGATGAAGGTGAAGGAGCAAAGAGTTGTTGAAAAACTGCTAAGGTCTATTCTTCCTAAGTTCCACCCGATTGCATGCAACCTAGAGTAGTTTGGTGAATGAATACCATGACTGTTGATTATGCAGTAGGAGCTCTGAGAACATATGAAGTTAGAATCACACCTCTACAGCAAGAAGAGGAGAATCAAGTGTATTGGTCTCATGCAGGGGTGGAGTCCAAATACCGCAGGAATTCTCCAAGTAGTTGGCGTGGAAGAGGTCTAGGGAGAGCAAGAGGCTTTGCTCATCCGAGGGAAAGACTTGGTGGTAATCATAATGGAGGACGTGGCAGAGGTAGAAGCCTCTCTAATTTCTCTAGCGTGGGACAAGAAAGACCAAATAAAGACAAGGCACATGTGAGATGTTTCAGCTGTCAGAAATTTGGTTACTATGCTTCAGAATGCAAGAAAGAAGAAAAAAATTATCTTGCAGAGACAAGTGGAGAGAAAGAAGTGCTTGAGCATCATGCAATCTTAATGGCAATTGAGGATGAAGGAAGCAAGAATAATACAGTGTTGCAAGGTATCAACTCTCCTGAATCTACTGTTGATACTAATTATGATGCTTGGTACTTAGACTCTGGTGCAACCAGTCACATGACTGGGAACTTGAATTGTTTGCATGATGTGAACACTAATTGTTGTGGACGAGTGAGGTTTGGTGATGGCTCACTTGTTAGCATAGCAGGAAAGGGAAGTGTGTATTTTTCTGATTATTACTAGTGTTCTATATATTCCAAAATTGAAGACAAATATCCTAAGTCTTGGACAGTTAGATGAGCTTGGGTTTATCACCATAATTAGAGATGGAAACATGAACATTTACGACAAAGATTGGGATCTATTTGCTTCGGTGATAAGGGCTGACAACAGGTTGTTTATACTTCACATATCTGATGAGTGCATGTTACTGAAACATCACAAGAACAGCTGGCTGTAGCACAAGAGGTTCGGTCATCTGAATTTTCCAGCTCTAAAGCACATATTTGAACAGAATTTAGTAAGAGATTTACCACATGTTCATTTAAATGAAAGAATTTGTCAAGAATGTGTTACCACAAAGCAAACCAGATTTGTTTTCTTGTCATCAAATTTCAGAACTACTCACGTTTTGGAGCTAGTTCATGGTGATTTGTGTGGGCCTATTGTTCCCTCTACTCTAGGAGGAAATAACTATTTCTTGTTGCTAGTAGATGACTATTCAAGGTATATGTGGGTGTCAATGCTGAAGTCTAAGGATGAAGCATTTGGTGCATTCAAGACATTCAAAGTGATGGCTGAATCAGAATGTGGTAAGCTGCTTAAGTGCTTTAAAACAGATAGAGGTGGTGAATTTAACTCAAGAGAATTCAAGTTTTTTTATGAAAAGCAAGGTGTCAAGAGACTTCTCACAGCCTCTTATTCTCCACAGCAAAATGGTGTGGTGGAGAGGAGGAATAGAACAGTAGTTGAAATGGCAAGAAGCTTGTTAAAGACAATGGATGTTCCTTTGGAATTTTGGGGAGAAGCTGTGAGCACAGGTGTATATCTCTTAAACAGATCCTATACTAATAGTTTGACTGATGTAACTCCATATGAGAGGTGGACTGGAAGGAAACCAAGTATAGCACACTTGAGAGTTTTCGGTTGCAAGGCTCATGTGAAGATTTTGGGGTTGCATTTGAAGAAACTTGATGATAGAAGCAAGGCAGCTATCTTCATTGGCTATGAGAGTGGCACCAAAGCCTACAGGTTCTTTGATCCAGGGAGGAAATCAGTAATAATAAGTAGAGATAGTGTGTTTGAAGAAGACACTAAATGGGATTGGTTTCAATGGGCAAAAGGTGATGATACTGAATAATTTAGAAATGTGCAGCAACAAGTGTTCTTGGAGGATGATACTGATGAGTATCAGCATCAGTTGGCATCTAATCAGCTTGGTATGAATAGTTCTGGTGGTGTGGCATCAGGACATCATGCTGCTAGAGGTGATCAGAAATTAAAACTATAAAGAAAGCAACTTTCTCCAGTCTTATTCAAATTGGATGGCACAGGAGAGGATACTGACAGTGGCACGGTTTGTGAAGCTCTTCCACAGCAGACAGTATCAGAACTTGGCAGTCCATGTGATATGGTCTCTGATACTTTAACTGATACTTTTGCTGACACTCTTGATACTCTTGATACATCTTCTAATCCAGCTGCAGGGAGAAAGTATAGATCAGTAAAAGGGATCTATAAAGACACAAAGGAGGTGGAGCCACTAGAAGAGGAAGCTTGGTTGACACAAAATTCAGAACAAGAACCTCTGAATTTCCAAGAGGCAGTCAAGCTTGATGTGTGGAGGAGAGCTATGAAGGAGGAGTATGATCAAATTATGAAAAATCAGACCTGGTTCTCAACTGTCCTTCCACACGGCAGTAAAGCTATAGGACTAAAATGGGTGTTTAAGCTGAAAAGAGATGCAAAAGGAGCAATTTTGAAGCATAAAGCAAAGTTAGTTGCAAAAGGATATTTGCAACAGCCAGGGGTGGACTTTGATGAAGTTTTTACTCCAGTTGCAAGGTTTGAAACAATTCGCTTGTTAATTGCAATAACTGCATATCAAAGATGGGAACTACATCAAATGGATGTCAAGTCAGCATTTCTAAATGACACATTGGAAGAAGAAGTGTTTGTAGAACAACCAGATGGATTTGTTCTGCAAGGAGAGGAAGAGAAGGTGCTAAAATTGAAGAAGGCTTTGTATGGCCTTAAACAAGCACCTAGAGCTTGGAACATGAAACTTGATAAGTCTCTACTTGCACTTGGATTCAAAAGGAATCAGCAAGATCCAGCTGTGTATACAAGATCAGCAAAGGATGAGAAGTTGATAGTAGGAGTTTATGTGGATGATCTAAACTCCGAACCTGCAGCATCTTTGGAAATTGGGGCAAGGGAGCAGAGCGTCATTGATCCGAGGCGACGTGAGGCCGAGGAGCGAACGTGAAGCGTAGGAGCGAATGGGAAGATGGGAGGGCACCGACGAAGCTCCGACCAAGTCGGAATTTGTCTCTAGGTTGGTTCCCTCATTTCTCCCTTTCAATTCTGACTAAGAAAAAAATCCAATGCATTGGGGTTTGGGTAGCTTAATTCATAAAGGAATGTTGTATCAGTGCGATTGCTTGTTAAATTAATTACCTTGGTATTATTCGATGAAATTGCATGCATGCGTAATTAGGTGTGCATGATGTTATTAAAATGTACAATAAAAATTTCCTTGAATGTTATGTCCACTGTGCCTTGACGCTACTGTTCACACATTTAAGTTGGTGGTTTATAGTTTTTGATTATGTTGACTGGAAAAAAATATGCTTTACTGTTTTACTGATGTTGTTTGTTAAGGCACACTGTTTTACTGTTGGAAACTTGTTTTGCGATGAAGTTGATTTTCCTACAATATAACCATGCGTCTAACGTACATAATTGATGAATTCTGACTCTTGTGAAATTGTTTCGGTGATTTAAGTTCTCAACTTTTAGTGGTGGATAGGTTGCTAGCGCATCTGGCAGCAACCAATAGGATTGCATTGACGTAATGTTGTTGTTGGGTTTGTTAATATTATTTCCCCTATTCTATGATAGCTATGTTGGTGTTATGATTCTTTTACAAGTGAGGTTAGGTTGCCTGGGCATCTCGTTGTAGTGTTATTATAATGTTTTAGTAGTATTATTTTTCTGTACATAGTAGACGTGGTATTGCCGAAGGAAAACTTCGAGATTTTTTTTAAGGGGTTCATTATTATGGTTAAGATCATTCTTTCTTGTTGATATTGGGTTGTGCTAAATTGATTTTATTGGAACTATGTAAGATACGGTCAAATTAAAAATAGAGATCTCCTTCCTTACCAAGGCAATTAATTATGTAGTTATTTTAAAATTCTTTTGTTGCACGGTCTAATAAAATATATTAAATTGGTACGAAATATATTGTAGAAATGAATGTGCATATGCTTAGTTATTATCATCAACGGTGATACACAAAACACGGCAAGCCCGTGAAATTTCTGTCAAGCTAACTTAAATGATTCAGGTGCGTTGTTATTTCGGCTAGTTTACAGCCGCTGCAGTAGAGCTCCCAAGTGGGCAGTTGTCATTAAACTTTTTATACTGATGTGCCTTTATTGTTATCTTATATGATATGAATTAGTTGCAATGACATATTATATGTTATGTTTCCTCATATGCTTGTGTTCTACAATTCTAAAGGTGTATGACACTAGGAAGAACCTAGAACATATAGCGACATATGAAGATACTAGGTGACAAACAAAACTAGTTAGGTGACATATCTTATATGATAACCTAAACTAGTTTGGACACTTAGAGACATAGACGGAAACTGTCCTTCCCCTTCGCGGTGAGGAGTCGAGCATTGAGTCAACTCTAGAGGGAGTCGATATCCACCGGTGGCCGCGGCGAGGAGGCCGGAAAGTGGCAAGAACATGGAAGGGGCAGCGGAACAGGGGAGCGAGCTACTCTTCCCCTGTTCCCATCCAATTCACCGGCAAGGAGCACAATGAATGCACCTCCCTCCACAAAGAGGTTACCGGAAGCAATTTAATATAAAAGAAATGGAATCGTAACGGCGAAAGCGGCGTGGGAGGTCGGAATCTGGCGTTGGTCGGTGTTCGGCGGTGGATAGAGCACCCCTCTATCCGCAGTGGTTCCACCGGCGAAGAAGGAGCGGAGATCGGTCCTTCCACTCGGGAAGAGTGGCTGGTGGGTCGTGGGAATAGATGAGACGTCGCACGCTACGTTCCGGCGAGTGGACGGTGGGCAACGGCGGCGGTGCAGCAGGGCTTCGAGTGAATGTGAGGAGGCAGATCAAGCAGGCGCACGTGCGGCGCGCGTGCGACGGCTTGGTTCGTCCGATCCGGTCCGGTTTATCCGGACCGGTTCAAGCATCGGTTTAGCCAATTTTTGTTGTTTAACAACCGGATTAGTGCGGCTCAATGTTTCTATAGCTTTTTTGGTAAGTTTGGAGCTCGTAGAAATTTATTTAGAATTTTTATCAAATTTTAGGTTCGATTTCCGAATTATTTTATATTGGGTTCAAGGGTTTGAGCGTATATTGATATCAGAAAAATCTGAAATAATTTGTAATGCTAGATTATGCTTAGATATATAATTAGAATTTTTCCAAACTGTTAAATTAGAGTTTAGATTTAATTATGGTGATTTGGGTTTATCTAGGTCTTAAATGAATTATTCATATGACATTTACATGAAAGAATATTTTAGTAGGTGTTATTATGTTTGATTTATGCTAAACATAATTAAAATTATTTAACTATAATTTTTAAAGAATTTATAATTTTAATGCTGTGGTTAAATTGGATAATTAGGTTTGTTGGATTTTCTGATTGATGAAATTGGGAAGATTGTGATTTAAAATATTTATTGGTGGTAATTGAATTTTTACAGATTATTAAAAATTATTTTTAGATTAATTAAGGTGGTATAATTGATTCATATGATTAATTAAGGTGATATAGTTGATTTAAATTGTTAGAATAATATATTTGTGCAAATAAGTATTCAATTTATGATCTTATGGTATAGTTAAAATATAAACAAATTTTATGGGTGTAGCAAAGGTTGATTTGATGTATGTTTGTAGTGGTTGTGATTATTTAAGATTATTAAATTATTTAATTGACTTAAAGGTAATTAAATAAAATTTGGTGTGAGATTGTGAGTAGTGGGGGTTGTTAGGGAGATTGTAGAGCTGTGTTATTCATGCATGCTTGTTTGCTTGTATTTAATTTATTTTAGGAGGTTGTGTTGCTGTGCTGTTGCTTGACAAATCACAGCTTGGCTGTGATTTGTGTTGAAGTAAAAAGGAATTGCTTTGCTTGATTGACTGATTGCTTGCTTGCTTAAAGAATCACGGCCAAGCTGTGAGTCTTGTTTAAAGATCTGCCTTGAGACTTAGGTGAGGACTTATGGTTTTAAATTTATTTTGGCCTACTACAGATGCCCAGTCCTAAGGGTCGTTGTTGCATATTGTACATGCTGATGAGTTGAATGTCTGCTTGTTGCATATTCTAATGGCATGTGTGATTTGATAGTTGTTGATAGATTTTACTATGAAAAGATACATGATGCTATTATATGCATGTTATATATGATTGTTCTCATATTACGTTGGATATTAATATGTTCATGTTCTGCTATAGATGTAGAGACATTTAGTAGGAACATAGAACATGGAGACATGAGACAAAAACTAGAGACACTTAGGTTCATGCTATGATTAAAACCTAGAGTGATCTCAGTTGACAGATGAATTAAATTATCGGTGACGTCTATTGTATTTATTGCAACTTGGTCTCATTATTCGTAGTGGTGATTATATTGTTTGTCGCATTGTAATAAATAAGAATGGATGTCATGATATGGATTATTTTGATACATTGGTGTAAGAAGATAATTGCTAATATAATTGAAGTTTGTTGATACGAGGGATGCTATTTTGAGTAGTAAGTTGGATGTTGATTTACGATAGGTGTGATACTGATACATGTTCTTGGGAAGATTGATACAACAGTCGTTTATGTTTATCCAAAAATTCAAGCCTTAGCACTGCCACCTTTACGGCTACTGCCACCGCCACTGCCTTTCTTATCTTTACTCATTTTATTATGATTAAGTTGAAGGTTCATAGCCTTCATCATCTTAGGATCATCGTAATCCTCCTCGTCATCTTCGTGATTTCCATCGCACAACACCTCCTCGTCCTCAACATACCCATGAGCATCATCGTCGAACTCACCTACATCCTCAACCTCAGCTTCTTTAGTAGGATGCTTTGATTTTACTGCCTTGGAGGTCATCTTGAAAGGATTCTTAAAATCCTTGAGGCTCGAAAACTTCAGATCTTTGAACCCTTTCGCCTGCTTCTGTGGTTGCGGAGTTATCTGCTCCTTGCCACTACCCTTTGGGCATTTCCACTACCCTTCTACTGATCTTTAGAAAGCTCTAGTTGGAGATTTTGCAGCTTATTGGGTAGATTCTATTTTTTCGACCCATTGGCAGAACAAAACTGCGCGTGTTTCCCAGCCTTGTTGAGCTTTTCTATAAGGATCTCAGGATCCACATTCCCGATCACCGTCACCTTCTTCGCATCCGCATCGATTGCAGACATGCAAACCCCTTCTATCTTATGAAGCACCTTCTTCACCTTCTTTTGGCATCCTTCACAGCAAAGGTTGTCCACTCGCAGATCACAACTCCGTATCTTCAAGTACTTGACGTAGTTGTCTCCTAGACTCATCCTTGCAACTCCAAATCAAATAGAACAATAGGCTAGCGAATTTGACTCCAAGAACACCTCCACGGCTAGGGATATTGATTAGGAATTGCTAAGAAGGAAGAAGAGGACAAGCAAAGAGAGATCTCTATTTTTAGATTCCTCCTTGCTCGCTCGCTCGCAATCAGTTGCTACAATGCGAGGGGAGGAAGAGAAGACACGCTTATTATATTTGTCTTTGAGGTTGTTGAGCCTTGTTAAAAAAAAATGAGTTCAATTAGGAAACCGGGGCTCGTTGGTGGTGAAGCCTAATAATAACAATCAAAAACTTATTTCATTTTTGACTTATTGTTTAAACAACATTTAGTTCTCTTTTTCCCAAATGTGACACAAACTCTACCATGGCCACCTACAAAAGCTACCTTTTCCTTTTCCTTCATTTAGTTCTTCTAGCAATAGAATGAAAGTAGCTATGGGCCGATTAGTTGAATCACCAACCAGACTCTCCCAAGTCTTCTTCTGTAATGTGCCCAAAAGTTTTGAATAAATTATGAAGATGATAGTCTTTCTAGTTGATGCTCCTGCCTATTGAGGGTGACATTGATGCACCTCTATACTACTTATCACTTTTTTCAATATGCACCTTACTTGTGCATATAAGTTGTTCTTTAATTATATTTATATAAAGTCATAATTTTTACAATATAGGTTTTATGGTAAGGATACAAGTAATATATAAAAAAAATTATTAAAAATATTTTATATGAGTAAATAAATAGATAGCCATATTAGTAAATAAATAGTGAATGGGTGTAGATTTCTTTGTAGCTTAAAATAAAGAAGACTCATCGATGCAATTTCTGACAAGTATATTACTCGATCGGAGGCCTTCGAACTGTTAAATTTACGTGTGTAATAATGTCAATTATTGTATTATTACAACAACTTGTTTGACGGTATATACTGCCAAATTCTTCCTCATTAACGATGTGATTTTCGTTAGAAGAATTGTGGGAATAAGTTTTATTTTAATACCGGTCGAGTATGTACGATTTTGGTTTGTGAGGTTATTAGGTGAATTATGAATGTGGAATACATTACAATCAGGTCGGTTATCTGATTCTCTAGTCTACACAGAATAGTGTCAGGTTTTTGGTGGTTTTGTCCGTTTAATGTGTGTGTCGTTTTAATTGGTCTAAGGTTGTGAAATAGAAATGATAGGTTGCGAAGACGATTGTTTTCGATTAAGAATTATCTTTCTTTTCATGCGCGTACTATTGTTCCGTTTCGCATCTCCATTGTGGTAGATGGGAGGTTGAACATGTGATTTGAGTAAGTTAGATGAAGTTGTTGTGTTTAATAAATTGGTGCTATACGGTTGACAGATGAATTAAATTATCGGCGATGTCTATCGTATTTATTGCAACTTGTTCTCATTATTCGTAGTGGTGATTATGTTGTTTGTCGCATTGTAATAAATAAGAATGGATGTCATGATATGGATTATCTTGATGCATTGGTGTAATAAGATAATTGCTAATATAATTGAAGTTTGTTGATACGAGGGATGCTAATTTCAGTAGTAAGTTGGATGTTGATTTACGATAGGTGTGATACTGATACATGTTCTTGGGAAGATTGATACAACAGTCGTTTATGTTTATCCAAAAATTCAAGCCTTTGCACTGCCACCTCTACTGCTACTGCCACCGCCACTACCTTTCTTATCGTTACTCATTTTATTATGATTAAGTTGAAGGTTCATAGCCTTCTTCATCTCAGGATCGTCGTAATCCTCCTCGTCATCTTCGTGATTTCCATCGCACAACACCTCCTCGTCCTCAACGTACCCATGAGCATCATCGTCGAACTCACCTACATCCTCAACCTCAGCTTCTTTAGTAGGATGGTTTGATTTTACTGTCTTGGAGGTCATCTTGAATGGATTCTTAAAGTCCTTGAGGCTCGAAAGCTTCAGATCTTTGAACTCTTTCGCCTGCTTCTGTGGTTTCGGAGTTATCTGCTCCTTGACACTACCTTTTTGGGCATTTCCACTACCCTTCTGTTGATCTTTAGAAAGCTCTAGTTGGAGACTTTGCAGCTTATTGGGGAGATTCTGTTTTTTCGACCCATTGGCAGGCCAAAACTGCGCGTGTTTTCCAGCCTTATTGAGCTTTTCTATCAGGATCTCAGGATCCACATTCCCGATCACCGTCACCTTCTTCGCATCCGCATCGATTGTAGACGTGCAAACCCCTTCTATCTTATGAAGCACCTTCTTCACCTTCTTTTGGCATCCTTCACAGCAAAGGTTGTCCACTCGCAGATCACAACTCTGTATCATCAAGTACTTGACGTCGTTGTCTCCTAGACTCATCCTTGCAACTCCAAATCAAATAGAACAATAGGCTGGCGAATTTGACTCCAAGAACACCTCCACGGCTAGGGATATTGATGAGGAATTGCTAAGAAGGAAGAAGAGGACAAGCAAAGAGAGATCTCTGTTTTTAGATTCCTCCTTGCTCGCTCGCTCGCAGTCAGCTGCTACAATACGAGGGGAGGAAGAGAAGACACGCTTATTATATTTGTGTTTGAGGTTGTTGAGCCTTGTTAAAAAAAAAAAGAGTTCAATTCGGACACCGGGTCTCGTTGGTGGTGAAGCCTAATAATAACAATCAAAAACTTATTTCATTTTTGACTTATTGTTTAAACAACATTTAATTCTCTTTTTCACAAATGTGACGCAAACTCTACCATGGCTACCTACAAAAGCTACCTTTTCCTTTTCCTTCATTTAGTTCTTCTAGTAATAGAATGAAAGTAGCTCTAGGCCGAGTAGTTGAATCACCAACCAGATTCTCCCAAGTCTTGTTCTGTAATGTGCCCAAAAATTTTGAATAAATTATGCCGATGATAGTCTTTCTAGTTGATGCTCCTGCCAATTGAGGGTGATATTGATGCACCGCTATACTCCTCATCACTTTTTTCAATATGCTCCTTACTTGTGCATATAAGTTATTCTTTAATTATATTTATATAAAGTCATACTTTTCACAATATAGGTATTATGGTAAGGATACAAGTAATATATATATAAATTATTAAAAATATATTATATGAGTAAATAAATAAATGACCATATTAGTAAATAAATAGTGAATGGGTGTAGATTTCTTTATATCTTAAAATAAAGAAGACTCATCGATGCAATTTCTAACAAGTATATTACTCGATCGGAGGCCTTCGAACTGTTAAATTTACGTGTGTAATAATGTCAATTATAGTATTATTACAACAACTTGTTTGACGTTATATACTGTCAAATTCTTCCTCATTAATGATGTGATTTTTGTTAGAAGAATTGTGGGTATAAGTTTTATGCTTTGATTTTAAATTTTATGCTTGAATTATATTGTGATTGCTGAAAACTTGATTTAGGAAGACCTAGAAATTTAGAACCTTCCATGTGTGACTGTAACGAATTTATTATCAGGGTCTTATGCTTAAGTGGAAGGGTCTCTTGTGCAATTATTTTCCTATGTTTTCTTATCTGATTTAGCAACTAAGTTGCCTAAATTCTAGTTGACCCTACTCAGCTATTTTGCTTTTGATCCCATCTATCCATATGATACAGATTGATCAACTTTTCTAGCTAAATTCATCAATTTTTCGTTTGATTTAGTTCCTAATTTTTCATGACCGAGACTTCTGCCCTAAATTAGTATTTAAAGGTCTTAGAGTGCAACAACTATCTTTCCTTCCCTATTGTCAAATATGAGAGTCATTTAACTATTGGTATCAATAAGGCATGACTTAGGATCCTCTAGGTAGAAATATTGGAAATTTGAATATTGATACCTTATGCAGCACTGGATGTTTAAATTTGATCTTTGTTGCAGCATTGGAAATATCATTTCTTCTAGTTAAGGCTAAGAAGAAGTTTAGAAACTCTCTCCAATTGTTTTCCTATCCTACCCAAATACCAACCCAAGGTGGAAGAAAGACTTTTCTTCCTTTCCCTATAAATCCAAAACTTGGTTAGACAACATAGTCAAATGGTAAGGTTTCTTTTCCTTGGCTTTCATTGATATTATCATCCCTTACTCTTGAATCATAATCAGGGATCGATATCATCGCATACTCAGCATTTTGTGACCTTAGGGTGTTGACCTCAGGAGTCGAATAAGCCCCAAAGTTATTGATATCACACAAATTAGTTGGCATCATTGGGGTGTATCTCCTATTTTACTTCAATCTTATTCCTTTAGCCCTATCTGACAGTCATATGTAAATAGACATCATATACTTTCATATCACAGGAACTATATTATGCAATATAGATCTTCTTCCTTAAAATAGGAAAACCAAAAATCCCATGAATTATAATTGGAATTCGGTATATGTTCCATCATTGTTATTCACTGATCTGTTTTCATCCTCTTCCTACAAATCTTTAGCAGTGATCAATTTTCAGATGTTGACCATTTTCATAATACTAACCATCCTTGAGTTGAGTGTTCTTGGGTGCATTCAAAAAGTGGTATCATCTCTGGCACTAAAGGAACTCAATTTCTTTCCATTGATAGTTAACAAATATTCCTTGGTATATTTCTCTCCCAAATCTTTGTCAGCTTTCAAAATCTTTTTGGTGATACTCTTGACTCTTTCAAGAGAGGTTCCAAATATAATCTAGAACCTCAAGGTATTGAACAATCTAGTAGGGGTTGCAAGTAAACCCAATGAACTCCTAGTGCTGAAAGTTGACATTCTTAGCATGTTAGATTAAGAGAATTGATCTCTTATTCATATACTTGCCTATCCTCAATGTTAATTATTGAAGACCTTGCTATCTAATCTTAGACAAACATGCCTACTGTACCGGACTAATATAGTAGACATAAACCAACCTTGGTTTCCAATTTTGAATTTTCCAAGTGATACTAGAGGATGATCAAATCGGTAAACCTTACCCTTCATTATGGATCCTTACTGTAATTCTCACTTAATAATACCATCCCTCCCTCAAAAACATAACCTTAATTCCCACACCCAACTAAAGAGTGAGCTAAAACCGAAATTAGTGAGGGGTATCAATCATTATAGCCAAGTATCATCAATCTGAAATTTTGCCACCATCAGATTTACCTTATCTCAGAGATTTGATCACCCCGAACTCTCTGAGTGTCCAATTCCTATGAAATTTTGTGAACACCTTCTTCGCTGATGTCAAAATCTACCCTAAAAATTTTAGATTAATCTAACCTCTATGGAGGAAGTTATGACATTTAAAAAAAAAAATCACCAAAACCTGAAAATTTAGTGTACCGAAAATTTGATACTCTTGAATTGAAAACTATATATCTTTCCACTTGAACCTTGTCATGTCTTTGCTAACAACAGAATGTATATTCATTCTCTTCCCTTACCTTGATCTATAATCTCCCAGTTGTGAATCTAAGTGTGATTCTTCATTATAATAAATACTATGGACTTAGGTGAAGAACCAAGCAGAAATTTTCTTGCCTACAGTTTAAACCTTGACAAATTTAGGTTTCTTTATTCCTTTCTCCTAAAAGTTATATACTCTCTGATGAGTAATCTCCCCTAACCACTTAGATCTCTTTCCATTACCCTATAAGAGTATAAATAGATAGAAGTACACTCCAGGAAGGAGTAAAATCTCATGCATAGGGTAATGACATGTTATTGATACTATACTTTCTTGTTGCAATTACAAAATTATTTTCTGATGTGAGTATCACTACTATATCTTCTTATTCAGGTCTATCCTATAAACCTATACATCAAACATCTTAAGTTCATCATGATACACCACATTTTGAGATCACTTAAGAAAGGTTCAATCAATTTTTAGGATCTTCAAGGAATAGTTTCTCCTGTTTCCTTGTTGTTCATTGCATTCTGAAATAGTAGCTATTATCCAGTTCACTATAACGGGATCTTGTATACTTAGCTAAATATCTCCCTTGTTTGGCTAAATGAAGTAATTAGATGTCAATCTCAAATACCAGTTTTGAGGATTGAACTATAGTCTATATCTGTTGACCTTTCTCTGATCTCTTGGACTTATCAACTGAGTTAATAAAATCCAGTGGGAACTTAAGGTATAGGATCTATTGGAAACCCAAGTATCTATTTCTCTACTACCCTTTGAAGTGGGTTTTAAAATTAGTGGTCAGTTATACTTATAATTTATCGTGTGCTGGCTTGATTTGCTAAAGTATCGATTGAAACTTGACACATCCTTCTTTGCTTCCTTGGTCCGTTGATTTTTGACCCTTTAATGCAAAGCCAAACCTTAGGGTGGAAAAAGGACTAAAAGTAAAACCTTCATGAGTTAGTAAGACTACATGATGTGGCGGTGCCGATTATGTCGGACTGAGGTTCCTGATTTACTTCTTGACTGTGATACTATTGTTTAATGAATTCTTTAGTGATTTATTCTTTTGCCTCGCTCATATGGCCATATCTTCCTCTGAAGGGTGGAATCTCAAATTGAGTACCCTTGAGAAAGGATCTGTTTACTTCCAAATATTCTATGTTTGAAAAGTTAATTGCATGGCTTCTCAAAATGATTCTGAGTCAACTGATTTATTTGGGATGCTTAATTCAAATTGCTCCAGCTGAATTGTCTTTGCTATTCTTTTTTAGTTATTATTTGAATGCAACCGTTGAAATTATTTAGAGACATTTAGATTAACCAATTGGTATTTCTTATTCCATTGAGTGCTAATGTAAAACCACAAAAAAAAAAATTATAAATAAAAACAAAAAAACTAAAGTGGGCAACTTAGAAAGTTGCCACCCTCTCTGTGCCCGATCCCCTCCACATGAGGGTTAACAAAAGGAGAAAAAACCCCTTTGCCAAACCATCACAGAGGACCTCCCCCACCCTCTCTGCCGATGCCCCCTTCTCCCCTCCCTCTTCTTCCCTCTCCTCTCCACTTTCCCCTCGCTATGTTTGTTTCCTCTCCAAAAGAGGGGTTGACAAAAAGGGGCAGAAGCCTCTCTGATAAGCCCTCACAGAGGATCCTTTCAGACCCCTCTCTGCCGAAGACAACAGAGGGTGCCACCTCCACTCCCAAGCCTCCCATCCTCACCACCTCTCTCCTCTCCTCTCCTCCCCATCTCCTCACGCCATCAAAGGACCAGTAAGGAGCCGAACCTGCAGCATCTTTGGAAATTGGGGCAAGGGAGCAAAGCGTCATTGATCCGAGGCGACGTGAGGCCGAGGAGCGAACGTGAAGCGTAGGAGCGAACGGGAAGATGGGAGGGCACCGACGAAGCTCCGACCAAGTCGGATTTCGTCTCTAGGTTGGTTCCCTCATTTCTCCCTTTCTATTCTGACTAAGAAAAAAATCCAATGCATTGGGGTTTGGGTAGCTTAATTCATAAAGGAATGTTGTATCAGTGCGATTGCTTGTTAAATTAATTACCTTGGTATTATTCGATGAAATTGCATGCATGCGTAATTAGGTGTGCATGATGTTATTAAAATGTACAATAAAAATTTCCTTGAATGCGTAGTTCTCAACTTTTAGTGGTGGATAGGTTGCTAGCACGTCTGGCAGCAACCAATAGGATTGCATTGACGTAATGTTGTTGTTGGGTTTGTTAATATTATTTCCCCTATTCTATGATAGCTATGTTGGTGTTATGATTCTTTTACAAGTGAGGTTGCCAGGGCATCTCGTTGTTGTGTTATTATAATGTTTTAGTAGTATTACTTTTCTGTACATAGTACACGTGGTATTGCCGAAGGAAAACTTTGAGGTTTTTTTTAAGGGGTTCATTATAATGGTTAAGACCATTCTTTCTTGTTGATATTGGGTTGTGCTAAATTGATTTTATTGGAACTATGTAAGATATGGTCAAATTAAAATTAGAGATCTCCTTCCTTATGTAGTTATTTTAAAATTATTTTATTGCATGGTCTGATAAAATATATTAAATTGGTATGAAATATATTGTAGAAATAAATATGCACGTGCTTAGTTTTTATCTGAAATCATTTGAGATGCAATTCCCTTTAGCTAGAATGCTTCCTTCAAGGACATTAGAGAACTCCTCTTCATTTATCCAAACCACCCTACATGATTAGGGTGGGTCATAGGAAAGGGAAGGGTAGCATATAATTAAACAAAAAAAAGAGGGTAGAAAGTAATCCTTGTTTATGATTATAGGAGCACTCTTAAATCTCCATCAACGGTGATACACACAACACGGCAAGCCCGTGAAATTTATGTTAAGCTAACTTAAAGGATTCAGGTGAGTTGTTATTTCCGCTAGTTTACAGCCGCTGCAGTAGAGCTCCCAAGTGGGCAGTTGTCATTAAACATTTTATACTGTCCGTGATGTGCATTTTATTGTTATCTTATATGATATAAATTAGTTGCAATGACATGTTATATGTTACGTTTCCTCATATGCTTGTGTTCTATAATTTTAAAGGTGTATGACACTAGGAAGAACCTAGAATACATAGTGACATATGAATATACTAGGTGACAAATAAAACTAGTTAGGTGACATATCTTACATGATAACCTAAACTAGTTTGGACACCTAGAGACATAGACCTGAACTTCCTAGGGACATAAAACTCTAGGAATCATATAGGTCTATATAACAATGTATTTCTCTCGCAAATGGTAGACAACATTTGTGTTAGTCTAAAGAGGGGTAGCGGAGGTGTCACCCGACCCATCCTTTAGCGTTCGGTGAGTACCAACAAGGGGGTTCTCACCAACGGTCAGATATCCACATGGCATGTATTCGAAACTAAGGTGTTGGGAGTCGGAGAGCTCACTTCAGCCGCTATACCTGAGGACTAAGGTGTCTGTTAACGCTGACATACTCCAACTGAGTCCTGCAGGCTTGGGGGGTAGTCCGGACAATCAGAGTTATACATATGTATTGGATCCGACAGGTCAGGCCGAGAGTATACTTGTCAGTCGGTGACCCTGCTATAAAGCAGAAGTGTAGCACTACACGGTATCTCGTATCCTAGGGTCTATGGGAGACGTACGATACGATAGTCTCGGAGCGCGGTCCGGGTAAATGGCTCGCGAGACTGGAAGGAGAAGGAACCGCGGTCACCCGCCTCCTCTGCCAACGTCGGTGCAACTGGCCTAGGCAGAGATTTAGTCTGGCACCGGCGGGCTTGTGGTAGTCCCCGGCCAGGGCTTACCTTAAGCATAGGCAGGCAGCCCTAGGAGTTAGTATGGAAAATTAGAAACTTAGAAATCTTTAGACACAGACACATATTTAGACTTTTAGTATCTAATTGATTATTTACGTGCATGCTTCCTTTCATTGTTAAATTATGATTTAATATTAATATACTTGCTACTCATTCGGACATGTATTGTTAGCCCATTCTTTTGCTTGGAGAAGTTTCTGTCTATAGGCACTAAGTCACAAGACTTAGCGCATACAAATTTTCCCTCGCGCATAGGTATTTAGAACATCGCTTAGATATGGTGAGGAACGATGGGTAGCGGAAGTGAACGCTATAGGACATTAATAATCGATTAGTCGGTACGATGTGTAAAACACATAATGTAAACGGACTGTATCAACTTTTTATATATCCTGTAAACAAATTGTAATTCGAGTTAGTAGACATAACTATAGAAATTTTTATTTATGTTGGAATTATATGATATTGTTAGCCTTGTATGGGTGAGACACTACTCATACGGCGGTTGTCAAGTGCACGACAGAGGGTCGGGGCGTGACAATTAAAGTGGTATTAGAGCCAGGTTCCAAAATATCTAGGATTGAATTTAGGAAGGTTGATAATTATAAACATAACCCCCTGATACAGTCCATAGGTAAACATTAGGCAAACGGGGGTGAGAGTGACAAGGGGTTAGGAATATGATTTCCGTGATTGAATTGATTTCCATTTTACCTCTCTACACTTTCATGTTTGATAAGTTGGTTGCTACAATTTATTTAGCTACTTTTGGTGATTTTGATTAATTACTTATTTGCCATTGAGATATTTAAGTTCACTGCTTTTATAGTTTTTTTTTTCTAGCCTCTACCTTAAATTCTTCCTCCTAGACTTTAGCATATGATTGGACAAATAGGAGGGTAATAAATAATAGTAGACACTCGTACAAAAAGCATGCTCGATTAGAATTTCATCGAAGTCTTAGCTTGGTGTAGATGGCAGGGAAAGCGAAGTCAAAAGGAGCCTAGTCAGGGGCGACCTAGACAGAGAAACGGGGGCGAGGAAGACCTCGTAAAAACCCGGGAGAACAATCATCCACTGCTGCTGGGCCCATGCATCCCTTCTAGGTTCAGCCAGGGCAGCGGGCGCTGCTGGTACTACCAGTGCAGCAAGCGCCACCAGTGTCAGTGCTGGAACCTGCACCCATGGAACCAACGGCAGAAGCTCAGCTACAAGCACCCCCTGCACCAGTCATTGGACCTGAACAATCGGTAGTACAAGGGGAGTCTGAGGCTGGCCCCACAACTTCAACATCACGTGCTAGCAGTAGACAACAGGATCTCAGGGATGCGATGAGGGCAATGATGCGAGAGGTGATTGGTGAATTTATGCCGTGGTTTCAACGACAGCCACCGACGTCAGTTGCAGTGCCTGCAGCCCCATCGGCATAGGCACCAGCACCAGCGGAGGCCAAACCAGAGCCACATCCAGAAGTCCCACCAACAGTGACACCGGTACAGACCCCACTGCCGGCGGCACCAGTATTGCCCACTCCAGTGGCGTATCAGGCAACTCCTAGTGGTGGCATAGCCACCACAACTACTATTGAGTGTAGGGTCCACAATCATACCGGACAAGTAGCAGCCTGGCTCCGAGATACAGGGCGGTTGGGTTGCCATGAGTTTTCTGGATCTTCTAACGCGTAGGAGGCCCATATGTGGCTTGAAAATTTGAGCCAAGTCATTGAGGAGCTAGGCATTCCCGACAGCGGAAGAGTCAGTGTGGCCCATCATCTACTGACAGGAGATGCTAGGATTTGGTGGAATGCACTAAGGGCCAGAATAGACACTGCAATCACGTGGGTTGTATTCACGGAAGAGTTCAACACAGAGTATCACACAGAGCTGCAACATAATGATAATA
Source organism: Thalia dealbata (assembly GCA_030544415.1). Taxonomy (NCBI): domain Eukaryota; kingdom Viridiplantae; phylum Streptophyta; class Magnoliopsida; order Zingiberales; family Marantaceae; genus Thalia; species Thalia dealbata. The sequence goes on along the minus strand of CM060454.1, from coordinate 29,170,175 downwards.
TACCAGAGTTCCTTGACTGTAAGCAAAATGGGAGGTCGGTGAAAGAGTACTCGATTGAATTTAGTCGGTTGTCCGCTCTTGTTCCTGAGGTGGTACACTCTGAAGCATACTATTGCAAGAGGTTCAAGTAGGGGTTGGACTTGGCCATCTGCTCACGAATAACTCATACTAAGATTTCAAACTTTAGAGAGATTGCTAATGAGGCTATTGAGGAGGAGCGGGTAGTACAAGAATTGAGGGAAAAGAGCGAAGGTAAGAAGAGGAAGCGACAGGCCTCTCAGAACAGTCGTAATCAGTAGAAATCGAGGCTAGTACCCACACCTTCAGGCACTATCAGCTCCCCTGTCACGCCGTCGGTGCGAGGTATAGCTTACCAGTCTGCACCGAGTCATTCAAGGCCACCTCCTGGCGGACCAACTCCTACCCCCATGATGTCGGCAAATCCTCCTCCAGTTTGCCGCCATTGTACTCGAGTGCACACAGGACCGTGCCGAAGTGTTACCTACTATCAGTGTGGCCAGACAGGGCATATTCGTCCCAACTGCCCACAATTGAGAAACCAGACAGCATCACAACAACCAGCGTCTGGATGTGCTAATAGAGGTCGTTCTACTACCCCAGCTCTTCGTACCGCATCCACCGCAGCACTGAGTAGACCACCATCACCCAACTAGTGTGATCTCGATGGTAATAGCCAGAAAATTCCTACAAAAGGGTTGTCATGGGTACCTCGCGCATGTTATTGATACAAGACAGAAGGAGGCCAAGCTGGAAGATATTCCGGTGGTTAGGGAATTTCTAGATGTATTTTCCAAGGACTTGCTAGGATTACCTCCAGCAAGGGCGGTAGACTTCTGCATCAACTTGGCGCTTGGGACACTTCCAATCTCCAAGCCACCCTATAGAATGGCACCAGCAGAGTTAAAGGAATTGAAGACACAATTGCAGGATCTAGTGGATAAGGGATTCATCCGCCCCAGTGTGTCCCCCTGGGGAGCACCGGTACTATTCGTCAAGAAAAAGGATGGGACTATGTGAATGTGTATCGACTACCGCCAACTGAACGGGGTCACTATACAAAATCAATATCCACTAAGTTGAATTGACGATTTATTCGATCAATTGCAAGGTGCAAAAGTATTCTCAAAGATAGACCTACGGTTAGGATATCACCAACTCAGAATCAGAGATGAAGACATACCAAAAACTGCATTCAGGACTCGCTATGGACACTATGAGTTTCTAGTTATGTCCTTTGGACTCACTAATGCACCAGCAGCATTCATGGATCTGATGCACCGAGTGTTTCTCGAGTACTTAGATAAGTTTGTCATTGCCTTCATAGACGACATACTTATCTACTCGGGGAATAGTGAGGAGAATGCTCATCACCTTAGATCTGCACTACAACTGCTTAGAGGAAACCAGCTATATGTAAAATTCTCTAAGTGTGAATTTTGGCTAAACCAAGTAGGCTTCCTCAGACACATTGTGAGTAACGAGGGAATTCAGGTAGACCCAGCCAAGATTGAAGCGGTCACTAAATGGGAGCAGCCAAGAAATGCGACAGAGGTGCATAGTTTCCTCGGGCTAGCGGGGTACTATAGGCATTTTGTTCAGAATTTCTCGCTCATTGCAGCCCCAATGACTAAGCTAACGAGGAAGGATGCAAAGTTCCAGTGGACCCAAGCATACGAGGACAGCTTCCAAGAACTAAAGACTCGGTTAACCACTACCGGTCCTTACTCTTCCAGTTAGTGGTTCCGAATATGTCGTATTTAGTGATGCCTCGAAGCAAGGCCTTGGGTGTGTACTGATGCAGAATGGGAGAGTAGTTGCCTATGCATCCCAGTAGTTGAAGAAGCATGAGACGAATTACCCTACCCAAGATCTAGAGTTAGCAGCTATAGTCCTTGCCTTGACGATATGAAGACATTATTTATATGGGGAGCGATGTCACATATACACCAACCACAAAAGTCTACAATATCTGTTAACTCAAAAGGAGTTAAACCTACGGTAGAGGAGATGGTTGGAACTAATCAAAAATTACGACCTAGTAATCAACTATCACCCGAGCAAAGCCAACATAGTAGCGGACGCACTCAGTAGAGAATCTACTACCACGTTGTCTTACATTCGGGAGTCCTATCTTTCGCTACTGTGAAACCTCCAAGCCTTGGGTACGAAGTTAAAACCTAGAGCTCATGGAGGCTTACTAGCACAATTTATAATAAGACCTACTTTGGGAGACAGTCTAGTAGAGAAACAGAAGTCCGACCCAAAGTTGAACGTCCGGATACAGAAAGTGCAGAGTGGCCAAGGAGAGGAATACAGCTTGAGGAATGATGGGGCGTTGCTATTAAGAGACAGACTTTGCATACCGTACGATGCCGACCTTCGGCAGCAGATCCTTGAGGAGGTCCACAGCTCAGCTTACGCGATGCATCCAGGAAGTACGAAAATGTATCATACAATTCACCAAACTTACTAGTGGGCAGGTATGAAATGGGATATAGCCGAGTTTATCTCCAGATGTTTGATCTGTCAGCAGGTTAAAGCTGAACACCAGAGGCCAGTCAGTACACCTCAGCCATTACCGATACCAGAATGGAAGTGAGAGCATATCACTATGGACTTTGTCGTCGGCTTCCCACGTACCCAACGAAAACATGATGCAATTTGGGTGGTGGTTCACCGACTTACTAAGTCAGCCCACTTTCTTCCCATAGCAGCCACTTATACCTTGGACAGACTCGCCAAGCTGTATATCAGTGAGATAGTACATTTACACGGAGTTCTGGTATCTATTTTTTCAGACAGGGATCCTAGGTTCACTTCAAGATTTTGGCCTAAATTTCAGAGAAAGCTGGGGACATCACTAAAATTTAGCACAGCCTTTCACCCTCAGACAGATAGACAATCTGAGAGCGCACCATCCAGACCCTGGAGGATATGTTGAGAGAGTGCGTATTAGAATTCTTCGAAAGCTGGGATACTCACCTACTGCTGATAGAGTTTGCCTACAACAATAGCTATCAGGCCAGTATAAGAATGGCACCTTACGAAGCACTATACGACAGGCAGTGCAGGACACCCATCTGCTAGAATGTAGATGGTGAACGACAGTTAGCAGGGACCGAGTTAGTCGACCAGACGGTGGAGAAGATCCGAGTCATTAGAGATCGAATCAAAACTGCGCAAGATAGACAAAAGAGTTATGGAGATAATCGCCGCAGGCCTTTAGAGTTTCAGGTTGGCAAAAAGGGGCAGAAGCCTCTCTGATAAGCCCTCACAAAGGATCCTTTCGGACCCCTCTCTGCCGAAGACAACAGAGGGTGCCACCTCCACTCCCAAGACTCCCATCCTCACCACCTCTCTCCTCTCCTCTCCTCCCCATCTCCTCACGCCATCAAAGGACCAGTAGGGAGCCGAACCTGCAGCATCTTTGGAAATTGGGGCAAGGGAGCAGAGCGTCATTGATCCGAGGCGACATGAGGCCGAGGAGCGAACGTGAAGCGTAGGAGCGAACGGGAAGACGGGAGGGCACCGACGAAGCTCCGACCAAGTCGGATTTCGTCTCTAGGTTGGTTCCCGCATTTCTCCCTTTCGATTCTGACTAAGAAAAAAATCCAATGCATTGGGGTTTGGGTAGCTTAATTCATAAAGGAATTTTGTATCAGTGCAATTGCTTGTTAAATTAATTACCTTGGTATTATTCGATGAAATTGCACGCATGCGTAATTAGGTGTGAATTATGCTGTTAAAATATACAATAAAAATTCCCTTGAATGTTATGTCCACTGTGCCTAGACACTACTGTTCACACATTTAGGTTGGTGGTTTATGGTTTTTGATTATGATGACTGGAAAAAAAAATATGCTTTACTGTTTTACTGATGTTGTTAGTTAAGGCACACTGTTTTACTGTTGGAAACTTGTTTCGTGACGAAGTTGATTTTCCTACAATATAACCATACATCTAACGTACATAATTGATGGATTCTAACTCTTGTGAAATTATTTCGGTGATTTAAGTTCTCAACTTTTAGTGGTGGAAAGGTTGCTAGCGCGTTTGGCAGCAACCAATAGGATTGCATTGACGTAATGTTGTTGTTGGGTTTGTTAATATTATTTCCCCTATTCTATGACAACTATGTTGGTGTTATGATTCTTTTACAAGTGAGGTTGTCAGGGCATCTCGTTGTTGTGTTATTATAATATTTTAGTAGTATTACTTTTCTGTACATAGTACACGTGGTATTGCCGAAGGAAAACTTCGAGGTTTTTTTTAAGGGGTTCATTATTATGGTTAAGATCATTCTTTCTTGTTGATATTGGGTTGTGCTAAATTGATTTTATTGGAACTATGTAAGATACGGTCAAATTAAAAGTAGAGATCTCCTTCCTTACCAAGGCAATTAATTATGTAGTTATTTCAAAATTCTTTTATTGCACGATCTAATAAAATATATTAAATTGGTATGAAATATATTGTAGAAATGAATGTGCATATGCTTAGTTATTATCTGAAATCATTTGAGATGCAATTCCCTTTAGCTAGAATGTTTCCTTCAAGGATATTAGAGAACTCCTCTTCATTTACCCAAACCACCCTACATGATTAGGGTGGGTCATAGGAAAGGGAAGGGTAGCATATAATTAAACAAAAAAAAAAGGTAGAAAGTAAACCTTGTTTATGATTGTAGGAGCACTCTTAAATCTGCATCAACGGTGATACACAAAACACGGCAAGCCCGTGAAATTTCTGTTAAGCTAACTTAAAGGATTCAGGTGCGTTGTTATTTCGGCTAGTTTACAGCCGCTGCAGTAGAGCTCCCAAGTGGGCAGTTGTCATTAAACTTTTTATACTGTCCGTGATGTGCATTTTATTGCTATCTTATATGATATGAATTAGTTGCAATGACATATTATATGTTATGTTTCCTCATATGCTTGTGTTCTACAATTCTAAAGGTGTATGACACTAGGATGAACCTAGAACACATAGCGACATAAGAAGATACTAGGTGACAAACAAAACTAGTTAGGGGACATATCTTATATGATAACCTAAACTAGTTTGGACACCTAGAGACATAGACGGAAACTGTCCTTCCCCTTCGCGGTGAGGAGTCGAGCATTGAGTCGACTCCAAAGGGTGTCGATATCCACCGGTGGCTACGGCGAGGAGGCGAGAAAGGGGCGGAGAACATGGAAGGGGCGGCGGAACAGGGGAGCGAGCGACTCTTCCCCTGTTCCCGTCCAAGTCACCGACAAGGAGCACAATGAACGCACCTCCCTCCACAAAGAGGTTACCGGAAGCAATTCAATATAAAAGAAATGAAATCGTAACGACGGAAGTGGCGTGGGAGGTCGGAATCCGGCGTTGGTCGATGTTCGGCGATGGATAGAGCACCCCTCTATCCGCAGTGGTTCCGCCGGTGAAGAAGGAGCGGAGATCGGTCCTTCCACCCCGGAAGAGTGGCTGGTGGGTCGAGGGAGTAGACGAGAGGCCGCATGCTACGTTCTGGCGAGTGGACGGTGGGCAACGGCGGCTAATGCGGCGGCGGTGCAGCGGGGCTTCAAGCGAAGGTGAGGAGGCGGATCATGCAGGCGCATGTGCGGCGCGCGTGCGACGGCTCGGTTCGTCCGGTCCGGTCCGGTTCATCCGGACTGGTTCAGCTACGGTTCAAGCGTCGGATTAGTGCGGCTCAATGTTTCTATAGCTTTGTTGGTAAGTTTGGAGCTCGTAGGAATTTATTTATAATTTTTATCGAATTTTAGGTTCAATTTCCGAATTATTTTATATTGGGTTCAAGGGTTTGAGCGTATATTGATATCAGAAAAATCTGAAATAATTTGAAATGCTAGATTATGCTTAGATATAATTTTCACGATTTAATTAGAATTTTTCCAAACTGTTAAATTAGAGTTTAGATTTAGTTATGGTGATTTCGGTTTATCCAGGTCTTAAATGAATTATTTGTATGATATTTACATGAAAGAATATTTTAGTAGGTGTTATTATGTTTGATTTATACTAAACATAATTAAAATTATTTAACTATAATTTTTACAGAATTTATAAATTTTATGCTGTGGTTAAATTGGATAATTAGGTTAGTTGGATTTTCTGATTGATGAAATTGAGAAAATTGTGATTTAAAATATTTATTGGTGGTAATTGAATTTTTACAGATTATTAAAAATTATTTTTAGATTAATTAAGGTGGTATAATTGATCTATATGATTAATTAAGGTGGTATAATTGATTTAAATTGTTAGAATAATATATTTGTGCAAATAGGTATTCAATTTATGATCTTATGGTATAGTTTAAATATAAACAAATTTTATGGGTGTAGCTAAGGTTGATTTGATGTATGTTTGTAGTGGTTGTGATTATTTAAGATTACTAAATTATTTAATTGACTTAAAGGTAATTAAATAAAATTTGGTGTGAGGGTTGTTAGGGAGATTGTAGAGCTGTGTTATTCATGCATGCTTGTTTGCTTATATTTAATTTATTTTAGAAGATTGTGTTGCTGTGCTGTTGCTTGACAAATCACAGCCAAGCTGTGATTTGTGTTGAAGTAAAAAGGAATTGCTTTGCTTGATTGACTGATTGCTTGCTTGCTTAAAGAATCACGGCCAAGCTGTGAATCTTGTTTAAAGATCTTCCTTGAGACTTAGGTGAGGACTTATGGTTTCAAATTTATTTTGGCCTACTACAGATGTTGAGTCCTAAGGGTCGTTGTTACATATTGTCCATGCTGATGAGTTGAATGTCTGCTTGTTGCATATTCTAATGGCATGTGTGATTTGATAGTTGTTGATAGATTTTACTATGAAAAGATACATGATGCTATTATATGCATGTTATATATGATTGTTATCATATTATGTTGGATATTAATATGTTCATGTTCTGCTATAGATGTAGAGACATTTAGCAGGAACATAGAACATGGAGACATGAGATAAAAACTAGAGACACTTTAGGTTCATGCTATGATTAAAACCTAGAGTAATCTAAATTGATGCATAACTAAGAACTTTGGACATCTTAGGGTTATGATAACCTAGGAGAGGATGTTAAGTTCTTAGAATGGGATGTGACAACACGTGGTGATGAGCCATGTGCTAGCAATGGTATGCTTGCTTGGTTGTATTGGATTTATTTTAGGAGATTGTGTTTGCGGTGTTATTGCTTGACAAATCACAGCCAAGCTGTGATTTGTGTTGAAGTAGAAAGGAATTGCTTTGCTTGATTGATTGTTTGCTTTCTTTAAGAATCACGGCCAAGCCGTGATTCTTATTAAAAATCTTCTATAAGACTCAGGTGATGACTTATGGTTTCAAAATTTATTTTTGCCTACTACAGATGCTGAGTCCTAAGGGTTGTTGTTACATATTGTATATGCTGATGAGTTGAATATCTGCTTGTAGCATATTCTAATGGTGTGTGTGTTTTGATAATTGTTGATAGATTTTGCTATGAAAAATGTATATGATGCTATTATATGCATGCTATGTATGATTGTTCTCATGTTATGTTGAACATTGATATGTTCATGTTATGCTATAGATGTAGAGACATTTAGCAGAAACATAGAAAATGGAGACATGAGAAAAAAACTAGAGACTCTTAGGTTCATGCTATGATTAAAACCTAGAGTGATCTCAGTTGACAGATGAATTAAATTATCGGTGACGTCTATCGTATTTATTGCAACTTGGTCTCATTATTCGTAGTGGTGATTATGTTGTTTGTCGCATTGTAATAAATAAGAATGGATGTCATGATATGGATTATTTTGATGCATTGGTGTAAAAAGATAATTGCTAATATAATTGAAGTTTGTTGATACGAGGGATGCTATTTTCAGTAGTAAGTTGGATGTTGATTTACGATAGGTGTGATACTGATACATGTTCTTGGGAAGATTGATACAACAGTCGTTTATGTTTATCCAAAAATTCAAGCCTTTGCACTGCCACCTCTACTGCTACTGCCACCGCCACTGCCTTTCTTATCGTTACTCATTTTATTATGATTAAGTTGAAGGTTCATAGCCTTCTTCATCTTAGGATCATCGTAATCCTCCTCATCATCTTCGTGATTTCCATCGCACAATACCTCCTCGTCCTCAACGTACCCATGAGCATCATCGTCGAACTCACCTACATCCTCAACCTCAGCTTCTTTAGTAGGATGGTTTGATTTTACTGTCTTGGAGGTCATCTTGAATGGATTCTTAAAGTCCGTGAGGCTCGAAAGCTTCAGATCTTTGAACTCTTTCGCCTGCTTCTGTGGTTGCGGAGTTATCTGCTCCATGACACTACCCTTTTAGGCATTTCCACTACCCTTCTGCTGATCTTTAAAAAGCTCTAGTTGGAGACTTTGCAGCTTATTGGGGAGATTCTGTTTTTTCGACCCATTGGCAGACCAAAACTGCGCGTGTTTCCCACCCTTGTTGAGCTTTTCTATTAGGATCTCAGGATCCATATTCTCGATCACCGTCACCTTCTTCGCATCTGCATCGATTGTAGACGTGCAAACCCCTTCTATCTTATGAAGCACCTTCTTCACCTTCTTTTGGCATCCTTCACAGCAAAGGTTGTCCACTCGTAGATCACAACTCTGTATCTTCAAGTACTTGACGTCATTGTCTCCTAGACTCATCCTTGCAACTCCAAATCAAATAGAATAATAGGATGGCAAATTTGACTCCAAGAACACCTCCACGGCTAGGGATATTGATGAGGAATTACTAAGAAGGAAGAAGAGGACAGGCAAAGAGAGATCTCTGTTTTTAGATTCCTCCTTGCTCGCTCGCTCGCAGTCAGCTGCTACAATGCGATGGGAGGAAGAGAAGACACGCTTATTATATTTGTCTTTGAGGTTGTTGAGCCTTGTTAAAAAAAAATGAGTTCAATTAGGACACCAGGTCTCGTTGGTGGTGAAGCCTAATAATAACAATAAAAAACTTATTACATTTTTGACTTATTGTTTAAACAACATTTAGTTCTCCTTTTCCCAAATGTGACGCAAACTCTACCACGGCCACCTACAAAAGCTACCTTTTCCTTTTCCTTCATTTAGTTCTTCTAGCATTAGAATGAAAGTAGCTCTAGGCCGAATAGTTGAATCACCAACCAGACTCTCCCAAGTCTTCTTCTGTAATGTGCCCAAAAGCTTTGAATAAATTATGCCGATGATAGTCTTTCTAGTTAATGCTCTTGCCAATTGAGGGTGACATTAATGCACCGCTATACTCCTTATCACTTTTTTCAATATGCACCTTACTTGTGCATATAAGTTGTTCTTTCATTATACTTATATAAAGTCATACTTTTTATATTATAGGTATTATGGTAAGCATACAAGTAATATATAAAAAAATTATTAAAAATATATTATATGAGTAAATAAATAAATGACCGTATTAGTAAATAAATAGTGAATGGGTGTAGATTTCTTTATATCTGAAAATAAAGAAGACTCATCGATGTAATTTCTGACAAGTATATTACTCGATCGGAGGCCTTCGAACTGTTATATTTACGTGTGTAATAATGTCAATTATTGTATTATTACAACAACTTGTTTGACGGTATATACTGCCAAATTCTTCCTCATTAACGATGTCATTTTCGTTAGAAGAATTGTGGGAATAAGTTTTATTTTAATACCGGTCGAGTATGTACGATTTTGGTTTGTGAGGTTATTAGGTGAATTATGAATGTGGAATACATTACAATCAGGTCGGTTATCTGATTCTCTAGTCTACACAGAATAGTGTCAGGCTTTTGGTTGTTTTGTCCGTTTAATGTGTGTGTCGTTTTAATTGGTCTAAGGTTGTGAAATAGAAACGATAGGTTGCGAAGACGATTGTTTTCGATTAAGAATTTTCTTTCTTTTCATGCGCGTACTATTGTTCCGTTTCGCATCTCCATTGTGGTAGATGGGAGGTTGAACATGTGATTTGAGTAAGTTAGATGAAGTTGTTGTGTTTAATAAATTGCTGCTATACGGTTGACAGATGTATTAAATTATCGGGGATGTCTATCGTACTTATTGCAACTTGTTCTCATTATTCGTACTGGTGATTATGTTGTTTGTCGCATTGTAATAAATAAGAATGGATGTCATGATATGGATTATTTTGATGCATAGGTGTAATAAGATAATTGCTAATATAATTGAAGTTCTTGATACGAGGGATGCTATTTTCAGTAGTAACTTGGATGTTGATTTACGACAGGTGTGATACTGATACATGTTCTTGGGAAGATTGATACAACAGTCGTTTATGTTTATCCAAAAATTCAAGCCTTTGCACTGCCACCTCTACTGCTACTGCCAACGCCACTGCCTTTCTTATCGTTACTCATTTTATTATAATTAAGTTGAAGGTTCATAGCCTTCTTCATCTTAGGATCGTCGTAATCCTCCTCGTCATCTTCGTGATTTCCATCGCACAACACCTCTTCGTCCTCAACGTACCCAAGAGCATCGTCGTCGAACTCACCTACATCCTCAACCTCAACTTCTTTAGTTGGATGGTTTGATTTTACTGTCTTGGAGGTCATCTTGAATGGATTCTTAAAGTCCTTGAGGCTCGAAAGCTTCAGATCTTTGAACCCTTTCGCAAGCTTCTGTGGTTGCGGAGTTATCTGTTCTTTGCCACTACCCTTTTGGGCATTTCCACTACCGTTCTGCTGATCTTTAGAAAGCTCAAGTTGGAGACTTTGCAGCTTATTGGGGAGATTCTGTTTTTTCGACTCATTGGCAGACCAAAACTGCGCGTGTTTCCCAGCCTTGTTGAGCTTTTCTATCAGGATCTCAGGATCCACATTCCCGATCACCGTCACCTTCTTCGCATCCTCATCGATTGTAGACGTGCAAACCCCTTCTATCTTATGAAGCACCTTCTTCACCTTCTTTTGGCATCCTTCACAGCTAAGGTTGTCCACTCGCAGATCACAACTCTGTATCTTCAAGTACTTGACGTCGTTGTCTCCTAGACTCATCCTTGCAACTCCAAATCAAATAGAACAATAGGCTGGCGAATTTGACTCCAAGAACACCTCCACGACTAGGGATATTGATGAGGAATTGCTAAGAAGGAAGAAGAGGACAAGCAAAGAGAGATCTCTATTTTTAGATTCCTCCTTGCTCGCTCGCTCGCAGTCAGCTGCTACAATGCGAGGGGAGGAAGAGAAGACGCGCTTATTATATTTGTCTTTGAGGTTGTTGAGCCTTGTTAAAAAAAAAATGAGTTCAATTAGGACACCGGGTCTCGTTGGTGGTGAAGCCTAATAATAACAATCAAAAACTTATTTCATTTTTGACTTATTGTTTAAACAACATTTAGTTCTCCTTTTCCCAAATGTGACGCAAACTCTACCATGGCCACCTAAAAAAGCTACCTTTTCCTTTTCCTTCATTTAGTCCTTCTAGCAATAGAATGAAAGTAGCTCTAGGCCGAGTAGTTGAATCACCAACCAGACTCTCCCAAGTCTTCTTCTGTAATGGGCCCAAAAGCTTTGAATAAATTATGCCGATGATAGTCTTTCTAGTTGATGCTCCTGCCAATTGAGGGTGACATTGATGCACCGCTATACTCCTTATCAATTTTTTTAATATGCACCTTACTTGTGCATATAAGTTGTTCTTTAATTATATTTATATAAAGTCATACTTTTTACAATATAGGTATTATGGTAAGGATACAAGTAATATATAAAAAAATTATTAAAAATATATTATATGAGTAAATAAATAGATGACCGTATTAGTAAATAAATAGTGAATGGGTGTAGATTTCTTTATAGCTTAAAATAAAGATGACTCATCGATGCAATTTCTGACAAGTATATTACTCGATCGGAGGCCTTCGAACTGTTAAATTTACGTGTGTAATAATGTCAATTATAGTATTATTACAACAACTTGTTTGACGGTATATACTGCCAAATTCTTCCTTATTAATGATGTGATTTTCGTTAGAAGAATTATGGGAATAAGTTTTATTTTAATACCGGTCGAGTATGTACGATTTTGGTTTGTGAGGTTATAAATGTGGAATACATTACAATCAGGTCGATTATCTGATTCTCTAGTCTACACAGAATAGTGTCAGGCTTTTTGTGGTTTTGTCCGTTTAATGTGTGTGTCGTTTTAATTGGTCTAAGGTTGTGAAATAGAAACGATAGGTTGCGAAGACGATTGTTTTCGATTAAGAATTTTCTTTCTTTTCATGCGCGTACTATTGTTCCGTTTCGCATCTCCATTGTGGTGGATGGGAGGTTGAACATGTGATTTGAGTAAGTTAGATGAAGTTGTTGTGTTTAATAAATTGCTGCTATACGGTTGACAGATGTATTAAATTATCGGGGATGTCTATCGTACTTATTGCAACTTGTTCTCATTATTCGTAGTGGTGATTATGTTGTTTGTCGCATTGTAATAAATAAGAATGGATGTCATGATATGGATTATTTTGATGCATTGGTGTAATAAGATAATTGCTAATATAATTGAAGTTTGTTGATACGAGGGATGTTATTTTCAGTAGTAAGTTGGATGTTGATTTACGATAGGTGTGATACTGATACATGTTCTTGGGAAGATTGATACAACAGTCGTTTATGTTTATCCAAAAATTCAAGCCTTTGCACTGCCACCTCTACTGCTACTGCCACCGCCACTGCCTTTCTTATAGTTACTCATTTTATTATAATTAAGTTGAAAGTTCATAGCCTTCTTCATCTTAGGATCGTCGTAATCCTCCTCGTCATCTTCGTGATTTCCATCGTACAACACCTCTTCGTCCTCAACGTACCCAAGAGCATCATCGTCCAACTCACCTACATCCTCAACCTCAGCTTCTTTAGTTGGATGGTTTGATTTTACTGTCTTGGAGGTCATCTTGAATGGATTCTTAAAGTCCTTGAGGCTCGAAAGCTTCAGATCTTTGAACCCTTTCGCTAGCTTCTGTGGTTGCGGAGTTATCTGCTCTTTGCCACTACCCTTTTGGGCATTTCCACTACCGTTCTGCTGATCTTTAGAAAGCTCTAGTTGGAGACTTTGCAGCTTATTGGGGAGATTCTGTTTTTTCGACCCATTGGCAGACCAAAACTGCGCGTGTTTCCCAGCCTTGTGGAGCTTTTCTATCAGGATCTCAGGATCCACATTCCCGATCACCGTCACCTTCTTCGCATCCGCATCGATTGTAGACGTGAAAACCCCTTCTATCTTATGAAGCACCTTCTTCACCTTCTTTTGGCATCCTTCACAGCAAAGGTTGTCCACTCGCAGATCACAACTCTGTATCTTCAAGTACTTGACGTCGTTGTCTCCTAGACTCATCCTTGCAACTCCAAATCAAATAGAACAATAGGCTGGCGAATTTGACTCCAAGAACACCTCCACGACTAGGGATATTGATGAGGAATTGCTAAGAAGGAAGAAGAGGACAGGCAAAGAGAGATCTCTGTTTTTAGATTCCTCCTTGCTCGCTCGCTCGCATTCAGCTGCTACAATGCGATGGGAGGAAGAGAAGACACGCTTATTATATTTGTCTTTGAGGTTGTTGAGCCTTGTTAAAAAAAAAATGAGTTCAATTAGGACACCGGGTCTCGTTGGTGGTGAAGCCTAATAATAACAATCAAAAACTTATTTCATTTTTGACTTATTGTTTTAACAACATTTAGTTCTCCTTTTCCCAAATGTGACGCAAACTCTACCATGGTCACCTACTAAAGCTACCTTTTCCTTTTCCTTCATTTAGTTCTTCTAGCAATAGAATGAAAGTAGCTCTAGGCCGAGTAGTTGAATCACCAACCAGACTCTCCCAAGTCTTCTTCTGTAATGTGCCCAAAAGCTTTGAATAAATTATGCCGATGATAGTCTTTCTAGTTGATGCTCTTGCCAATTGAGGGTGACATTAATGCACCGATATACTCCTTATCACTTTTTTCAATATGCACCTTACTTGTGCATATAAGTTGTTCTTTAATTATACTTATATAAAGTCATACTTTTTACAATATAGGTATTATGGTAAGGATACAAGTAATATATAAAAAAATTATTAAAAATATATTATATGAGTAAATAAATAAATGACCGTATTAGTAAATAAATAGTGAATGGGTGTAGATTTCTTTATATCTTAAAATAAAGAAGACTCATAGATGCAATTTCTGACAAGTATATTACTTGATCGGAGGCCTTCGAACTGTTAAATTTACGTGTGTAATAATGTCAATTATTGTATTATTACAACAACTTGTTTGACGGTATATACTGCCAAATTCTTCCTCATTAACGATGTGATTTTCGTTAGAAGAATTGTGGGAATAAGTTTTATTTTAATACCGGTCGAGTATGTACGATTTTGGTTTGTGAGGTTATTAGGTGAATTATGAATGTGGAATACATTACAATCAGGTCGATTATCTGATTCTCTAGTCTACACAGAATAGTGTCAGGCTTTTGGTGGTTTTGTCCGTTTAATGTGTGTGTCATTTTAATTGGTCTAAGGTTGTGAAATAGAAACGATAGGTTGCGAAGACGATTGTTTTCGATTAAGAATTTTCTTTCTTTTCATGCGCATACTATAGTTCCGTTTCGCATCTCTATTGTGGTAGATGGGAGGTTGAACATGTGATTTGAGTAAGTTAGATAAAGTTCTTGTGTTTAATAAATTGGTGCTATACGGTTGACAGATGAATTAAATTATCGGCGATGTCTATCGTATTTATTGCAACTTGTTCTCATTATTCGTAGTGGTGATTATGTTGTTTGTCGCATTGTAATAAATAAGAATGGATGTCATGCTATGGATTATTTTGATGCATTGGTGTAATAAGATAATTGCTAATATAATTGAAGTTTGTTGATACGAGGGATGCTATTTTTAGTAGTAAGTTGGATGTTGATTTACGATAGGTGTGATACTGATACATGTTCTTGGGAAGATTGATACAACAGTCCTTTATGTTTATCCAAAAATTCAAGCCTTTGCACTGCCACCTCTACTGCTACTGGCACCGCCACTACCTTTCTTATCGTTACTCATTTTATTATGATTAAGTTGAAGGTTCATAGCCTTCTTCATCTTAGGATCGTCGTAATCCTCCTCATCATCTTCGTGATTTCCATCGCACAACACCTCCTCGTCCTCAACGTACCCATGAGCATCATCGTCGAACTCACCTACATCCTCAACCTCAGCTTCTTTAGTAGGATGGTTTGATTTTACTGTCTTGGAGGTCATCTTGAATGGATTCTTAAAGTCCTTGAGGCTCGAAAGCTTCAGATCTTTGAACCCTTTCGCCTGCTTCTGTGGTTGCGGAGTTATCTGCTCCTTGACACTACCCTTTTGGGCATTTCCACTACCCTTCTGTTGATCTTTAGAAAGCTCTAGTTGGAGACTTTGCAGCTTATTGGGGAGATTCTGTTTTTTCGACCCATTGGCAGGCCAAAACTGCGCGTGTTTTCCAGCCTTATTGAGCTTTTCTATCAGGATCTCAGGATCCACATTCCCGATCACCGTCACCTTCTTCGCATCCGCATCGATTGTAGACGTGCAAACCCCTTCTATCTTATGAAGCACCTTCTTCACCTTCTTTTGGCATCCTTCACAGCAAAGGTTGTCCACTCGCAGATCACAACTCTGTATCATCAAGTACTTCACGTCGTTGTCTCCTAGACTCATCCTTGCAACTCCAAATCAAATAGAACAATAGGCTGGCGAATTTGACTCCAAGAACACCTCCACGGCTAGGGATATTGATGAGGAATTGCTAAGAAGGAAGAAAAGGACAAGCAAAGAGAGATCTTTGTTTTTAGATTCCTCTTTGCTCGCTCGCTCGCAGTCAGCTGCTACAATGCGAGGGGAGGAAGAGAAGACACGCTTATTATATTTGTCTTTGAGGTTGTTGAGCCTTTTTTAAAAAAAAATGAGTTCAATTAGGACACCTGGTCTCGTTGGTGGTGAAGCCTAATAATAACAATCAAAAACTTATTTCATTTTTGACTTATTGTTTAAACAACATTTAGTTCTCCTTTTCCCAAATGTGACGCAAACTCTACCATGGCCACCTAAAAAAGCTACCTTTTCCTTTTCCTTCATTTAGTCCTTCTAGCAATAGAATGAAAGTAGCTCTAGGCCGAGTAGTTGAATCACCAACCAGACTCTCCCAAGTCTTCTTCTGTAATGGGCCCAAAAGCTTTGAATAAATTATGCCGATGATAGTCTTTCTAGTTGATGCTCCTGCCAATTGAGGGTGACATTGATGCACCGCTATACTCCTTATCATTTTTTTTAATATGCACCTTACTTGTGCATATAAGTTGTTCTTTAATTATATTTATATAAAGTCATACTTTTTACAATATAGGTATTATGGTAAGGATACAAGTAATATATAAAAAAATTATTAAAAATATATTATATGAGTAAATAAATAGATGACCGTATTAGTAAATAAATAGTGAATGGGTGTAGATTTCTTTATAGCTTAAAATAAAGATGACTCATCGATGCAATTTCTGACAAGTATATTACTCGATCGGAGGCCTTCGAACTGTTAAATTTACGTGTGTAATAATGTCAATTATAGTATTATTACAACAACTTGTTTGACGGTATATACTGCCAAATTCTTCCTTATTAATGATGTGATTTTCGTTAGAAGAATTGTGGGAATAAGTTTTATTTTAATACCGGTCGAGTATGTACGATTTTGGTTTATGAGGTTATAAATGTGGAATACATTACAATCAGGTCGATTATCTGATTCTCTAGTCTACACAGAATAGTGTCAGGCTTTTTGTGGTTTTGTCCGTTTAATGTGTGTGTCGTTTTAATTGGTCTAAGGTTGTGAAATAGAAACGATAGGTTGCGAAGACGATTGTTTTCGATTAAGAATTTTCTTTCTTTTCATGCGCGTACTATTGTTCCGTTTTGCATCTCCATTGTGGTGGATGGGAGGTTGAACATGTGATTTGAGTAAGTTAGATGAAGTTGTTGTGTTTAATAAATTGCTGCTATACGGTTGACAGATGTATTAAATTATCGGGGATGTCTATCGTACTTATTGCAACTTGTTCTCATTATTCGTAGTGGTGATTATGTTGTTTGTCGCATTGTAATAAATAAGAATGGATGTCATGATATGGATTATTTTGATGCATTGGTGTAATAAGATAATTGCTAATATAATTGAAGTTTGTTGATACGAGGGATGCTATTTTCAGTAGTAAGTTGGATGTTGATTTACGATAGGTGTGATACTGATACATGTTCTTGGGAAGATTGATACAACAGTCGTTTATGTTTATCCAAAAATTCAAGCCTTTGCACTGCCACCTCTACTGCTACTGCCACCGCCACTGCCTTTCTTATCGTTACTCATTTTATTATAATTAAGTTGAAAGTTCATAGCCTTCTTCATCTTAGGATCGTCGTAATCCTCCTCGTCATCTTCGTGATTTCCATCGCACAACACCTCTTCGTCCTCAACGTACCCAAGAGCATCATCGTCCAACTCACCTACATCCTCAACCTCAGCTTCTTTAGTTGGATGGTTTGATTTTACTGTCTTGGAGGTCATCTTGAATGGATTCTTAAAGTCCTTGAGGCTCGAAAGCTTCAGATCTTTGAACCCTTTCGCTAGATTCTGTGGTTGCGGAGTTATCTACTCTTTGCCACTACCCTTTTGGGCATTTCCACTACCGTTCTGCTGATCTTTAGAAAGCTCTAGTTGGAGACTTTGCAGCTTATTGGGGAGATTCTGTTTTTTCGACCCATTGGCAGACCAAAACTGCGCGTGTTTCCCAGCCTTGTGGAGCTTTTCTATCAGGATCTCAGGATCCACATTCCCGATCACCGTCACCTTCTTCGCATCCACATCGATTGTAGACGTGAAAACCCCTACTATCTTATGAAGCACCTTCTTCACCTTCTTTTGGCATCCTTCACAGCAAAGGTTGTCCACTCGCAGATCACAACTCTGTATCTTCAAGTACTTGACGTCGTTGTCTCCTAGACTCATCCTTGCAACTCCAAATCAAATAGAACAATAGGCAGGCGAATTTGACTCCAAGAACACCTCCACGACTAGGGATATTGATGAGGAATTGCTAAGAAGGAAGAAGAGGACAAGCAAAGAGAGATCTCTGTTTTTAGATTCCTCCTTGCTCGCTCGCTCGCAGTCAGCTGCTACAATGCGAGGGGAGGAAGAGAAGACGCGCTTATTATATTTGTCTTTGAGGTTGTTGAGCCTTGTTAAAAAAAAATGAGTTCAATTAGGACACCGGGTCTCGTTGGTGGTGAAGCCTAATAATAACAATCAAAAACTTATTTCATTTTTGGCTTATTGTTTAAACAACATTTAGTTCTCCTTTTCCCAAATGTGACGCAAACTCTACCATGGCCACCTAAAAAAGCTACCTTTTCCTTTTCCTTCATTTAGTCCTTCTAGCAATAGAATGAAAGTAGCTCTAGGCCGAGTAGTTGAATCACCAACCAGACTCTCCCAAGTCTTCTTCTGTAATGGGCCCAAAAGCTTTGAATAAATTATGCCGATGATAGTCTTTCTAGTTGATGCTCCTGCCAATTGAGGGTGACATTGATGCACCGCTATACTCCTTATCATTTTTTTTAATATGCACCTTACTTGTGCATATAAGTTGTTCTTTAATTATATTTATATAAAATCATACTTTTTACAATATAGGTATTATGGTAAGGATACAAGTAATATATAAAAAAATTATTAAAAATATATTATATGAGTAAATAAATAGATGACCGTATTAGTAAATAAATAGTGAATGGGTGTAGATTTCTTTATAGCTTAAAATAAAGATGACTCATCCATGCAATTTCTGACAAGTATATTACTCGATCGGAGGCCTTCGAACTGTTAAATTTACGTGTGTAATAATGTCAATTATTGTATTATTACAACAACTTGTTTGACGGTATATACTGCCAAATTCTTCCTCATTAACGATGTGATTTTCGTTAGAAGAATTGTGGGAATAAGTTTTATTTTAATACCGGTCGAGTATGTACGATTTTGGTTTGTGAGGTTATTAGGTGAATTATGAATGTGGAATACATTACAATCAGGTCGATTATCTGATTCTCTAGTCTACACAGAATAGTGTCAGGCTTTTGGCGGTTTTGTCCGTTTAATGTGTGTGTCGTTTTAATTGGTCTAAGGTTGTGAAATAGAAACGATAGGTTGCGAAGACGATTGTTTTCGATTAAGAATTTTCTTTCTTTTCATGCGCGTACTATTGTTCCGTTTCGCATCTCCATTGTGGTGGATGGGAGGTTGAACATGTGATTTGAGTAAGTTAGATGAAGTTGTTGTGTTTAATAAATTGCTGCTATACGGTTGACAGATGTATTAAATTATCGGGGATGTCTATCGTACTTATTGCAACTTGTTCTCATTATTCGTAGTGGTGATTATGTTGTTTGTCGCATTGTAATAAATAAGAATTGATGTCATGATATGGATTATTTTGATACATTGGTGTAATAAGATAATTGCTAATATAATTGAAGTTTGTTGATATGAGGGATGCTATTTTCAGTAGTAAGTTGGATGTAGATTTACGATAGGTGTGATACTGATACATGTTCTTGGGAAGATTGATACAACAGTCGTTTATGTTTATCCAAAAATTCAAGCCTTTGCACTGCCACCTCTACTGCTACTGCCACTGCCACTGCCTTTCTTATCGTTACTCATTTTATTATAATTAAGTTGAAGGTTCATAGCCTTCTTCATCTTAGGATCGTCGTAATCCTCCTCGTCATCTTCGTGATTTCCATCGCACAACACCTCTTCGTCCTCAACGTACCCGAGAGCATCATCGTCGAACTCACCTAAATCCTCAACCTCAGCTTCTTTAGTTGGATGGTTTGATTTTACTATCTTGGAGGTCATCTTGAATGGATTCTTAAAGTCCTTGAGGCTCGAAAGCTTCAGATCTTTGAACCCTTTCGCTAGCTTCTGTGGTTGCGGAGTTATCTGCTCTATGCCACTACCCTTTTGGGCATTTCCACTACCATTCTGCTGATCTTTAGAAAGCTCAAGTTGGAGACTTTGCAGCTTATTGGGGAGATTCTGTTTTTTCGACTCATTAGCAGACCAAAACTGCGCGTGTTTCCCAGCCTTGTTGAGATTTTCTATCAGGATCTCAGGATCCACATTCCCGATCACCGTCACCTTCTTCGCATCCGCATCGATTGTAGACGTGCAAACCCCTTCTATCTTATGAAGCACCTTCTTCACCTTCTTTTGGCATCCTTCACAGCAAAGGTTGTCCACTCGCAGATCACAACTCTGTATCTTCAAGTACTTGACGTCGTTGTCTCCTAGACTCATCCTTGCAACTCCAAATCAAATAGAACAATAGGCTGGCGAATTTGACTCCAAGAACACCTCCACGACTAGGGATATTGATGAGGAATTGCTAAGAAGGAAGAAGAGGACAAGCAAAGAGAGATCTCTGTTTTTAGATTCCTCCTTGCTCGCTCGCTCGCAGTCAGCTGCTACAATGCGAGGGGAGGAAGAGAAGACGCGCTTATTATATTTATCTTTGAGGTTGTTGAGCCTTGTTAAAAAAAAATGAGTTCAATTAGAACACCGGGTCTCGTTGGTGGTGAAGCCTAATAATAACAATCAAAAACTTATTTCATTTTTGACTTATTGTTTAAACAACATTTAGTTCTCCTTTTCCCAAATGTGACGCAAACTCTACCATGGCCACCTAAAAAAGCTACCTTTTCCTTTTCCTTCATTTAGTCCTTCTAGCAATAGAATGAAAGTAGCTCTAGGCCGAGTAGTTGAATCACCAACCAGACTCTCCCAAGTCTTCTTCTGTAATGGGCCCAAAAGCTTTGAATAAATTATGCCGATGATAGTCTTTCTAGTTGATGCTCCTGCCAATTGAGGGTGACATTGATGCACCGCTATACTCCTTATCATTTTTTTTAATATGCACCTTACTTGTGCATATAAGTTGTTCTTTAATTATATTTATATAAAGTCATACTTTTTACAATATAGGTATTATGGTAAGGATACAAGTAATATATAAAAAAATTATTAAAAATATATTATATGAGTAAATAAATAGATGACCGTATTAGTAAATAAATAGTGAATGGGTGTAGATTTCTTTATAGCTTAAAATAAAGATGACTCATCGATGCAATTTCTGACAAGTATATTACTCGATCGGAGGCCTTCGAACTGTTAAATTTACGTGTGTAATAATGTCAATTATAGTATTATTACAACAACTTGTTTGACGGTATATACTGCCAAATTCTTCCTTATTAATGATGTGATTTTCGTTAGAAGAATTGTGGGAATAAGTTTTATTTTAATACCGGTCGAGTATGTACGATTTTGGTTTATGAGGTTATAAATGTGGAATACATTACAATCAGGTCGATTATCTGATTCTCTAGTCTACACAGAATAGTGTCAGGCTTTTTGTGGTTTTGTCCGTTTAATGTGTGTGTCGTTTTAATTGGTCTAAGGTTGTGAAATAGAAACGATAGGTTGCGAAGACGATTGTTTTCGATTAAGAATTTTCTTTCTTTTCATGCGCGTACTATTGTTCCGTTTTGCATCTCCATTGTGGTGGATGGGAGGTTGAACATGTGATTTGAGTAAGTTAGATGAAGTTGTTGTGTTTAATAAATTGCTGCTATACGGTTGACAGATGTATTAAATTATCGGGGATGTCTATCGTACTTATTGCAACTTGTTCTCATTATTCGTAGTGGTGATTATGTTGTTTGTCGCATTGTAATAAATAAGAATGGATGTCATGATATGGATTATTTTGATGCATTGGTGTAATAAGATAATTGCTAATATAATTGAAGTTTGTTGATACGAGGGATGCTATTTTCAGTAGTAAGTTGGATGTTGATTTACGATAGGTGTGATACTGATACATGTTCTTGGGAAGATTGATACAACAGTCGTTTATGTTTATCCAAAAATTCAAGCCTTTGCACTGCCACCTCTACTGCTACTGCCACCGCCACTGCCTTTCTTATCGTTACTCATTTTATTATAATTAAGTTGAAGGTTCATAGCCTTCTTCATCTTAGGATCGTCGTAATCCTCCTCGTCATCTTCGTGATTTCCATCGCACAACACCTCTTCGTCCTCAACGTACCCGAGAGCATCATCGTCGAACTCACCTAAATCCTCAACCTCAGCTTCTTTAGTTGGATGGTTTGATTTTACTATCTTGGAGGTCATCTTGAATGGATTCTTAAAGTCCTTGAGGCTCGAAAGCTTCATATCTTTGAACCCTTTCGCTAGCTTCTGTGGTTGCGGAGTTATCTGCTCTATGCCACTACCCTTTTGGGCATTTCCACTACCATTCTGCTGATCTTTAGAAAGCTCAAGTTGGAGACTTTGCAGCTTATTGGGGAGATTCTGTTTTTTCGACTCATTGGCAGACCAAAACTGCGCGTGTTTCCCAGCCTTGTTGAGCTTTTCTATCAGGATCTCAGGATCCACATTCCCGATCACCGTCACCTTCTTCGCATCCGCATCGATTGTAGACGTGCAAACCCCTTCTATCTTATGAAGCACCTTCTTCACCTTCTTTTGGCATCCTTCACAGCAAAGGTTGTCCACTCGCAGATCACAACTATGTATCTTCAAGTACTTGACGTCGTTGTCTCCTAGACTCATCCTTGCAACTCCAAATCAAATAGAACAATAGGCTGGCGAATTTGACTCCAAGAACACCTCCACGACTAGGGATATTGATGAGGAATTGCTAAGAAGGAAGAAGAGGACAAGCAAAGAGAGATCTCTGTTTTTAGATTCCTCCTTGCTCGCTCGCTCGCAGTCAGCTGCTACAATGCGAGGGGCGGAAGAGAAGACGCGCTTATTATATTTGTCTTTGAGGTTGTTGAGCCTTCTTAAAAAAAATGAGTTCAATTAGGACACCGGGTCTCGTTGGTGGTGAAGCCTAATAATAACAATCAAAAACTTATTTCATTTTTGACTTATTGTTTAAACAACATTTAGTTCTCCTTTTCCCAAATGTGACGCAAACTCTACCATGGCCACCTAAAAAAGCTACCTTTTCCTTTTCCTTCATTTAGTCCTTCTAGCAATAGAATGAAAGTAGCTCTAGGCCGAGTAGTTGAATCACCAACCAGACTCTCCCAAGTCTTCTTCTGTAATGGGCCCAAAAGCTTTGAATAAATTATGCCGATGATAGTCTTTCTAGTTGATGCTCCTGCCAATTGAGGGTGACATTGATGCACCGCTATACTCCTTATCATTTTTTTTAATATGCACCTTACTTGTGCATATAAGTTGTTCTTTAATTATATTTATATAAAGTCATACTTTTTACAATATAGGTATTATGGTAAGGATACAAGTAATATATAAAAAAATTATTAAAAATATATTATATGAGTAAATAAATAGATGACCGTATTAGTAAATAAATAGTGAATGGGTGTAGATTTCTTTATAGCTTAAAATAAAGATGACTCATCGATGCAATTTCTGACAAGTATATTACTCGATCGGAGGCCTTCGAACTATTAAATTTACGTGTGTAATAATGTCAATTATAGTATTATTACAACAACTTGTTTGACGGTATATACTGCCAAATTCTTCCTTATTAATGATGTGATTTTCGTTAGAAGAATTATGGGAATAAGTTTTATTTTAATACCGGTCGAGTATGTACGATTTTGGTTTGTGAGGTTATAAATGTGGAATACATTACAATCAGGTCGATTATCTGATTCTCTAGTCTACACAGAATAGTGTCAGGCTTTTTGTGGTTTTGTCCGTTTAATGTGTGTGTCGTTTTAATTGGTCTAAGGTTGTGAAATAGAAACGATAGGTTGCGAAGACGATTGTTTTCGATTAAGAATTTTCTTTCTTTTCATGCGCGTACTATTGTTCCGTTTCGCATCTCCATTGTGGTGGATGGGAGGTTGAACATGTGATTTGAGTAAGTTAGATGAAGTTGTTGTGTTTAATAAATTGCTGCTATACGGTTGACAGATGTATTAAATTATCGGGGATGTCTATCGTACTTATTGCAACTTGTTCTCATTATTCGTAGTGGTGATTATGTTGTTTGTCGCATTGTAATAAATAAGAATGGATGTCATGATATGGATTATTTTGATGCATTGGTGTAATAAGATAATTGCTAATATAATTGAAGTTTGTTGATACGAGGGATGTTATTTTCAGTAGTAAGTTGGATGTTGATTTACGATAGGTGTGATACTGATACATGTTCTTGGGAAGATTGATACAACAGTCGTTTATGTTTATCCAAAAATTCAAGCCTTTGCACTGCCACCTCTACTGCTACTGCCACCGCCACTGCCTTTCTTATAGTTACTCATTTTATTATAATTAAGTTGAAAGTTCATAGCCTTCTTCATCTTAGGATCGTCGTAATCCTCCTCGTCATCTTCGTGATTTCCATCGCACAACACCTCTTCGTCCTCAACGTACCCAAGAGCATCATCGTCGAACTCACCTACATCCTCAACCTCAGCTTCTTTAGTTGGATGGTTTGATTTTACTGTCTTGGAGGTCATCTTGAATGGATTCTTAAAGTCCTTGAGGCTCGAAAGCTTCAGATCTTTGAACCCTTTCGCTAGCTTCTGTGGTTGCGGAGTTATCTGCTCTTTGCCACTACCCTTTTGGGCATTTCCACTACCGTTCTGCTGATCTTTAGAAAGCTCTAGTTGGAGACTTTGCAGCTTATTGGGGAGATTCTGTTTTTTCGACCCATTGGCAGACCAAAACTGCGCGTGTTTCCCAGCCTTGTGGAGCTTTTCTATCAGGATCTCAGGATCCACATTCCCGATCACCGTCACCTTCTTCGCATCCGCATCGATTGTAGACGTGCAAACCCCTTCTATCTTATGAAGCACCTTCTTCACCTTCTTTTGGCATCCTTCACAGCAAAGGTTGTCCACTCGCAGATCACAACTCTGTATCTTCAAGTACTTGACGTCGTTGTCTCCTAGACTCATCCTTGCAACTCCGAATCAAATAGAACAATAGGCTGGCGAATTTGACTCCAAGTACACCTCCACGACTAGGGATATTGATGAGGAATTGCTAAGAAGGAAGAAGAGGACAAGCAAAGAGAGATCTCTGTTTTTAGATTCCTCCTTGCTCGCTCGTTCGCAGTCAGCTGCTACAATGCGATGGGAGGAAGAGAAGACACGCTTATTATATTTGTCTTTGAGGTTGTTGAGCCTTGTTAAAAAAAAAAATGAGTTCAATTAGGACACCGGGTCTCGTTGGTGGTGAAGCCTAATAATAACAATCAAAAACTTATTTCATTTTTGACTTATTGTTTAAACAACATTTAGTTCTCCTTTTCCCAAATTTGACGCAAACTCTACCATAACCACCTACAAAAGCTACCTTTTCCTTTTCCTTCATTTAGTTCTTCTAGCAATAGAATGAAAGTAGCTCTAGGCCGAGTAGTTGAATCACCAACCAGACTCTCCCAAGTCTTCTTCTGTAATGGGCCCAAAAGCTTTGAATAAATTATGCCGATGATAGTCTTTCTAGTTGATGCTCCTGCCAATTGAGGGTGACATTGATGCACCGCTATACTCCTTATCATTTTTTTTAATATGCACCTTACTTGTGCATATAAGTTGTTCTTTAATTATATTTATATAAAGTCATACTTTTTACAATATAGGTATTATGGTAAGGATACAAGTAATATATAAAAAAATTATTAAAAATATATTATATGAGTAAATAAATAGATGACCGTATTAGTAAATAAATAGTGAATGGGTGTAGATTTCTTTATAGCTTAAAATAAAGATGACTCATCGATGCAATTTCTGACAAGTATATTACTCGATCGGAGGCCTTCGAACTATTAAATTTACGTGTGTAATAATGTCAATTATAGTATTATTACAACAACTTGTTTGACGGTATATACTGCCAAATTCTTCCTTATTAATGATGTGATTTTCGTTAGAAGAATTATGGGAATAAGTTTTATTTTAATACCGGTCGAGTATGTACGATTTTGGTTTGTGAGGTTATAAATGTGGAATACATTACAATCAGGTCGATTATCTGATTCTCTAGTCTACACAGAATAGTGTCAGGCTTTTTGTGGTTTTGTCCGTTTAATGTGTGTGTCGTTTTAATTGGTCTAAGGTTGTGAAATAGAAACGATAGGTTGCGAAGACGATTGTTTTCGATTAAGAATTTTCTTTCTTTTCATGCGCGTACTATTGTTCCGTTTCGCATCTCCATTGTGGTGGATGGGAGGTTGAACATGTGATTTGAGTAAGTTAGATGAAGTTGTTGTGTTTAATAAATTGCTGCTATACGGTTGACAGATGTATTAAATTATCGGGGATGTCTATCGTACTTATTGCAACTTGTTCTCATTATTCGTAGTGGTGATTATGTTGTTTGTCGCATTGTAATAAATAAGAATGGATGTCATGATATGGATTATTTTGATGCATTGGTGTAATAAGATAATTGCTAATATAATTGAAGTTTGTTGATACGAGGGATGTTATTTTCAGTAGTAAGTTGGATGTTGATTTACGATAGGTGTGATACTGATACATGTTCTTGGGAAGATTGATACAACAGTCGTTTATGTTTATCCAAAAATTCAAGCCTTTGCACTGCCACCTCTACTGCTACTGCCACCGCCACTGCCTTTCTTATAGTTACTCATTTTATTATAATTAAGTTGAAAGTTCATAGCCTTCTTCATCTTAGGATCGTCGTAATCCTCCTCGTCATCTTCGTGATTTCCATCGCACAACACCTCTTCGTCCTCAACGTACCCAAGAGCATCATCGTCGAACTCACCTACATCCTCAACCTCAGCTTCTTTAGTTGGATGGTTTGATTTTACTGTCTTGGAGGTCATCTTGAATGGATTCTTAAAGTCCTTGAGGCTCGAAAGCTTCAGATCTTTGAACCCTTTCGCTAGCTTCTGTGGTTGCGGAGTTATCTGCTCTTTGCCACTACCCTTTTGGGCATTTCCACTACCGTTCTGCTGATCTTTAGAAAGCTCTAGTTGGAGACTTTGCAGCTTATTGGGGAGATTCTGTTTTTTCGACCCATTGGCAGACCAAAACTGCGCGTGTTTCCCAGCCTTGTGGAGCTTTTCTATCAGGATCTCAGGATCCACATTCCCGATCACCGTCACCTTCTTCGCATCCGCATCGATTGTAGACGTGAAAACCCCTTCTATCTTATGAAGCACCTTCTTCACCTTCTTTTGGCATCCTTCACAGCAAAGGTTGTCCACTCGCAGATCACAACTCTGTATCTTCAAGTACTTGACGTCGTTGTCTCCTAGACTCATCCTTGCAACTCCGAATCAAATAGAACAATAGGCTGGCGAATTTGACTCCAAGTACACCTCCACGACTAGGGATATTGATGAGGAATTGCTAAGAAGGAAGAAGAGGACAAGCAAAGAGAGATCTCTGTTTTTAGATTCCTCCTTGCTCGCTCGTTCGCAGTCAGCTGCTACAATGCGATGGGAGGAAGAGAAGACACGCTTATTATATTTGTCTTTGAGGTTGTTGAGCCTTGTTAAAAAAAAAATGAGTTCAATTAGGACACCGGGTCTCGTTGGTGGTGAAGCCTAATAATAACAATCAAAAACTTATTTCATTTTTGACTTATTGTTTAAAGAACATTTAGTTCTCCTTTTCCCAAATTTGACGCAAACTCTACCATAACCACCTACAAAAGCTACCTTTTCCTTTTCCTTCATTTAGTTCTTCTAGCAATAGAATGAAAGTAGCTCTAGGCCGAGTAGTTGAATCACCAACCAGACTCTCCCAAGTCTTCTTCTGTAATGTGCCCAAAAGCTTTGAATAAATTATGCCGATGATAGTCTTTCAAGTTGATGCTCTTGTCAATTGAGGGTGACATTAATGCACCGCTATACTCCTTATCACTTTTTTCAATATGCACCTTACTTGTGCATATAAGTTGTTCTTTAATTATACTTATATAAAGTCATACTTTTTACAATATAGGTATTACGGTAAGGATACAAGTAATATATAAAAAAATTATTAAAAATATATTATATGAGTAAATAAATAAATGACCGTATTAGTAAATAAATAGTGAATGGGTGTAGATTTCATTATATCTTAAAATAAAGAAGACTCATCGATGCAATTTCTGACAAGTATATTACTTGATCGGAGGCCTTCGAACTGTTAAATTTACGTGTGTAATAATGTCAATTATTGTATTATTACAACAACTTGTTTGACGGTATATACTGCCAAATTCTTCCTCATTAACGATGTCATTTTCGTTAGAAGAATTGTGGGAATAAGTTTTATTTTAATACCGGTCGAGTATGTACGATTTTGGTTTGTGAGGTTATTAGGTGAATTATGAATGTGGAATACATTACAATCAGGTCGATTATCTGATTCTCTTGTCTACACAGAATAGTGTCAGGCTTTTGGTGGTTTTGTCTGTTTAATGTGTGTGTCGTTTTAATTGGTTTAAGGTTGTGAAATAGAAACGATAGGTTGCGAAGACGATTGTTTTCGATTAAGAATTTTCTTTCTTTTCTTGCGCGTACTATAGTTCCGTTTCGCATCTCCATTGTGGTAGATGGGAGGTTGAACATGTGATTTGAGTAAGTTAGATAAAGTTGTTGTGTTTAATAAATTGGTGCTATACGGTTGACAGATGAATTAAATTATCGGCGATGTCTATCGTATTTATTGCAACTTGTTCTCATTATTCGTAGTGGTGATTATGTTGTTTGTTGCATTGTAATAAATAAGAATGGATGTCATGATATGGATTATTTTGATGCATTGGTGTAATAAGATAATTGCTAATATAATTGAAGTTTGTTGATACGAGGGATGCTATTTTCAGTAGTAAGTTGGATGTTGATTTACGATAGGTGTGATACTAATATATGTTCTTGGGAAGATTGATACAACAGTCATTTATGTTTATCCAAAAATTCAAGCCTTTGCACTGCCACCTCTACTGCTACTGCCACTGCCACTGCCTTTCTTATCGTTACTCATTTTATTATGATTAAGTTGAAGGTTCATAGCCTTCTTCATCTTAGGATCGTCGTAATCCTCCTCATCATCTTCGTGATTTCCATCGCACAACACCTCCTCGTCCTCAACGTACCCTTGAGCATCATCGTCGAACTCACCTACATCCTCAACGTCAGCTTCTTTAGTGGGATGGTTTGATTTTACTGTCTTAGAGATCATCTTGAATGGATTCTTAAAGTCCTTGAGGCTCGAAAGCTTCAGATCTTTGAACCCTTTCGCCTGCTTCTGTGGTTGCGGAGTTATCTGCTCCTTGACACTACCCTTTTGGGCATTTCCACTACCCTTCTACTGATCTTTAGAAAGCTCTAGTTGGAGACTTTGCAGCTTATTGGGGAGATTCTGTTTTTTCGACCCATTGGCAGGCCAAAACTGCGCGTGTTTTCCCGCCTTGTTGAGCTTTTCTATCAGGATCTCAGGATCCACATTCCCGATCACCGTCACCTTCTTCGCATCTGCATCGATTGTAGACGTGCAAACCCCTTCTATCTTATGAAGCACCTTCTTCACCTTCTTTTGGCATCCTTCACAGCAAAGGTTGTCCACTCGCAGATCACAACTCTGTATCTTCAAGTACTTGACGTCGTTGTCTCCTAGACTCATCCTTGCAACTCCAAATCAAATAGAACAATAGGCTGGCGAATTTGACTCCAAGAACACCTCCACGGCTAGGGATATTGATGAGGAATTGCTAAGAAGGAAGAAAAGGACAAGCAAAGAGATATCTTTGTTTTTAGATTCCTCTTTGCTCGCTCGCTCGCAGTCAGCTGCTACAATGCGAGGGGAGGAAGAGAAGACACCCTTATTATATTTGTCTTTGAGGTTGTTGAGCCATTTTTAAAAAAAAATGAGTTCAATTAGGACACCTGGTCTCGTTGGTGGTGAAGCCTAATAATAACAATCAAAAACTTATTTCATTTTTGACTTATTGTTTAAACAACATTTAGTTCTCCTTTTCCCAAATGTGACTCAAACTCTACCATGGCCACCTACAAAAGCTACCTTTTCCTTTTCCTTCATTTAGTTCTTCTAGCAATAGAATGAAAGTAGCTCTAGGCCGAGTAGTTGAATCACCAACCAGACTCTCCCAAGTCTTCTTCTGTAATGTGCCCAAAAGTTTTGAATAAATTATGCCGATTGTCTTTCTAGTTGATGCTCCTGCCAATTGAGGGTGACATTGATGCACGGCTATACTCCTTATCACTTTTTTCAATATGCACCTTACTTATGCATATAAGTTGTTCTTTAATTATATTTATATAAAGTCATACTTTTTACAATATAGGTATTATGGTAAGGATACAAGTAATATATAAAAAAATTATTAAAAATATATTATATGAGTAAATAAATAAATGATCGTATTAGTAAATAAATAGTAAATGGGTGTAGATTTCTTTATATCTTAAAATAAAGATGACTTATCGATGCAATTTCTGACAAGTATATTACTCGATCGGAGACCTTCGAACTGTTAAATTTACGTGTAATAATGTCAATTATAGTATTATTACAACAACTTGTTTGACGGTATATACTGCCAAATTCTTCCTCATTAACGATGTGATTTTCGTTAGAAGAATTGTGGGAATAAGTTTTATGCTTTGATTATAAATTTTATG
Source organism: Thalia dealbata (assembly GCA_030544415.1). Lineage (NCBI taxonomy): Eukaryota > Viridiplantae > Streptophyta > Magnoliopsida > Zingiberales > Marantaceae > Thalia > Thalia dealbata. Next base: position 29,139,354 of record CM060454.1, on the reverse strand, counting down.
CTTGAATTATATTGTGATTGCTGAAAACTTGATTTAGGAAGACCTAGACATTTAGAACCTTCCATGTGTGATTGTAAAGAATTTATTATCGGAGTCTTATGCTTAAGTGGAAGGGTCTCTTGAGCAATTATTTTCCTATGTTTTCTTATCTGATTTAGCAACTAAGTTGCCTAAATTCTAGTTGACCCTACTCAGCTATTGAGCTTATGATCCCATCTATCCATATGATACAGATTGAAAAACTTTTCTAGCTAAATTCATCAATTTTTCTTTTGATTTAGTTCCTAAATTTTCATGACCGAGACTTCTGCACTAAATGAGCATTTAAGGGTCTTAGAGTGCAACAACTATCTTTCCTTCCCTATTGTCAAATATGAGAGTCATTTAACTATTGGTATCAATAAGGCATGACTTAGGATCCTCTAGGTAGAAATATTAAAATTTTGAATATTGATACCTTATGCAGCACTGGATGTTTAAATTTGATCCTTGTTGCAGCACTGGAAATATCATTTCTTCTAGTTACGGCTAAGAAGAAGTTTAGAGACTCTCTCCAATTGTTTTCCTATCCTACCCAAATACCAACCCAAGGTCGAAGAAAGACTTTTCTTCCTTTCCCTATAAATCCAAAACTTGGTTAGACAATATAGTCAAAGGGTAAGGTTTCTTTTCCTTGGCTTTCATTGATATTATCATCCCTTACTCTTGAATCATAATCAGAGATCGATTTCATCGCATACTCAGCATTTTGTGACCTTAGGGTGTTGACCTCAGGAGTTGAATAAGCCCCAAAGTTATTGATATCACACAATTTAGTTGGCATCATTGGGGTGTATCTACTATTTTACTTCAATCTTATTCCTTTAGCCCTATCTGACAGTCATATGTAAATAGACATCACATACTTTCATATCACAAGAACTATATTATGCAATATAGATCTTCTTCCTTAAAGTAGGAAAACCAAAAATCCCATGAATTATAATTGGAATTCGGCATCTGTTCCATCATTGTTATTCACTGATTTGTTTTCATCCTCTTCCTACAAATCTTTAGCAGTGATCAATTTTCAGATGTTGACCATTTTCATAATACTAACCATCCTTGAGTTGAGTGTTCTTGGGTGCATTCAAAAAGTGGTATCATCTCTGGCACTAAAGGAACTCAATTTCATTCCATTCATAGTTAACATTCTTAGCATGTTAGATTAAGAGAATTGATCTCTTATTCTCTACTACCCTTTGAAGTGGGTTTTAAAATTAGTGGTCAGTTATATTATAGTGTTGACTTATAATTTATCGTGTGATGGCTTGATTTGCTAAAGTATCGATTGAAACTTGACACATCCTTCTTTGCTTCCTTGGTCCGTTGATTTCATCTCTAGGTTGGTTCCCTCATTTCTCCCTTTCGATTCTGACTAAGAAAAAAATCCAATGCATTGGGGTTTGGGTAGCTTAATTCATAAAGGAATGTTGTATCAGTGCGATTGCTTGTTAAATTAATTACCTTGGTATTATTCGATGAAATTGCACGCATGCGTAATTAGGTGTGAATAATGTTATTAAAATGTACAATAAAAATTTCCTGGAATGTTATGTCCACTGTGCCTTGACGCTACTGTTCACACATTTAGGTTGGTGGTTTATGGTTTTTGATTATGTTGACTGGCAAAAAAATATGCTTTACTGTTTTACTGATGTTGTTTGTTAAGGCACACTGTTATACTATTAGAAACTTGTTTTGTGACGAAGTTGATTTTCCTACAATATAACCATGCGTCTAACGTACATAATTGATGGATTCTGACTCTTGTGAAATTGTTTCGGTGATTTAAGTTCTCAACTTTTAGTGGTGGATAGGTTGCTAGCGCGTTTGGCAGCAACCAATAGGATTGCATTGACGTAATGTTGTTGTTGGGTTTGTTAATATTATTTCCCCTATTCTATGACAACTATGTTGGTGTTATGATTCTTTTACAAGTGAGGTTGTCAGGGCATCTCGTTGTTGTGTTATTATAATATTTTAGTAGTATTACTTTTCTGTACATAGTACACGTGGTATTGTCGAAGGAAAACTTCGAGGTTTTTTTAAGGGGTTCATTATTATGATTAAGACCATTCTTTCTTGTTGATATTGGGTTGTGCTAAATTGATTTTATTGGAACTATGTAAGATACGGTCAAATTAAAATTAGAGATCTCCTTCCTTACCAAGACAATTAATTATGTAGTTATTTTAAAATTCTTTTATTGCACGGTCTGATAAAATATATTAAATTGGTATGAAACATATTGTAGAAATGAATGTGCATGTGCTTAGTTTTTATCTGAAATCATTTGAGATGCAATTCCCTTTAGCTAGAATGCTTCCTTCAAGGATATTAGAGAACTCTTCTTCATTTACCCAAACCACCCTACATGATTAGGGTGGGTCATAGGAAAGGGAAGGGTAGCATTATAATTAAACAAAAAAAAAAGGGTAGAAAGTAATCCTTGTTTATGATTGTAGGAGCACTCTTAAATCTGCATCAACAGTGATACACAAAACACGGCAAGCCCGTGAAATTTTTTTTAAGCTAACTTAAAGGATTCATGTGAGTTGTTATTTCAGCTAGTTTACAGCCACTGCAGTAGAGCTCCCAAGTGGGCAGTTGTCATTAAAAATTTTATACTGTCCGTGATGTGCATTTTATTGTTATCTTATATGATATGAATTAGTTGCAATGACATGTTATATGTTATGTTTCCTCATATGCTTGTGTTCTATAATTCTAAAGGTGTATGACACTAGGAAGAACCTGTAATACATAGTGACATATAAAGATACTAGGTGACAAATAAAACTAATTAGGTGATATATCTTACATGATAACCTAAACTAGTTTGGACACCTAGAGACATAGACCTGAACTTCCTAGGGACATAAACCTCTAGGAATCATATAGGTCTATATAACAATATATTTCTCTCGCAAATGGTAGACAACATTTGTGTTAGTCTAAAGAGGGGTAGCGGAGGCGTCACCCGACCCATCCTTTAGCGTTCGGTGAGTGCCAACAAGGGGGTTCTCGCCAACAGTCAGATATCCCCATTGCATGTATTCGAAACTAAGGTAATGGGAGCCGGGGAGCTCACTTCAGCCGCTATACCTGAGGACTAAGGTGTCTGTTGACGCTGACATACTCCAACTGAGTCCTGCACGCTTGGGGGGTAGTCCGGACAACGAGAGTTATTCATATATGTTGGATCCGACAGGTCAGGCCGAGAGTATACTTGTCAGTCGGTGACCCTGCTATAAAGTAGAAGTGTAGCACTACATGGTGTCTCGTATCCTAGGGTTTATGGGAGACGTACGATACGATAGTCTCGGAGCGCGGTCCGGGTAAATGGCTCGCGAGACTGGAAGGAGAAGGAACCGCGGTCACCCGCCTTCTCTGCCAACGTTGGTGCAACTGGCCTAGGCAGAGACTAAGTCTGGCACCTGCGGGCTTCTGGTAGTCCCCGGCCAGGGCTTACCTTAAGCATAGGCAGGCAGCCCTAGGAGTTAGTATGGAAAACTAGAAACTTAGAAATCTTTAGACACAGACACATATTTAGACTTTTAGTATCTAATTGATTATTTACGTGCATGCTTCCTTTCATTGTTAAATTATGATTTAATGTTAATATACTTGCTACTTATTCGGACATGTATTGTTAGCCCATTCTTTTGCTTGGAGAAGTTTCTGTCTATAGGCACTAAGTCATAAGACTTAGCGCATACAAATTTTCTCCCGCGCACAGGTATTTAGAACATCGCTTAGATATGGCGAGGAACGATGGCTAGCGGAAGTGAATGCTATAGAAGGACATTAATAGTCGATTAGTCGGTACGATGTGTAAAACACATAATGTATACTGACTGTATCAACTTTTTATGTATACTGTGAACAAATTGTAATTCGAGTTAGTAGACATGACTATAGAAATTTTTATTTATGTTGGAATTATATGATATTGTTAGCCTTGTATGAGTGAGACACTGCTCATACGGCGGTTGTCAAGTACACGACAGAGGGTCGGGGCATAACAATTAAAGTGGTATCAGAGCCAGGTTCCGAAATATCTAGGATTAAATTTAAGAAGGTTGATAATTATAAACATAACCCCCTGATACAGTCTATAGGTAAACATTAGGCAAACGGGGGTGAGAGTGACAAGGGGTTAGGAAAATGATTTCCGTGATTGAATTGCTTTCCATTTTACCTCTCTACACTTTCATGTTTGATAAGTTGGTTGCTACAATTTATTTAGCTACTTTTGGTGATTTTGATTAATTACTTGTTTGCCATTGAGATATTTAAGTAGACTACTTTTATAGTTTTTTTTTTCTAGCCTCTACCTTAAATTCTTCCTCCTAGACTTTGGCATATGATTGGGCAAATAGGAGGGTAATAAATAATAGTAGACACTCGTACAAAAAGCATGCTCGATTAGAATTTCATCGAAGTATTGGCCTGGTGTAGATGGCAGGGAAAGCGAAGTCAAAAGGAGCCTAATTAGGGGCAACCTAGACAGAGAAACGGGGGCGAGGAAGACCTCGTAAAAACCCGGGAGAACAATCATCCACTGCTGCTGGGCCCATGCATCCCTTCCAGGTTCAGCCAGGGCAGCGGGCGCTGCCGGTACCACCAATGCAGCAAGCGCCACCAGTGCCGTCAGTGCTGGAACCTGCACCCATGGACCCAACGGCAGAAGCTCAGCCATAAGCACCCCCTGCACCAGTCATTGGACCTGAATAATCGGTAGTACAAGGGGAGTGTGAGGCTGGCCCCACAACATCAGCATCACGTGCTAGCAGTAGACAACAGGATCTCAGGGATGCGATGAGGGCAATGATGCGAGAGGTGATTGGTGAATTTCTGCCGTGGTTTCAACGACAGCCACCGACGTTAGTTGCAGTGCCTGCAGCCCCATCGGCACATGCACCAGCACCAACGGAGGCCACACTAGAGCCACATCCAGAAGTCCCACCAACAGTGACACCGGTACATACCCCACTGCCGGCGGCACCAGGATTGCCCACTCTAGTGGCGTATCAGGCAAATCTTAGTGGTGGCATAGCCACCACAACTACCTTTGAGTGTGGGGTCCACAATCATACCAGACAGGTAGCAGCCATAAGTTTTCTGGATCTTCTGACGCTTAGGAGGCCCATATGTGGCTTGAAAATTTGAGCCAAGTCACTGAGGGGCTAGGCATTCCCGACAGCGGAAGAGTCAGTGTGGCCTGTCATCTGCTGACCGGAGATGCTAGGATTTGGTGGAATGCACTAAGGGCCAGAATGGACACTGCAATCACGTGGGCTGTATTCACGGAAGAATTCAACACAGAGTATCACACAGAGCTGCAACATGATGATAATATACGAGAGTTCCTTGACTGTAAGCAAAATGGGGGGTCGGTGAAAGAGTACTCGATTGAATTTAGCCGGCTGTCCGCCCTTGTTCCTGAGGTGGTACACTCTGAAGCATACCATTGCAAGAGGTTCAAGTGGGGGTTGGACTTGGCCATCCGCTCACGAATAACTCATACCAAGATTTCAAGTTTTAGAGAGATTGTTAATGAGGCTATTGAAGAGGAGCGGGTCATACAAGAATTGAGGGGAAAGAGTGAAGGTAAGAAGAGGAAGCGACAGGCCTCCCAGAACAGTCGTAATCAGCAGAAATCGAGGCCAGTACCCCCCGCACCTTCAGGCACTATCAGCTCCCCTGTCATGCCATCGGTGCGAGGTATAGCTTACCAGTCTGCACCGAGTCATTCAAGGCCACCTCCTCGCGGACCACCTCCTACCACCATGATGTCGGCAAATCCTCCTCCAGTTTGCCGCCATTGTACTCGAGTGCACACAGGACCGTGCCGAAGTGTTACCTGCTATCAGTGTGGCCAGACAGGGCATATTTGTCCCAACTGCCCACAATTGAGAAACCAGACAGCATCACAACAACCAGCGTCTGGACGTGCTAACAGAGGTCGTTCTACTGCCCCAGCTCTTCGTACCGCATCCACCGCAGCACAGAGTAGACCACCATCAGCTAGACCCGGGCAGCAGTCGCAGGCACCACCACCGCGCACGCAGACCCGCATATTCACTATGGATAGTGCAGACGCACAAATGAACCCTGACGTTATCACCGGTAACACTCCCCATCAGGATGAGTATTAGAACCATAATTACTTTTCTTTGAATCATATTTCATTTTTATTTTATTTTATTTTATTTATTATTATTTCATTCAAGGCCACCTCCTACTGCCATGATGTCGGCAAATCCTCCTCCAGTTTGCCGCCATTGTACTCGAGGGCACACAGGACCATGTCGAAGTGTTACCTACTATCAGTGTGGCCAGACAGGGCATATTCGTCCCAACTGCCCACAATTGAGAAACCATACAGCATCACAACGACAAGCGTCTGGACGTGCTAACAGAGGTCGTTCTACTGCCCCAGCTCTTCGTACCGCATCCACCGCAGCACCGAGTAGACCACCATCAGCTAGACCCGGGCAGCAGTCGCAGGCACCACCACCGTGCACGCAGACCCGCATATTCACTATGGATAGTGCAGATGCACAAATGAACCCTTACATTATCACTGGTAACACTCCCCATCAGGATGAGTATTATAACCATAATTACTTTTCATTGAATCATATTTCATTTTTAATTTATTTATTATTATTTCAAGCTGTAGTAGCAAATAAGGAACTTTTGATAGCCCCATCAACTTAATAAAGACTTAGAAATTATTATTTTCTTTGATGTCTGATGTGTGAATAGGTTCTATGATTTTATTCGGCTCCTTGGCTCGAGTCCTAATCGATACCGGATCACAAAAGTCGTATGTCAGCATGGCATTTGCTAAGCGGGCGGATAAGCTGATGGAAATGCTCGGGTATGAGTTGATAGTCTCAACGCCCCTCGGTGAACAAATACTCAGGAACTAGGTGTATCGGGCCTGCCCTGTGACCATTAAGGAGGTAGAGCTAATGGCTGATTTAATCCTGCTGGACATCTCGGTCTTTGACATGATCCTTGGTATCAATTGGCTCACGGCTCATGGGGCATTGATAAATTATTTCACCAAGATCGTGGAGTTCAAAAACCCCAGACATCCTGGCTTGACCTTTATCGGAGAATGTCACATACTGCCAACTAGTGTGATCTCGATGGTAATAGCCAGGAAATTCCTACAAAAGGGTTGTCATGGGTACCTCGCGCATGTCATTGATACAAGACAGAAGGAGGCCAAGCTAGAAGATATTCCAGTGGTTAGGGAATTTCTAGATGTATTTTCCAAGGACTTGCCAGGATTACCTCCAGCAAGGGCAGTAGACTTCTGCATCAACATGGCGCCTTGGACACTTCCAAGGTACTATTCCTCAAGAAAAAGGATGAGACTATGTGAATGTGTATCAACTACCGTCAACTGAACAGGGTCACTGTACAAAATCAATATCCACTACGCTGAATTAACGATTTATTCGATCAATTGCAAGGTGCAAAAGTATTCTTAAAGATAGATCTACGGTTAGGATATCACCAACTCAGAATCAGAGATGAAGACATGCCAAAAACTGCATTCAGGACTCGCTATGGACACTATAAGTTTCTAGTTATGTCCTTTGGACTCACTAGTGCACCAGCAGCATTCATGGATCTGATGCACCGAGTGTTTCACGAGTACTTAGATAAGTTTGTCATTGTCTTCATAGACGACATACTTATCTACTCGGGGAATAGTGAGGAGCATGCTCATCACCTTAGAACTGCACTGCAACTGCTTAGAGAAAACCAGCTATATGTAAAATTCTCTAAGTGTGAATTTTGTCTAAACCAAGTAGGCTTCCTCGGATACATTGTGAGTAATGAGGGAATTCAGTAGACCCAGCCAAGATTGAAGCGGTCACTAAATGGGAGCAGCCAAGAAATGCGACAGAAGTGCGTAGTTTCCTCAGCCTAGCATAGTTTTGTCTAGAATTTCTCCCTCATTGCAGCCCCAATGACTAAGCTAACCAGGAAGGATGCAAAGTTCCAGTGGACCCAAGCCTACGAGGACAACTTCCAGGAACTAAAGACTCAGTTAACCACTGCACTGGTCCTTACTCTTCCAGTTAGTGGTACCGAATATATCGTATTCAGTGATGCCTCGAAGCAAGGCCTCGGGTGTGTGCTGATGCAGAATGGGAGAGTAGTTGCTTATGCATCCCAGCAGTTGAAGAAGCATGAGACGAACTACCCTACCCATAATCTAGAGTTTGCAGCTATAGTCCTTGCCTTGAAGATATGGAGACATTATTTATATAGGGAGCGATGTCACATATACACCGACCACAAAAGTCTACAATATCTGTTAACTCAAAAGGAGTTAAACCTACGGCAGAGGAGATGGCTGGAACTAATCAAAGATTACGACCTAGTAATCAACTATCACCCGAGCAAAGCCAACATAGTAGCGGACGCACTCAGTAGAAAATCTACTACCACGTTGTCTTACATTCGGGAGTCCTATCTTCCGCTACTGCGAGACCTCCAAGCCTTGGGTACGAAGTTACAACCTAGTGCTCATGGAGGCTTACTAGAAAAATTTATAATAAAACCTACTTTGGGAGACAGTCTAGTAGAGAAACAGAAGTCTGATCCAAAGTTGAACGTCCGAATACAGAAAGTGTAGAGCGGCCAAGGAGAGGAATACAACTTGAGGAATGATGGGGCGTTGCTGTTAAGAGACAGACTTTGCGTACCGTACGATGCCGACTTTCGGCAGCAAATCCTTGATGAGGCCCATAGCTCAGCTTACGCGATGCATCCAGGAAGTACGAAAATATACCATACAATTCGCCAGACTTACTAGTGGGCGGGTATGAAACGAGATATAGCCGAGTTTATCTCCAGATGTTTGATCTGTCAGCAGGTTGAAGCTGAACACCAGAGGCAAGCGAGTACACTCCAGCCATTACCGATACCAGAATGGAAGTGAGAGCATATCACTATGGACTTTGTCATCGGCTTCCCACGTACCCAACGACAACATGATGCAATTTGGGTTGTGGTTGACCGACTTACTAAGTCAGCCCACTTTCTTCCCATAGCAGCCACTTATACCTTGGACAGACTCGCCAAGCTGTATATCAGTGAGATAGTACGTTTACATGGAGTTCTGGTATCTATTATTTCAGACAATGATCCTAGGTTCACTTCAAGATTCTGGCCTAAATTTCAGAGAAAGCTGGGGACATCACTAAAATTTAGCACGACCTTTCACCCTCAGACAGATAGACAATCTGAGCGCATCATCCAGACCTTAGAGGATATGTTGAGAGAGTGCGTATTAGAATTCTCCGAAAGCTGGGATACTCACCTACTGCTAATAGAGTTTGCCTACAACAACAGCTATCAGGCCAGTATAGGAATGGCACCTTACGAAGCACTATACGGCAGGCAGTGCAGGACACCCATCTGCTAGAACGAAGATGGTGAACGACGCTTAGCAGGGACCGAGTTAGTTGACCAGACGGTAGAGAAGATCCGAGTCATTAGAGATCGAATCAAAACTGCACAAGATAGACAAAAGAGTTATGGAGATAATCGTCGCAGGCCTTTAGAGTTTCAGGTTGGCGAAAAGGGGCAGAAGCCTCTCTGATAAGCCCTCACAGAGGATCTTTTAGGACCCCTCTCTGCCGAAGACAGCAGAGGGTGCCACCTCCACTCCCAAGCCTCCCATCCTCACCACCTCTCTCCTCTCCTCTCCTCCCCATCTCCTCACGCCATCAAAGGACCAGTAGGGAGCCGAACCTACAGCATCTTTGGAAATTGGGGCAAGGGAGCAGAGCGTCATTGATCCGAGGCGACGTGAGGCCGAGGAGCAAACGTGAAGCGTAGGTGCGAACGGGAAGACGGGAGGGCACCGACGAAGCTCCGACCAAGTCGGATTTCGTCTCTAGGTTGGTACCCTCATTTCTCCCTTTCGATTCTAACTAAGAAAAAAATCCAATGGATTGGGGTTTGGGTGCATAAAGGAATATTGTATCAGTGCGATTGTTTGTTAAATTAATTACCTTGGTATTATTCGATAAAATTGCACGCACGTAATTAGGTGTGAATTATGCTGTTAAAATGTACAATAAAAATTCCCTGGAATGTTATATCCACTGTGCCTTAACGCTACTGTTCACACATTTAGGTTGGTGGTTTATGGTTTTTGATTATGATGACTGGAAAAAAAATATGTTTTACTGTTTTACTGATGTTGTTAGTTAAGGCATACTGTTTTACTGTTGGAAACTTGTTTCGTGACGAAGTTGATTTTCCTACAATATAACCATGCGTCTAACGTACATAATTGATGGATTCTGACTCTTGTGAAATTGTTTCGGTGATTTAAGTTCTCAACTTTTAGTGGTGGATAGGTTGCTAGCGCGTCTGGCAGCAACCAATAGGATTGCATTGATGTAATGTTGTTGTTGGGTTTGTTAATATTATTTCCCCTATTTTATGACAGCTATGTTGGTGTTATGATTCTTTTACAAGTGAGGTTGCGAGGGCATCTCGTTGTAGTGTTATTATAATGTTTTAGTAGTATTACTTTTCTGTACATAGTACACGTGGTATTGCCGAAGGAAAACTTCGAGGTTTTTTTAAGGGGTTCATTATTATGGTTAAGATCATTCTTTCTTGTTGATATTGGATTGTGCTAAATTGATTTTATTGGAACTATGTAAGATACGGTCAAATTAAAAATAGAGATCTCCTTCCTTACCAAGGTAATTAATTATGTAGTTATTTTAAAATTCTTTTATTGCACGGTCTGATAAAATATATTAAATTGGTATGAAATATATTGTAGAAATGAATGTGCATATGCTTAGTTATTATCTGAAATCATTTGAGATGCAATTCCCTTTAGCTAGAATGTTTCCTTCAAGGATATTTGAGAATTCCTCTTCATTTACCCAAACCACACTATATAATTGGGGTGGGTAATAGGAAAGGGAAGGGTAGCATATAATTAAACAAAAAAAGAAAAGGTAGAAAGTAAACCTTGTTTATGATTGTAGGAGCACTCTTAAATCTGCATCAACGGTGATACACAAAACACGGCAAGCCCGTGAAATTTCTGTTAAGCTAACTTAAAGGATTCAGGTGCGTTGTTATTTCGGCTAGTTTACAGCCGCTGCAGTAGAGCTCCCAAGTGGGCAGTTGTCATTAAACTTTTTATACTGTCCGTGATGTGCATTTTATTGCTATCTTATATGATATGAATTAGTTGCAATGACATGTTATATGTTATGTTTCCTCAAATGCTTGTGTTCTACAATTCTAAAGGTGTATGACACTAGGAAGAACCTAGAACACATAGCGACATATGAAGATACTAGGTGATAAACAAAACTAGTTAGGTGACATATCTTATATGATAACCTAAACTAGTTTGGACACCTAGAGACATAGACGGAAACTGTCCTTCCCCTTCGCAGTGAGGAGTCGAGCATTGAGTCGACTCCAGAGGGAGTCGATATCCACCGGTGGCCGCGGCGAGGAGGCCGGAAAGTGGCGTAGAACATGGAAGGGGCGGCGGAATAGGGGAGCGAGTGACTCTTCCCCTGTTCCCGTCCAATTCACCGGCAAGGAGCACAATGAACGCACCTCCCTCCACAAAGAGGTTACCGGAAGCAATTCGATATAAAAGAAATGGAATCGTAATGGTGGAAGCGGCGTGGGAGGTCGGAATCCGGCGTTGGTCGGTGTTCAGCAGCGGATAGAGCACCCCTCTGTCCGCAGTGGTTCCACCGGTGAAGAAGGAGCGGAGATCGGTCCTTCCACCCCGGAAGAGTGGCTGGTGGGTCGAGGGAGTAGACGAGAGGCCGCACGCTACGTTCCGGTGAGTGGACGGTGGGCAACGACGGTTAATGCGGCGGCGGTGGAGCGGGGCTTCGAGCGAAGGTGAGGAGGCGGATCAAGCAAGCGCACGTGTGGCGCCCATGCGACGGCTCGGTTCCGGTTCAGCTACGGTTCAAGCATCAGTTTAGCCAATTTTTGTTGTTTAACAACCGGATTAGTGCCGCTCAATGTTTCTATAGCTTTGTTGGTAAGTTTGGAGCTCGTATGAATTTATTTAGAATTTTTATCGAATTTTAGGTTCGATTTCCGAATTATTTTATATTGGGTTCAAGGGTTTGAGTGTATATTGATATCAGAAAAATCTGAAATAATTTGTAATGCTAGATTATGCTTAGATATAATTTTCACGATTTAAATAAAATTTTTCCAAACTGTTAAATTAGAGTTTAGATTTTGTTATGGTGATTTGGGTTTATTTAGGTCTTAAATGAATTATTTGTATGATATTTACATGAAAGAATATTTTAGTAGGTGTTATTATGTTTGATTTATGCTAAACATAATTAAAATTATTTAACTATAATTTTTACAGAATTTATAAATTTTATGCTGTGGTTAAATTGGATAATTAGGTTAATTGGATTTTCTAATTGATGAAATTAGGAAAATTATGTTTTAAAATATTTATTGGTGGTAATTGAATTTTTACAGATTATTAAAAATTATTTTTAGATTAATTAAGGTGGTATAATTGATCCATATGATTAATTAAGGTGGTATAGTTGATTTAAATTGTTAGAATAATATATTTATGAAAATAGGTATTCAATTTATGATCTTATGGTATAGTTTAAATATATAAAAAATTTATGGGTGTAGCTAAGGTTGATTTGATGTATGTTTGTAGTGGTTGTGATTATTTAAGATTATTAAATTATTTAATTGACTTAAAGGTAATTAAATAAAATTTGGTGTGAGATTGTGAGTAGTGGGGGTTGTTAGGGAGATTGTAGAGCTGTGTTATTCATGCATGCTTGTTTGTTTGTATTTAATTTATTTTAGGAGGTTGTGTTGTTGTGCTGTTGCTTGACAAATCACAGCCAAGCTGTGATTTGTGTTGAAGTAAAAAGGAATTGCTTTGTTTGATTGACTGATTGCTTGCTTGCTTAAAGAATCACGGCCAAGCTGTGAATTTTATTTAAAGATCTGCCTTGAGACTTAGGTGAGGACTTATGGTTTCAAATTTATTTTGGCCTACTACAGATGCTGAGTCCTAAGGGTCGTTGTTACATATTGTACATGCTGATGAGTTGAATGTCTGCTTGTTGCATATTCTAATGGCATGTGTGATTTGATAGTTGTTGATAGATTTTACTATGAAAAGATACATGATGCTATTGTATGCATGCTATATATGATTGTTCTCATGTTATGTTAGATATTAATATATTCATGTTATGCTATAGATGTAGAGACATTTAGCAGGAACAAGAACATGGAGGCATGAGATAAAAACTAGAGACACTTTAGGTTCATGTTATGATTAAAACCTAGAGTACTAAATTGATGTATAACTAAGAACTTTGGACATCTTAGGGTTATGATAACCTAGGAGAGGATGTTGAGTTCTTAGAATGGGATGTGCCAACACGTGGTGAGGAGCCATGTGCTAGCAATGGTATGCTTGTTTGGTTGTATTGGATTTATTTTAGGAGATTGTATTTGCGGTGTTATTGCTTGACAAATCACAGCCAAGCTGTGATTTGTGTTGAAGTAGAAAGGAATTGCTTTGCTTGATTGATTGCTTGCTTCCTTTAAGAATCACGGCCAAGTTATGATTCTTGTTAAAGATCTTCTTTAAGACTCAGGTGATGACTTATGGTTTGAAAATTTATTTTTGCCTACTACAGATACTGAGTCCTAAGGATTGTTGTTACATATTGTACATGCTGATGAGTTGAATATCTGCTTGTTGCATATTCTAATGGCGTGTGTGTTTTGATAATTGTTGATGGATGTTGCTATGAAAATGTATATGATGCTATTATATGCATGCTATGTATGATTGTTCTCATATTATGTTGAATATTGATATGTTCATGTTATGCTATAGATGTAGAGACATTTAGCAGAAACATAGAACATGGAGATATGAGACAAAAACTAGAGACACTTAGGTTCATGTTATGATTAAAACATAGAGTGATCTCAGTTGACATATGACTAAGAACTTTAGACATCATAAGGTTATGATAACCTAGGAGATGATGTACATAACAAATGTACATTGTTACGTTTCCGCTGTGTTTAATAAAAAGAATTTATTGTGCTTTGTGATACATCTAACCTTGTATAGGTTGTGGTGGGGAAGTGCAGCTTATACGGCGGTTGCCACGTGCCCAAAGGTGGGTTTGGGGCGTGACATAAGTACACATGTGAAACAACTTTGACTGGAAAAGGAGAGATTATAGGGATATGTGGGTTTAACTTTTGTCCTTATAATTTTGCTCGATTGCTTGGTGTTATGTCCTTGCTTGTTGATGTCCTATGCTTGAATTAGTTGATGTTAGTAAGTAGATTGTTTGCTTGTTATTGTGTGCTTTTGGGTTACGTTGATTTTGCTTGAATTGTACTGAGATTGCTAAAAACTTAACCTAGGAATACTTAGATAATTGGAGCCTTCCGTGTGAGACTATAGAGAACTTATTGTTTGGTTCTAATGATCACTTGAACTTGTTCGGGAGTAAAAGTTACCCCTTCGCACGATGTTGACACAACCTGACCTATCTCAAGAGGCACGACATGGGAGGCAGAAGAACATTCTTGTCCTGGTGGTGCCTTATCCATTGATTTACCTTTATCTGGCTGCATTCTAAATTTCCTGCAGTAATATTATGATCAAAATCACGTATGCGACACAAATCCTAAGGCCACTAGACTCGTCCTTATTTGAGATCCACTAGAATCCTTATACATTAGTTTAAAATACATCTAAACAATATCCCTATATATCCAGGTTCTCAAATGATCTTTATTAGGATATACATATGTTCTAATATAAACCTGCTCTGATACCACCAAAATCTGTCACGTCCCGTACCTTCCCCTAGGGCACATGGCAGACCGCAGTGAACTCCACGTACAGCCCCGTTTACCCCCGGAACTATATGGGAACCCACTAAGCGTACCTGATGTATATCCCCTCTATTTATGGAAGGAGAGAACCTGGATGACATATCAACTGTAACTCTAAAACTATGTATTTTACAAAATTAGGTCTCTTACATAGAGAACCATATATATACAAATGATCTACAATCAAAATAGGGCACATGCCCAATGATACACAAAATATCTATCTAGTGGATTTCTCTGTACACAAAATAAAGGTAGAACTGTCCTACCTTTCAAAAATCAGGAGTCGGCTAACCGCCTCTATCTCTATCCGTCCCTCTCCTGCTGTGATCCTGAAAAAAATGAGTTCCCCTTTGGGGTGAGTACGCTTGTACCCAGTGAGTTGGATAGAGAACAATGTAAAACCAAGAACATAGGATAACCAAGTTTCATGAATGTAACCAATTAGTTATTTAAATATAATAGCCAAGCAATAAGAATAATCAAGAGTCATACAAGACTATATCTGGGGCTGGCTATATCAAATGACAATTGCGGCCGCAACTGTCGCCTCAAGGGAAGATATCATGCATCTGAGGGTACCCAAATCATAATAGAAGTGCGATAATACAGAAACAAAGCCCCATTTCCCTTGAGTTGCCACTGGACTTCACTACCTGGTATCCATAGCTTGTCCAGAACAGTACCGGTCAAGGGGATTCCAGTCTCCCATCCTGACATCGGCTACTATGACCCTACGCCCCTCTTCACAGGCGGCACATAGGGTAAGGCTTCACTGCAGTGAGGGTGCCTATAGCACCATCCAGTATCAGATCATACTAGCTATATGCATTTATAGATGAAAGGTATCATGGATAATCAAACAGATGCATATGCTAGCTGTAGAATTAATCAAAAGCATAGTATCATGCTTGTAATGAACCAAAGAATAATAGCACCAAAAAGCTTATCATGGATATCAAAGAGTATTCACAACTCATTTATAATCGTGATCAAGAATATTAATTAGCAGGAGAGTCCAAAGAATACCAAGCATATATATAATCAAAGGGATATAGTTCTCCTGGACTAAACATTGAGAACTATCCCATCTATTCTATCTAAAGAATAAACACTCACCTGATCCTATCGTCACAAGCACGTTTTAATTCGTATTGCGATCGTTAGTATCCTCGTGCTTGCTTATCGTATTTCCTGTGAATATTTCAACGAATTTTTAATTCTCAATTCGATAATAATTTTACAAATCTATCTACACCAAAACTCTTAAAATGATCTGTAGAATCACCCTAATTTTTATCTCAAGTTCGCCGGAAGTTCGCCGGAAACCTGCTGGAGACTCGCCGGAAAGTTCGCCGAAACCCTCGCCGGCGAAGTTCTTCGAATAGTGCCAATATTGGTACCATTCGAAAGCTCTCTTTACATGGATTCCAAAAATCACATTTGCCCTAATTATTATAGCTCATAGGCGATCAATTTCACGGATTAAATCAATTTGAACGAAATCCTAGGTTAGAGTTTTTAGCTCGCCGACGGCCAACCGACAGCTAATAGCCCTCAACCTAAGTACCAATGGATAGCTCTAGTCGAGGAGAAGCCATAGGTACCAAGCTTGCAAAGTTCCGTGGCCAGAATGGTCAGCAATCGTCGAAGCAAGCTCCGGCGATGAAACTTTCGCCGTCTCTACCTCTCTCCTCATTTTCAACTCAAATCTCAGCCAAAACTTAAAATTAAAGGTTCTAATGTGTTTTCTTGGCTTACCTGAGGTTGTCTCTAAAATCTCATCGCAAAATCCGAACTATAGTGGCCGAATCCGTTGAGAGCAAGGTGAAGGAGCAAGTTGTATTCGTTAACGTGGAGAAGAGAGGGAAAATGAAAGAAGAAAACTTAGATGAGAAGAAATGAATAATACATATATATATTTATATATATATTTAAAGTTGCCGCCATAGTTGTGTTTCTTCTCTCTCTCATTTTTTTTTTAAAAGCAATTAATCCTAGCCGTCCATCCTGATTTAATCTGGATCGTCCATTTGGATCAATCCTTGGTTCAATGTTTTGACCAATCAAACAATATCTAAATTATAATCCGTTTATGATGTTGGATTCCTTATCAAAAATTCTATCAGATCGTATAATCTTCACATCAAAATTTCATACTTCCAAAATTCATAAAATTTTACAATTAAGTCCTCCATATTATTTTCTTTCAAAATAATCCTCAAACTTATCATCTTTTACATAATTACCCTTAATGCAAATTACAAATCTCACATCCTACCCTCCTTAAAGAAATTTTGTCCTCAAAATTTAGTTCAAATCATCATTTCAAATAATCAAGGATAGTTTTCTTCACATACTTCTCTGATTCCCAAGTATTTCCTTCTAATTTTGTACTTCTTTATGATCCTCTAATGATTCATACTTGTCTATTACTTAAGATTTTTCTCTTTCGTTCCAAGATTTATTATAGGCTATATTTTTAGATCTTCCTCAAACTCAATTGCAGTGTTTGTAGTATTTCTCCACGATCCTCGATATCTCCTTAATATAATTACATATCATGTATTCTAACCGTTTCTTCAAATAATTCCAATATATATACCACCAAACAAATTCCATTAATGATTCTAAGAGGTCCATTATATCTTGGACTCAAGTTCTCTTATATTTCCAAACTATAGGATTCCTTCTTAAGTATCTATTTTCCAGCATATTACATTTCTAGGTTAAAAATTATAACTTATGCCTTCTTTCGTCTGCATAATTGTTTTGTCTATCATATGATACTTTCAATCTTTCTTTAATGATCATAATCTTCTCTTCAGTAGTCTTAATCGATTCAATCTCTTTTATTCATCTTTCTCCAACCTCATCTTAACATACTAGTATTCCATATTTCCTTTTGTATAAAATTTTATATAACAACATTCTAATGTTAGCTCAGTAACTGTTATTACAATCAACCTCAATCAATAGTAACTATTATTATAATCAACATCAATCAACAGTAGCTATTATTATAATCAACCTCAATCAATAGTAGTTATTATTATAATCAACCTCAATCAATAGTAACTGTTATTTTGACTTTCCTAGAATTCAATTACCCATATTTTTAACATAACCTTCGAATTGATCATCAATCTAAAGATAAAAGTTGTGTTAAACAATAAAGTATTTGAAGCCTTATGCATGCTTAGTCCAAAAATAAATCAAGGATCTTGATCCGAACTTATTGTAATACAAATCATACAAAGTTTCATGATCTCCTGAATGCACATTCTCGTTAACTTACTCAATGAATAAGTGTTATTAATACTAAAAAAAAATTTATTCACAATTATTCAAATCGTAATACAACTTGATGTGCAAGATAATTCGATCATAAGGTCTGTTATGATATATTCTTATTTCCTTTCAGGATTAAATAAAAGTTATAACTTTCCTGCGGATCTTTGATACTCAACTTTAGCTCATTAACATATGTAACACTTAGCTACATAATTCATAATGTTCTTTTTCATTTAAGGTTACTAATAATTCCTTTTTATTATGTGATACAGTCTTTTAATTCCTAAATATACTCTATATACCAAGAAATGAGCTCCTTTCAACATAGATTTTCTGAGTTCCATCTTCTCAGGAATAGAGACTCAGTTTTTATATGCCAATGATCCACATTCCTCATAATGACCTTAGTATTTGCTTCTATTTAAATTATTTAAAATATTTTCCTCAATTCCTTTATTTCACCATGTAAACCCAAATTTCTTCATATACAGTAGATCATACCATAAATATACTTATTATCTTATCAGATATATCATGGTCTAACTAAACTCCCAAGGTTTTTAGTTTCACTGATTGAAATGGTATGGTGGTGGAGATAATTGACAACATAATTAATTTTCTATTTGATGCATCTATGATCACATCTACCATT
Source organism: Thalia dealbata (assembly GCA_030544415.1). Classification (NCBI taxonomy): domain Eukaryota; kingdom Viridiplantae; phylum Streptophyta; class Magnoliopsida; order Zingiberales; family Marantaceae; genus Thalia; species Thalia dealbata. The sequence goes on along the minus strand of CM060454.1, from coordinate 29,120,396 downwards.
TCTAAAGGAGACTAAATCACAATATCATAACCCTTTATTAATTCTACTTATTTCCTGTGCCTCAAATTTAATCTTTTTTTCTTTTCTTTTTTTTTATCAAAATATATTTCAAATTCCCTATAACCAATATCATCATATTCACAAAATAAATGTTGCTATTATCGATTCTAAATCCCAAGCAAAGTAATTTTACTCATAGTTTCTTAATTGACAAAATATATAAGTAATAACTCCTTATAACTGTATAATATGTATCTCCCATCATTGTTTAAAACATTATTATATGTTGTAAAAATTTTCTTAGATTTGGGTAAGATCGGAACTAGGATAGAAATAACTCGTAAACTTCTTTCACAATCCTCAATCCATTAAAATTCTTCTCCCCTAAATTTTTTTTTTTTTTTTTTTATAAATCATTTTGTAATATCAAGTCAACCATAAGAAATTCCAAATTTCAATAATATTCCTCAAGTATTTACAATTCAAAACTACTTTCACTTTACTAGAATCTATCATAGTACCATTTTTGACATGACATGCCTCTAACATTTTCATTTCTTTTAGTTAGAATTCACTTTTGAGAAATTATGCATATCCTTTCTTATTTTGCAATGCTTGTAAAGTCATTCTCAAATGTTTTATAGGCTTATTCCCTCTAGAAGAGTATATCCAAAATGTCCTCCAATAATCAAAATAATAATTTCATTCAGACATCAATGAAATATTTTATTCCTTGAATTTCTAACTATCACTCCGACATTCGTCAATTCATAAAGAATTATAACAACATCATAATATCATTATTTGATCTTAGAAGTAGTTTTGGATATTTCAAATTCGCAAATTCTCATTTAATAATATCATCATCTGAGATCAATCTTTAAATATATTTTTCTCTCTTTATAGTTAATCCAAAAGATTATTACTCCTCAATCAAAGATTCACTGTTGATTATCACCTTATTTAATTATTTATAAATAATGCACCCTCTTAATGTACCATCTTTTCTTTTTACAACTAATACTGATGCTTCTAAGAGTGATGTGCTCAATCAAATAATCTTTTTAAATAATAATTCTGACAAGTGCATCCTCAACTCATTAAGTTCTGTGATCATCCTCCACTATAGTTAATTACTAATATAATAAATGTCTGATTGTCACTCTCTAAAGCAATTCACTTTCCCATCAAGCAGTAACCTCGATAAATTGCTTAGAAATATATTCTAAAAATTCACATACAATTAATATCTCCTTTAACTTAATTCTAGTTCCAGATGTGTCAATTAAATACATCCAGTAAACTATGTGTCCATTCCTACTCTACTTTGAAACTTCAAATGTCAAAATTATCCAAAAGCATAAAGTTCAAAAATTCAGTAAAGTGTAACTCAAGTTTAATAACTCTTACTAATTCTACTTCTGTGATAAAAATAGATAATATTGACCTACTGTTTAGCTAATCCATCAATCTTCAATGTAAAATCAAGATTCAACATTTCTAAGGATCTTAAACCTACTAATATTGTATCTCTCAATCTAATATCATGATTCTTATAACCTGCATACGTAAGTTATTGTTATTCCAATGTTGCATGTATAAAAAGTTCAAACCTCCTAAAGATTTAATAGTTTACTCACTATACTTTACAAACTCAAGATAAGTTCAAAATCTACATAAATCACTAATAGCAAGTTTCTGATAAGATATTAAAATAACCGTAAAATACCTGTGATTAGCTCTAGATCGGCATTGACTTCTTTCCCGGACTATTAGAAATCCTGATTTGTTCCTGAGGTATCACTTTAGAGCTATCATGAGATCCTCTAACATTGCCCTCTGCCTCAGTTCCTAAGTGTCTTACTATTACTGGGGGTTGGTTGGTTTGACTATCTTGTCCCTTACCATTATATCGTTGTCTTGGCCTTTCCATGCTTCCCTTATTACCTTTTTGTTGAAGTTTTGGACAATTCTTTCTTAGATGACCCGTCCTATGGCAATAGAAACAACTTAAGGGAAGTCTACATTGTAAACCCCCATCTTCTAAATTATAATTTTAGGAAAAAAAAAAAAAAAAAAAATTAAATTTCGGTCCGGTTCAACTGAACCGGCCAGCTGGCCGGTCCGAGTGAACCGGCTGACCCGGTCCGAAGGGGTCGACGCGAGCGAGAAGAGCCGCGGGCTCTTCCCACTCGCGAGGCGCCCCTCCTCTTCCTCTTCTCCTTCTTCTTCTCCTTCTTTTTCTCCTTCGTCTTCTCCTCCTCCTTTTTCTTCGAGCTCGCGACGCCGCCCTTCTCCACCACAGCGGAGCGAACGTCGGTGCCTTCCCGCCGCGTTCGCCGTCCGCCGTTCATCGCCGGCACCGCGGCAAGGAGAGCGCAGCGGTGCTGCTGCGCCCCTCTCCCGTCCCCTGCTTCCTCCCCTTCGTGGGAGTGGTTGCAGCTGCCCATCACATTTCCTCCGCGCCCACCGCCGGCCGTTCGCAGCCGCCGTCGCAACTCGTTCCTTCCCACCGTGACGAGGAGAGCTCGACGGAGCTCTGTTGCTGCCGCGCGACCTCTCCCCTGCATCTGCCCTTTCTCCGGCCTTCTCCCCCTTCGCAAAGGGCAGTCGCTGTTCGCCGCCCTCTTCCATCGCAGCGAAGCAGCGCCGACGCCTAGCATTTCGTCGTCGGCCGCTGCCCGCCGTCCGTCGGCGTCGGCCTGCCTTCATCCACCCCCGGCGCACACTCCCTGCGGAAAGGGGAGCTCGGCGACAGCTCCCTCGTTGCCGCGACCACCCGCAGCAGAGCCTCCGCAGATCGTCGCCGCTCGCCCTTCGCATCCGCCGTCCGTAGCCTCCTCGCCGCTGCCCATTTCCGCCACGACGAGGGGAGCTCGGCGGAGGTCCCCTGCAGCCGCGCGTCTCCCCCCTTCTTCCCCGACCTTTCCCCTGCTTGCGGGCGGAAAACAGGGCCGCGAGCAGAAACGTTTGCTCGCATGCCCCGAGCGGCGATCCCTCGCCGCCGCAGCTCCTCATCGCCCATCGTCGACGTCCTCTCGTCGGCAACCTTCCTCCATCCCCCATCCGTTGGCTGCGAGACCAAGGAGGGCTCGCCGAAGTGTCGCCCCTCGTCGATCGCCTCCGAAGCGGGAGCGAGCTCGCCTTCGCCGCCCTCGTCGCCGTTGGCGCCGCCGCTGCTCGCGGGACACCTCGGCAGACCTTCGCCGGAGCCGGAGAGTCGTCTCCGGGGCTGGGTCGAGCTCGCCGAAGCCGGAGGAGCTCCATCACCGGCGTCGAAGGAGGAAGCGGACGAGTATAGGTACCCATGCCCTCGCCCTCTTCCTTAATCATGCTTAAGGACTAATTAAGCATGGTTAATTAAAAATTAAGTATGCTTAGTATAAAATAGATTTATGATATGGTTATTGTTAACTAAGCATGATTAATGTTTAGTTAGATTAATATAAGTTTAGTTAATGAATTAATTAAGTTGAGTAATTAATGAGTTAAGTAATTGGTTGAGCTGAACGAGTTGGTTGAGTTTGGGTCGGACTTGGGTTCGGGTTAAGTTAAGTTGCATGATTAGTGTTAGTTAAACAATGTTAGTGATTTAATTAAGTGAGGTTAGTGAATGGGTCGAATCAAGTGGGGTTAAATCGGTTGGGTTTGAGTTAAGTTTGGGTTCGAGTCAAGTTGGGTTGGGTGAGCCGAATCAAATAAGTTGAACCTGGTTCGAGCTCGAGTCAAATTAGATTGAATTTAATTTAGCTGAACCAGACCCGAACCGAACCAAATCGAACCGAACCGAACCGAACCGGGTGAACAGTAGCTCGAACCGTTGACCGAGTCAACAGCGGACCCAGTCAGCATTGACCGGGCCCACCGCTGACCCAGTCAGCGTTGACCGGGCCCACTGCTGACCCAGTCAGCGTTGACCAGTCAACGTTGACCGTTGACCGTTGACCAGTCAACGTTGACCGTTGACCGGGTCAGAAAAATATAAAATAATATTAAAATAATAAAATAATATTAAAATATTAAAAAAATCAAAAAAAATAATAAAAATTTCTATGGGTTCTACTTGAGCTCCTGGATGACTTGGGCCAAGTTATGGGTGAGTTTGATGAGTAGAAATTGAATAAAAATTCATTGAAGTTATTAGATAAAAATGCAAAAATATGATAAATTCATAATTCATTAGGTGAGATTAATCCTAAACATACATAGGATTAATTTAATGTAATAAATTATTTAATTGATAGATTTTAATTTATTTATCTTAAGGGAAATAAATTAAATCTATTTTAAATAAATTTTATTAAATAGGATTATTTTGGGTACGCGATCCGAGAAGCTCGGCGGGTGATATTCTCCGCGCGACTTGGTTCCTAGAAGCAGATCGCTATCCAAGGTGCGTTGGTTCTCCGATGGTAGGATTTATTCAAGCTAGGGAATTCCCGCTGGGGTTTTCTTAGGAACAATTCTTGGATGTCTTAAATATGTTAAAACATAATGCTTGATAAGATTTGACTTGCCTGCATGTTAGTTTAGTTGTTTCTATCTGACATGTAGGATATACTCTGATTTGCATGTTAGTTTAATTTACTTAACATGCATGATATACTATGATTTTCTTATTAAGTTTCTAATATGTCGTAGTATCATGTCAAGCATGTTAAATATTATTTCATTGTGTTTCTATGCTATGCTAGCATACCTACCATGCAGACATTGATAGTAAATAACGACATGTTAGAACCTTTGGCGATGTCACCGCCACTTAGACAGAAAATGGGGCCTTTTTCCATATGCCCCGGTTGACCGCCGCGTTCCGACGGTGGTCAAACGGTGACGTCCCGTGAGGCGCCACTCCCGAGGTTGATGTATAGCGGAGCACTGGGAGCACCACTCCCGACGTTATGCATAGCTTATATACTGGGAGCTGGTAGGGTAAGAGACTGTACAAACTCCATGGTCATGTTAGACTGGAAATATGGAGCAAGTCATTACCCGAGATCTTCACCCGCACGAGTGTCGTTGTAGGCGGCCTCGTGATAGTCCTGAGATGGTTAGCTAGGATGAACCCTACCATGGACTTGGCACCGACGAAGTCGAGGGCCACAGCCCATCGTGCGGATGTGCGCCAATCTCGATAGAGGTCGACGGCTATTGGACTGGGAAGGTGATTCCACATGCGACGCCTTGGACAGTGGATCCGTAGACCGCACGGCTATCACCCTTGACGTCTGCAGACGATCGGATGAGTAGTCCGGATCCTAGGGTGGTTATTCCGGCTAGCCGTGGCCGATGATATTTAAGAGAGGTGACCCTGTCTACGGGCAGTGTGTAGTACTACATGGGTGTCGTGACCCCTACGGTATCCGGGGAGGATGTAAGGGCACGACGGTTTCGCTAGGGGAGGCATGGTTGGCGACTAGTGAAACAACAGGAGAGGGACTCTGGGTCATCCGTCCTCTCTGCCAACATCAGTGCAGCGGGCATAGGTAGAGACAGAGACAGAAAGGCACTGATGGGCTTACTGATACTCTTAGCTAGGGTAGTCACTAAGCGTAGGCTGGCAGCCCGAGTTTATGAAACCTTAAAGTCTCGTCACGATGTAGGTGACAGACTGTTGACGTGGACACTAGATATCACGTAGGTGACATCTAGTGAATTATACATCGGTATTGTATTTACGATGTTTGTTGCTCCTCATAAATTGATTTATACAAATCAAATGGGGACAGACTGTTGATGTTGACACTAGGCTTAACTTAGGTGACATCTAGTGGCATGTACACCTTTGTTTATTTATTTATTTATTTATTTATGCTGTTTATCTCAATATGAATTGTTTAAATTATATGGCATGAAAGATGATGATTAACCACCAAAGACATCCTAGAATACTCCTCCTAGCCTTTGATTTCTTTATTCGGTAGAGCCGTAATTTCGCACTAGGCCGCAAGGCTGAGCACACCACTTTTCCCCGTGTGTGCAGGTGTATTAGATGACTGCCCGAGTTATTCGATGAAGATGAGTCCGTCGACGGGTTTATATTTTTATTTATTTATCGTTGTCTTTTTCCTAGAATTGTAGTAGGTTTATCGGGACTGTGTTAGAAATTTTGAGTTAGATAATTAAATTGTAAATTCCGCTGCATAAACGATGTATATGAATGGTATGTATCACTTGATGCCTTGTATGGGTCTGTCGGACTCATACGGCGGTTGCCACGTGGCCGACAGTTGGGTCGGGGCGTGACAACTTAAGTGGTATCAGAGCCTAGGTTTAAAGACCTAACCACTAAACTGGTATCATTAAAGTGATATTAGAACCTAGGTTTGGAGAACTTAGGAGGTGAAGTTAAGTTTGAGGTTTTAAGGATTAAGATGACAGTCCCGATATAATATATGATAAAGTGCGAGTCGGAAATATAGTAGTATATTTCCTTGGTAAGGAGTTTTTACTCCGGCGATAGTAATTTTCGTTAGGACAAATTTTTCCTAGACCGCTAATCGCCTTAATATACGAGATTATAAATTTATTAATCTCCGGACAATATATATGGCTACGATCTCCACTACATTGGAGAAGAGATAGAAACTTAGATCAATATGCTCAAATCTACGATCAAGTTTCATTTCTAAATGATCAAGTAAATTTATCCATGATCATATTGAGGTTACCTTGTTGGGTGTATCACAATCACCTCTTATACCAACATAGGTAGCTATCATCACTTTGATCTTAATAGTATTGATATCAAAATATCTCATACGATATCTTTATCATACTATTTGTATCCCATGACCCAGTTGGGGTACTGAGTTTGAATGAATCTATCAATATTCGATTTTATCCGCTCCGATTCGAGCACGTGCTTCTGAGTTTGATTTGTAGACATAGAAGCACCAGATGCACTCCCACATCTGTACTCTCATGCTAGATAGCTGAGGTATCAGGTAATCTATCAGGATTATTAAATTGTAGATTATTTATGAGTCTTATCATCGATTCATATGTTACAATCTAGTTAAACAATTTGTGCATTATCATATCATTTTGTGGACCTTCCTACCTGAGTTAGCGCGTGTGTTATTATACGATATTTGAGCACGTGTGATATCGTTTAACTTTTGCTTATATCACGGGTTATAATTATCTTATCAGATTGTGAAATCTGATGTTATGATCATATTGACTATCGGGTATAAATGATTTCTAGAAAGTTGAAATCTTGAATCTTCGATTATATTCATGATCAGTTTGGAGATATATAAATACAGGTAAATTATCTCCAATTATACACAACTTTACATCTTTATTTTGATCAGGAAAATTTTCCATACAAATCTTTGATTTAATTATTCCAGTTAGATCTTGGAAAACTATTGATATTGATCGTCCATATGAGATCTGGACCATATAGTTATATCAGATTTATCTACGTAAGATCACCAAGCTTAAAGAAAGATCTACCGATATTTTAAGCTGGCTTACGTATGAGTTAATTTTGTTTAAATTTGACTCTTACTCGGATCTCTTAGATGGACTTCATTCCAGATTCATAAATTTGGTTGTGGATGAATCTGCATCAAATGATTTGAAATCATCTAGGACATTACTCTCATTTGAGTAATTATTGATATATATATAAATCTTATGTGTATATGTTGATCATTTTTGATCGTCATCATGATTTTTAAGTTGCATCTGAAAGTTGACCGTCATCAATCATAATATTCGTGTCAACCCCCAACACTTGCAACTCTATGTATAGTATTTGTAGCTTTCTACATATACTCTTTTTGCAGCTCTACACCCTATCTGCAACTCCATTTCACAAATTCAGCTGGCGTATATTGCATGACATTTCTAGTTGTGCATGTTACAACTTTCTACATCTTCTTAGTTTCTGCAGCTTCGATGCTCACTTTTTATATTTCTGTGGCTTCATTTTTGCCGCTCAGCTTTACCGCTTGCACTCTTGCATGATTTTATACATGAAGCTTTCTACTCTACTTCAAGCGGTTCACTCTGTCATATTACTTTTTGCTGAGCTGGGTGCATCTTCCTTTGTACCAGCATTCTATGCATTCAATGCAGCTGTTTCCTGCTATTTTCCTTCATCTATCAGTTTCTTTTTGGAGCTTGAGCAATTTTCGCTTAATTCGTATATCCTATATATACGACCGACTTATTAGCCAAGCAGATTTCTTGTATCTGCTTCTTTTAATTCTGCTTAGTGGCCTTTCTGATTTCAAATTCTGTCGAATATTTCTACAATTTTCTTTGCAGTTATTTCTCCAGTTGTTTTCTGCAGTTTGCAATTTCTTTTTGCGGAGCTACTTCCTTTATCAAATGTCCTTAGTCAATTATGTTCATCGTCGGTAGATTTCTTTATTCATTTTATTTCGGTAGCTCCCACAGTTTAGCTCAGTTCTTTACTTGGTATCTTTGCAGCTCAGATTCCGATACATTCATCAGTATCATTATATATACCCGATCTTTCTCTGCAGTCTTATTCAGTCAATGCAGTTGGCAGCATTTTTATATCTGCAACTCATATTGCGACTACCTGCAGATTTTGGGGTAACTTTGCTTCTGTGCTTCTTTCGATTTCTCCTTTAAATTTTGGATGCTACAGTTTTTCTTGGCACCTCTAGCACCCGTTGATATCCTTAGTAGGTGAAGGTATTGTTGACATTGTCTATCTCAGTTACTGCTTCTGCAGCTCGTATCTAGTGCACATAGCAGCTTACGTACAACTACGATATTTCTATATCTACAAACTTGAATGTAATCTTTTTACTCCATTTTGAGCTTTGACTAAAGCTTACTTCGTGCTAGCAATCAATCCAATTGCACGTTATCATAATAATATCATCGTATGCACAATATCTCTACATCGTACGTGATCTAACACTACAGTGTCAATCTCAGTGCAGTTGTGATTTAGCACTATAAAAATTTAGTTTCGGATTTCATTTGGCCTATATTTTTGTTATATATATTTCGGTGGCCATACAATCAAGTTCTTGCTATCCGACATAGAACAAACTATCATAGTTTGAGCATTTGGATAAAAAGAGATATCATTGATGTTCGAATACAAATCTTTAGATCTAAATATCAAAGCCTTAACCGCTACTACTTATCCAGTATTTTCGTATTGAGAACTGATGTCCTCTTTACGACTATGATTTAACTATCTATATAATATCATGTGCTCACTTTAAGTTTTGGAACCTGTCCTTGCATCATAAGGTAGTGGTTGAAGGAATTTAAAACTAACGCGGAGCAAGTTAGTGGGCATTTTGATGAGTGGTCATTCCTATCTTTTTATATATTATCCTCTGTCTGGAGGTGACTCCATTATGACCATATTTTAGTTCAGAGATATCTGATCCTGATTCAACCTGAACCACGGAAGGTTGTCCTTATGCTAGTGAAAAAGAGACTACCTAGTATATCTACTTGAAAAAAAAATTTAAAGCCATATCTTCAACTTCTGCCCACTTGTATTTCTCCCATTGGGGTTAGTGCTTCACCAACGAATAATTTCCTTGATTTATTTTAATAATCTATTGTGGTGAAGTTTGATCTACTCATCTAAGATCGAGACAGTACCTCTAGTAGACCACTCTCATACTAAGAAATTGTTTGACACTCTACTAAGCAAATTGCTTCCTACCACGTACTAGGATACGCATCTTGTTGTTGAATAATATGGATGCTCATGAAAATCCAGATGTGACTACAATGATCCACAGTGTAGTGACAACTAAAGTGAATCGCTATATCATGATATATGCTATGTTGTCACGTGGGTCATTTAGATGAGCTATCATAAATTGCAGACATCGTATCTTAGTACCAATGAGTTTATGATAACTAAAGTAGTATCACTTTAGAAGGGAGTTATTGCTTAAAGAGAATATAAAGAGGCTATTTAATTATTATCGATCATGATTCGAGGAAGGGATCCCCGATTGTGTTTATTTTTGGTGGACCAAAAATTTTTAAGAGGGGGAGTACTTGTAAACCCCCATCTTCTAAATTATAATTTTAGGAAAAAAAAAAAAAAAAAAAAATTAAATTTCGGTCCGGTTCAACTGAACCGGCCAGCTGGCCGGTCCGAGTGAACCGGCTGACCCGGTCCGAAGGGGTCGACGCGAGCGAGAAGAGCCGCGGGCTCTTCCCACTCGCGAGGCGCCCCTCCTCTTCCTCTTCTCCTTCTTCTTCTCCTTCTTTTTCTCCTTCGTCTTCTCCTCCTCCTTTTTCTTCGAGCTCGCGACGCCGCCCTTCTCCACCACAGCGGAGCGAACGTCGGTGCCTTCCCGCCGCGTTCGCCGTCCGCCGTTCATCGCCGGCACCGCGGCAAGGAGAGCGCAGCGGTGCTGCTGCGCCCCTCTCCCGTCCCCTGCTTCCTCCCCTTCGTGGGAGTGGTTGCAGCTGCCCATCACATTTCCTCCGCGCCCACCGCCGGCCGTTCGCAGCCGCCGTCGCAACTCGTTCCTTCCCACCGTGACGAGGAGAGCTCGACGGAGCTCTGTTGCTGCCGCGCGACCTCTCCCCTGCATCTGCCCTTTCTCCGGCCTTCTCCCCCTTCGCAAAGGGCAGTCGCTGTTCGCCGCCCTCTTCCATCGCAGCGAAGCAGCGCCGACGCCTAGCATTTCGTCGTCGGCCGCTGCCCGCCGTCCGTCGGCGTCGGCCTGCCTTCATCCACCCCCGGCGCACACTCCCTGCGGAAAGGGGAGCTCGGCGACAGCTCCCTCGTTGCCGCGACCACCCGCAGCAGAGCCTCCGCAGATCGTCGCCGCTCGCCCTTCGCATCCGCCGTCCGTAGCCTCCTCGCCGCTGCCCATTTCCGCCACGACGAGGGGAGCTCGGCGGAGGTCCCCTGCAGCCGCGCGTCTCCCCCCTTCTTCCCCGACCTTTCCCCTGCTTGCGGGCGGAAAACAGGGCCGCGAGCAGAAACGTTTGCTCGCATGCCCCGAGCGGCGATCCCTCGCCGCCGCAGCTCCTCATCGCCCATCGTCGACGTCCTCTCGTCGGCAACCTTCCTCCATCCCCCATCCGTTGGCTGCGAGACCAAGGAGGGCTCGCCGAAGTGTCGCCCCTCGTCGATCGCCTCCGAAGCGGGAGCGAGCTCGCCTTCGCCGCCCTCGTCGCCGTTGGCGCCGCCGCTGCTCGCGGGACACCTCGGCAGACCTTCGCCGGAGCCGGAGAGTCGTCTCCGGGGCTGGGTCGAGCTCGCCGAAGCCGGAGGAGCTCCATCACCGGCGTCGAAGGAGGAAGCGGACGAGTATAGGTACCCATGCCCTCGCCCTCTTCCTTAATCATGCTTAAGGACTAATTAAGCATGGTTAATTAAAAATTAAGTATGCTTAGTATAAAATAGATTTATGATATGGTTATTGTTAACTAAGCATGATTAATGTTTAGTTAGATTAATATAAGTTTAGTTAATGAATTAATTAAGTTGAGTAATTAATGAGTTAAGTAATTGGTTGAGCTGAACGAGTTGGTTGAGTTTGGGTCGGACTTGGGTTCGGGTTAAGTTAAGTTGCATGATTAGTGTTAGTTAAACAATGTTAGTGATTTAATTAAGTGAGGTTAGTGAATGGGTCGAATCAAGTGGGGTTAAATCGGTTGGGTTTGAGTTAAGTTTGGGTTCGAGTCAAGTTGGGTTGGGTGAGCCGAATCAAATAAGTTGAACCTGGTTCGAGCTCGAGTCAAATTAGATTGAATTTAATTTAGCTGAACCAGACCCGAACCGAACCAAATCGAACCGAACCGAACCGAACCGGGTGAACAGTAGCTCGAACCGTTGACCGAGTCAACAGCGGACCCAGTCAGCATTGACCGGGCCCACCGCTGACCCAGTCAGCGTTGACCGGGCCCACTGCTGACCCAGTCAGCGTTGACCAGTCAACGTTGACCGTTGACCGTTGACCAGTCAACGTTGACCGTTGACCGGGTCAGAAAAATATAAAATAATAAAATAATATTAAAATAATAAAATAATATTAAAATATTAAAAAAATCAAAAAAAATAATAAAAATTTCTATGGGTTCTACTTGAGCTCCTGGATGACTTGGGCCAAGTTATGGGTGAGTTTGATGAGTAGAAATTGAATAAAAATTCATTGAAGTTATTAGATAAAAATGCAAAAATATGATAAATTCATAATTCATTAGGTGAGATTAATCCTAAACATACATAGGATTAATTTAATGTAATAAATTATTTAATTGATAGATTTTAATTTATTTATCTTAAGGGAAATAAATTAAATCTATTTTAAATAAATTTTATTAAATAGGATTATTTTGGGTACGCGATCCGAGAAGCTCGGCGGGTGATATTCTCCGCGCGACTTGGTTCCTAGAAGCAGATCGCTATCCAAGGTGCGTTGGTTCTCCGATGGTAGGATTTATTCAAGCTAGGGAATTCCCGCTGGGGTTTTCTTAGGAACAATTCTTGGATGTCTTAAATATGTTAAAACATAATGCTTGATAAGATTTGACTTGCCTGCATGTTAGTTTAGTTGTTTCTATCTGACATGTAGGATATACTCTGATTTGCATGTTAGTTTAATTTACTTAACATGCATGATATACTATGATTTTCTTATTAAGTTTCTAATATGTCGTAGTATCATGTCAAGCATGTTAAATATTATTTCATTGTGTTTCTATGCTATGCTAGCATACCTACCATGCAGACATTGATAGTAAATAACGACATGTTAGAACCTTTGGCGATGTCACCGCCACTTAGACAGAAAATGGGGCCTTTTTCCATATGCCCCGGTTGACCGCCGCGTTCCGACGGTGGTCAAACGGTGACGTCCCGTGAGGCGCCACTCCCGAGGTTGATGTATAGCGGAGCACTGGGAGCACCACTCCCGACGTTATGCATAGCTTATATACTGGGAGCTGGTAGGGTAAGAGACTGTACAAACTCCATGGTCATGTTAGACTGGAAATATGGAGCAAGTCATTACCCGAGATCTTCACCCGCACGAGTGTCGTTGTAGGCGGCCTCGTGATAGTCCTGAGATGGTTAGCTAGGATGAACCCTACCATGGACTTGGCACCGACGAAGTCGAGGGCCACAGCCCATCGTGCGGATGTGCGCCAATCTCGATAGAGGTCGACGGCTATTGGACTGGGAAGGTGATTCCACATGCGACGCCTTGGACAGTGGATCCGTAGACCGCACGGCTATCACCCTTGACGTCTGCAGACGATCGGATGAGTAGTCCGGATCCTAGGGTGGTTATTCCGGCTAGCCGTGGCCGATGATATTTAAGAGAGGTGACCCTGTCTACGGGCAGTGTGTAGTACTACATGGGTGTCGTGACCCCTACGGTATCCGGGGAGGATGTAAGGGCACGACGGTTTCGCTAGGGGAGGCATGGTTGGCGACTAGTGAAACAACAGGAGAGGGACTCTGGGTCATCCGTCCTCTCTGCCAACATCAGTGCAGCGGGCATAGGTAGAGACAGAGACAGAAAGGCACTGATGGGCTTACTGATACTCTTAGCTAGGGTAGTCACTAAGCGTAGGCTGGCAGCCCGAGTTTATGAAACCTTAAAGTCTCGTCACGATGTAGGTGACAGACTGTTGACGTGGACACTAGATATCACGTAGGTGACATCTAGTGAATTATACATCGGTATTGTATTTACGATGTTTGTTGCTCCTCATAAATTGATTTATACAAATCAAATGGGGACAGACTGTTGATGTTGACACTAGGCTTAACTTAGGTGACATCTAGTGGCATGTACACCTTTGTTTATTTATTTATTTATTTATTTATGCTGTTTATCTCAATATGAATTGTTTAAATTATATGGCATGAAAGATGATGATTAACCACCAAAGACATCCTAGAATACTCCTCCTAGCCTTTGATTTCTTTATTCGGTAGAGCCGTAATTTCGCACTAGGCCGCAAGGCTGAGCACACCACTTTTCCCCGTGTGTGCAGGTGTATTAGATGACTGCCCGAGTTATTCGATGAAGATGAGTCCGTCGACGGGTTTATATTTTTATTTATTTATCGTTGTCTTTTTCCTAGAATTGTAGTAGGTTTATCGGGACTGTGTTAGAAATTTTGAGTTAGATAATTAAATTGTAAATTCCGCTGCATAAACGATGTATATGAATGGTATGTATCACTTGATGCCTTGTATGGGTCTGTCGGACTCATACGGCGGTTGCCACGTGGCCGACAGTTGGGTCGGGGCGTGACATACATACTCCAGTATGAAATTTTCCACAATTTCTACAAGTCTCTCTAATTATGGATCGAGTGTAAAATTCATGATCAGGAATTTGTAATGTTTGTGAACAGATTTGTCGCCTTAAAGTACTACTAGAGGATTCTCCTACCCATTGTTTTCCCTTACTAATGATTTTCCTTTTCTGAAAAGTGGGATAAAAGGATGCAAATTTTTTTTTTTTTTTTGTGGTATATACTTCCTTACCCTTCTGTTGTTTTGGGGAATCTATCTGCTTAGGAACTGATGATGGAATGATCCTTACTTGTGGTGTAACAGGGGTTGTATATGGTGGTAGGATAGGTGGTTGTAGTTGTGCAACCTGAGTTTGCATCAACCTAATGATCACTTGAACTTGTTCGGGAGTAAAAGTTACCCCTTCGCACGATGTTGACACAACCTGACCTATCTCAAGAGGCACGACATGGGAGGCAGAAGAACATTCTTGTCCTGGTGGTGCCTTATCCATTGATTTACCTTTATCTGGCTGCATTCTAAATTTCCTGCAGTAATATTATGATCAAAATCACGTATGCGACACAAATCCTAAGGCCACTAGACTCGTCCTTATTTGAGATCCACTAGAATCCTTATACATTAGTTTAAAATACATCTAAACAATATCCCTATATATCCAGGTTCTCAAATGATCTTTATTAGGATATACATATGTTCTAATATAAACCTGCTCTGATACCACCAAAATCTGTCACGTCCCGTACCTTCCCCTAGGGCACATGGCAGACCGCAGTGAACTCCACGTACAGCCCCGTTTACCCCCGGAACTATATGGGAACCCACTAAGCGTACCTGATGTATATCCCCTCTATTTATGGAAGGAGAGAACCTGGATGACATATCAACTGTAACTCTAAAACTATGTATTTTACAAAATTAGGTCTCTTACACAGAGAACCATATATATACAAATGATCTACAATCAAAATAGGGCACATGCCCAATGATACACAAAATATCTATCTAGTGGATTTCTCTGTACACAAAATAAAGGTAGAACTGTCCTACCTTTCAAAAATCAGGAGTCGGCTAACCTCCTCTATCTCTATCCGTCCCTCTCCTGCTGTGATCCTGAAAAAAATGAGTTCCCCTTTGGGGTGAGTACGCTTGTACCCAGTGAGTTGGATAGAGAACAATGTAAAACCAAGAACATAGGATAACCAAGTTTCATGAATGTAACCAATTGGTTATTTAAATATAATAGCCAAGCAATAAGAATAATCAAGAGTCATACAAGACTATATCTGGGGCTGGCTATATCAAATGACAATTGCGGCCGCAACTGTCGCCTCAAGGGGAGATATCATGCATCTGAGGGTACCCAAATCATAATAGAAGTGCGATAATACAGAAACAAAGCCCTATTTCCCTTGAGTTGCCACTGGACTTCACTACCTGGTATCCATAGCTTGTCCAGAACAGTACCGGTCAAGGGGATTCCAGTCTCCCATCCTGACATCGGCTACTATGACCCTACGCCCCTCTTCACAGGCGGCACATAGGGTAAGGCTTCACTGCAGTGAGGGTGCCTATAGCACCATCCAGTATCAGATCATACTAGCTATATGCATTTATAGATGAAAGGTATCATGGATAATCAAACAGATGCATATGCTAGCTGTAGAATTAATCAAAAGCATAGTATCATGCTTGTAATGAACCAAAGAATAATAGCACCAAAAAGCTTATCATGGATATCAAAGAGTATTCACAACTCATTTATAATCGTGATCAAGAATATTAATTAGCAGGAGAGTCCAAAGAATACCAAGCATATATATAATCAAAGGGATATAGTTCTCCTGGACTAAACATTGAGAACTATCCCGTCTATTCTATCTAAAGAATAAACACTCACCTGATCCTATCGTCACAAGCACGTTTTAATTCGTATTGCGATCGTTAGTATCCTCGTGCTTGCTTATCGTATTTCCTGTGAATATTTCAACGAATTTTTAATTCTCAATTCGATAATAATTTTACAAATCTATCTACACCAAAACTCTTAAAATGATCTGTAGAATCACCCTAATTTTTATCTCAAGTTCGCCGGAAGTTCGCCGGAAACCTGCTGGAGACTCGCCGGAAAGTTCGCCGAAACCCTCGCCGGCGAAGTTCTTCGAATAGTGCCAATATTGGTACCATTCGAAAGCTCTCTTTACATGGATTCCAAAAATCACATTTGCCCTAATTATTATAGCTCATAGGCGATCAATTTCACGGATTAAATCAATTTGAACGAAATCCTAGGTTAGAGTTTTTAGCTCGCCGACGGCCAACCGACAGCTAATAGCCCTCAACCTAAGTACCAATGGATAGCTCTAGTCGAGGAGAAGCCATAGGTACCAAGCTTGCAAAGTTCCGTGGCCAGAATGGTCAGCAATCGTCGAAGCAAGCTCCGGCGATGAAACTTTCGCCGTCTCTACCTCTCTCCTCATTTTCAACTCAAATCTCAGCCAAAACTTAAAATTAAAGGTTCTAATGTGTTTTCTTGGCTTACCTGAGGTTGTCTCTAAAATCTCATCGCAAAATCCGAACTATAGTGGCCGAATCCGTTGAGAGCAAGGTGAAGGAGCAAGTTGTATTCGTTAACGTGGAGAAGAGAGGGAAAATGAAAGAAGAAAACTTAGATGAGAAGAAATGAATAATACATATATATATTTATATATATATTTAAAGTTGCCGCCATAGTTGTGTTTCTTCTCTCTCTCATTTTTTTTTTTTTAAAAGCAATTAATCCTAGCCGTCCATCCTGATTTAATCTGGATCGTTCATTTGGATCAATCCTTGGTTCAATGTTTTGACCAATCAAACAATATCTAAATTATAATCTGTTTATGATGTTGGATTCCTTATCAAAAATTCTATCAGATCGTATAATCTTCACATCAAAATTTCATACTTCCAAAATTCATAAAATTTTACAATTAAGTCCTCCATATTATTTTCTTTCAAAATAATCCTCAAACTTATCATCTTTTACATAATTACCCTTAATGCAAATTACAAATCTCACATTGAGGCTCGAAAACTTCAGATCTTTGAACCCTTTTGCCTACTTCTGTGGTTGCGGAGTTATCTGCTCCCTCGCACTACCCTTTTGGGCATTTCCACTACCCTTCTGCTTATCTTTAGAAAGCTCTAGTTGGAGACTTTGCAGCTTATTGGAGAGATTCTATTTTTTCGACCCATTGGCAGACCAAAACTATGCGTGTTTCCCAGCCTTGTTGAGCTTTTCTATCAGGATCTCAGGATCCACATTTAGTTCTCCTTTTCCCGACGCAAACTCTACCATGGCCACCTACAAAAGCACCTTTTCCTTTTCCTTCATTTAGTTCTTCTAGCAATAGAATGAAAGTAGCTCTAGGCCAAGTAGTTGAATCACCAACTAGACTCTTCCAAGTCTTCTTCTGTAATGTGCCCAAAAGTTTTAAATAAATTATGCCGAAGATAGTCTATCTAGTTGATGCTCCTGCCAATTGAGGGTGACATTAAAGCACCGCTTTACTCCTTATCACTTTTTTCAATATGCACCTTACTTGTGCTTATAAGTTGTTCTTTAATTATATTTATATAAAGTCATACTTTTTACAATATAGGTATTATGGTAAGGATACAACTAATATATATATAAAATTATTAAAAATATATTATATGAGTAAATAAATAAATTACCGTATTAGTAAATAAATAGTGAATCAGTGTAGATTTCTTTATATCTTGAAATAAAGATGACTCATCGATGCAATTTCTGACAAATATATTACCCGATTGGAGGCCTTCGAACTGTTAAATTTACGTGTGTAATAATGTCAATTATAGTATTATTACAACAACTTTTTTGACGGTATATACTGTCAAATTCTTCCTCATTAACGATTTGATTTTCATTAGAAGAATTGTGGAAATGTGGTTTATTTTGATACCGAACGAGTATGTATGGTTTTGGTTTGTGAGGTTATTAGGTGAATTATGAATGTGGAATACATTACAATGAGGTCGGTTATCTGATTCTCTAGTCTACACAAAATAGTGTCAAGCTTTTGGTGGTTTTGTCGGTCAACAAACTAATAAAATTATATTTATTTTAATAATTTTATTATATTTAAAAATCTATATTAATATATATCATCTTAATTAATTCTAAAATAATTTTAATAATTTCATGAATAATCTAATTATATTAATTAAATTCATAAAATCTTAATTTATCCAATTATATTAATCAGAAAATGTAAATAAACTAAATTCCTAAATTTTATCACATTATAAATTTATAAAATTCTAAACTATTCAATTTCATTAGTTAGGAAAAATTTGATTAATCTAATTACCTCAATTTATAATATTCTCAATTTATTAATTCTATAAAAATTCTAAATAAATTATTTTAATTCTAATTAATGTAATTTAAATGTCATAACACCTACCAAAATATCTCTTCATACATATAACATATAATTAATTCATTTAAACCCTAAATTATCTTAATTAAATCAAAAACTGAATTTGATAATCCTAAAAAATTTCTAATTAAATCATAGAAAATATATTTAAGCATGACTTAGCATCTGATAACATTAAGGTACTCAAAACCTTGAACCCAACCTATATAAATTCGAAAACTGAACCTATAATGTGTTAAAAATTCTAAACAAATTCCTTAAGGTTTAAAACTTACCAACCAAGCCCTAGCAACGTTGAACCGAATCAAACAGGTCGAAAAAGGAAAAAACTGACTAAACCCATATCGAACCGTAGCTGAACCGACTCTTGGCTAAGCCGGACCGGACCGGTTGAACCTGCGCCCGAACCGGACCGTCGCACGTGCTTTGCACGTGCGTCGATTCCTTCCTCCTCTACTATTCGAAGATGCCTGCTGCAGTCTCCGCCGCTGCTCCCGCCGATCGTCGCCGTGCCGGTAACACCTCGCACCAGCTCCCCACTCCACCAGCAACCCACCGACACCACCCACTACCGGTAGGCCTCAATGCCTCCATAATCTTTGGTGCAACGAGGATTCCGTCGCACCCCAAAATTTCCACCGGCCGTCGACTTCCCAACTTCCAATGCCTCTGATAACGTCCCAATTCGACTCGTCTGAAGTCGAATTAAAGTTACGCACCTCACCACAGCATGGAAAAGGTGACCTCACAACATGGCATCCCCCTCGAAACAAGGCATCCCCCTATTTCGAGGGGTTTTAAACCCTTCGACGATGAGGGTGTGCAGACCCTTCGTCGAGGGTTGCTCATACACCACACGTGCAGTGACAGAAATTTTTTTTAAAATAATTCTTTTCTATTATTAAATTCCTATTTATTTAATAATTTTTTTTAATTTTTTCATTTTAAAATTATCTGATTTATAACTTTATTTATTTTCTTTTCTATTTTATTTTACTTATTTATTAATTTATTATTTTAATATTAAAATATTATTATTTTATTATTTTTAAAAAAAATTATTCAAAACAGGGATTACAATGTGGGTCCTTGAGTAGTCGAGGTTCATTGGTAGCATATACAAGATGTCTCAGTTTGTGAGGCTGGGACGGATGTGATGTTTGATTTTGTATGGTGATCTTATCATTGGGCATACAGCGCTGTATGATACTTGTGTTTGCATAAGAAGGGGTGTCGTGATCACCAGCTCCTTCTGCCAACGTCAGTGTACAGGCACATAGGGAAGAGACCTAGAGTTGACACTGACAGATTTGGGGTAGTCATTGACGATATATTTACCTTGAACATAGGCTAGCTGCCATAGGTGTAGTTTGGAAAAGATAAGATGTAGTAGTTAATAAAATATGACAGTTCAAATTATTATATTTAAAAATCCATATGTTTTGTTCATATGCCATGTCTGTATCATAACTCTGCTGCATTGATCTATTTGTATGATGATATATTGTTGAGCATGTTGTTTGACATGTGACTTAGTGAATATTTCTTCTTATTGATTTTGTACAATACCTTATGCCCATTTTTAAAGTGCTCTCTCTGTAGCCTCACTGAGTTTCGCGACTCAGATGTGCACATTTTTCCCCTGTTGCACAGGTTACAGGTTGGCCATTGATGCGGGGAGTGAGGGAGAACCTAGTTGTGGCGAAATAATATTTTACTTCAGAAATCTAGATAGAGATTTCATTGATGTAAAATGTACATTGTTTATGTTTCCACTATGTTTAATAAAAAAAATTATTATGCTTTATGATACATCTAGCCTTGTACAAGTTGTGTTGGAGAAATGTAGCTTATACGACGGTTGCCACGTGTCTACATACCTTACTTGAGTAGTTTATCTGCAATTATCAACTTTTGTTAAAAGTAAGCAATTGAATGAAAGTAGCTCTAGGCCGAGTAGTTGAATCAGCAACTAGACACTTCCAAGTCTTCTTCCGTAATATGTCCAAATGTTTTGTATAAATTCTGACAATGATAGTCTTTATAGTTGATGCTCCTGCCAATTGAGGGTGACATTATAACAACGCTATACTCATTATCACTTTTTCCAATATGCACCTTACTTCTGCATATACGTTGTTCTTTAATTATATTTATATAAAGTCATAATTTTTCCAATAAAGGTATTATGGTAAGGATACTAATAATATATAAAAAAATATTATTAAAAATATATTACATTAGTAAATAAATAAATGGTCGTATTAATAAATAAATAGTGAATGGGTGTATATTTCTTTATATCTTAGGTTGAAGATGACTCATAGACGTAATTTCAGGCAAGTATATTACTCAATTGGAGGCCTTCGAACTATTAAATTTACGTGTGTAGTAATGTCAATTATAGTATTATCACGACAACTTGTTTGACGGTACATACTGCCAAATTCTTCCTCATTGACGATGTGATTTTCGTTAGAAGAATTGTGGGAATAAGGTTTAATTTGATACTGTTCGAGTATGTACGGTTTTGGTTTGTGAGGTTATTAGGTGAATTATGAGTGTTGAATACATTACAATCGGGTCGGTTATCTGATTCTCTAGTCTACACAGAATAGTGTCAGGCTTTTGGTGGTTTTGTCTGTTTATTGTGTGTATCGTTTTAATTGGTATAAGGTTGACAAATAGAAAGGATAGGTTTGTATCCATGATTGTTTCCGATTAAGAATTTTCTTTCTTTTAATGCAAGTATTATACTTCCATTTCGCATCTCTATTTTGGTAGATGGGAGGTTGAACATGTGATTTGAGTAAGTTAGATGAAGTTGTTGTGTTTAATAAATTGGTGCTATACGTTTGATAGATGAATTGAATTATCGGTGAGGTCCATTGTATTTATTGCAACTTGGTCTCGTTATTTGTAGTGGTGATTATGTTGTTTGGTGCATTGGAATAAATAAGAATGGATGTCATGATATGGATTATTTGGTGCATTGGTGTAATAAGATAATTGCTAATATAATTGAAGCTAAACTGTAATAAAAATTAAAAATTTTACAAAAAAAAGTGAAGGTGTTCTTCGTACTTCCAGCACTGGATCTAGCTAGCACTTGATCTCCTTCAATCCAATGCCAAAATATAAAAATGTCGGATCGGCTGCACCATCCTTGTAGTATGCAAAGACAAGGCTGCCATCGTCATGCATGCTTTCGCCCACAAAACTGCAAAAGAGAAAACTACTGTTAATGTATATGAAATTTCAGGATTAACACGACCAAGATTCAATATCTTTTATCCATAATCAATTGGCTTGATGATTGTTAGCGAACAAAAACTATTGCCCTTATTTTATCATGCACGTAATGTAGAAAATGAGAATTTTAATCTTACAATTGTAGATCTTGAAGCTTGGATAGAAGAAACTTTGTGGCTCCTTCAATGTGTTTCTTGAACAATGCTTGCTTCTCCTCATCCAGCTTTGGAGTCAGTAGCTTGATATAACGCTTAACGAAAGCTACAAACTGTTTCTTGTCGAAGGGAGGCTGTTCCTGTTGGTTTATGAGAGAAATAATGTTTAAAAATTCAAAGTTCCATAGTCAAAGTAATGGATACCTTAAGGGAAAATTGTTAACCTGGAGCCTAAATGTATCAACTATATCGACCGCCTTAACTAAGCCATCATCAACTCCTTCATCATCTCCACCTTCTGCCGAAGGGTTTGCCCCAATGTCTACATCGATAGCTCCTTTGACAACCCACTGCCAAACAATAATTATTTAGTTTATACTGTGTCTAACCCAATGTCTTACAGCAGCCGAGTTAAAACTTGCTTAGACACCAACTATGATTATAGCAAAAAAGGCAGAGTAAAGCTGCTATGTGAAAAAACTGATACCTTCCCCTCAACTTCCCAGAGCATCCCATTTTCGATTTCCTTGTGAGGAAATGAATCGGACAAGAGCTCATCTCCTAGAAAACCATAAAAGAACAAGTTAGAAATGAACCGCACAAAACAGCACAACAAGTTGAGATAAAAAGAATTTAATCAATATTTCCAGCAGAAGGAGAAGAGCCTTTTAACATTCAAATAAGCCTGAATTAGCTCAAAGCTATATTTATTAAAGCGATCAACTCTTTCTGGAATAAGACAAGATTGCAAATTATTTAGGAGCTGATTCATTGAGAAGCAGACCTGTGAGAGAATGCCAACACTGCAGAGTGAAACACCTTTAAGAACCATGAACTTTTAAGAGCTAATGCCTAGATGACATGGATATACTTAAATCAAGCCGAATTTTGAGATGCTTGGGTATCTTTCCATAATAGTATGATATTAAATATTGCAAAGACCAATTTATGCCCCTCCTTTACCTCTAAATTTGAATCATAAACAATTGAGTCTTTGAAAGAGTTGGAACCACAAAGAACACACACTAGGACAATCTCGACAAAATCACCAACAATCCCCACCAAAATTTACCAAGGTGCATCCAGTTAGAAAACTATCTAGTTTCTCAAAGTATCGAGTTTCAAGAATTAGATCTTCTCCGGCACAAGTTCATATTTCCTGTCGCCTCTAAGAAAGATCACATCTCTTGCTCAAGCTCTAGGAACAACATTGCTATTCGAAGTAAATAGAACTAGTTCTGATAGAGAGACTGTATCCTAGAAACGCATAATCACATACAAAGATAAGTAGGGGGAGAAATAATAAATAACAGGAACAACCAAGTCGATCCCATATCTTTCAATTCTACGATAAATCTCTCGATCAGATACACGAAAAATCTCTCAAATACTCCAACCCATCAACAACAAAGACATCAGAAAAAAAAAAAAAGACAGAACTCGGATTAAAGAGAACTTTACACAGTACCTGTGAGCAAATCCTGGTAGACCAACATGATTCCTCGCAACAGATGACGGAACCCTAGCACGCGGGAGGAGGAGAGTGGGAGCGCAAGAGGTGAGGAGAGGATTTAAAGGAAGCACGGCAAAAAGGCAATTTATAGCTCGGCGGTTAACGAGATAACTTATTTTTTTAAAAAGGAAAAGGATGATCTTTTGGAAGATTTTAGAGCGTAATAAGATAATTAAGATATTTTTGCGCCTAAAACATCGGTTCATAAAGTAGGAACGTAATAAAATTTAATTTTCCAAAACATAGCTTACAAGTTTTTTAAATACATAAATATCTATATATTATTTATATTTTTTAGAATATTTTTCTATAATGATTTTAC
The DNA here is from genome assembly GCA_030544415.1 of Thalia dealbata. Lineage (NCBI taxonomy): Eukaryota > Viridiplantae > Streptophyta > Magnoliopsida > Zingiberales > Marantaceae > Thalia > Thalia dealbata. Next base: position 29,096,449 of record CM060454.1, on the reverse strand, counting down.
AAATAATACTTGATATAGACTATATATAAATTATAAATTTTTAACTTCGAAGAAATTGCAGTTTATTTATCGAACCTGATTTTTTATTATTATCTATAAATAATTTGAATTTTAATTATTATGCATATAGTTTAATTATCGTTTATATATACATATTTATAATTTTTACAAAGTGGAAAATAAAGAGATTATTTTAAACGTGGGTTAAATATAAGTAAAAAAAATAGAAATTAAATTTTATATTTTTGAAATTTCACAATCAAAGATTTTGAAAGTTCATTTTTTAGGAAAAAAATTGATTTTGAAATTTATTATGTTCATAAATAATGTAAACTTAGAATGATTATCGGATTAAACCATAAGTCCTCACATGAGTCTCAAATTAATATTAAGCAAGAATTCACAGCTTGACTGTTATTCTTAAAAGCAAGCAAGAAATCAATCAAACACAATAATTCTTTCTTACTTCAACACAAATCACAGTTTGGCCGTGATTTATCAAGTAACAGCACAGCAATCAATTTTTCTAAGATAAAATAAATACATCAAACAATCATAAATCATACAATTCAAACAAAAATTTTCTCTCTACCCTTCTACTCATATTCTCAAATCATTTTTTTTATTTTATTTAATTCATTATAATCAACTAATCATCCATTACATTAACAATCACAAACCAAGGTAATCAAACATAAAGGCAATGAAACATAAACAAGCCTGTAAAATAATATTTAGTTTAATAATTTAATTATATTCAAAAATCTTCATCAATATATATCACCTTAATTAATTCTAAAATAATTTTAATAATTATATGAAAAATCTAATTACATTAATTAAATACACAAAATTGTATTAGGAAATATATTATATAATTATTAGGTATTGATTAATTAATTTCCTTTCTCTTTGATATAATTATAAGGTATTATTAATAAGTATCGATTAATTTTCTTTCTCTTTGGTATATAATATATATCATTTAAAATAAATATATACTGCATGATTAATTTCGACTTAGCTCTCTCAAATATCTAGTAGTTCAACTATTGTATCTTAATCCCACCACCGCCCTCAAGCAGATCACCTGATGAGAGCGGAATGCGCATGCTATCCACGAACTCTTTGCACCCCGTCTTCGGATCAGATGATTCAAGATGCTGCACGGTATTCGATCCGGACACAGAACGCTCCATGCTTTCTGGTGCCTCATCAGGAGCGTCATTACATGGACCTCTGCATCGACAAAGGCATCGTTAGCGGACTTCTTATAGCTTCATCAAGAACATGCATTTTTCTTCCTCCTGAATCAATGCATTGATCGACGCGTGCAGCGTGATTAGCACGTTGAAAGAATGGATCAAGGCCCTGGTTACTAATGGTGTCCTTCAAGGTAAATGGCCTTCTTGACGAGAAGACTGATGCCATCTCTGGGGCAGAGTTAAGATTTTCCTGTATCGAACATTTATAATTGGGTTCTTCCAAGGTTTGCTCGGTTAATGTATCTTGAAGATAAATCAAAATTCTATCAGAGAGGCTATCGATCAAGGTAGTCTGTTGTTGTTTAGATAATTTGGGCATTTATTTACGCCCAAAAAAAAAAAGATGATTTGCCGTAGTAATCGGTGTTTCTAAGCTTCTTCTCTTGAGAAGTATCCTTCGCCGCCTCAGAAATCGGTATCGTTGAAGCTGCATGCTGAAAGGAATGATCATAAGGATAGTGAGCAACACCTGAGCAAAGGCCAAAAAAATCATCAAATCCCTCCTCAGCAGGCGCAAGTTCAAGAAAGATGACATGCTTTACAGTTATTTGGACGAATACTGGGGAAAAATCTCACAGTGAAGAAATAAAAATTATGTACCTATTTTTCTTTGAGTGTTTTACCGTACTAAGCAATTTAAAATAATATTTTCTAAAAACAATAAAGCAAAAAAAGTTTTTCAGAAACTAAGCAGTCAACTAGCCACATCAAAAAGTTGACCTATTTTTTAATAAAAAAAATTCGAACGCTAAGTCAAAGAGTTGGCCGGCCCCCCGCTCGCCCGATTCCTCGGACCGCCACTCGCCCGCACCAGTTCGATCGTCATGACGGCCGGCTGTACCATCTAGTTCAGGTGACGCTTCCTTGCTCCGACCATCCTCGTGAAGATCTCTCACCCATCGGCTGCTGCGCCCTCCTCAGTTCCTACGCCTCTCTGCAAATCCACCCAGCGGCACCTCCTTGCGTCGACCGCCTCCTCCTCGCTGCTGCTGTTCGTAGCACCGGCCTCACGGTGAAGATCTCTCACCCATGACCTTTGCCCGGAAGACCTAGAAGAAGAAGAAGAGGCATCGGAACGAGCACAGAGGAGCTGCGGCCATCACCTCCGGAGCGCGCTAGGTGCGGAGGCAGTGATTTGCAGTGAACGCCATCTCCTCCGATGGGGAGCGCGTGGGAAGAAGCAGAGGAGATGGAAGGGGGGGTGGGGCGCGCGCGTGGGAGGAAGCAAAGAAGAAATGGAAGAGGGGGAAGAAGTATTGGCGCTCAGGAGAGCGCCAATACTCCTCTATGCACCACCTTTCGCTCCTTACCACGGCGCAGGGTGAAGGAATAGAAGATTATGAAATCGAGCTCGCATACGACGACGACGTCGGCATCGCTGGTGCTTCCGGCCCTGGCGACGACCAGAGGAGGTGGGGGGACTGCAAAAGAACAGAGGAGGCGATGCAGAGGAGCTGCGGTAGAGGCAGCGGCTATAAGCAGCAGGGGGAGCAGCGGGCGGGTGGCCTCACGCGAAACACCTCTTCCTCCCCGATAGCGTGTAGTGCCAGGGTCGATCGAAGACGATGACATGGATTGGCCGAGATGGAAGAGGTTGGTCTGGTGGTGGTGGATATTGTCGTGGCTTCCTCCCCTGGACGGAGCGCCCTCGTAGTCGTTCAGTAAACTGAGCATTTCCCTGATTAATTCTAGAGCTGTGAGGATATCCATCCATGATATGTTGTAACAACTACCTCAAGGATCAAGCCTACATACTTAGCATTGTTCACATGTCGGTTGGCATCCAAATCATTCCATCAAGGCTGCATTCAGTAGCAAGCGAAGACAAGTTATGCACCCTTATATACATGCACATATATATATATTGAAAAAAACAACCTGTGTTTCAATCAGACTTACAGACAGCTCCTTTCGAACAAAATTTGCAGCAATTTCTTCAAGCTTTACAAGCTTTCTGGTATCCTCCTCTATAATACAATCATGGTCCGTAAAATAGGATCCCATTTCTTCTCTAAATTCATCTGGAATTCTAGATAATCTCCTAGTCTGCTTATTCATCATCACCCACACGCTGAAATCAGACCAAAACCAGGGAGTAACATATAAGTCAGATCGTATTTGTGCACAAACATTAAATAAAAATTGATATCGTCAAGTCACCAATGAATTGCTATGAAACAAATGTAATGCATTCATTTGGTAGATGATGAAAATACCTAGTCGCCTTCGCAACTGTATGGCGCTCCGGCCAGAGGAGGAAGCCACGACAATATCCACCACCACCAGGCCAACCTCCTCCATCTCGGCCAATCCATGTCGTCGTCTTCGATCGACCCCGGCAGCCCCACTATCGGGGAGGAAGAGGCATTTCGCTTGAGGCCGCCCGCCTGCTGCTCACCCTGCTGCTTACGGTCGCTGCCTCTGCCGCAGTTCCTCTGCATCGCCTCCTCTGTTCTTTCGCAGTCCCCCCACCTCCTCTGGCCCAGGGCCGGAAGCACCAGTGATGCCGACGTCGTCGTCGTCCGCGAGCTCAATTTCATAATCTTCTATTCCTTCGCCCTGCGCCGTGGTAAGGAGCGAAAGGTGGTGCATAGAGGAGTATTGGTGCTCTCCTCTGCGCCAATACTTCTTCCCCCTCTTCCATTTCTTGTTTGCTTCCTCCCACGCGCGCACCCCACCCCCCCTCTTCCATCTCCTCTGCTTCTTCCCATGCGCTCCCCATCGGAGGTGATGGCCTTCATTGCAAATCGCCGCCTCCACGCCTAGTGCGCTCCAGAGGTGATGGCTGCAGCTCCTCTGTGCTCGTTCCGAAGTCTCTTCTTCTTCTTCTAGGTCTTCCGGGCAAAGGTCATGGGTGAGATATCTTCGCCGTGAGGTCGGTGCTGCGAACAGTAGGGGAGAGGAGGAGGCGGTCGACACAAGGAGGCGCTGCTGGATGGATTTGCAGAGAGGTGTAGGAACTGAGGAGGGCGCAGCGGCCGATGGGTGAGAGATCTTCACGAGGATGGTCGGAGCAAGGAAGCGTCACCGGAACTAGATGGTACAGTCGGCCGGCGTGATGATCGAACCGGTGCGGGCGAGTGGCGGTCCGAGGAATCGGGCGAGTGGGGGGCCAGCTAACTCTTTGACGTGGCGTTCGAATTTTTTTGATTAAAAAATAGGACAACTTTTTGATGTAGTGAGTTGACTGCTTACTTTTGGAAAAAAAAAATTTACTTTGTTGTTTTTTATAATATTATTTTAAATTACTTAGTACGGTAAAACACTCATTTTTCTTTTCCATCTCTGATTTTTGTGTTTTCTTGGCGGTGCAGAAATCTGCATGATGCAAGGGAAATAGATAATTTATTTACCCTCCGTACAAACTTTATTCTTCTTTTTTTAAAATTTATATAAAATTTAGCAAGGGTCACGTTTATAGAGGAAAGGGGGTGTCGTATCATTGTATGTTATTGTTATCAATATTTGAGACTGTGGTAAGAGGTCAGCTATACAAAAATGAAAGAAATAAATTTGTTGGATAAAAATTAGTAGTTTGTTGGTTTATTTATCATTTCATGCAATTTATGCAAAGTGAAACTGGATTCAGTTTATGCAATTTGCAAGTTCAGCCGTTCGACCAGACTTTAATGCTTTAATTTTTATTTTTGTTTTTTTAAAAGTAAATATGCTTGTTCTTTAAATGGTGAATTGTACAAGTTTACGTGCTTTTAAAAATTAGCCGAAAAAAAACAACACCTGACGGGCGAAAGTAACAGAATTCTGGATAGTTCATAGTTATTTTTATTTAATAAAAAAAGTTTTATTTTTTAAGTTAGTAACAGCTTGATGATCACTCTTACAGAAATCAAGTGAATTATATTTGAGTATATTTATATTTTTGATTTTTTAAAATAAATTTATTTGCTACTAATCATAAAAAATAATATTTTCTACCTGCAACCTTAGCAATGACTTGGGATGCAATTGACCTGGCATCAGGGACGGGAGAATGAAGGGTCTGCAGCAAGCAAGATTTGACTCGAACTTTCACATTTGCATCTAACGATATCCATCTCTGAACAACTCAGTTTTTCTGCGCTGCTCCTTTGCATCCAGAGCATTTTTTAGGACTAACCCAGCCAATTTTCGACCATCAACTGGCTTATCATTGTTTGACAGCTCATTTGAAAGACAAAGCAAAAAAAGCAGAGAGGTTTTTCTCCTGAAACTGTTTCAGACTTTCTTCTGCATGATTCCGAACTGTATTATCCACTGGCTATGCATTTAAGAGAATCTGGGTGACTTCTGTTGGTGCTCCAAATGGTAGGAATGAAACAAGCAGTTAGGAAGGAAATATAACCAGTATCTTTATATCGAAGTATAGGTCCATAAGACAATCTTAGACATTACTATGCATCAAAAGACCATCAGAAAAGACAAGATAAATTCATGAAGAGGAGAAAACCCAGATATCCTACACGGAAAGCAGCCCATTCATCAAGTTCATGAATGAAAATGACTTTAGTTGCACATTGCATTTATGTAAAATGCTTAGGCCGTACCATACAACGTTGCATATCTGATATTTCTCTAAGGAAAAAGGGTAAAGAATGATGTTCTTTGGTAACTGCACCACAACAAACCAACCCAATGAAAAAAGAAACAATATCATCAGAATTTGAGAAAAATAGGCTTCAATGGTGAGGCATGATTCAGCTATCAAGATACATCACAACTCAACATGAGCTCCCTCTGACATACAAGGCTCGATGTATCACAAAGCATAATAATTTTATTTTATTTTATTAAATACAACGGAAACATAAACAATATACATTTTACACAAATACTATAACAATAAAATCTCTATCTAGATTTCCAAAATAAATTCTATTTCTTCATAACTAAGTTCTCCCTCGCCCCCTACATCAATGGTCATCCGGTAACCTGCGCAACAAGAAAAAAATATGCACATCTGAGTCGCGAAACTCAGTGAGGCTACAGAGAAAGCACTCTAAAAATAGGTATAAGGTATTGTACAAACCAACAAGTAAATATATCCACCAAGTCACACATTTAAATTAACATAGCATACAATACATAACGAGTGTTAACATATTAAAGTGACAGTCATATCATTTAAGCAAGGCATGTGAACATAATATAAGAACTGTATCCATAGCAGTAACTTAAAAATTAAAATGTCTTATTACCTTAACTACTATATCATAAATTATCCAATATTATTCCTAAGGCAGTCATCCTATATTCAAGATAAACCCCTCGTCAGAGATTTCCTCCAAACCTGTCAATGTCAACTCTACATCTTTGTCCTAGATGCATGTACACTGATGTTGGTGGAAGGAGCTGGTGACCATGGCCAAAAGCCTGACACTATTCTGTGTAGACTAGAGAATCAGATAACCGACCTGATTGTAATGTATTCCACATTCATAATTTACCTAATAACCACACAAACCAAAATCGTACATACTCGACCGGTATTAAAATAAAACTTATTCCCACAATTCTTCTAACGAAAATCACATCGTTAATGAGGAAGAATTTGGCAGTATATACCAAGTTGCAATAAATACGATAGACGTCACCGATAATTTAATTCATTTGTCAACCGTATAGCACCAATTTATTAAACAAAACAACTTCATCTAACTTACTCAAATCACATGTTCAACCTCCCATCTACCACAATGGAGATGCGAAACAGAACTATAGTACGCGCATGAAAAGAAAGAAAATTCTTAATCGAAAACAATCGTCTTCGCAACCTATCGTTTCTATTTCACAACCTTAGACCAATTAAAACGACACACACATTAAACGGACAAAACCACCAAAAGCCTGATACTATTCTGTGTAGACTAGAGAATCAGATAACCGACCTGATTGTAATGTATTCCACATTCATAATTCACCTAATAACCTCAAAAACCAAAATCTTACATACTCTATTAAAATAAAACTTATTCCCACAATTCTTCCTAGTCGTGGAGAATTTAATACTCTATTAAATTCGCCAGCCTATTGTTCTATTTGATTTGGAGTTGCAAGGATGAATCTAGGAGACAACGACGTCAAGTACTTGAAGATATAGAGTTGTGATCTGCGAGTGGACAACCTTTGCTGTGAAGGATGCCAAAAGAAGGTGAAGAAGGTGCTTCATAAGATAGAAGGGGACGGTGATCGGGAATGTGGATCCTGAGATCCTGATAGAAAAGCTCAACAAGGCTGGGAAACACGTGCAGTTTTGGTCTGCCAATGGGTCGAAAAAATAGAATCTCCCCAATAAGCTGCAAAGTCTCCAACTAGAGCTTTCTAAAGATCATCAGAAGGGTAGTGGAAATGCCCAAAAGGGTAGTGGCAAGGAGCAGATAACTCCGCAACCACAAAAGCAGGCGAAAGGGTTCAAAGATCTGAAGCTTTCGAGCCTCAAGGACTTTAAGAATCCATTCAAGATGACCTCCAAGACAGTAAAATCAAACCATCCTACTAAAGAAGCTGAGGTTGAGGATGTAGGTGAGTTCGACGATGATGCTCATGGGTACATTAAGGACGAGGAGGTGTTGTGCGATGGAAATCAGGAAGATGACGAGGAGGATTACGATGATACTAAGATGAAGAAGGCTATGAACCTTCAACTTAATCATAATAAAATGAGCAACGATAAGAAAGGCAGTGGCGGTGGCAGTAGCAGTAGAGGTGGCAGTGCTAAGGCTTGAATTTTTGGATAAACATAAACGATTGTTTTATCAATCTTCCCAAGAACATGTATCAGTATCACACCTATCGTAAATCAACATCCAACTTACTAATCAAAATAGCATCCCTCGTATCAACAAACTACAATTATATTAGCAATTATCTTATTACTCCAATGCATCAAAATAATCCATATCATGACATCCATTCTTATTTATTACAATGCGACAAACAACATAATCACAACTACGAATGATGAGACCAAGTTGCAATAAATACGATAGACGTCACCGATAATTTAATTCGTCTGTCAACCTTATAGCACAAATTTATTAAACACAACAACTTCATCTAACTTACTCAAATCACATGTTCAACCTCCCATCTATCACAATGGAGATGCAAAACGGAACTATAGTACGTGCATGAAAAGAAAGAAAATTCTTAATCGAAAACAATCGTCTTCGCAACCTATCGTTTCTATTTCACAACCTTAGACCAATTAAAACGACACACACATTAAACGGACAAAAGCACCAAAAGCCTGATACTATTCTGTGTAGACTAGAGAATCAGATAACTGACCTGATTGTAATGTATTCCACATTCATAATTCACCTAATAACCTCACAAACCAAAATCGTACATACTCGACCGGTATTAAAATAAAACTTATTCTCACAATTCTTCTAACGAAAATCACATCGTTTAATGAGGAAGAATTTGACAGTATATACCGTCAAAAAAGTTGTTGTAATAATACTATAATTGACATTATTATATACGTAAATTTAACAGTTCGAAGTCCTCCGATCGAGTAATATACTTGTTAGAAATTGCATCGATGAGTCATCTTTATTTTAAGATATAAAGAAATCTACACCCATTCACTATTTATTTACTAATACGGTCATTTATTTATTTACTCATATAGTATATTTTTAATAATTTTTTAATATATTACGTGTATCCTTACCATAATACCTATATTGTAAAAAGTATGACTTTATATAAATATAATTAAAGAACAACGTATATGCACAAGTAAGGTGCATATTGAAAAAAGTGATAAGGAGTATAGCAGTGCATCAATGTCACCCTCAATTGGCAGGAGCATCAACTAGAAAGACTATCATCGGCATAATTTATTCAAAATTTTTGGGCACATTACAGAAGAAGACTTGGGAGAGTCTGGTTGGTGATTCAACTACTCGGCCTAGAGCTACTTTCATTCTATTGCTAGAAGAACTAAATGAAGGAAAAGGAAAAGGTAGCTTTTGTAGGTGGCCATGGTAGAGTTTGCGTCACATTTGGGAAAAGGAGAACTAAATGTTGTTTAAACAATAAGTCAAAAATAAAATAAGTTTTTGATTGTTATTATTAGGCTTCACCACCAACGAGACACGGTGTCCTAATTGAACTCATTTTTTTTTAACAAGGCTCAACAACCTCAAAGACAAATATAATAAGCGTGTCTTCTCTTCCTCCCCTCGCATTGTAGCAGCTGACTGTGATCGAGCGAGCAAGGAGGAATCTAAAAACAGAGATCTCTCTTTGCTTGTCCTCTTCTTCCTTCGTAGCAATTCCTCATCAATATTCCTAGTCGTGGAGGTGTTCTTAGAGTCAAATTCGCCAGCCTATTGTTCTATTTGATTTGGAGTTGCAAGGATGAGTCTAGGAGACAACGACGTCAAGTACTTGAAGATACAGAGTTGTGATCTGCGAGTGGACAACCTTTGCTGTGAAGGATGCCAAAAGAAGGTGAAGAAGGTGCTTCATAAGATAGAAGGGGTTTGCATGTCTACAATCGATGCGGATGCGAAGAAGGTGACGGTGATCGGGAATGTGGATCCTGAGATCCTGATAGAAAAGCTCAACAAGGCTGGGAAACACGCGCAGTTTTGGTCTGCCAATGGGTCGAAAAAACAGAATCTCCCCAATAAGCTGCAAAGTCTCCAACTAGAGCTTTCTAAAGATCAGCAAAAGGGTAGTGGAAATGCCCAAAAGGGTAGTGGCAAGGAGCAGATAACTCCGCAACTACAGAAGCAGGCGAAAGGGTTCAAAGATCTGAAGCTTTCGAGCCTCAAGGACTTTAAGAATCCATTCAAGATGACCTCCAAGACAGTAAAATCAAACCATCCTACTAAAGAAGCTGAGGTTGAGGATGTAGGTGAGTTCGACGATGATGCTCATGGGTACGTTGAGGACGAGGAGGTGTTGTGCGATGGAAATCATGAAGATGACGAGGAGGATTACGACGATCCTAAGATGAAGAAGGCTATGAACCTTCAACTTAATCATAATAAAATGAGTAACGATAAGAAAGGCAGTGGCGGTGGCAGTAGCAGTAGAGGTGGCAGTGCTAAGGCTTGAATTTTTGGATAAACATAAATGACTGTTGTATTAATCTTCCCAAGAACATGTATCAGTATCACACCTATCTTAAATCAACATCCAACTTACTAATCAAAATAGCATCCCTCGTATCAACAAACTTTAATTATATTAGCAATTATCTTATTACTCCAATGCATCAAAATAATCCATATCATGACATCCATTCTTATTTATTACAATGCGACAAACAACATAATCACCACTACGAATGATGAGACCAAGTTGCAATAAATACGATAGACGTCACCGATAATTTAATTCATCTGTCAACCGTATAGCACCAATTTACTAAACACAACAACTTCATCTAACTTACTCAAATCACATGTTCAACCTCCCATCTACCACAATGGAGATGCGAAACGGAACTATAGTACGCGCATGAAAAGAAAGAAAATTCTTAATCGAAAATAATTATCTTCGCAACCTATCGTTTCTATTTCACAACCTTAGACCAATTAAAACGACACACACATTAAACAGACAAAACCACCAAAAGCCTGACACTATTCTGTGTAGACTAGAGAATCAGATAACCGACCTGATTGTAATGTATTTCACATTCATAATTCACCTAATAACCTCACAAATCAAAATCGTACATACTCGACCGGTATTAAAACAAAACTTATTCTCACAATTCTTCTAACGAAAATCACATCGTTTAATGAGGAAGAATTTGGCAGTATATACCGTCAAACAAGTTGTTGTAATAATACTATAATTGACATTATTACACACGTAAATTTAACAGTTCGAAGTCCTCCGATCGAGTAATATACTTGTCAGAAATTGCATCGATGAGTCATCTTTATTTTAAGATATAAAGAAATCTAAACCCATTCACTATTTATTTACTAATACGGTCATTTATTTATTTACTCATATAGTATATTTTTAATAATTTTTAAATATATTACTTGTATCCTTACCATAATACCTATATTGTAAAAAGTATGACTTTATATAAATATAATTAAAGAAGAACGTATATGCACAAGTAAGGTGCATATTGAAAAAAGTGATAAGGAGTATAGCGGTGCATCAATGTCACCCTCAATTGGCAGGAGCATCAACTAGAAAGACTATCATCGGCATAATTTATTCAAAACTTTTGGGCACGTTACAGAAGAAGACTTGGGAGAGTCTGGTTGGTGATTCAACTACTCGGCCTAGAGCTACTTTCATTCTATTGCTAGAAGAACTAAATGAAGGAAAAGGAAAAGGTAGCTTTTGTAGGTGGCCATGGTAGAGTTTGCGTCACATTTGGGAAAAGGAGAACTAAATGTTGTTTAAACAATAAGTCAAAAATAAAATAAGTTTTTGATTGTTATTATTAGGCTTCACCACCAACGAGACCCGGTGTCCTAATTGAACTCTTTTTTTTTTAACAAGGCTCAACAACCTCAAAGACAAATATAATAAGCGTGTCTTCTCTTCCTCCCCTCGCATTGTAGCAGCTGACTGCGATCGAGCGAGCAAGGAGGAATCTAAAAACAGAGATCTCTCTTTGCTTGTCCTCTTCTTCCTTCTTAGCAATTCCTCATCAATATCCCTAGTCGTGGAGGTGTTCTTGGAGTCAAATTCGCCAGCCTATTGTTCTATTTGATTTGGAGTTGCAAGGATGAGTCTAGGAGACAACGACGTCAAGTACTTGAAGATACAGAGTTGTGATCTGCGAGTGGACAACCTTTGCTGTGAAGGATGCCAAAAGAAGGTGAAGAAGGTGCTTCATAAGATAGAAGGGGTTTGCATGTCTACAATCGATGCGGATGCGAAGAAGGTGACGGTGATCGGGAATGTGGATCCTGAGATCCTGATAGAAAAGCTCAACAAGGCTGGGAAACACGCGCAGTTTTGGTCTGCCAATAGGTCGAAAAAATAGAATCTCCCCAATAAGCTGCAAAGTCTCCAACTAGAGCTTTCTAAAGATCAGCAGAAGGGTAGTGGAAATGCCCAAAAGGGTAGTGGCAAGGAGCAGATAACTCCGCAACTACAGAAGCAGGCGAAAGGGTTCAAAGATCTGAAGCTTTCGAGCCTCAAGGACTTTAAGAATCCATTCAAGATGACCACCAAGACAGTAAAATCAAACCATCCTACTAAAGAAGCTGAGGTTGAGGATGTAGGTGAGTTCGACGATGATGCTCATGGGTACGTTGAGGACGAGGAGGTGTTGTGCGATGGAAATCACGAAAATGACGAGGAGGATTACTACGATCCTAAGATGAAGAAGGCTATGAACCTTCAACTTAATCATAATAAAATGAGTAACGATAAGAAAGGCAGTGGCGGTGGCAGTAGCAGTAGAGGTGGCAGTGCTAAGGCTTGAATTTTTGGATAAACATAAACGACTGTTGTATCAATCTTCCCAAGAACATGTATCAGTATCACACCTATCTTAAATCAACATCCAACTTACTAATCAAAATAGCATCCCTCGTATCAACAAACTTCAATTATATTAGCAATTATCTTATTACTCCAATGCATCAAAATAACCCATATCATGACATCCATTCTTATTTATTAGAATGCGACAAACAACATAATCACCACTACGAATGATGAGACCAAGTTGCAATAAATACGATAGACGTCACCGATAATTTAATTCATCTGTCAACCGTATAGCACCAATTTACTAAACACAACAACTTCATCTAACTTACTCAAATCACATGTTCAACCTCCCATCTACCACAATGGAGATGCGAAACGGAACTATAGTACGCGCATGAAAAGAAAGAAAATTCTTAATCGAAAATAATTGTCTTCGCAACCTATCGTTTCTATTTCACAACCTTAGACCAATTAAAACGATACACACATTAAACGGACAAAACCACCAAAAGCCTGACACTATTCTGTGTAGACTAGAGAATCAGATAACCGACCTGATTGTAATGTATTCCACATTCATAATTCACCTAATAACCTCACAAACCAAAATCGTACATACTCGACCGGTATTAAAATAAAACTTATTCTCACAATTCTTCTAACGAAAATCACATTGTTTAATGAGGAAGAATTTGGCAGTATATACCGTCAAACAAGTTGTTGTAATAATACTATAATTGACATTATTACACACGTAAATTTAACAGTTCGAAGTCCTCCGATCGAGTAATATACTTGTCAGAAATTGCATCGATGAGTCATCTTTATTTTAAGATATAAAGAAATCTAAACCCATTCACTATTTATTTACTAATACGGTCATTTATTTATTTACTCATATAGTATATTTTTAATAATTTTTAAATATATTACTTGTATCCTTACCATAATACCTATATTGTAAAAAGTATGACTTTATATAAATATAATTAAAGAAGAACGTATATGCACAAGTAAGGTGCATATTGAAAAAAGTGATAAGGAGTATAGCGGTGTATCAATGTCACCCTCAATTGGCAGGAGCATCAACTAGAAAGACTATCATCGGCATAATTTATTCAAAACTTTTGGGCACATTACAGATGAAGACTTGGGAGAGTCTGGTTGGTGATTCAACTACTCGGCCTAGAGCTACTTTCATTCTATTGCTAGAAGAACTAAATGAAGGAAAAGGAAAAGGTAGCTTTTGTAGGTGGCCATGGTAGAGTTTGCGTCACATTTGGGAAAAGGAGAACTAAATGTTGTTTAAACAATAAGTCAAAAATGAAATAAGTTTTTGATTGTTATTATTAGGCTTCACCACCAACGAGACCCGGTGTCCTAATTGAACTCATTTTTTTTTTAACAAGGCTCAACAACCTCAAAGACAAATATAATAAGCGTGTCTTCTCTTCCTCCCCTCGCATTGTAGCAGCTAACTGCGAGCGAGCGAGCAAGGAGGAATCTAAAAACAGAGATCTCTCTTTGCTTGTCCTCTTCTTCCTTCTTAGCAATTCCTCATCAATATCCCTAGTCGTGGAGGTGTTCTTGGAGTCAAATTCGCCAGCCTATTGTTCTATTTGATTTGGAGTTGCAAGGATGAGTCTAGGAGACAACGACGTCAAGTACTTGAAGATACAGAGTTGTGATCTGTGAGTGGACAACCTTTGCTGTGAAGGATGCCAAAAGAAGGTGAAGAAGGTGCTTCATAAGATAGAAGGGGTTTGCATGTCTACAATCGATGCGGATGCGAAGAAGGTGACGGTGATCGGGAATGTGGATCCTGAGATCCTGATAGAAAAGCTCAACAAGGCTGGGAAACACGCGCAGTTTTGGTCTGCCAATGGGTCGAAAAAACAGAATCTCCCCAATAAGCTGCAAAGTCTCCAACTAGAGCTTTCTAAAGATCAGTAGAAGGGTAGTACAAATGCCCAAAAGGGTAGTGGCAAGGAGCAGATAACTCCGCAACCACAAAAGTAGGCGAAAGGGTTCAAAGATCTGAAGCTTTCGAGCCTCAAGGACTTTAAGAATCCATTCAAGATGACCTCCAAGATAGTAAAATCAAACCATCCTGCTAAAGAAGCTGAGGTTGAGGATGTAGGTGAGTTCGACGATGATGCTCATGGGTACGTTGAGGACGAGGAGGTGTTGTGCGATGGAAATCACAAAGATGACGAGGAGGATTACTACGATCCTAAGATGAAGAAGGCTATGAACCTTCAACTTAATCATAATAAAATGAGTAACGATAAGAAAGGCAGTGACGGTGGCAGTAGCAGTAGAGGTGGCAGTGCTAAGGCTTGAATTTTTGGATAAACATAAACGACTGTTGTATCAATCTTCCCAAGAACATGTATCAGTATCACACCTATCTTAAATCAACATCCAACTTACTAATCAAAATAGCATCCCTCGTATCAACAAACTTCAATTATATTAGCAATTATCTTATTACTCCAATGCATCAAAATAATCCATATCATGACATCCATTCTTATTTATTACAATGCGACAAACAACATAATCACCACTACGAATGATGAGACCAAGTTGCAATAAATACGATAGACGTCACCGATAATTTAATTCGTCTGTCAACTGAGATCACTCTATGTTTTAATCATAATATGAACCTAAGTGTCTCTAGTTTTTATCTCATTTCTCCATGTTCTATTTTTCTGCTAAATGTCTCTACATCTATAGCATAACATGAACATATCAATATTCAACATAACATGAGAACAATCATACATAGCATGCATATAATAGCATCATATACATTTTTCATAGCAACATCTATCAACAATTATCAAAACATACGCCATTAGAATATGCAACAAGCAGATATTCAACTCATCAGCATGTACAATATGTAACAACAACCCTTTTGACTCAGCATCTGTAGTAGGCAAAAATAAATTTTGAAACCATATGTCATCACCTGAGTCATATAGAAGATCTTTAACAAGAATCACAGTTTGGCCGTGATTCTTAAAGAAAGCAAACAATCAATCAAGCAAAGCAATTCCTTTCTACTTCAACACAAATCACAGCTTGGCTGTGATTTGTCAAGCAATAACACCGCAAACACAATCTCCTAAAATAAATCCAATACAACCAAACAAGCATACCATTGCTAATACATGGCTCCTCACCACGTGTTTGCACATCTCATTCTAAGAACTCAATATCCTCTCCTAGGTTATCATAACCCTAAGTTGTCCAAAGTTCTTAGTTATGCATCAATTTAGATTACTCTAGGTTTTGATCATAGCATGAACCTAAAGTGTCTCTAGTTTTTATCTCATGTCTCCATGTTCTATGTTCCTGCTAAATGTCTCTACATCTATAGCATAACATGAACATATTAATATCCAACATAACATGAGAACAATCATATATAGCATGCATATAATAGCATCGTGTATCTTTTCATAGTAAAATCTATCAACAACTATCAAATCACACATGCCATTAGAATATGCAACAAACAGACATTCAACTCATCAGCATGTACAATATGTAACAACGACCCTTAGGACTCAGCATCTGTAGTAGGCCAAAATAAATTTGAAATCATAAGTCCTCACCTAAGTCTCAAGGCAGATCTTTAAACAAGATTCATAGCTTGGCCGTGATTCTTTAAGCAAGCAAGCAATCAGTCAATCAAATAAAGCAATTCCTTTTTACTTCAACACAAATCACAGCTTGGCTGTGATTTGTCAAGCAACAGCACAGCAATACAACCTCCTAAAATAAATTAAATACAAACAAACAAGCATGCATGAATAACACAGCTCTACAATCTCCCTAACAACCCCCACTACTCACAATCTTACACCAAATTTTATTTAATTACCTTTAAGTCAATTAAATAATTTAATAATCTTAAATAATCACAACCACTACAAACATACATCAAATCAACCTTAGCTATACCCATAAAAAAAATTTATATTTAAACTATACCATAAGATCATAAATTGAATACCTATTTTCATAAATATATTATTCTAATAATTTAAATCAACTATACCACCTTAATTAATCATATGGATCAATTATACCACCTTAATTAATCTAAAAATAATTTTTAATAATCTGTAAAAATTTAATTACCACCAATAAATATTTTAAATCATAATTTTCCTAATTTCATCAATTAGAAAATCCAATTAACCTAATTATCCAATTTAACCACAGCATAAAATTTATAAATTCTGTAAAAATTATAGTTAAATAATTTTAATTATGGTTAGCATAAATCAAACATAATAACACCTATTAAAATATTCTTTCATGTAAATATCATACAAATAATTCATTTAAGACCTAAATAAACCCAAATCACCATAACTAAATCTAAACTCTAATTTAACAGTTTGGAAAAAAATTAATTAAATCGTGAAAATTATATCTAAGCATAATCTAGCATTACAAATTATTTCAGATTTTTCTGATATCAATATATGCTCAAACCCTTGAACCCAATATAAAATAATTCAGAAATCGAACCTAAAATTCGATAAAAATTCTAAATAAATTCCTACGAGCTCCAAACTTACCAACAAAGCTATAGAAACATTGAGCCGCACTAATCTGGTTGTTAAACAACAAAAATTGGCTAAACCGATGCTTGAACCGTAGTTGAACCGGAACCGAGCCGTCGCACGGGCGCCACACGTGCGCTTGCTTGATCCACCTCCTCACCTTCGCTCGAAGCCCCGCTCCACCGCCGCCGCATTAACCGCTGTTGCCCACCGTCCACTCACTGGAACGTAGCGTGCGGCCTCTCGTCTACTCCCTCGACCCACCAGCCACTCTTCCGGGGTGGAAGGACCGATCTCCGCTCCTTCTTCACCGGCGGAACCACTGCGGACAGAGGGGTGCTCTATCCGCCGCCGAACACCGACCAACGCCGGATTCCGACCTCCCACGCCGCTTCCACCGTTACGATTCCATTTCTTTTATATTGAATTGCTTCCGGTAACCTCTTTGTGGAGGGAGGTGCGTTCATTGTGCTCCTTGCCGGTGAATTGGACGGGAACAGGGGAAGAGTCGCTCGCTCCCCTGTTCCGCCGCCCCTTCCATGTTCTATGCCACTTTCCGGCCTCCTCGCCGCGGCCACCGGTGGATATCGACTCCCTCTGGAGTCGACTCAATGCTCGACTCCTCACTGCGAAGGGGAAGGACAGTTTCCGTCTATGTCTCTAGGTGTCCAAACTAGTTTAGGTTATCATATAAGATATGTCACCTAACTAGTTTTGTTTGTCACCTAGTATCTTCATATGTCGCTATGTGTTCTAGGTTCTTCCTAGTGTCATACACCTTTAGAATTGTAGAACACAAGCATATGAGGAAACATAACATATAACATGTCATTGCAACTAATTCATATCATATAAGATAGCAATAAAATGCACATCACGGACAGTATAAAAAGTTTAATGACAACTGCCCACTTGGGAGCTCTACTGCAGCGGCTGTAAACTAGCCGAAATAACAACGCACCTGAATCCTTTAAGTTAGCTTAACAGAAGTTTCACGGGCTTGCCGTGTTTTGTGTATCACCGTTGATGCAGATTTAAGAGTGCTCCTAACATCATAAACAAGATTTACTTTCTACCTCTCTTTTTTTGTTTAATTATATGCTACCCTTCCCTTTCCTATGACCCACCCTAATCATGTAGGGTGGTTTGGGTAAATGAAGAGGAGTTCTCTAATATCCTTGAAGGAAACATTCTAGCTAAAGGGAATTGCATCTCAAATGATTTCAGATGATAACTAAGCATATGCACATTCATTTCTACAATATATTTCATACCAATTTAATATATTTTATCAGACCGTGCAATAAAAGAATTTTAAAATAACTACATAATTAATTACCTTGGTAAGGAAGGATATCTCTATTTTTAATTTGACCGTATCTTACATAGTTCCAATAAAATCAATTTAGCACAACCCAATATCAACAAGAAAGAATGATCTTAACCATAATAATGAACCCCTTAAAAAAAACCTCGAAGTTTTCCTTCGGCAATACCACTTGTACTATGTATAGATAATGATGACGCGCAGGTGTCTCAGCACTTCCTGACCAAGAAATGGGTGTATGTTTCTGAGACATTTGAAATTAAGAATGTCATCGGATCAATCATAGAGAAAGGCAAGGACTCGATGAGCATGGACTCGATGCAGCAGGAGCCACTGAAGCAGATTAAGGGCAAAAGATTTCTTCTTGTGTTGGATGATGTTTGGATAGAGGATTACAAACCATGGGAACAGTTGGAGAGTCTATTGAAAAATGGTGCAAAGGGTAGTAAAGTGATAGTGACAACACGGAATAAAGATGTTGCAACCGTAATGAACTCAAAAAAATTGTACCCACTAGGTGAATTGTCGTATAATCACTGTTGGAACTGTTCCAGAATAAAGCATTTGGGTTGGATGGTGATTGTGCAAAAGATCCGAATTTGGTAGCTATTGGGACAGAGATTGTGTGGAAATGTGGAGGCTTGCCATTAGCAGCGAAAGCCTTAGGAGGTCTACTGCACTTTACAAGGAAGGAGAGCGAATGGCGAGAAATCAGGGACAATGAGATTTGGGCACAATTTGAGGATGACAAGCATATACTCCCCGCTTTGATGCTGAGCTACAAGCACCTCTCACCACGTTTAAAGCCATGCTTTGCATACTGCTCAATATTCCCAAAGGGCACAGAAATAAAAGTCAAGATACTGGTTCAGTTGTGGGTTGCCGAAGGTTTTGTTGGATCAATATCTGCTGGATCTCAGTATGTGGATCAATTGATCTCCAAATCTCTTCTCGAGGATGTGGATCTGTTGGAAGATGAATTTAATGGAAGGAATTTGGTTAAAATGCATGACATGGTTCATAATCTTTCGCAGTTTGTTGCAGGTGATGAATGCTCAATCCTTAATGCAACAAGCAAAAGCAACACACATGTCTCACAGAATACACGTTATGCGTCTTTAGTTTTGAACGAGCAAACACCACCAGCCGCACAAATTCTGAGCAATGGAGAAAAATTGCAAACTCTTCACGTGATTGACGATGGAATATATGCACCATTTGGGGAAGATATTTGTCAGGAAATGGTTCATACTATATTCTCCAATTTAAGATGCCTTCGAGCGTTAAGTCTACCTGGATTTGCAATAAAAGAATTGCCAGCCACAATAAAAAAACTTGTACATTTGCAGTATTTGGACCTATCACACATTAATTTCAGTGACCTTCCTCCAACTATTGGTTTTCTCCACAATTTGCAGACACTGAATTTGAGATTTTTGAAAGACGAAATATTGCATAAATCTATTGGAAACCTGGTGAATTTATTCAGCTTGAAGATATCTTATTGTGAGCGGCTTCGTTCTTTACCTGATACTATAGGTGAACTTGTACAGTTGCAGTACCTACACCTATCAAACAACTATCATCTTCAAACACTTCCATCAACTATTGGCTATCTTGAAAATCTCCAAGAACTGTATTTGACTTGGTCTGCACTAGAACAATTGCCTAAGTCAATTGGTAACTTGGCAAAACTATTGACCTTGAAACTTCGTTATTGTGAAAGGCTCCATTCTTTACCAAAAGAATCATAACACCAACATAGTTGTCATAGAATAGGGGAAATAATATTAACAAACCCAACAACAACATTACGTCAATGCAATCCTATTGGTTGCTGCCAGACGCGCTAGCAACCTATCCACCACTAAAAGTTGAGAACTTAAATCACCGAAACAATTTCACAAGAGTCAAAATCCATCAATTATGTACGTTAGACGCATGGTTATATTGTAGGAAAATCAACTTCATCACGAAACAAGTTTCCAACAGTAAAACAGTGTGCCTTAACTAACAACATCAGTAAAACAGTAAAGCATTTTTTTTTCAAGTCATCATAATCAAAAACCATAAACCACCAACCTAAATGTGTGAACAGTAGTGTCAAGGCATAGTGGACATAACATTCCAGGGAATTTTTATTGTACATTTTAACAGCATAATTCACACCTAATTATGCATGTGTGCAATTTCATCGAATAATACCAAGGTAATTAATTTAACAAGCAATCGCACTGATAGAATATTCCTTTATGAATTAAGCTACCCAAACCCCAATCCATTGGATTTTTTTCTTAGTCAGAATCGAAAGGGAGAAATGAGGGAACCAACCTAGAGACGAAATCCGACTTGGTCGGAGCTTCGTCGGTGCCCTCTCGTCTTCCCATTCGCTCCTACGCTTCATGTTCGGTCCTCGACCTCACGTTGCCTCGGATCAATGACGCTCTGATCCCTTGCCCCAATTTCCAAAGATGCTGCAGGTTCGGCTCCCTACTGGTCCTTTGATGGCGTGAGGAGATGGGGAGGAGAGGAGAGGAGAGAGGTGGTGAGGATGGGAGGCTTGGGAGTGGAGGTGGCACCCTCTACTGTCTTCGGCAGAGAGGGGTCCGAAAGGATCCTCTGTGAGGGCTTATCAGAGAGGCTTTTGCCCCTTTTCGCCAACCTGAAACTCTAAAGGCCTGCGGCGATTATCTCCATAACTCTTTTGTCTATCTTGCGCAGTTTTGATTCGATCTCTAATGACTCGGATCTTCTCCACCGTCTGGTCGACTAACTCGGTCCCTGCTAAGCGTCGTTCACCATCTTTGTTCTAGCAGATGGGTGTCCTGCACTGCCTGCCGTATAGTGCTTTGTAAGGTGCCATCCCTATACTGGCCTGATAACTGTTGTTGTAGGCAAACTCTATCAGCAGTAGGTGAGTATCCCAGCTTTCGGAGAATTCTAATACGCACTCTCTCAACATATCCTCCAGGGTCTGGATAGTGCGCTTAGATTGTCCATCTGTCTGAGGGTGAAAGGTCGTGCTAAATTTTAGTGATGTCCCCAGCTTTCTCTGAAATTTAGGCCAGAATCTTGAAGTGAACCTAGGATCCCTGTCTAAAACAATAGACACCGAAACTCAGTGTAAACATACTATCTCACTAATATACAGCTTGGCGAGTCTGTCCAAGGTATAAGTGGCTGCTATGGGAAGAAAGTGGGCTGACTTAGTAAGTCGGTCAAACACCACCCAAATTGCATCATGTTGTCGTTGGGTACGTAGGAAGCCGACGATAAAGTACATAGTGATATGCTCTCACTTCCATTCTGGTATCGATAATTGCTGGAGTGTACTGGCTGGCCTCTGGTGTTCAGCTTTAACCTGCTGACAGATCAAACATCTGGAGATAAACTCGGCTATATCCCATTTCATACCTGCCCACTAGTAAGTCTGGTGAATTGTATGGTACATTTTCGTACTTCTTGGATGCATCGCGTAAGCTGAGCTGTGGGCCTCCTCAAGGATCTGCTGCCGAAGGTCGGCATCGTACGGATGCAAAGTCTGTCTCTTAACAGCAACGCCCCATCATTCCTTAAGTTGTATTCCTCTCCTTGGCCGATCTGCACTTTCTGTATTCGGACGTTCAACTTTGGGTCGGACTTCTGTTTCTCTACTAGACTATCTCCCAAAGTAGGTCTTATTATAAATTGTGCTAGTAAGCCTCCATGAGCACTAGGTTGTAACTTCGTACCCAAGGCTTGGAGGTCTCGCAGTAGCGGAAGATAGGACTCCCGAATGTCAGACAACGTGGTAGTAGATTTTCTACTGAGTGCATCCGCTACTATGTTGGCTTTGCCCGGGTGATAGTTGATTACTAGGTCGTAATCTTTGATTAGTTCCAGCCATCTCCTCAACCGTAGGTTTAACTCCTTTTGAGTTAACAGATATTGTAGACTTTTGTGGTCGGTGTATATGTGACATCGCTCTCCATATAAATAATGTCTCCATATCTTCAAGGCAAGGACTATAGCTGCTAACTCTAGATCATGGGTAGGGTAGTTCGTCTCATGCTTCTTCAACTGCTCGGATACATAAGCAACTACTCTCCCATTCTGCATCAGTACACACCCGAGGCCTTGCTTCGAGGCATCACTGAATACGATATATTCAGTACCACTAACTGGAAGAGTAAGGACCGGTGCAGTGGTTAACCGAGTATTTAGTTCTTGGAAGCTGTCCTCGTAGGCTTGGGTCCACTGGAACTTTGCATCCTTCCTAGTTAGCTTAGTCATTGGGGCTGCAATGAGCAAGAAATTCTGGACAAAACGCCTATAGTACACCGCTAGCCCGAGGAAACTACGCACCTCTGTCTCATTTTTTGGATGCTCCCATTTAGTGACCGCTTCAATCTTGGCTGGGTCTACCTGAATTCCCTCGTTACTCACAATGTGTCCGAGGAAGCCTACTTTGTTTAGCCAAAATTCATATTTAGAGAATTTTACATATAGCTGGTTTTCTCTAAGCAGTTGCAGTGCAGTTCTAAGGTGATGAGCATGCTCCTCACTATTCCCCGAGTAGATAAGTATGTCGTCTATGAAGACAATGACAAACTTATCTAAGTACTCGTGAAACACTCGGTGCATCAGATCCATGAATGCTGTTAGTGCATTAGTGAGTCCAAAGGACATAACTAAAAACTCATAGTGTCCATAGCGAGTCCTAAATGCAGTTTTTGGCATGTCTTCATCTCTAATTCTGAGTTGGTGATATCCTGACCGTAGGTCTATCTTTGACAATACTTTTGCACCTTGCAATTGATCGAATAAATCGTCAATTCAGCGTAGTGGATATTGATTTTGTATAGTGACCCTGTTCAGTTGGTGGTAGTCGATACACATTCACATAGTCCCATCCTTTTTCTTGACAAATAGCACCGGTGCTCCCCAGGGGGACACACTGGGGCGGATGAATCCCTTATTTACTAGATCCTGCAATTGTGTATTCAATTCCTTTAACTCTGCTGGTGCCATTCTATAGGGTGGCTTGGAGATTGGAAGTGTCCTAGGCGCCAAGTTGATGCAGAAGTCCACCGCCCTTGCTGGAGGTAATCCTGGCAAGTCCTTGGAAAATACATCTAGAAATTTCCTAACCACCGGAATATCTTCCAACTTGGCCTCCTTCTGTCTTGTATCAATGACATGCGTGAGGTACCCATGACAACCCTTTTGTAGGAATTTTCTGGCTATTACTATCGAGATCACACTAGTTGGCAGTATGCGGCATTCTCCGATAAAGGTCAAGCCAGGATGTCTGGGTTTTTGAACTCCACGGTCTTGGTGAAACAATCTATCAATGCCCCATGAGCCGTGAGCCAATCGATACCAAGGATCACGTCAAAGTCTGAGATGTCCAGCAGGATTAAATCAGCCATTAGCTCTACCTCCTTAATGGTTACAGGGCAGGCCCGATACACCTAGTTCCTGAGTATT
This sequence comes from Thalia dealbata, assembly GCA_030544415.1. Classification (NCBI taxonomy): domain Eukaryota; kingdom Viridiplantae; phylum Streptophyta; class Magnoliopsida; order Zingiberales; family Marantaceae; genus Thalia; species Thalia dealbata. Next base: position 29,072,360 of record CM060454.1, on the reverse strand, counting down.
TGTTCACTGAGGGGCGTTGAGACTATCAACACATACCCGAGCATTTCCAGCGGCTTATCCGCCCGCTTAGCAAATGTCATGCTGACATATGACTTTTGTGATCCGGTATCGATTAGGACTCGAGCCAAGGAGCTGAATAAAACCATAGAACCTATTCACACATCAGACATCAAAGAAAATAATAATTTCTAAGTCTTTATTAAGTTGATGGGGCTATCAAAAGTTCCTTATTTGCTACTACAGCTTGAAATAATAATAAATAAAATAAAATAAAAATGGAATATGATTCAAAGAAAAGTAATTATGGTTCTAATACTCATCCTGATGGGGAGTGTTACCGGTGATAACGTCAGGGTTCATTTGTGCGTCTTCACTATCCATAGTGAATATGCGGGTCTGCGTGCGTGGTGGTGGTGCGTGCGACTACTGCCCGGGACTAGCTGATAGTGGTCTACTCGGTGCTGCGGTGGATGCGGTACGAAGAGCTAGGGCAGTAGAACGACCTCTGTTAGCACGTCCAGATGCTGGTTGTTGTGATGATGTCTGGTTTCTCAATTGTGGGCAGTTGGGACAAATATGCCCTGTCTGGCCACACTGATAGCAGGTAACACTTCGGCACGGTCCTGTGTGCACTCGAGTACAATAGCGGCAAACTGGAGGAGGATTTGCCGACATCATGGCGGTAGGAGGTGGTTCGCGAGGAGATGGCCTTGAATGACTCGGTGCAGACTGGTAAGCTATACCTCGCACCGACGGTGTGACAGGGGAGCTGATAGTGCCTGAAGGTGCGGGGGGTACTGGCCTCGATTTCTGCTGATTACGACTGTTCTGAGAGACCTGTCGCTTCCTCTTCTAACCTTCGCTCTTTCCCCTCAATTCTTGTACGACCCGCTCCTCCTCAATAGCCTCATTAGCAATCTCTCTAAAGTTTGAAATCTTGGTATGAGTTATTCGTGAGCGGATGGCCAAGTCCAACCCCCACTTGAACCTCTTGCAACGGTATGCTTCAGAGTGTACCACCTCAGGAACAAGGGCGGACAGCCAGCTAAATTCAATCGAGTACTCTTTCACCGACCTCCCATTTTGCTTACAGTCAAGGAACTCTCGTATATTATCATCATGTTGCAGTTCTGTGTGATACTCTGTGTTGAACTCTTCCGTGAATATAGCCCACGTGATTGCAGTGTCCATTCTGGCCTTTAGTGCATTCCACCAAATCCTAACATCTCCTGTCAGCAGATGACGGGCCACACTGACTCTTCCGCTGTCGGGAATGCCTAGCTCCTCAGTGACTTGGCTCAAATTTTCAAGCCACATATGGGCCTCCTAAGCGTCAGAAGATCCAGAAAACTCATGGCAACCCAATCGCCCTGCATCTCGGAGCCAGGCTGCTACCTGTCTGGTATGATTGTGGACCCCTCACTCCATAGTAGTTGTGGTGGCTATGCCACTACTAAGAGTTGCCTGATACGCCACTGGAGTGGGTAATCCTGGTACCGCCGGCAGTGGGGTATGTACCGGTGTCACTGTTGGTGGGACTTCTGGATGTGGCTCTGGTGTGGCCTCCGCTGGTGCTGGTGCCTGTGCCGATGGGGCTGCAGGCACTGCAACTGACGTCGGTGGCTGTCGTTGAAACCACGGCAGAAATTCACCAATCACCTCTCGCATCATTGCCCTCATCGCATCCCTGAGATCCTGTTGTCTACTGCTAGCATGTGATGCTGAAGTTGTGGGGCCAGCCTCAGACTCCCCTTGTACTACCGGTTATTCAGGTCCAATGACTGGTGTAGGGGGTGCTTATGGCTGAGCTTCTGCCATTGGTTCCATGGGTGCAGGTTCCAGCACTGACGGCACTGGTGGCGCTTGTTGCACTGGTGGTACCGGCAGCGCCTGCTGCCCTGGCTGAACCTGGAAGGGATGCATGGACCCAGCAGCAGTGGATGATTGTTCTCCCGGGTTTTTACGAGGTCTTCCTCGCCCCTGTTTCTCTGTCTAGGTCGCCCCTGACTAGGCTCCTTTTGACTTCGCTTTCCCTGCCATCTACACTAGGCCAAGACTTCGATGAAATTCTAATCGAGCATGCTTTTTGTACGAGTGTCTACTATTATTTATTACCCTCCTATTTGCCCAATCATATGCCAAAGTCTAGGAGGAAGAATTTAAGGTAGAGGCTAGAAAAAAAAACTATAAAAGCAGTCAACTTAAATATCTCAATGGCAAACAAGTAATTAATCAAAATCACCAAAAGTAGCTAAATAAATTGTAGCAACGAACTTATCAAACATGAAAGTGTAGAGAGGTAAAATGGAAAGCAATTCAATCACGGAAATCGTATTCCTAATCCCTTGTCACTCTCACCCCTGTTTGCCTAATGTTTACCTATAGACTGTATCAGGGGGTTATGTTTATAATTATCAACCTTCCTAAATTTAATCCTAGATATTTCGGAACATGGCTCTGATACCACTTTAATTGTCACGCCCCGACCCTCTGTCGTGCACTTGACAACCGCCGTATGAGTAGTGTCTCACCCATACAAGGCTAACAATATCATATAATTCCAACATAAATAAAAATTTCTATAGTCATGTCTACTAACTCGAATTATAATTTGTTCACAGGATACATAAAAAGTTGATACAGTTCGTCTACATTATGTCTTTTACACATCATACCGACTAATTGACTATTAATGTCCTTCTATAGCATTCACTTCCGCTACCCATCGTTCCTCGCCATATCTAAGCGATGTTCTAAATACCTGTGTGCGGGGGGAAAATTGCATGCGCTAAGTCTTGTGACTTAGTGCCTATAGACAGAAACTTCTCCAAGCAAAAGAATGGGCTAACAATACATGTCCGGATGAGTAGTGTCACGCCCCGATCCATCCATCGGCACGTGGCAACCGCCGTATGAGCCTGCGAACCCATACAAGTCATTTAAAGTCTACATAAAATTAAAAGATAATCCATTTTACACTTGTTAAAATAACTTACGACCTCACACTAGTACCCTTCTAGGCTTGGATGTTATGTTTTTCGGCGGCTAACACCCACCAATAATCCTCGTGCCTATCTCAAGTTACCTGCGCGTGTAAGATTAAACGCGCTGAGCTTCGCGGCTCAGTGGCTACAAAGAACGGTCTTGAGGTAAATAGGTCATCAAGTCCGAATCGTCCATGTACATTACGTCATTAATATCAGACAATAAAGCAATAGAACAGCACCTTTGTTAAGCAACAAGAAGCAAATGTAAAAATTAAAATAATTTAAAATAACACGAGAGAAGATACCCAATGATAACTTGCAAAAATAAAGGAGATATTAACAGCATGCTCATTTTGTGTAATTTGATTTCATGTCTTTCGTCTCTAAATTCTCATCTATGTCCGAATCCTAACGGGCTGCCAACATATGCTCAGAGTAAGCCCTGGCCGGGGACTACCCTTAAGCCCACCAGTGCTTGTCTAGGTCTCTGCCTATGCTCATCACACTGATGTTGGCAGAGAGGACAGGTAACCACAGATTCCTCTCTTCCAGCCTCGATAGTCGTTTACCCGACCTGCACTACCGAGACTAATGCATTGGTGTAACCTCCCTGTAGGCACACCAACACATCCCTGTGTAGTACTACACACTACCCTTATGGGCAGGGTCACCTTTCAACAAATCCTCCGGCTACGGCTAACCGGAAATCCTACACACGTAATAAACCCTAGGGTCTGGACTACCGTCGGTATGCCTGCAGAGCATCTAGGACGGTTGCCGTTGTCAACAGACCCACTATCCACGGGTATGAAAAGAATTCGTCACCCAACAGTCGCCTAAGCGCCGGGATGACTACATCTCCCATTTACCCAAATCCGGACTACCGCGGTACTGACCATTCACTACATGCGCGGGATTACGGTGTAAATAATTTCCTAGTCCTATTGAGGGACTACAGTGTTACTAATTGGGTTAAATGTCTCTATGTTAACATCTCTTCATGTATGTATAAGCAGCATAACAAAGTATCAATTAACACAATAATATAAATACATGTGTAAATATCAATACTCACTAAACATGAAATAAGCATATTAAATCATGCAAACAACCACGAGCAATGTACACGAAAAATGGTATAGGACTTATAAAAAGATTCTGTACTTGCCCACTCAAGGTTCAATGTAACAAACCTGATTAACGTAACCGGAACCGATTAATAAAACTGTTCAGCCTGGAACGACGCCCTACACGATTTACATATTTTTCGGTTAACGATTTATACAATCTAGCATACGTTGCTCCTAGTACCACTTAACAAGGGAAGCCTAACAAATAGTATATAATTTATTATATTTCTAATTAACTGTAGTGTAAAAAGATAATAGAGGAAGAAGGCAGAATTTGTGAAGAGAGGAGAGCAAAGAAAGGAGCCTCCTCTCCTTTGGCAGAATACAAAAATATACTTTTATAAAGAAGGAAGGAAAGAGTGATTAATTTAAAATAGTTCATCTCTGCATATGATAAAAAGAGAAATAAAATAGTTGCCTCTGCAATAACAAAGAGAAGAAACAAATGAAAGAGAATAAAATATGATTAAAGAGGAGAAAAAGAGAGCTTCGGCAAGAACAATTAAAATTTATAAAGATGTTTCGTCAGCTTATAAGTAGCAACAGCAAAAGGAATAATTTAAAATAATCTAATGCAGGAAAGGAGATGAAAGAGAAAAGTCTTCCTCTGCCTCGGCTGCAGAGGATGACCAGATACAAAAAAAAAATATAAAATAAAGGAGGAGGAACTCTTCTGCTCCAGTGGGAAATAAAGTAGAATAAAGAGAGTTTATTAATTAAACAGAAGGGACTCTTTAGCAGAAGCTTAAAAAATATATAATTAACAAAAAGAAATAGAGCAGTTCCTAGGAGGGGGTATCGACAATGGCAAGGGGCAAAAGAAAGGAGCAACGTCCTCTGTTTTAGCAGCAACAAATAAAAAGGAGTTAATGCAAAGAAGGAACACTCATTCGGTTTCGGCAGCATCAACATAATTAAATAAAATTTTATACAGAAAGAGGAAGGTCTCGGCAAGGAGAAGAAAGAAGGAACAAAGTTTTAATTATAGGAGAGGAGCAAGGCTTCGGTAGTAAGCATTAATTTAGTAAAGTATTAATTTTTCCTTTCCTTCCTTGCTGGGAACCTTGACGGAGGGAAACCGAAGGAAGGAAAAGGGCAAAAGAAGATAGAAAAATAAAAGAGATGGAAAAGAGCATGCTAACGAAAACCAACTATCAATTATTTTATTGCTACAAAGTACAGTCTAGAAGAGGGTTGTTTCTCATACCTTCTATGAAGACCTTGGAAGGACAACCGTGACAGGACTCCATGACCAAATCCTAATCTTATCATATCATATATTTATTTTTATGATGTACGTTTATATATTCGAATTTTTTTTTCCTTTTATATAATGGTCGGGGTTTACAAGTAGCAAGTATATTAATATTAAATCATAATTTAACAATGAAAGGAAGCATGCAAAGAATCAATTAGATACTAAAAGTCTAAATATGTGTCTGTGTCTAAAGATTTCTAAGTTTCTAGTTTTCTATACTAACTCCTAGGGCTGTCTGCCTATGCTTAAGGTAAGCCCTGGCCGGAGACTACCACAAGCCCGCCGGTGCTAGACTAAGTCTCTGCATAGGCCAGTTGCACCAACGTTGGCGGAGAAGGTGGGTGACCACGGTTCCTTCTCCTTCCAGTCTCACGAGCCATTTACCCGGACCGCGCTCCGAGACTATCGTATCGTACGTCTCCCATAGACCCTAGGATACGAGGCACCGTGTAGCGCTACACTTCTAATTTATAGCAAGGTCACCGACTGACAAGTATACTCTCAGCCTGACCTGCCAGATCCAACATATATGTATAACTCTGGTTGTCTGGACTACCCCTCAAGCCTGCAGGACTCAGTTGGAGTATGTCAGCGTCAACAGACACCTTAGTCCTCAGGTATAGCGGCTGAAGTGAGCTCCCCGGCTCCCAGCACCTTAGTTTCGAATATATGCCATGGGGATATCTGACCGTTGGCAAGAACCCCCTTATTGGTACTCACCGAATGCTAAAGGATGGGTCGGGTGACGCCTTCGCTACCCCTCTTTAGACTAACACAAATGTTGTCTACCATTTGCGAGAGAAATACATTGTTATATAGACCTATATGATTCCTAGAGGTTTATGTCCCTAGGAAGTTCAGGTATATGTCTCTAGGTGTCCAAACTAGTTTAGGTTATCATGTAAGATATGTCACCTAACTAATTTTATTTGTTACCTAGTATCTTCATATGTCACTATGTATTCTAGGTTCTTCCTAGTGTCATACACCTTTAGAATTGTAGAACACAAGCATATGAGGAAACATAACATATAACATGTCATTGCAACTAATTCATATCATATAAGATAACAATAAAATGCACATCACGGACAATATAAAATGTTTAATGACAACTGCCCACTTGGGAGCTCTACTGCAGCGGCTGTATACTGGCTGAAATAACAACTCACCTGAATCCTTTAAGTTAGCTTAACAAAAAATTCACGGGCTTGCCGTGTTTTGTATATCACCGTTGATGCAGATTTAAGAGTGCTCCTACAATCATAAACAAGGATTACTTTCTACCCTTTTTTTGTTTAATTATATGCTACCCTGCACTGCCTATCGTATAGTGCTTCGTAAGGTGCCATCCCTATACTAGCCTGATAGCTATTGTTGTAGGCAAACTCTATCAGCAGTAGGTGAGTATCCTAGCTTTCGGAGATTTCTAATACGCACTCTCTCAACATATCCTCCAGGGTCTAGATGGTGCGCTCAGATTGTCCATCTGTCTGAGGGTAAAAGGTCGGGATAAATTTTAGTGATGTCCCCAGCTTTCTCTGAAATTTAGGCCAGAATCTTGAAGTGAACTTAGGATCCCTGTCTGAAATAATAGATACCAGAACTCCGTGTAAACGTACTATCTCACTGATATACAGCTTGGCGAGTCTGTCCAAGGTATAAGTGGCTGCTATGGGATGAAAGTGGGTTGACCTACCTAGTAAGTCGGTCAACCACCACCCAAATTGCATCATGTTGTCGTTGGGTACGTGGGAAGCCGACGACAAAGTCCATAGTGATATGCTCTCACTTCCATTCTAGTATCGGTAATTACTGGAGTGTACTGGCTGGCCTCTGGTGTTCAGCTTTAACCTGCTGACAGATCAAACATCTGGAGATAAACTCGGCTATATCCCGTTTCATACCTGCCCACTAGTAAGTCTGGTGAATTGTATGGTACATTTTCGTACTTCCTGAATGCATCGCGTAAGCTGAGCTGTGAGCCTCCTCAAGGATCTACTGTCGAAGGTCGGCATCGTACGGTACGCAAAGTCTGTCTCTTAACAGCAACGCCCCATCATTCTTCAAGCTGTATTCCTCTCCTTGGCCACTCTGCACTTTCTGTATCCGGACGTTCAACTTTGGGTCGGACTTCTGTTTCTCTACTAGACTATCTCCCAAAGTAGGTCTTATTATAAATTGTGCTAGTAAACCTCCTTGAGCACTAGGTTGTAACTTCGTACCCAAGGCTTGGAGGTCTCGTAGTAGCGGAAGATAGGACTCCCGAATGTAAGACAACGTGGTAGTAGATTTTCTACTGAGTGCGTCCGCTACTATGTTGGCTTTGCCCGGGTGATAGTTGATTACTAGGTCATAATCTTTGATTAGTTCCAGCCATCTCCTCTGCCGTAGGTTTAACTCCTTTTGAGTTAACAGATATTGTAGACTTTTGTGGTCGGTGTATATGTGACATCGCTCCCCATATAAATAATGTCTCCATATCTTCAAGGCAAGGACTATAGCTGCTAACTCTAGATCATGGGTAGGATAGTTCGTCTCATGCTTCTTCAACTGCTGGGATGCATAAGCAACTACTCTCCCATTCTGCATCAGTACACACCCGAGGCCTTGCTTCGAGGCATCACTGAATACGACATATTCGGTACCACTAACTGGAAGAGTAAGGACCGGTGCAGTGGTTATCTTGTCAGAGAAAATTGCAGATTACAGTAATATTAATACCGAAGTTGATCTCTTTGCTGATGCAACCTTTCAATCAGCTTCACCTGCAGAAGCAATATCAGATTCTCACACCGAGGTTTGGTTTCATATTTTTCTAGTTAAGATAGTTCTGAAATTTCCTTTACTGACATTATAACCTGATTAAACTATGATGATTTGTTTTTTGAGAGGAAAAATATGCTAGTCGTATAAGGTGATGAATGGAAATGACCGTTAAGAACCTGTCTTTTACTGCCAGTGTAAAATGTAGGTCAACCCTCTGATGATTTGGTAGTAGTCTATGAAGCTCTGAGTAGGTTTATCCGTATCCAATCATGATTTGGAAATAATCATATAGGAATTTGTATACTATGAGCTGACTTACTTTGCCTCATCTTTAGTCAATAAACAATGTATATGTAGACAGGGTACCAGAAAACATATAGAAGCTGCACTGCTTTTGATATCAAAAACAGTTATATTACTTTGAGAAAGTCCTAACTTCAAAAAATATAAGAAATTGCACTAAATTTGCTGGAAATCCTAGAATCCTAGGATTGTGGGGTAATAATATAGTGTTTTCCTCAAACTATTTGACTTAAAACTCCAAATCTATAATAACTATTTCCTTGAACTTTTCTTTAAAACCCTATGAGTTTTACAATCATGATTCCACCAAATGTTCGTTAATTTTTTCGTCACTGCTTTATCTTTATTTACTAGGAAAATGCATATGTTTTACAATTGGGAAGCATATCTGTTTCATCTTTCTATCTTCAGTCATAAAATTTTCAAAACCACGGCTATATTTAGTATCTATCACATTGGTTGCAGGGAAACGTTGATTTGTTTTCCAGTCAACCTGCTTTTCCGGCTGCTTCTCCAAGTGTAGACTTTTTTGTGACACCAAGCTCAGGCTTACCTTCACAAACCAAGGCTACTGAGACGGTCAAAGCTGAAAGCTTCGATCCATTTGCTGCAATCCCGCTAAACAATTTTGGTGGATCTGATGACCCTTTCGGTACCTTTGTTTCTCATGCCAAAACAACGAATGTAGAACCTTTGCAGAATTCTACAAATACTGGCCACAGCCTAGACGAGGACACAACTTTTGGTGACTTTACTTCTCATGCTGAACAAAAAGTTCCACAATCATCACATCATTCTTCAAAAGTCAACCTTGACAACCCAAGGATCCCCATCAGCAGCACCTGCTCCTAAAACGGGCAACTTTCAAGTCAAATCTGGCGTATGGGCTGATTGCTTAAACCGTGGACTGATTGATCTTAGCATATCCGCCCGTGAGTCTCTGTTTACTTTATCATTATTTGTCATATAAATTGATGTTATAAATGGATGCCTTCTGTTTTAAAATTACTACCATGGATTCTGCTAGTAGACAAATTAGAAGACGTGCCTAACATCAATATTTTCTTTTCCTAGTAAGATTGTCAATTTTTTTTGCTTTTCCTTAGGATTCGATAATATGTTTTCAAGTGAAGCACGAGCAACTGAAGCCTCATAGAATTATGCACGTTAAGAAAAAAAGAATATTCTTGCGAAACAAATCGTCATATAAAATATAATGAATGTTATGATGGCATTTTCACTTTGTTTCTGACTGATCATGTTGTCCCTGCGATCCAGGCAATTAGAATAACATCTCTTAACGGTGAAAAGATGCTATTTCAGCGTATGATTTGAAATATAATTCTTCAGTTATAACCTGCTTTGAGGGTACAATTTTCTTTTTTGCATCTTTTTTGACCTTTTCTATATTTCCTGAGCAGAAAGAGAGATGCCCTGTATGAGTTGATAACTTCGTATTGTTTCTACACAATCAATTTGTCCTTGTTCATTAAATTGAGTTCATACATGCATGACTCGTAGATGCTATTATAAAATGGGGATTTTACCAATATTTGGTATGATGAAACTGGAACGTCACTGTTACCGCTGACATCGACAAGAAGTTGGCTCGGCACTTGCTGCTCATATTGTCATTCATGAAAGAAATTTTGGTGTCCAGTTTGATACAAAATGCTTGCTGAGATAAGCCTTATTTTATAGTTCAGGAAGAAGCAGCTGTAACAATTTGTTGATGTTATGCAGCCAAGCAAGTAAACCTAGCAGATATTGGGATCGTGGGGGAGCTTGAAGATGCATCCGCAGGGAAAGAAAAAGGTCCGCCCACAACCACATTCAAGGGGAGGGCAGTTAGTGCAGGATCATCATCAGGTACGGCCTGGTCTGGGCTTTCCGCATCAACAGGAGGAAGTGGGAGCTCTGCAAACTTTGGCCAACAGCAATTTGGAAGTTTCAAGTGATTTGTTGAGGGTTCATTCTCTTTGCCCCCAACAGGAGGAAGTGGGAACTTCTAAGATGAGCGTTCATTCTCTTTTTAGTAGATCCTACTTTTACATGCACATTCTCTTTATTTGTTGGTAGTTGTTGCCGGTGTGATATCATATCATATTCTTGTTGTCATTTCATTTACTTCATACTCATTAACTTCATAGGGGTGTGGAAAAACCAAGGTAACTGAATTAGATTGATCAACTGAACCAAATTGAACCGAGCTGAAATAAAACTGGATAAACTAAAATAGTATTTGACTTTAGTTGCATCAAAATTTGTTCAATTGCGATGTAATAGAAACGACGATGGACAGAAAATGATTTTGAAATTATACCTAGGTAGTAATCGATGACTAAGAAAATAATTTAAAACCGAAACAGTAGGACTGAAAAATTAAATCACATTGACCGTTCATGTTGCTAAAAAAGTTATATAAATATAAAATAAAACTTCTATTTGATCCCAATTTTAATAATCGATATTAAAAAAGCTAATACAAAAATATTAAGCAATACGAAGATCATCTCTCACCAGCAACTCAAGTTGCTTAAAAATCCTCCCAAGCTTTTGTCACGAAATGATATAAACCTACTACAATTTCAAAAATCAAAATATATAATATAAATCACTGCACAGCAATAGAACAGAAAAAGAAACACAAGTAGAGTGATGCTTAGATGAGAACTTTCTACTCGCTGGTAAGAATATTTATTCTAATTAAAATAATGGTAAGCTTAAAACAAAGCTTCATCGCTGAAAAAGTAGTATGCATCTGATAGTTTGATTCCAATCAGTACACGAGTCATCCAGCAGCGGAAACACAAGAAACACTAATTAGTACAATATCGATGGTTTGCATCGCCGAAAGGATGCATGTTATTTATAATTTTTTCAAAACAAAAGAATAGTATCGGATCCACAGTTGGTCGGCAAAATTATAAGATATCAGGAAATAAATACGCCTTTAACATACACAATTTATGCTGACAAATCTAATTACAACTTTTGCTTGATTTAAAAGTGGTCAATCACCTCCTCACCTCCTCTTGAGATGAAATCTGAGGTATGTTGCTCGTTTCTTCAGCAGATTCACCAAATACACCGAGACACATCGTTGTATCCCAAGTTCGTTTGGATCAGAGTTGTTCTAAATTTAGTTTTTTTTCAAGTTCTGATATGCTTTATTTCTTTTTTTCATAAGCGGCGTTATCATGCTTATTTCATGGAGGAAATGCGAAGCTGGATGGTTATTACCGCTGCTTTGTTTCTCTACTCTTCTTGTTCTCTTTTACCATAGTCATTATTTCTTCTCATTTTATATGTTTGTTCTGAAACATTGTCAGCACAGGAGTGTCCAAATGACTCTAAAGTATCCCTCTTGGACAATGCATCCGATGGCAAGATGTTCACGATCAATCATCGTAAAGATGGTTTTAGGATGGAGAATCAGAAAATGCAGGTTCTCTAAAATAAATATCAAGCATAACTGCACTGAATTCAACTGGTGTTAGCTTAGATTGATAATAATTCAGACACGAGACATATACGGAAAAATCTTCCTAGTTCGAGTTGGCAGCATCATCCAAAACTTGGGTGCAAAGGATAACAAAATATTACTTTCCAAACACAGACATTAAACTAGGGTTCATCTTCTTTAGAACGGACTTGGCATCCTTGAGGCACATATGATTCGAAAAACTGCAGTAATACCTCGAGGGAGCTCCAGCCGCTGTGGGGGATGCTGATGCAAGCTTGTGCTGAAACCTCGGCGAATTTCTCCACACTGATGCCAGCTTTGCAGATATTTTAGAGAAACATTGCGTAAGTCATTCCATATTCCATCAGGGATTCATCCTTCAGGGATCCACACTGATTCTCGAAAGTCCTCATCTGTAGAGAATTTTCTTTTAAGAAAGTTCTTAAGAATGAAAAAGCTGTACAATTCTCTAATTGGAAAAGAACCCGAGTATGTCTTTCTATGCTTTTAGAGAAGAAAAGAAAGCAACAAAAGAAGTCATTCACTCACCATCGACATGAGGCAGGACCAACCATCTATAGGATGCTGGCCCGTCCGTAGAGAAGTTTTAATCATGCCAGATGCTCGCTCGGAACCAAACAAACAGCAGCACTGCAATGCGCACCATGCTGTTATCTATGTGCAAGCGATAATACATCAGTTCGAGCAATTCCTTGCGAGCCTCTAGTTTCCGATAAGAGCCTAATGGAGCCCAATAAAATATGTTCCAGGAATACAGCAGTTCAGCATCACGCTGCTTCACGGCCAATGGGTTACGGCTACGGCTGATGGAAGTGACATCATCATTAACGGCGAACCATTCAAGCGTGTTCGACCACCGTTGACCTGTAAACATATTAGAGAATACCACTCTATATCATATGAAAAATATTCAGATAGGTGCTGGGAACACCCAATGAGGTCGAATAGATAACTCACAAGGAGTAAAAAAAGAATAATATGAAGAAGGGCAAAACAAGTATAAATTTGCAAAAAGATAAAGATTCCCTGCAACAAAAGATCAAGTCAGCAAAAATTGAGGTTCTAGAATAAGATATGATTTACATATCAGCTGACCAGAGACGAAATAGAGAAGACAACGACGCAAAAGGTACGGCAATAAGGTAGTAATCAACGATTATTCGGCTTGCCAATTGGATATAAACAAGCATGAATTCTCCACCGGAACGCTTTCTCTTTTTTCTCACACTAAAATTCCTATAAGAGTTCAGCTTTAAGCAATAGTAAATTGAGGGCTAAAAAAAAAAGGTCGCTGTAAACACACACCTGATGCCCGCAGCTGTAGCCCAAGGCGTCCTCGCCGCCGCCGCCGCCGTCGATGGCGGCGGCGGAGGCCAGGGACTCCCCGGCACGATCCGCCGGAAGTAGGATGGGGTTCCGGAAGGCGCCGGTGAGGATCAGCTGCAGGAGGAGGAGGAGGAGGAGGAGGAGGGCGACGGTGGCGGAGGGGGCCATCGTCGCAGCACGTACCGGGAGTCGCGAGTGAGAGGAAGGGGAAGGGCGGAGTTTTTACAGTCGCGACTGGAGTTTTAATAGACAGCGGGGGCACGCGCTTCGACCGTCGATCATGGCGATAAGAAGCGGCAGCGGGACAAAATATTCTTTTTAACCCTTTTTGTAAAATGCCCAACGAATAATATGATTGGTTAAATCTCTAACCCTTTTTTTTCCCCTCAATTTCCTGTCTCTCCACCGTACCCTGTTTGTATAAGTAGGAAATATATTCTTATCTTTTAAGAATTAATTAACTTCCTTTCTATTTCTTATAATTATTAGGTATTCTGATTAATTTCCATCCTCTTTGGTATAATTATTAGGTACTATATATTTTCTTAAGCTAAGTAGGAAAAATATTCTTTTGTTTCCTTTCTGTCGGTAAATTCTGGAATTTCCTTCTGCCATTAAGGAATTAGATTTTTTGTAATATAAAAATTTTATTGAAGTTTTTGTTTTCTATGGTATTTAACTCAGAAGGATTATGCACAAACTCCGATTAAAAAGTATTATTACATATTTAATTAGATTAACATAAATTATTGAAAGACTTTTATCTGGTATATTTATTCACAAAATCACGTAGAATAAAAATTAAAAGAGAGAGAGAAAACATGGGTCAAAAAATTAGGATGAAAAAGAAGGGGGACGTGCAGATACAACAAGTGTAGTGAAAGAGGGAAGAAAAAATTGGCCGAGTCTATATTTTAATACCCATGAATAAATTTCACCAGAATTAACCGGTCAACGAATAAAAAAATCACCCTGACTCCTACCCACCACTCCCCTCTCTGTTCCCCTCGTGACGAGCCAATGAATACTTGGATTACTTTCAAAACTAGCCAATGAATTATACTTTCAAATTAAATTTTTAACATACTCATGGCTAAATACAAAAAAGAAGTTAACAGAAATAATTTCCATACTGAGCTAAGACTAGGATAGCTAATTACTTGGAATACTTTTAACAAAAAAGAAAATACTTGTGATTACTACACCCAATAAATCTACATTTGCCTCTTGATCTAATTCTAGACAACCATGCACAACCTGAAATAATGGCCAACATTTTATATTTTTACACCGTTCAAATTAAGACTCGAACCAAATCATTGATAACGAGTGACAGACCATACTACTAATCAAAGCAGAAAATTTTCTGATATCAGGAAACATGTCCTCTCATTCCTCGTCCATTGTGATGTAAATCCTACATAAAGAATTGCATACCACTTGCAAATTGAAAACCATGGCGGCAGTAGTCATGGATGAGGACTGTGCATCTGTTCCTAGCATAATAGCATGTTCACATATCAAGAAAGATGACCACAACCAGTAAATATCCATGCAGGGAAAAGCTACATCCATGAGTAGAGGGCATCATCACTCTTCCATTGCATCGACCTCGGCAGTCTCGGTCTTCGGCTTTAATGGGGTGATCTTGGTTGTCAGTACCTCTGCAATCACATAAACAGCATCATCAAAACTTTGTATTGGTCAAGTACATGCACAGGAAAAGAAATTTGTTTGCTCTTCTGCCCTTTCCAGCATTTCTAAAGTTATAACTTGAATTCAAAGGACCTACCGGTGTGACCCTTGACAAAGTTGTAGCCTCTTGAACTGACGTAGGTCCGGGGATTTGGCAGTTGGTGATTCCTCAAGTATTCGGTGTGGCCCTGATACGGTTAAATATAAGCCATTATATTAGAGAAGGCAACAAGACGCGGAACATTTTATATGAATACTGTAAATATGGACACGTACTTTGGTGATCACACAAATGTCGACATTGCTGCCACTGCCTAAATCATTGAATATGCCAGAGCATATGGCCTCACCTACAATCTGTATTCCTTCTTCTTTCTGCACAAAGAGGCACAGTGTTAGCAGCATGTAAATAATGTGTGAGACCCGTTCAATCTTATTATTTTGAACCATAGAATCTTGACTAAATGACTATTCAGCAACAACAGCATTAATCTACATATCACACAGATGGCAGCAAAATCCAATATTTTTACTCACAGTAAGACCCTCTCTGAATTTTGATTCAAACACAGACATTGCAGCAAGAGAACCAGAACCCATTGTAGCAAAAGGAAGGGTATCAGTTGAGCCATGAGGATATACCTACATTATAATGACATTAGAAATTGCAGCATATATATATATAATAAGAAATCCATGTTAAAATTGATAGACATTAGAAGTTGCAACAGATATATAGAGAATAAGAAATCCATGTTAAAGTTAGCTGAAAGTATTGCAATTACTGTGTGCAGATGTGGTCCTGTAACATCGACTCCGCCAAGAACCAATGCAGCACTAACATGGCCTTGGTAGCTGTTGAAACATCAAATATTATAAAACTTAGAGGGTAGTTATTTCTAGTGAAGCATTAAACAAAAATGAGCTACTTGGTACAGCATCTAGAAAATGTACCTGAAGAGGTGCGATTTCAGCAGTGTAAGGGCAGTGACAACCCTTGATTCTCGACCAGTTGCATAACGATGAAGCTGCAGCTGAGAGCTGACCATATCTGCAGTAACAAATAATTATTATGTGCATTCAGTTCATTCATAGATTGTTAATTAATCCTAAAAATTGAAAATTGAGTTCCTATAATTGTGACAAAAAAATGAGCCAAGAACACTGCTGGTATCTGTTACAGGCATTAAAAGGTCTACCTGTTACTGCCTCCGTATCAGCAGCAGTTCCAGCTCCACAGCAATAAATATTTGGTGCCATATAATGAATTTTTTCACAATTTTTATCGGCAACAATGGGCCCTTCAGTTGCCCTTGTATCTGCTCCAAGAACAACACCATCCTGAAAATTATAGGAATAAAAACCTTAAATCGTTCACTTCAAAAGAACTGTTGATTTTGTTAAGAATCACTAAAATCAGGACATTTCACTCTAAGAATTTGCCCCAGAATTTGTAAACTCCTAAATATAGTTGTTTTGTTCAGCACCGATAAGGAAAAAAAATTACCAAGATAATCTGCTCTCATTAAGATTTCAAGAAGTCACTTGGCATATAATCAATTTAAACACCTCTGAGAAAATGGAAGTTATCAAATCTTCATGATTTGAATCCACATCCTGAATCTTATCAACATATCGAAAAAATGCAAGTCATCCATAACCAAAAAAGACAGCAAGAAAAATGAATAATTGTCATTCTGGACTTACATCATCAAATGAACCATAGTAAATAGCATACTGCCAAATGTACTGCAGGAATCACCCAACACAATGTCGAGGACATTATAAAAGTAATCTTCAACATTAACTTGAACCTTAACAAAATACTAATTGAATGAATGATGTGAGATGAACATCTGTTTTGGTTTATCAACAAAATCAAACCTCAGACTGACCAACATTCATCTCCTGTTCCTTCTTTTATTAATTGAGGTATACAACATGCACAAAAGAATCATAATATTGTCGAATATGGAACATTCAGTAATTCCCCGTCCATATCATGTGCTAGTGATGAAAAGTGAGAACTTGCATAGACAAATCAGACGACATCCTAATCTAAATGTAAAATAAATCCTTGTATGAAAATTATGGCATTCTAGGATAGTACGACTCAAACATAATTAAGAATTGGTTAAAGACTAGAACATGGTCGTGCAGTATGAGGAATTGGTTAAAAACCAAAAGATGTTACTGAGTACAACTGTAGGTCAAAATTTATTTTGTCTAGCTTATGTTGAGTAAAGAATTACAATAAATATTTTGAATTGAGTTTTAAGAAAAATCAAGAACAGGAAGTCTTAGCCAGTCTACAATCTTAATATAGCTCAACCACTGCAAAGAAGAGGTCATGGGCACCTGAAAGATTAAGCCCACAATGGTAGTGCCGGTTTTTCTGAAACCTGGGAGTTGAATGCCTTTTTTCAAAAGCATTTCATTTCTTTGGCACAAATCAAAACTGAAACCACCTTTGATTGGAGCATCTACATTAGTCTTGGCCATTCTGCAGAGAAAAAAGAAGTAAATCGTTTAAGACCACACAAAAGATTACAAATT
The DNA here is from genome assembly GCA_030544415.1 of Thalia dealbata. Lineage (NCBI taxonomy): Eukaryota > Viridiplantae > Streptophyta > Magnoliopsida > Zingiberales > Marantaceae > Thalia > Thalia dealbata. The sequence continues at coordinate 29,054,849 of CM060454.1, read as the reverse complement.
ATATAAACAGATTAATTAGGCACAAAGGAAATGAAACTTCACAACAACCACTACATTATTTTAATACCAACCAAATTATTATTGCTCAAGCTATAACACCGTAATTTTTTTTTATTTTGTATCAATTTATAACACTAGGTAATAGTTTATTACAAAGGCATAGGGGATTATCAATGTTAGGTAGAGAGATTTTGGATCCGGTATTGAGGTTACATTCTCACTTTCTTATAGTGTTTATCATTAAGATATATGTGAACAGCATGTGACCTCTCCATATATTGTGGATAATAAAAGTTAAAATGTACCATGAAGGTCTAAAAAGGGGCTTAAATTTCGATGGCCGGAAAAAATATAAAAGAAGAGTCTACCTTGCTATGCTTTAACTAATATGCTACATCGCATCACATATTCTATGCAGGCCCTCAAACGTTGTCAGCTATCAATGGATTGTTTTTCTTTTAGTAACAACTGTGACAGAAAATAGGATGGAAGACACTAAAAAGAAGAGGAAACGGAGGTTATGATGAAAACCAAAGACTGTAAATTGCCTATACTGATTAGGTAATCATGTAAGTAGTACGAAATTTTGTTTATCTTGATGGAATTCTGGCAGTAGAGTTCATTATGACTACCTTTAGGGCCTAAATGGCTAATTAAAGTTCAGGAAGTAACTTAATATCTTTTATCCACAAGGGTTAATAAACAACTTTAGCTTTATGATCTCTTGCCAACTAATAGAGAAAATCCCAATTTCTCCTAATATAAGGAACCGGCGGCCGTGGGCAGCAAGAAACAGTATATATTTTTTCATAATCCAAATGAATCTGAACGTTGATCAGAAAGAGTCAGTAGTCAAACGAGCAAACCCGTTAAAAATTGCCCCTTTCTCTATCCTCTTTATGGCTTCTGGGTTCAGACCAGTGGAGTACAGGAGATAATCTTGAGAAACTAGGAAAAACCCTAAAACAAGAAGAAAAGCAGTGCCCTAACAATACGGCGTGTGTAAACAAATCAAGAGTGTTCATAACATTAAGACGCTAAATAAAACTCGAAAAAGATTCATGGCATTCGCAAGAAAGGGAGAAAAAAAATTGCTCGAAAGGTCATACGATCGTGCCAAATCCACGGATCCAAAGATGCAAAGAAAATTCGAATGCATACGGAAATCGAGCGACGGCGGAGGAAGAAAGAACCTGCCGCAGGTGATCACAGTTCTCTCGCCCTGGCTCTGGATCGCGATGCGGCCGTGGAGAAGACGGGGGGGGGATAAATAGCTTCTCTCGCCTTCGCCGTCGTCTCCTCTTTTAATGGCTCTGCTTGGGAAACAAGGCAAATGGGGCAGCCTGAACAAAATGGATCGGATTCTAATGGGAAAGATCCGAACCAATACGGTGATTTAAGGATCCAACCCGATATCAGAACGGCTGAATAGACATGTAATGTAACTTAGACCGATCCGATAACTGCATGTAAAAATATAATTGAGCAATCAATATTACGCTATTTCATGAATAGGGTATATTTATTTAATTATTTATACATATTAGTGGTGCTGGGCCCATTTACATCTCTACGGTTCAATGTTGACAAAGAAGAAAAAGGAAAAAAAGACTGACTGAAATTATAGCGGATCGGTTTGACTCGATAGGGATCAGGTTTTTGACCTGTATCAAACTTTACAAGCTATTCGGGTCATATTTGTGGGAGCATGTTGTATCCACTTAAAAAATATCATGATTAAATATACTCTAACAATAAAATATAGCTATTGATGATCATGATAAAAAGTAAATCATGAAATAAAAATAGAGATAGGATCGTTTAATCATAACTTAAACAAACTTATCTTCTTAAACAATATATCCACAAGTTATTGTACGGACGGTATTATAACACTTTTCTAATCATCATTATTTTCTTTAATATTCAATCATCATTATTTTCTTTAATATTCAACTTATTTCTCTTAGCAAAGTTATAATATAAATATTTTTATTTTTAATAAGTAATTTATCTTTTCATACAGAAGCTTAAAGATACTATTTTATTTCATAGGAAACTGATTCATTAAATTAGATTCTCCTAAAATCTAATTCTGAAAAGTAAGTTCATTAAATCAGATATATTGTTTTAATTATATATTTAACACATAAAAGACAACCCCAAATAATTCGGCCCCAAAATTTTATTTTAATAAGTATTGCATCAAATGTTCGTGCATCCGCAGTAATGTTAGATGGGTAGAAGTGACAGCATCCTTTAATGCCCTCTTACTCTTCTTCTTTATTTATTTATTTATTAAATAATATCTAAACATTTTTAGACCATATCTAGTATAGATAAAGGGTGCTTATTCTATGAGTCTCAACAACATCAACTTTTAGTTGTTCAAAGTTACATTACCTAAGGACAGAAATTTTTTTGAGAAAAAATAAAGAGAGGATAATTTGGTCTTGCTCTACATAGGCAAACAGTAAAATGAGAGTCTTCTGGACTTTAACATTAAATTCAGGAGGCAAAAAAAAAGATGAATTTGATGTTCAAGCGGACTACAAAGACAAATATGAAATGAATGCAAGCATTTTGTTGCCATGATGCTACAATTCTTCAAATCCTTCTTCGTCTCCTTCATCCTCTATCCTTTCCAAATGTTCCCTCCATAGCTCCATCTAAGAGTCAACCAGGAAATTAGGGGGGGACAGAATAGACTTCTATGCTTCTATCATATTATTTGAGAGATTACAAAAACTTGCAAATTAAATAAACTACGCTGTGGATTAGCCACATCTGTCAAGCATGCACACATGGAACAAATAATGGTAGGAAACTTTGGAGTGTTCTCTCCAGTCCTTTAAAGAAGATGATGCTCTCAACTACATTATTTCCAAAGCTAAATTCCTCTTTCTTAGAAATAATATTAAGTAGAAAGTTCTCTTGGGAAAAGGCATACCTAACTCGTTGCTTGACTACGTGAAAACCCTAAACAGTAAGTACTATTGTTGCTTGAATATCCTACCAGAGAACATAAGGATCCTTTGGGCACTGATCTACAAGTGTGAGATAATCCAGATTGATTCTCAATTATGAATATTGAGGACTATTATCTAAGCTATGGAAAATGAAGAAATAGCAAGAGCCTTAGAATGGTTTTTATCCGATCGCAATCACAATTGGCAGTGCCGGACTCTTCGAGTAACTATTAGATCGCTATAACTCAAGAACCAACTTTCTCTGTGCATTTTACCTGGGCATCAGAAAATCGCAGCTGCTCTGCATTAAATAGTACACTTTTATTGTCGACAGATGATGCATCAAAACCTATATTTTCTGTAATCGCATCATACCCAACCAAAGTAAACCTGAAGCCATATGTCATAAACAATCTTTCTATCCATTCATGACTCTTATCCTGCAGTGGAGGAGGAACAGAAACAGCCACCTATTACTTGGGTATTTCAGTTTGGAAATGAAAATGTTATCATACATGATAGCACAACGAACCAACCTGTGTCTCACGTTCAGTTCCTGCCAAAGAGGTAGGCAATTCTCCCATGAGAATGCTTCCCTTCATAGCTGAACTACTTGTGAGGGATAATATGTCTGTCAAGTTCGACAAAGTAGACATAGGAAGTCCCTGCAGGAAACACAGGAAAATTACAGCATATGTGAATCTCATTACTTGTAAATATTGACATTGGAGCCCCTGGAGTAACTCCAGAACTTACATCACAAGTTAATTGGCATGGCTTCTACAGGAATAATCAAATATTCGAATATTAGGAAAAATATGTCCCCATCTTGGTCACCATCCAGGGAGAAAAATGGCATTATGTAATGAGATTGCCTAAAATTATGATTTTTAGAATACAGTATTGAAATACTGTAGCAATTAGCAGAAGTATGTTCCATAAATTTTGCTAGAAAAGGGAAAGAGGACTCTTTTAGAAATCAAAGATTTATTCTCTACTTTGTTCTCGTCCACGTAGGACAAGCCAAATCCAATTATAGATTTTTTTTTTAAAACTTAGTAAGTATTGAACCCACAACCTCCCGTATAAAATTCAATTGTTTTAACTAGAGGGATGTACATTTTGTGTAACTTGTACATACATAATAGAAAAATATTGGCTTATATTCAAATCTTACCTGAACCACCCACAAACTTGGCTTATTTCCACTAAAACCACTCTTCCACAAGGCATCCTGTAAAGTAGTGGACTCCAGAGGAACATGAACTAACATGCAGTTTTTTGAAACTTTAGCCCCTATACCTATTGTATCCATGAAAACAAACAGTAAAAGATGTGTTAAGAACAAACCATAATAATCTCCATGCACAGACAAAGAGTACGTGGCCCTATTTCTGGCAATGAAGAAAACTATAACCATCTAATTACCAAATATCACTGTCAAAAACGCAGAAACTAGTTCTCTAATATAATCATATAAGTACTTAATAATCATGTGTCACCATTTTCTTGAACCACAAAGAATGTCCATTGCATCCTTATAACCATTTTGTCTTTTATGCTTCCTCCTGATTAACACTTTGAATTCTGGTAATCACTGGTCAGCCTTTTCTAGTCTTCAAATTAAACTGAATACTCATGAGATCTACATAAGCCTTCTTTTAGGCAGGAAAGCATGTTGTGAAATATTGAAGTGAATTATGTATATCTTTCAGTTGAACCCTGACAATTAAGACTATATCTTCTAGTTCCTTCTGAAGTTCTCGTCATATATGTTATAAGTTTTAGTCGAAAGTTGACTTTTTTTTACCACCTCAAGACCAACAGTAGCACCCACTCCAACCAGCCTATGATCATGCCTGTTCCATTACTAACTAAATCAGCAATCTTGTCATTCACATAACCTATCAAGCTACTGTCTGCTAACTTCAACCCCCCCTCCTTCGATATGCACAGTGATCCCATACTCCACTCTTCCATCCAAAATAAAAAATAAAAAATCGCACATGTCATCTGCAGGGATACTGATAGGAAGGAAAAAAGGTTAGTGGGAAGATGGAGGACCGAACAAAAGTTGAGGTCAGACGTATTCAAAAAGTTGCCACTTCTCTCCTAGTTTGAGATTGGTAAAAATATTCCATGAATGGAAAGGGAAAATCACTTAGGCATGCATTTCTACGAAGAACTATACCCTAATCATAGATCCATAAAGAATTTCCAATTTGAAAGCTATAAAAAAAATATATGCATACATGTCTTATTTATAACCATTGAAAATGCGAAAGAAGACAACTCCGTGTACCAGACAAAGGAAGCATCATAATTTTCAATTCTACATCTGGGGTTCACTGAAACTTACACAGAAAACAGAATAAAAAAGAATATAGTTGCATTAGCACAGAAAGACACAAACCTTTAAGCCGTTGTGATGCCATATTAAAAACATCCTGAGGAGATATATCAAATATGATAGATGAGCGTGGCCAGTTCAGCCTATATGGACGGGTGTCCATACCATCTGTCAGCAAAACAATCTATACGGTATAAGAAAGACTTAAAGAATATGATATGTAAAAGAAATGATGCAATATTGATATATCCAAATACCTGCCTAAGCTCGTCTGTAGCTCCAAGCAAATTAAGCAATTTATCATCAATGAATTTTGTTGCCAATCTATAATGGCACGGAGCATCTGAATATTCGTCCTCCATATTCTGATGACTATCAGTATGAGAAAGGAAACAGCTGGAATACGGATCAATAAAAAGAGGATCTGCCAGCATCCAAAAGAATGTCAATTTTGAGATACACGCCTAACACATTTAATAATTAATTTCAAAATCTTAATTTTAGATGACTATAATAAATCGAATTGCCGTTTACATGGAATACAAGCGTAAGTTCAATAAAATATCTGTTGGGTTTTCGCAAGACATCTTAGTGTTGCCATTAAACATCTCCATTGCTTCAACTAAAAACCAATGTAACTATTTGTAAAATTAACGGCTGTACACTCAACATGCCACCGAACTTTGGATTTTAAAAAAGGGAAATGCACTAGCAAAATCGCATATTTGAAACGCTCTAGCAATTTAACTAACAAAGGACTCCTCATATTTAAAAATGATCTTCCACGGTAAGAAAACTTTAATAAATGAACAATTTTTAGTTCTTTTCAAGAAATCATATTCGAGTAGCAAGGAGGGAAAGAATATAATGCTCAACAATCTGACGAAGAGAGAAAGAAACCTTCTCTTCTTCTAGTGAAGGAGATAAAGTCAAAATATCCCCATATACTAGAATCACATACTTTAAAACTTTCCACACGAATCAGGATTTCTTTACAGCATTTCATCGAACAACTGGAGCGCGCGAACTAAAAGCACAAACAAATAAGAAAACGGGTTGACCTGGGCGAAGCGACTCTTGAAAGCGAAGGAAAGCGGCACGGACAGCGGCCTGGAGCAGCGGGTCGGGGCACTCGCCTCCGTGACTGACGGCGGCTAATCCAGCGGTCCTCCGCCGGGGAACCCCCCACCTCCTCCCGTCGGCGAAGACTACGGAAGGCGTACAGCGGACGACGGGGGCCCACGCGGAGGCGGGCAGGAGCAAGCTCCTTGGCCCGAGCATTTCTGCTTGCTTCCTCTTCCCCGCGTTGCTTCTTGATCCTTCCTCAGAAAAAGAAAAATAGAAGGTATACCACAAGAATCTTAAAGAAGGAGATTTATCCAGTGAGATCAAAACACAAAAGGGGTTAAAATTGCAAAATTTTAGGGTCCATACGAAAGATATCCACTGGTGATGTAATACTAGTAATGTGTTGAATACAAAATAAAATTTAAATTAAAAAACATTATATATTACAAAAAAAAAATGGATTAAATACATAATTAATTTTACCAGATAATGATTTATTTAATTATTAAATAAGTTTTTGAGTAATTCTTGATGATAATATTAATTAAAGATAACTAAGTTTTTAGTTATATTTTAATTTACTCCATTAAGAATAAGAATTATTTTGTAAAATTTGAATAGTAAAACTCTTCAACAGATCTGGGGGAAAAGGGGTTCCTTGAGCTCAGATAAAAACCAATCGTTTGGGTTCACTGTCGATCGTCGGACCGATCCGATGGTCGTGCGATTACGCAGAACGTCGTCGACGCCGGCAGATCGAGAACACGTCGAACTCCTCTGCTGGCGGAAACAAATTTGGATCGCCGATGTGCCGCCGTGACGCCCTTCACTCTCCGAGTCAAAGAGGAGCAGATTGATTTGCTCCGGTGCTCCCCCATCGGCTCTGCTTCGGTGTGGCGTCGAGGGTCGCGGACGGTCGAGGAGGGAAAACTGGCGTTCGCTGACCCCACGACCTTCGACACTGCTTCGCCGGAGAGGAGGACGGCGGAGTAGCGAGCAGAGGTGGGGCGAAGAGATGGAGCCCCGAAGAAATAAGGGCGATGCTCGTCGGAGGGGGAACCTGCCTTCGATCGATGCTGCGATTGCCGGCTCACTACGTGGACGGGATCAAAACCGCGGCGAGGTCTTCCCGTCTCAGCTAAAGAGGGGTTTACATTAATTGTAAAAATAAATTAATTAATAAACTTGATGCATTCAATTTGCTGATGAAAAAAATATTAAGTAGAAGTGAGTTTAACACTCGTAGGACGTGGAAGGGAGAAAAAGAATGTAAACAAAACATAAAATACTATTTATTGAGATTTTATAGGTGAAATTCTATTAATTAGATAACAGTATACGGTAATCTTCTTATTTTATATTTCACAGCTAATTAATAAGTTTAAAAAATATACTGCAGATTCAATATTCATCAAATTTTAATAAAATAAATACATCAACTCAATGAGTGAAGCATGTTACTATTATATCATATATAAATTATGGAGTAAATAAAATACGGTAAGAAATGAATATATTACTTTACGAATTAAAATAATAAATTCCCTTATACATTCTTATCGAAGAATGACTGCTTTTTTTAATTTATTACTTAAAATATTTTTTTATCTTTTTTCAAATATGATACACCATCAGCACCTATAATTTTTTAACTTTATTATTAAAATCGTGGTTCTTATTATTACTGCACACAACAAATAAGTCATTAATACTTATTTTTATTATTATTAAAGATGGAGTAATAAATATTATATTCATTATACAAAGGACACATTTTATAAGTCTTGCTGTCCTCCTCCTCTTTAGGTCTCAACGGTAGCGGCCATCTCCAACTGCCGCAGCATACTCACCGTCATCAATAACTATTCTTAAAAAAAAAATATTTATCTAAATTTTGCACTTACAGCCCTGAACTTTTTATTTTTATTAAAGTATAACATTAAATGGTTAATAAATCTTCCTTTTAAAATTAAAACTTTAAGCGGTTAGAGCGAAATGAACCTGACTATCACATCACAACAATAATATGACATTAAACATAATTTAAAAAAATACAATAGTGAGAGACGATTGAATAGTAAAAATACAAGGGTAAAATTAAAAAATATTTTAAAAAGATTAGATAGATAAATGAATTAAAATGAGGTAAATTTGTCGACATGCACAGCGTGGCGTCCGCCCGACGGAGGCGGAGGGCAGCGGGAATTCTTCCCGTCCGATTCCGCGCCCTCCGTTTCACGTGCATCGACGACGACACCGGTCGGGTCCGACCGCCGCCATGTGGCCGTGGCCACGAACCTTCCTCCTCCTCGGACCGCTTCGTGCGGAGCCCCGACCGAAACCGGTCGACGCCTCGCAACTCCCGCCATTGACGCGCGTCGCACTTCAACGCCGACCGCCCATTAAAAATATTTGTCTCCTTCTGCCACCCACGAGCTGCCCTCCTCCATTTAGACCAACCCGCAGGAGCAGTAGCTTTACGTCCCGACGCGGAGGGTGGACGGAGGAGGAGATGAAAAGGGCGCGCCTTGGTGCTGCCTCGTGAGGAGCGATGGAGGCTGCAGGGATGGCGCCGGCGCCGGCGGAGAAGGGGGGGCGGAGGAGGGAGTTGAGGCCATGGGAGAAACTGGCGGTGAAGTGCGGAGGAGGTGGAGGGGCTCTGATCGTGGGCGGAGTCCTCATCGCTGTCGGCGCCGGCACCGCCGCCCTCGCGGCCCGGCGTGCTTGGGGAAAACCCCGTGCGCCCCCATCCAGGCCGCCGGCGGTTGGCAAAGCGGAGGAAATGGAGAATTTTGACGGGGAAAACTGGTACTTAATCTGCTGCGTCTTTCTCTGGATGCGGATCGTACGGATCTCGGAATTCTGTTGATCATTTTGCTTGTCTTTTCATTGTTGTTATTAGCAGGGAGAACGAGTGCCAGATTGATAGGGAATCCGACACCCAGGTAGTTTTTGCCAACCGATTTTTCGGACTTGTTTCTTGATTGCGATTTGTGATTGTTTTGCTGTTCGTAAATTTCGATTTAGGAGAAGACAAATTTTGTTTCCAAGAATTCAGATTTGGCAGAAACAAAGGAAAACACTGTGGAACTTGATGCCGTTGGTGTGAAAACTTTGGGGGAAACTGGTTGTGTTCTATCGAATGAAACCTGGGAGGAACCCAAATTTGTTCTTGTGGATGGAATGGAGAAAGAAATAAGAGTGGATCTGATCCAATCTCATGCCGATGTGGCTCAAAACTTGGCGATCCAAGTCTTGGAGAAGTCTGAGCTTACCCTTGTTGATGAGGTTGGAAAAGAAAAGGAGATATTTCCGGCAGAACCCCAGCTGGCTGAGACTGCCTTCAGCGAAGTTAAGGAAGTTGAAGAATTCGTGTCATCTGAACCAGGAGTTGCTTTGGACAACCAGGAACTGAAGATATCAGAATCCGAGATCCTCACCTCAAAGTTCATCAAGGAGGATTTGCGGGGTGTTCATGTTAAAGCTGAATTAGTATTCACTCATACTGAAGAAATCATAAAGGAAGGAGCATCAGGTGATGAGAGAACCGCCTGCATTGATGACATATCTGAGCTGGTATCAACTGCTGCTCAAGAAATCGGAGATGAACTAGTGTCAGCTGTTACAGAAGAAGTGAAGAATGAAGGATCAGGCAGTGGGATCCCTGCCTGCGTGGAGGAAGTAGCTGGATTAATGTTAGATGCCACCAAATCGATGAACATAAATGAATGCCGTAGTGTTCATATTAGCGCTGAGTTAGTGTTAGATGATGCCGAAGAAGTCAACACTGGAGAGAAGTCAAGTGATGAGAGAACTGCCTGCGCTGAGGAAATAGCTGAATTGTTGTTAGCTGCTACTGAAGAAGTCAACATGCAAGAATGCCATAGTGATCGTCAAAGAGCTGCATTGCTATTAGCTGCTGCCAATGAAATCTTGAAAGAAGAAGAAACAGGTGTCTGTATCGGAAAAGTAGATGAGGGAACTCAGTCTACTAACTTGGAGGTCGGCCTAGTAGAATGCCAGGGCGAAAATTTACTGCTACAGGGATCGGATGTAGTAAATAAGGAGGAGGAAGTTTCACAATCTGAGCATCTGCCACACCAAACTTTTAGGAGAGTTAAGTTTTCTATCGTAGAGGAGATACACACGATCAAGAAAGAAGAAGAAGAAGATGATGAAGAAGAAGAAGAAGACGCAGAAGAGTCAGAATCATATGCTGAAATGAGAGAGCAGGAATCAAGCACAGAAACGATGTTGCTGACCGAGGTGATGGAGCAGAAGAAGATTCTTCCTGCACTGCAGTTGATGGAGGAGCAAAAAGAAACCATTCTGATGAAAAAGTTCCATGCATCAGATAACAGTAGACTAATCGAGAAAGTGCACAAAGGGGCAAATGATGTATCACGAACCCTGGGAGAAATTGACGAGGAAAATGAAGAAGAGCAGAAAGAGAGAATTTCCACAGCGAGGCAGCAGAAGACCACAAAAAACGATGGTTCCTTCACGGATTATGAACATAGCAGATTGCTCATGGTGTTGCTGGGAATGGCACTCGTTCTGGGGATTCTTTGTTACTTCAACAGTAGCCATGTCACAGAACTTTCCTCCCAACTCTATCAGGTCATTTTCCCGACTGTTGAGGAGACACAGCAGGTTGAGTTGTAGATCAAGAGGAGTTGTTCTTCCAGTTCGCTTTCAGAAATTTTCAAGTTCAACTAAATTAATGCTATTGTTTACAAGATCATGTAATCATGTACCTTCTTCTTCTTCTTTTGCCTCCCGATCAATAATCGTAATAAGGTTTAAAAAAAAATAATGGTCAGGAAGATGGTAGAAGAAGGAAGAATGGTCTGTGTAGCATATCATAAATAGTTTTGATATTGAGTTAATTATTCTTGTCAGTACAACATGGAAGCTGCTTGTGGAGTTGTGGGGCAAAGTTGTAATGAGGTCAGCCGACGATCGACCCAATCCCAAGTTGAATGAATTAGTAGCTTAAATCTATTAAGAAGTAAGAACCTGCTGGAGTTGTGACATTTCACTCCTTCCAATGGAGAAGAAGCTAAGTTTTGATTTGTAAGAATTTTTTAAAAATATTTTGATCTGGATTCTTAAAAAATTTTAAAAACTGATAGTAAATATCGTAAATTCTCAACTTTAATTTCTCAATAATTCAAAAAGAAATGTGGTAAGCTCATAAATAATTGAATTTCTATTATTTAAAGAATTATTATGTTTACTTATTTGCATATCTGTTATTATCTTTTAATATTCATATTTTTTATTTCAAAACTGGCTGATTCAATTTGGTTTTAGTTTGATTAAATTTTAATCAGTTTAAATCTGAAAAGTAATGTTTGATACTAAAAAGATTATTATGAGTTTAAGAGGCTCAAATTTTTTTTCCTCCAATGTGAATTGACTAAATTGATCACATAAAAAAATTGCACCAAACTGAATTTTTTTTTGAACGGGCTTCAAATGTTTAGAATAAAACAGTTCAGTTTGATTTATTTAATTAAAAAAATATATTTATGGGTTATTTTTGTCGTTACCTTTTTTACTAATACATATTAACTTGTAGAATAATTAAGTGGAACTGACCACTATTCCCTGGAATGACAAGGTAAAATTAATATTAGCCAAAATGAACAGTCAAACTTCCGAATGCTGACCGATCAGTTAATTTAAATAAAAAAAAACAAACCGCTCTCAAATCGCTCCGTCTCTTCGGTCGACTTCTCACACAGCGCCCCGGCTCGGCCATCGTCGACCACCGCACGGTGGGAAGGAACAGAGGCGAACAACGGGGCCGTGCTTGGCGGCGAGGTCTTGCAGCGCCCGGTCCGGGAGCTTGCTGACGAAGTGGCAGAGGAGTGGGGCGGCCGCAATGGGCTGCAGAAGGGAGATGGAGAAGAAGGCGATGAAGCTCGGACAAAGAAGTCGTTGTAAATCCATGAACATTGAGGATGAAGCTTGAGACGCTGATGATGACGATGATGATGGTGAGGACGACGTTCCAATCCCCGTTCCAAGGAAATTATAAATATAAAATATGTGGTTTGATTTTAGGGGCAACTTAATAATGTTTTGTCATTTCTCCAATCCCGCCTCCGTTAGCTAGCTGCTAAGCTGAGGGTGATGAACTGGTGGATGAGCATGAGGATGACGGCAGCGTCGCGCAACCCGGACTTGGCAGCAGAGAGAAGGCGTTCGAGTGGTTCAGCAGCTCGTCGCCGAAGGCCCAATACACGGCCTCTGTTCCTTCCTTCCCATTGCGCGGTGATGACGATGAAGATGAACTAGCATTCTTCGCTGCGATTGCGGCCAGCAATCGATCCGCCCGAGCTCGCAATCCACCTCTCCATCCTATTCCAGCTTTGATTTCATGGATTCGGATCGATCGAAGCACGCGAGCGCTGATTTCGTAGAACCTGTTACTTCCTACTGTGCGGACGGCGATGACCAGGAGCTCGTCTCCCACCTTCGTCTGCTGCGATTGCAGCCAAAAAATGATCCTGAGCTCGTAATCTACCTTCGCATAGTCTTCTAGCTATGATTTCGTCTTTCATCGAAGCACATGGAACGAAGATGAACTCCCAATCCGCCTCCGTCAGTCATCGTGTAGATACGACGCGGAGCCGAATCGACTGGAAGACGAAGAGGAGTTGGATTGCAAGCTCAGGATCAATTTTTGGCAGCAGATGGAGGTAGGAGAAGAGTAATTTTGATTAAAAAAAGCTCTCCACTTTTCTTCTTCACTTCGAAGAAAAACTTCTCAAGTTGGCTAACGATCTTGTCACAATATTTTTTATTTTTTTAACTGAATGTGTGTAAATTGGAAATGTTACGCTGGATTTTTTTTTTAGGTTTTGCTATTCCTCAATACTTCACCGAATACAAATGCACAGACACAGCATACTAATTATTTGCAAGTCAGTAGCATAACAAGAAAAAACATACAGAAAATGCGTTTAGCAAATATTTAGGAGTTGTGCTTGCTTTATGGTGAGCAATGGATGTTGATGATGGTTATGATGTTGTAATTATAGGAATAGTAATCTTACTCAGGTTGATGTTTAAATAACTAAGTTATTCCTTAATTGTGCAGTCTTAAGATTAACCCTTCATTATAATTCACATCTTTTCTTTTTGGATAATTTTTTATAATAATACCATGTTTAATATATATTAGAGAATATTAAACCCATATTATCTCGTATTAAGTGTTACCTTTCCAACATGATCTAATTAAAATCTAACTGCTAATCACTTTCCCATACATAATCAAGTTGTCTGTTTTTTTATTAATTAATTGTGTCGAGTTCATTTCCATTATTCGGGGACAAAGGACGAAGAACAAAAGAAAGATGGAATCAACGCACAGGTTAATTAATGTCAGGCCCATCTCGACGACTTCACTTAGGCTTGTTCTGCGTCGCGTCGACGAGGGACATCACGATTTTGGTCGCATCCAGGAACTCCTTGTTCATCCTCATCATCTCCTCCTTCTCCTTCTCCGGCAGCGTCTTCGCCGTCCTGCAGGCCGCCTGGCACGTCTCCACCGAGGCGGAGGCGGCGTCCAGCAGCCGGCCCACGTCCTTGTAGCCGTCCTTCACCTCGGGGTGGTCCATGGCGAAGGTGCAGTCGTCGGCCTGCTCCACGGCGTCGATGTAGCTCTGGGAGCAGTCCTGGAGCACCGGCTGCCACGCGGAGTCGTTGGTGGCGGTGGCGTCGAGGATGTGGTCGATGTAGGTGGAGACGTTGGTGGCGATGTCGGCGACGACGCGGATGCCGAGCTCGGCGAGGTGGTGGGGGTCCTTGGTGGTGCGGCTCTCCGGCAGGCGGGAGAGGAAGTCGACGCAGGGCTTGGGGGAGTGGGTGCGCTGGCAGTACTCGTGGAGGACGCCGCCACCGCTGCCGCCGCCGCCGCCGCTGCCACTTCTGGCGGAGGAGAGGGAGGAGAGGGAGGCGAGGGCGAGGAGGAGGAGGGAAGCAGATCTGGTGGCGAGGGCCATAGCTCTGGCTTCGATCCGGGCACAAACTGTTGGATGACGCGTTTTGTTGCCTCTCCGGGATGATGGAGGGGGGTTGATATTTATACGCACACGATCGAGTGGTGGGAGGGGGAAGAGGAGAGGAGAGGAGGGTTTTGGTTCCTCTCTGCGTGTGCGTGTGAGGTGAAGAGAGATTGCCGCAGCAGCAGCCAGCAAGGGCGGGCCAAAAACAACGCCGTCCATTTTTAGGAACCAGAAACACAAATGATATGCAAAATGCGGGTAGCCCTGCTGTCAAACATAGCTTGAGTTGGGTCGAACTTACTAAGTGAGGTGCACCGGAGATAACAAGGTATGAAAAATGTATGCATCAAAGGCACTCGGATGGGTACGTGGCATGGATGTGTATGCTCAACTTGAATAAATACTTGAACGTCAATAATTACCATCGGATCGACCCATGAATTTATTCAAGCATCAAATATTTCAATCAAATATTTCAACGATGGTTTCTTATTAATTGGCAAAAGAGTGTTTTGAACTTGCAACGGCTTCAACTTATCATACACATGCTTCGTACTTTGACATGCTGTTTGGTTCGTATTTTGGCCCCCTACTGGAACTGGCAGAATTAGACTGCTCAAATTGCCAACAGCTGATGACAAATAGATTAAAAAAATTACGCAATACAATTTGCAGAAACTGAATCACGTACACGGTGATGATCATCGACTT
The DNA here is from genome assembly GCA_030544415.1 of Thalia dealbata. NCBI lineage: Eukaryota > Viridiplantae > Streptophyta > Magnoliopsida > Zingiberales > Marantaceae > Thalia > Thalia dealbata. Next base: position 29,039,730 of record CM060454.1, on the reverse strand, counting down.
CCACCAAAAAAAACATGACACTTTCGAAAGGGAAACAAAAGTGAATAAAAATTATTGCAGTGAACTGAGAAACATAATAGCCCAGCACCTTCAAACTCATCCTCTACTTCTTAGTTTTCTTGGGAGCCCTGCATGCGCAAGGAAAACCACCATGAGTTTATGAGCAGGCAAACTTTGAATACGAGAAAGAGAAAACGAGAAAAATTCCCTTACTCGGTGGATTGTGGGGGTGCAGCAGCAGGGCCCTGTTTTGCATAAAGATAGCAGGGTAAGTAATGGACAAGGTCAACATTTAATGGAAGCATCATTGAGGTTACAAAGTGCTGTGCTGAAGAAAATAGAGTTAAAAACTTTCAGCAGGATCAAGTTTGCATGCTTTTCTTTTTCCTCCATCAAACCAAAAAAAAAATCATCCTCTATATTCTTCTTTTACTGGACAATCGACATTAAGTCGTGGAAAACAAATATTCCTCCAAAAATCTTTGACAAAAGCAATAAAACATGCTATCACACAGCATCCATTAAGGACTGGCAACCCAACTAGAATAAATGCTCCATTGAAAGCAATTCTGTGGTGCAGAAGCTGATGTTTGTTAAACCAGCATCAGAATACATACTGAAAAGAGCATTAGTCTGGAACAGATGGGGGAATTAGCAGCCAAAGTAGTTGGAAAGGCAGTGAGGCAAAGCAACCACAACGAATTGCATTTTAAAATGGTAAGCATCGGAAAACAAGAAAATAGTTTCATGGTTACCTGAGCAAGGCGTTCCTCCCTCCTAGCAATCTTCCTCTCTCTGCTAGCTTTGCTCTTGGCTCGTTTAGCTTCAAACTGGTCAGATAAAGTCTTCTCTCTTGCCTTCTCCGCTTTCGATTTGTGAATGCTCTCCATCAGAACCCGCTTGTTCTTGAAAACATTACCTTTAACTTTCATGTACATGTCATGGTACATGTGCTTGTCGATCTTCTTCGATTCACGGTACTTCCGCAGCAACCGCCTCAATACGCGCATCCTGCGCATCCAAAGTATCTTGGTTGGAAGCCTGGCTTCTCTTGTACCCCTACGCTTACCTGTAATATGAAAAGATTCATCAAAAATAAATCTAATAGACATGGATTATAACAGAAATTATTACCATATCCAGAGTGTCGTCCTTTTCTCTTTGCCTCCATTGCCCTCCTTGCACGAGATCGTGAATGAATTTTGGTCGGCTTCCTGATGATAAAGCCATCCTTTACAAACTTTCTTATATTTTGGCCTGCATTGCGAAAGAATTGATATTTACAAGCAGCATACAAATCAGTACCTAACTACTTGACAATTCTGAAATATGAGCAACACAGTGTTTCTATATAGTCCAAGTGGTATAATAAGAAAGATTCTATCAACAAAACGTGTGCGTCATTGTTAGCTGATAAGCTGGTGCTAAATGCAGTAAAAAAGCAATACTAAAAAGAACGGCATAAGAAAGGGGAAGGGTGAGCAGAGAAGCTCATGCATATTCTCACCGTACTCCAATTTTCTCTCATTGATACATCGGTGGAGAATAATGATTTCTATCTCACAAACCCACTACGCACCTTATCAGGAATTAATCGATTTAGCTTTCACTTCAATGGATTTTGGGTCATAGATTAATTAATCAGAGTGCACTGCAGAACTGATTGGTTTAATTTTAGAAAATTATCCTTACTGATCCAGTATAACCAAATTATTTATCAGGTTGCGATTAAACCATGCTAACCTGATAGACTGTACAATTAACAAACCAAGACATTAATAATCAGTTGTTCAATCTGTCTTTATCGATTGTTTCGGCACACTTGAACAGATGGAAAAGATAAAACTTAGCCGCAGGATCTTCGATTCAGCAGCACTGTACCAGTATACAAAACAGGCCGCCAAGTTTTGTGGCTTAAAATTCTCTTTTCTCTATCCATTGCAACGCAAATTCGTTTACAAGCTAATTGAATACCATATTCTGTCGTAATATGAGAGAATAAGGCGCATAAAATTGAGAACAAGACATTTAAATTGGGCGTTGATCTCATTTCAAAAACCGGATTCCCGGAGTAACATATAAACCTTATAACTCATTGTTGCTTTGAGATCGATCGAGAAGTACAATCAAGCGCAAGCGTAAAATATATCTTAGAAACTAAAAAATAGAACGACGAGGGGAAGAGGTCCTTACGAGAGTTGGCCATGGAGATCTCATTAACCTCATTGGGATCGAGCCACACCTTCCCCCGACCACACTTGAGGACACTGGCGGCTAACCGCTTCTGGAGCTTGAGCGACACCATCCTTGTCTGGCCTTTTTCGCTGCTTCCGCGTTGCTGAGCGAGAGGACGACTAAAAAATGAAGGCAGGGCAGGCGGCGAAGATTACTTGTAAACAATCGTTTTAGGGTTTATTATCATGTTGTCATTAGATTATTATATGAATACATCACCTAAGATAATGACATCAAATTAGTATAGATTTTGATTTTATAAAAAAATTATTTTAAAACTTTTAAAAAAAATATAAATAAAGAATAATATAGAATGGGATGCATAACTATAATTATCATTTTTTTAAAAGTAATATACAACACTTAGATAAATGTAGAAAAATATAAATGGACCTTAGGAATAGATCATGTGTTACTCAATTTAAAGCTATGTACTAGATGTGATGATTTCAATACTTATTAGATTTTAAAAAATATTTTAAAGATTTTTTTTAATTTTATTTTTTTAAATTTGTTTAGATTAATTTATAGTAGTGATGGATAGAAATTGTTATTTCTACTAAAAGCGATATGGGTACAGACCATGGGAATACGGTGCATTTAAACCATAAGCTTAAATGGACCAGTCCATTGATTATATAATTTTTTTTAATTTTATTTTTTTTAATTTGTTTAGATTAATTTATATTAGTGATGGATAGAAATTGTTATTTCTACTAAAAGCGATATGGGTACAGACCATGGGAATACGGTGCATTTAAACCATAAGCTTAAATGGACCAGTCCATTGACCTTTGTGCTCATGTGGTCATGTGCATTTGAGTCAACCATGCAGGTCAATCATATGTTAAAATTATAAATATGTGTAAGATCATTTAAAAAAAAAACAATCTAGGATCATCTAGAATTTAATAATTAAATGCACAAACTTTAAAACGACAAGATTGAATTGAAAATTACAAAGTTTTCTTAGCTATATTTGATTTGAGCTTGGGTACTATGTTTTAAGGATACAAGTAAAATACATATCAAATTTTAATTAGTGTATTAACTTTTAAGTTGCTTAACACAATTGACCTTGGAGTGCTTTTTCTCATTTAACATTACAAACTTGGATTTAATTAGCAAATGTAGAGAGACATTTTGACATTAAATTTCGAGCTTACATCGAAAAGTACTTTTAGATAATAATTGGTCACAATCAATACACAGACGCATCATTTTAAAAGGCAAGAGAAGGCTTTCCTAGAATTAAATCGCAGTATTCATATCAGGTTTAAATACTAAATGCAGAGAAAACTAAATGCAAGTTCATCAAAAATTAGCCCTCCAAAAAATTTGTAATTTTTTAGAAATCAATGTATAAACGCAAGATACTAATCATAGGCATTTAGATAGCAACATTCGAGCAACCAACCAAACCAAAAACAATTTGAAATTAAGCAACACCACTTGAGAGCATGGAAAAGTATCATACATGATTAGCAAAACATAACTTATGAACGCGACACAAAACTGAAACGAAAGGTTATAGCTGTTTTCACAAAATCTCGTGTCCCAGAAAACAATAAAATTGGACGTTTTACCGCAGTCACAATATTCTCTACTTCTTAGCCTTCTTAGGAGCCCTGCAAAAGAAGAATAGAACAAGCTGAGTTTGCAGCTTGATCTCAAAAAAAACAGCAATCATAAGTTAACCGATGGAAGATTCCTCCTCTTACTCAGCAGTTTGGGTGGCGGGTGCAGCAGTTGCGGCAGGCCCCTGTTTCATTCCAGAATAAACATAAGCACATTGAAGTAAGAAAAAGAGCAGGCCAAATACATCAGCAGTAAAAAATCCAGGAGCAGAAGTTTACCAAATGTAAATAATGTAGCGAATTCTACACTCTAAATTCAACATTCTACAATATCATGTTTGTAGGGGTTTTAAATATGTATTGATGAACTAATTATCTTAAAATATTGCCAAAAGATGTGGCAATAGAACAGCTTAGCATGCCACCTAAGTGGAGAAAAAGAAGAGGCTTCTTCCTTTTGTACCTACCATCATAGTGCATGAAATGGTATCATAAATGTCAACCAAAGATTATCGTAACAGCACAGCTCAGGACAGTAAAGCATCGACAAAACAAGAAAAGGCTAGCAATCTAAGATTAGTGAAGAAACAAAACAATAGTCTGCCAATCAAGATCAGAACTTGCCCGAAAAAATAAAAATGTAAAAACAAGCGCATCAAGGAAAACAAAACTTCATATTACCTGAGCCAAGCGTTCCTCTCTCCTAGCAATCTTCCTTTCTCTGCTAGCCTTGCTCTTGGCTCGCTTAGCTTCAGACTGGTCAGACAAAGTCTTCTCTCTGGCCTTTTCAGCTTTAGACTTATGAATACTCTCCATCAACACCCTCTTGTTCTTGAAAACATTACCTTTCACCTTCATGTACATGTCGTGGTACATGTGCTTGTCAATTTTTTTAGATTCGCGGTATTTACGCAGCAACCGCCTGAGTACTCGCATCCTACGCATCCATAGAATCTTTGTAGGAAGCCTGGCTTCTCTAGTACCCCTACGCTTACCTGCAATAAGAAAGGATTCGTTAAAAAAACCTTAATAAACATGGATTAAACCAAAATCTTTTACCATATCCAGAGTGACGCCCTTTTCTCTTTGCCTCCAAGGCTCTCCTTGCACGTGATCTTGAGTGAATCTTCGTAGGCTTCCTGATGATAAAACCATCTTTTACAAGCTTCCTAATATTCTGCCCTGCATCATCAAACCAATAATCCCATCTACAGATTGTTAGATGCCAGGATTAAGAGAAATTCAATGCGGGCAGATGACACATACATGAATGTCAAAATGAAGACTAGCAGATGCATATTTATATGCATAAAAAATCTAAAGACCAGCATTCCGAGTACATTTCTCATATACTTAATAATTGATGTTCAGATAGTAGAGAGTAAGAGGCAGGAAAAGAATAGCAAAATTGACAATAGCTAATGAAAAATAGATTCATATTACATACTGATAGCTGGACGCCAAATATTTCAGAAAATTTATTCAACAGAATCATAGTTGAAAGTTGAAATTAAGCTTTGGATCTTTAACCAAGTCAGTCCTGTCCAGTCTACAAGGAATGGAGAATACCAGTTAACAGGGCACCTTAATCCACAAAGGTTGTTACCGACTAGGACTGAAGTTACATACTAACATAAATGGAATATTATTTAACATAAAGAGGCTGTTTGTATAAGATTATAACTCTGGACGCCAGAAATCCAAGCCAGAATGGATATCACATGCAAACAATTTTCTTCTACAACGAGAGTGTTCCACCAATAGGACCAAATCTATGATCACCTGCCATTCAAAGAAAAACGGATTCATCTTACCATAGTGGATAATCTTGGCCCAAACCTTGCCCTAACATTTCCTCGACAGTTTTTGATACCTATGCAAGCTCATCCAGGATATCCTGATGGGAAAATGCAGAAATGGAGGGGGCAACTACAGCTCTCTTGACCAGAAGCAGATATGAAAAGACTGAAAAGTACAACTACAAAAAATCTAAATAGATAACGAAGTCATGAGTTGATTATTAACAACCTATAATAAGCACAGAAATCAGTATGACATTCGGGTAAATATCAAAAGCCATGGGTATGTTTCCATTTAATCAAAGTTGCATCGATGAAAGGAAAGAATATAGGAAAGATAAAGCCTTTGCATGGAATGATACGTACAGGCATCTTGTGCAACCTCTATAACCATTCACGCCAAAACTTGTTAACTTGGGCTCTTCTAGTACCAAATGCAGCACAGAAATACTGACAAGTATGATAAAATTTATGTTGAGTGATGGACTGCAGAGGAGAAGGATATAGAAGTGCACACAATCCTCGTATGAGCCAAGTAATACTGGCTACAGCGGTACATGACTGGAGAAACAATTCTAAGTCCAACCCACAGACCCATCCTCAGCAGAACCATGAATCAATAGATTTGATCCTTCAATGGATTTGGGTGACATATTAATTGGTCAGGTAAGCTGGTTAAGGACAGATTAGATATATCAGAGAAACTGACCGTGTCGGACCAGCACAACCAAATAAAAAATCAGTTGAATTAGTTAAAACAGATCCTTTTTCAGATGACCAAGCAAATGACGCATGATGGCATATCAGGTTACACAAGTTGGCATAAGTTTCTGTTTTTTCATCATTGATTTGTTAAGAGGACTTGATTTGTTACGAGTACTTGTACAAATGAAAAGAAAAAAATAGCACATGATAGGCCGACTAATTTAGTAAACATACTCCTAAGTAGTGTGGATTAAGTTCATAAGTTGGCTCAATTAAAAGCACACTGTGACAATTACGAGCCAAGAGGATCTCTCTTCAAACATATCAAGCTTAACGCAACGTGCTGAGAATACGCACGTCAGGCATAAAAACTAGAAAAAATAAACGAGATGGTTAGATGGGATTCGTCACATTTAAATCATTCCATGTTAAAATCGAAATCCACCTAGTGATGGTGTCGCCTCTCTGATTTCAGCTGAATGAACAGGTATCATAACGAGCAAACAATAATAAAAAAACAACCGGAAAGACTTGAAATAGAACGAGAGGTGGAGGAGTTACTTACGGGAGTTGGCCATGGAGATCTCGCTGACCTCATTGGGATCGAGCCACACCTTCCCCCTACCGCACTTGAGGACGCTCGCGGAGAGCCGTTTCTGGAGCTTGAGCGACACCATCGCTCGCCTCCTTCCCTCCCCCCTGAGTCGCTGTGAAGACGATGTCTGATGGCGGCGGCGGCGGCAAAGGAAATTGGTTTGACGACGTACCCTAATTTCTAGGGTTTTTACGAGGCAAAATGGTAATATTAGGAGCTTCTGAGGGCAAACGTTGTCAATGTCTTTCTGGACGGTCCGATCCAGTGAATGTTTTCCCAAACGCCCGATTTGATGGACGGTGTATTGACAAAAATATTTTTTTACTAACATGCTTTTTTTCGATGAATTAATAAAACATATTTATATACCTACCTTCTTTTCTTTTTTTTCCACTCTGATAAAAATCAAACGATCTTATATACCTACTAATATTCTATTTGATCACCTAGATTTAAAAATCTAGATTAATTTTCTTAAAATATAATAACACATTTAAGTTATTTTCAGATTTTTAATTAATTTTTAAATAAACCTAGAAAATAATGATAAACTTATATATATTCTAATTATATAAAAAATTTATTATGAATAATTTTAGTTTTTAGTTAATGTAAAGATGAATTAATAAAACTTAAATGTTATAAAATACTATTTTATTTAAAATCAGGTAAGTATTGAACTCACCTTAAACCCAAAATTATATATATAAAAGGGAGATACATAATAGTAATATATATATATATATATATAATTATTGATCATTGGGCACATGCATAGATATAATATGCTGTGAATTTCTCTTAAAAAATTTAAAATGACATTTAATAATTAACATTTTACAGGATAGTATAAATTACCATGTATAGTAGATATATATATATTATAAATAGCTGAGTATATAAATTATATATTTGTAAGTATATAAACATTTTACGGTAAATATATGTATTTATATAAATAAAAATAACTTTAAAAGCTAGATTATACGGTTCTCTTAGAAACTTCCTTCCTCATTTATATACCGTACGTATTTTATAAATATCATCTTTTAAGTCAAAACAGGAGGGAGTGAAGAAGAAAAAAAATTAAGGTAGTAGTTTAATGGAGTTGGAAAGTCGATACTAAAGGAGGAAAACAAACGATATGGTGAATACCAATAGTCCGATAGCTACGATGATTTATTATAATAAACGAAAAGTAAGAGACTTCAACAAAACTCCGACTACATTAAAAAAATTATCAAAAGTTTGGTTCATCTTCTTTTTCATCGGAGTTAAAATTTAAATTTTGAAGGGTCGAAAATAATTAGAGGTTATACAGGTAAAATTTTAAATCCTACAGTCCCGTTGGATGTTCTGAGTATATTGAAATTTCTTAGTATGAAATGAAACTTGATTTGATTTAAATTCTTACGATTGATTAATTAAATTCAGAAACTTCACTGAAATTAGATGTCCCTTATTATTAGTTTTTATTATTACGAACCGTTTAAAATTTCAATGGGCCAAGGGAGGACGGTTCGTTTAAACCATAAGCTAAATGGATGAGTCCATTGATCATTGAGCCCAACGAGGATTTGGGTCAACCATTGTTAAAATCATAATAAGTGTAAAAGATTCTATCTCTGAAAAAATTAAAACATCTGATCATCCGGAATTTAATAATTAAATGCACAAACTTTAAAAAGACTATGGAATTGAAAAATAGTGGGTACTGTTAAGGATACGAGTAAATTACAGATCAAATTTTAATTAGAAGCGCACACAATATACTAATTATGAATGCGACTTTTGACATTAGTGCTTTTTTTTCATTTATCATTACAAACTTGGATTTAATTAGCAAATGTAGAGAGATATTTTGACATTATATTTCGAGCTTACCACGAAGAGTATTTTAGTCAGTAATTGGTCACAGACCATAGACAGATGCATCAGTTTTTAAAGGCAAGAGAAAACTTTGATAGAACTAAATCGCAGTAGTCTCTAGTACTCAATCAGGTTTAATTACTGAATTGTACGGAGAACTAAATGCTTCCATCAAAACTTGGCCTTCCAAAAAATTTGTAATTTTTTAAGAAATCAATGAGTAAGCGCCAGATACTCATCATAGGCATTTAGATATAATAATCCACGCAATCAAACAACCGAAAACATTTTTTAAATTCAGCAATACAACTTCAGAGCATGGCAAAGTATCATACATGATTAACAAACTACACCAATACAAAACATAACTTGTGAACCCAGCACAAAACTGAAATGAAAGGTTACAGCTGTTTTTACAAAATCACGTGTCCCAGAAAACATAAAATTGGGCATTTACCGCAGCTAATACTATCAGTCACAATATTCTCTACTTCTTAGCCTTCTTAGGGGGCCTGCAAAAGAAGAAAAAAACCAGCTTGAGTTTGCAGGCTGATCCCCCCAGAAAAAGCAGCAATCATAAGTTAACCGATGGAAGATTCCACTTACTCAGCAGTTTGGGTGGTGGGTGCAGCAGGTGCCCGGTCGGCAGGCCCCTGTTTCATTCCAGAATAAACATAAGCACATGGTAGTAAGAAAAAGGGCAATGCCAAATACATCAGCAGCACCAGCAGTAGAAAATCCAGGTGCAGAAGTTACTAAATGTAAATAATATAGCGAATTCTACACTCTAAATTCATAATAACATTCTAGAATATCATGTCTGTAAGAGGTTTTAAAATGTATTGAAAACTATTTATCTAAAAATATTGGCAAAATATGTGGCAACTGAACAGATTAGCATGCCACGAAAGTGGAGAAAGAAGAGGCTTCTTCCTTTTCCACCTACCATCATAGTGCAAGAAATGGTATAATAAATGTCAACCAGAGATTTCCTTAAGAGCCCAGCCCAGGACACTAAAGCATCGACAAAACAAGAAAAGGCTAGCAATCTAAGATTAATGAAGAAACAAAACAATAGTCTGCCAATCAAGATCAGAACTTGCCCGAAAAAATAAAAATGTAAAAACAAGCGCATCAAGCAAAACAAAACTTCATATTACCTGAGCCAAGCGTTCCTCTCTCCTAGCAATCTTCCTTTCTCTGCTAGCCTTGCTCTTGGCTCGCTTAGCTTCAGACTGGTCAGACAAAGTCTTCTCTCTGGCCTTTTCAGCTTTAGACTTATGAATACTCTCCATCAACACCCTCTTGTTCTTGAAAACATTACCTTTCACCTTCATGTACATGTCGTGGTACATGTGCTTGTCAATTTTTTTAGATTCGCGGTATTTACGCAGCAACCGCCTGAGTACTCGCATCCTACGCATCCATAGAATCTTTGTAGGAAGCCTGGCTTCTCTAGTACCCCTACGCTTACCTGCAATAAGAAAGGATTCGTTAAAAAAACCTTAATAAACATGGATTAAACCAAAATCTTTTACCATATCCAGAGTGACGCCCTTTTCTCTTTGCCTCCAAGGCTCTCCTTGCACGTGATCTTGAGTGAATCTTCGTAGGCTTCCTGATGATAAAACCATCTTTTACAAGCTTCCTAATATTCTGCCCTGCATCATCAAACCAATAATCCCATCTACAGATTGTTAGATGCCAGGATTAAGAGAAATTCAATGCGGGCAGATGACACATACATGAATGTCAAAATGAAGACTAGCAGATGCATATTTATATGCATAAAAAATCTAAAGACCAGCATTCCGAGTACATTTCTCATATACTTAATCATTGATGTTCAGATAGTAGAGAGTAAGAGGCAGGAAAAGAATAGCAAAATTGACAACAGCTAATGACAAATAGATTCATATTATATACTGATAGCTGGACGCCAAATATTTCAGAAAATTTATATGTCCTCCTATCCGATTCAACAGAATCATAGTTGAAAGTTGAAATTAAGCTTTGAATCTTTAACCAGGTCACTCCTGTCCAGTCTACAAGGAATGGAGAATACCAGTTAACAGGGCACCTTAATCCACAAAGGTTGTTACCGACTAGGACTGAAGTTACATACTAACATAAATGGAATATTATTTTTACATAAAGAGGCTGTTTGTATAAGATTATAACTCTGGACACCAGAAATCCAAGCCAGAATGGATATCACATGCAAACAATTTTCTTCTACAACGAGAGATTGTTCCACCAATAGGGCCAAAACTATGATCACCTGCCATTCAAAAGAAAACGGATTCATGTTACCATAGTGGATAATCTTGGCCCAAATATTGCCCTAACATTTCCTCGACAGGTTTTGATACCTATGCAAGCTCATCCAGGATATCCTGATGGGAAAATGCAGAAATGGAGGGGGCAACTACAGCTCTCTTGACCAGAAGCAGATATGAAAAACTGAAAAGTACAACTACAAAAAAATCTACATAGATAACGAAGTCATGAGTTGATTATTAACAATCTATAATAAGCACAGAAATCAGTATGACATTCCGGTAAATATCAAAAGCCATGGGTATGTTTCCATTTAATCAAAGTTGCATCGATGAAAGGAAAGAATATAGGAAAGATGCAGCCTTTGCATGGAATGATACGTACATGCATCTTGTGCAACCTCTATAACCATTCATGCCAAAACTTGTTAACTTGGGCCCTTCTAGTACCAAATGCAGCACAGAAATACTGACAAGTATGATAAAATTTATGTTGAGTGATGGACTGCAGAGGAGAAGGATATAGAAGTGCACACAATCCTCGTATGAGCCAAGTAATACTGGCTACAGCGGTACATGACTGGAGAAACAATTCTAAGTCCAACCCACAGACCCATCCTCAGCAGAACCTTGAATCAATAGATTTGATCCTTCAATGGATTTGGGTGACATATTAATTGGTCAGGTAAGCTGGTTAAAGACAGATTAGATATATCAGAGAAACTGACCGTGTCGGACCAGCACAACCAAATAAAAAATCAGTTGAATTAGTTAAAACAGATCATTTTTCAGATGACCAAGCAAATAACGCATGATGGCATATCAGGTTACACAAGTTGGCATAAGTTTCTGTTTTTTCGTCATTGATTTGTTAAGAGGACTTGTACAAATGAAAAGAAAAAAGAAAAGTGTCAACATACGATAGGCCGACTAATTTAGTAAACATACTCCTAAGTAGTGTGGATTGAGTTCATAAGTTAGTTCAACTAAAAGCACACTGTGACAATTACGAGCCAAGAGGATCTCTCTTCAAACATATCAAGCTTAACGCAACGTGCTGAGAATACGCACGTCAGGCATAAAAACTAGAAAAAATAAACGAGATGGTTAGATGGGATTCGTCACATTTAAATCATTCCATGTTAAAATCGAAATCCACCTAGTGATGGTGTCGCCTCTCTGATTTCAGCTGAATGAACAGGTATCATAACGAGCAAACAATAATAAAAAAACAACCGGAAAGACTTGAAATAGAACGAGAGGTGGAGGAGTTACTTACGGGAGTTGGCCATGGAGATCTCGCTGACCTCATTGGGATCGAGCCACACCTTCCCCCTACCGCACTTGAGGACGCTCGCGGAGAGCCGTTTCTGGAGCTTGAGCGACACCATCGCTCGCCTCCTTCCCTCCCCCCTGAGTCGCTGTGAAGACGATGTATGACGACGACGGCGGCGGCGGCAGCAAAGGAAATTTGTATGACGAGCCAAGCCTCGATTTCTAGGGTTTTAGGAGGCAAAGTCGTGATATTAGGACCTTCTGAGGGCAAACGTTGTCATTGTCTTTTCCGACGGCCCGATCCAGTGAATGTTTCCCCAAAAGCCCAATTTGATATACAGTGAATTGAGAGAAATAATTTTAGTTTTTAGTTTAGGCAAGGATGAACTAACAAAACTCATGATGTCAAAACAAAATAATACATGTATTGCTTTTGAGGAATAAGTAATATTTTTTCCATAAAATATATATTAATAATTATATTCAGTAATCATTGTGGTTTTTTTTAAACTACCTCCCATGTATATTACTTTTGCTAAACAAGTAATTTTTTTTATAAAAAATATATTAATAATTACATGCCCTCATCCTCTATAACTTGGTCAAGTAACTCGTTCAAAGATTTTAATTTGAAGAATAACTAGTGTTTGATTTTTAAATCTAATATTATTTTTAATTGTAATTTATAGACTAGTTTTAATTTTTAATTTATTAATTTTTTTTTTAAAATACAGGGACTTTGAACTTATAATCTATAATATTAATTCTTATTATTTTAATAAAAACATTGATATTAATATCCATTATTTCCTAATCTCTCTTCTCATTCTTACATTTTTATTAAAATTTCAAACGGATCATACTTAACAGGTGCCTGTAGTGTTGAACGGCATAAGACTATCCAACTCCCCAATCCGATCAGGCACACGGCACACGTGGATCATGTATCGTGTGCTTGAGGCATGTGCCATAACTGTCAACATGTGCCCTACATGGCACATGTTGTGGGTATTGATGTCGCGAGTAGAGCACTACAGGACACTGTCGCGAGTAGAGCACTACATGGCACTGTGTCGTGCTATGCTAGCGAGCTCGGCACAGCTGACTCAACATGATACAGGATTAGCTATGCGGTAGTGCTTGGGGATGACCCGCAACTATTAGGCACGTGCCATTGTATTTAAAATTCTACATATTCTTTTTTATAAAATGTAATTATTTTAATAAAATACAGTTAATCAATTATCAGTGTTTTAAATAGTTGTCCATTTGGTTCGGTTTGTTTTTTAAAAGTAAAAAAAGGGAGGAGGTCGAGCTGTCATCATTCCTGGCCTACGCAGGACGGTCCTACTCAGCAGAGCATCGGCGGTACTAAAAAACAAAACCTTCACTCCCCGGCAAACAGAAACAGGTGGAAGGAAAGAGAACGGGCGTAATAATGTATAAAATAAAATAAAAATGGAAAGGAGGAGGAGGAGGAGGACGGGGAAGGCGGTCCGATCCTTTCAATTTCGTCCCCAAAACAAGTTAAATCAGCACCATCGACCGCCTTTTTCCACGCGTTCACGATGCACTGCTCCCTCCCAAGCACGCAGGTCGCAGCCCAATCCCCTCTCCCTCCCTCCGTTAACTTTACGCGTTAAAAGTGTGGCTGTGGTAGTGCAGTGCAGCAGCCTTCACGGTACCTGTTTACTCCTAAGAGAGGAGGGTGGGTATTGATTGCACCCTCTTCAACGCAATCGAAGATTCATCTTCGGATATCTTGATGTTTAACCACGAACGATCCACGTGCCAAATATGAACACTTTTAAATTAATTCTTTAAGAATTAATCTAAAATTTCAAGTTGGATAAACCATTACTAACCATATAGGGCAACCTTTTGATAATATATTAGCACTGTACTCACTCGATCGAAAATAAGCGATGGATAAGATCAACCTAATATGTACCTATCTAATAAAAAGTATAATTAGATTTAGATGAATAAATTCTTAGGATAAAAGTAAAGTACACGATCGTAATAAATATAATCATAAAAATAATAGAGATTTTAAAAATATATAAAATATTTTTTATCTAAATTTAGTTATCTCATATAAATAAAAAAACTAGTAATAAATAAAATAAAGCTCATGATTGTAACAAGAGAGTTGAATAATAGAGTATTTAACTTCAGAACGATCATGATAGAAGAGTTTCACATGTGCTTAGTAAAATAACATTTTATCTTTTTCTATTGTTACAATGTATTATTTGTTATAGATGTACTCACGAAGGTTAACAAGGTTAACAACATTAACGATGTTGTTAACAACATTAACGATGTTATGTAGTATAACTAATTCTTTTTGATAAATGGACATTTAAGTGTGTCACTTTAGATAATATTTTTTTGCCTTTTAGTTCACTTTTAAGTGAAGATTACACGAAGTTTCGTGGGTAAAATCTTCGTAAGAATTATTTTTTTTCTCCAACAATATAACTATTTATTATTTTTACTCACTAATAAAATTAGAAAAATTAATATTAGTGTTTAATTTTGAAACTTTCTAGATATAATCAGTTTTTAAAATAAAAAATATGGATCAATAAATATTTTTTTGGAAAAATAGGTGGAGAATTCAATATTTGCCATCCTACGTGGGCCGTGACCCTGCAGGGCGCACAGTGCATACTGACATCAAATCAAGCCTCGCCACACGTTACCAGCTCCGTCTCACACCCCACGCTAAAACCCCCACCCTGCCCATCCCCTGCACCAACGCCCACACGCTGCACGTCTCTACATCGAATAGAAACCGAACACGTAGGCAGTCGGCTGTCTCCCCCCTTTCCCTCCCTCACTGTACCGACTCCAACAGGCGCTCCCCCGATCCCCTACACGCCCCCCATACCCCGCACATGTTTTTAACGAACCGTTCGTCGACACGTAGACAGTTGGTGCTCTGCCGCCCTTCCCTCACTCACAGATAAAGATCACAGGAGGTGGTGAAATCGGCAAAACCCCTTTGCTTTCGCCTCATCGCCGCTTCCGCTCGCTCCTCCGCACCTGCGATCGCGGTTGGCTTCCTCTCTCGCGCTCCGCCAAGAGGAAGCAGCTCATGGAGGCTGACTCGTGGAGCCGGCTTTCGGCCGCATCCAAGCGCCACCAGCCCGCCGCCCTGCAGTCGCGATACGGTGCGGAATTCGGCGCCCCCCCCCCTTTTTTTTCCGTTCCTTCTCCTCCTCTTGCTACGGTCGGGTTTTGATTGGGTTGTTTTGTGGGACCGCAGATGCGTACCTGGTGTTCGAGGAGATGGACGGAGGAGGGGAGGAGGAGGACTCCCGGCCGGAGTTCGCTTGCCCGTTCTGCTGCGAGGACTTCGACGTCGTGGGGCTCTGTTTTCACATCGGCGACGAGCATCCGGTCGAGGCGAAGAACGGGGTACTGTTTTGGTCGGGTTACTGGAAATATGGGGAATTGTGCCCTTACGAGTGGTTTCCGTGGGAGAATTTTTGCACGTTGCCGTGAAAAAAAGTTTCCTCTCTATCTTCTGATATTGTTTCTTCCTCGCTTTCTTCAATTTTTAGATCCCTCGCTGTTAAGAACAGTCTCGCGACCTTTTTTTGGATGGTTTTCTGCCTGCCTTTAGTGATCTTTCTCTTTTTGCTTGAAGTTAATATCTTATTAGCTGAAGCGAAAAAGGGAAGCCCAGTTTCCTTTTTTTCTGAACAGTTTATTAGTTCTGTAAGGAGAAAGAGGTTGGATCTCTTTTGTTTGTCTACTTTTCATCCAAACAAAATGGCTTTGTCCCGTGCACTGCTTTAAGTGCAGGTGCACTTGTTTTCTGATAACTGAGTTGAATGTATCTCGCGTGACCTCTAACGTATGCTAAAATTTTTAGTTTTCTTGATTTTATTCTCTGGCAACGCAACTGGTGTTTTGGAATCCAGTAAGTGCCTAGCTGTTGATTTAGTCTGCTCATATGGCTTCGAAGTGTCAGCCAATGTCATTTCGCTGCTGTTGATTTAATCTGCTCATATGGCTTCGAAGTGTCAGCCAATGTCGCTGCTGTTGATTTAGTCTGCTCGTATGGCTTCGAAGTGTCAGCCAATGCCATTTCGCTGCTGTTGATTTAGTCTGCTTGCATGGCTTCGAAGTGTCAGCCAATGCCATTTCGCTGCTGTTGATTTAGTCTGCTCATATGGCTTCGAAGTGTCAGCCAATGCCATTGCCATTTCGCTGACCATGATGCTCCTACATTTGATTGACTATAGTTGAGATGGACTGGTGGACTAACTGAATCTCACATGATTTTGGTACATCTGCTGTTCGAAAGCATTATCCATCTCATGCCACTTAAACAGTTTTTTTTATCTGTTTTCCTTCATGAAAAGAATACCATGCAACAATTCCAACAAGTCAAAACAATATATTTTTGATGATTATCATTTTATCTAAAGGCTTGCACATTCGGAATCATCTGAAAAGGGAACTCCTGAAAAAGAACTCTCTCCTTACTTAGTTGCTAAGTAGGTTGTCCAACAAGCCTGTAAAATAGTTGCTTCTCCTTTGTACTGATCTTAATTAATGTTGCCCTCTTTATATTGTTAGCATCTGGTTATTTAGAAGTTTGAAAAATGCAGCCACTGTGCTTATGTTTCTTTCATTTTTGGGACCACATTATTTTCAGAGTGCTCCAACTTCTCACGGCAACGTTATTGCATTTATATTATACTCACATTTTCAATTTCTTGCTTGCAGGTCTGCCCTGTCTGTGCAGCTGGGTTTGGGATAGACATGGTTGCCCACATAACAACGGAGCATGCTAGTATCTTTAAGATATCCTTTATTCTTTCATTCATTGGTTATTTGGATATCAAGGATGATTATTTTATATCTCATATGCTATAATTATACTGTTTAAAGCTTGCTTTGGGAGTAGAAATTAACCCTGTTTTAAGTCTAATCAAATTATTTGGATTCCTTAACAAACACTAACATACAGCACAAGAGGAGATTTTTCAAAAGTTCATCTGGGTCGCACTCTACACATGCGTTGTTGAGAAAGGACCTACATACAATTTTGGGGGGTTCTTTTGCCCCCTCCAATACTGCGCCTGATCCATTGTTGTCATCATTTATTTCTAATGTATTTGAGGCATTGGAAGATGTACGACCTGAACCCTTGGCTGAAGAGAATATGGTTGAGAAAGCTACAGATGAGACATCGGTGGTAAGGTATGATATATGTTTGATATCATGAAATAAGTGACTCATAATAGGTTTCATGATAACTGATAAAACTCTTTTTCATGTTAGATAGTTTCTGATTATGTCATATTAGTGTTCAACTAGAGTTAGATGATATATTTGGAGGTGATATTTGGTCAAATTGGGAGGGAGGAGCTTTTAGTCTAAGAAAAGACAAAAGTTTATCGGCTTATAACTAATGGCTTGAGTTAGGAGTGCATAGAAGTAAATTGTCTTTATTGGTGACGTTGACATATGTCCTTCAGGTTTTCATGAATGTCTCCCATGGCCTATTTTCTACCAAGCAAGTTATTTTTGGTTTAGCAAACGCTTAAAGAGGACTTGGTCCTGAGTTTGCTTGGGAATTAAATGTGCACTTTCAAACTTGGTTGAGCTCATTCCAAACTTGATGCAAACCTTGCTGGTAACTCAAACTTGGCTTGAGTTAGAATGGATTTTGAAGGTTGCCTAACACATTCCTGTGCATCATGGCACTAGGAGACGAAAGTACAATATGATATCCTAGGAGAATGGATCACAAGTTTCGCTCTGCCTCTTTTGAAAGGCATTTTGCATATTGTACAATGAATTCCTATACATACCAGCACTTTAAAAGGGCCATTGGAAGCATAGGACTGACTATTTTTCAAATACTCTTACAAGATTCTTGACACCATTAAATATGCGAGAGAATTTAAACTCTGAATTAGTATTTTGAATGTGTTATTAGAGATAAAACAATGCAAACAAATTGATAGGAGGAGAGAAGTGAATAGAATTTGAAGGAAACATGCTTTGCTTGTCTTATTTGGTTGGCAAAAATAAATTGGACAGGTGAAAATTAAAAAAAAGAAAAGAAGGGAAGTGCTTTCTTTCTCTTGTTTGGTTGGTAAGAGAATTAAGTCTTCATCATTTGGCTAGAAAAATAGGGAGAGCGAAAAGAGAAGGGAAATCATTGCTTTTCCCTCCACAATAGAGGAAATGGAGAGAGGATTATGAAATTTCTTTCCTTTTTCTCTTGTATCTAAACAAGGAAAGAATCTTTTTTATTCGCTTTTTCTTCCATTCTTTTCTCTCCTCTCCCATTATTTTCTCTTTCTTTTAGCCTTTGCATTTCTATTCGAATAAGGCCTAAAGAAGTATCTATTCTCAATAATTATTTGCTATTTTAGCCTTGTTGACCAATTTGCTATTTGTGTCTATGCTGAAATGATTTACCATTTATATATGTATGATTGGCTCGATCAGGCTGCTTTACTAGCCTAGTTGAGTTTTACTAGGTTGTTAAGGTTGTGAAGAAATAAATTATCAAATCAAGGATTTACTCCTCCATTTAAGGAATTAAAAGGTCCATATACTTTTTCTAGGACAGATCACTTTTAGTTACCATACCTTTGTTATATGATAATCATTAGTTTTTGTGATAAGAATAGAGGCAGAAATAAAAGCAGAATAGTTTCTTGAATTCACATTTCTCTATTTGCTTACACTAGATATATAAGGACTTTTCAACTTCTTCGTAATTTCTCCTGTGTTCTAATTACCATTTACATTATAAATACTAATAATTAACTATTTACAGCTAACCTACACTAATCATAATAATTACAATTTGATTATTCTAATATTCCCCCTTAGGTTGGTGCATATATATCATATGTACTAAGCTTGGCACAGATATTTGCTCTCTTTTATCATTATAAGGATTTAGTAAAGATATCTTCTAATTGATCTTTTGGTTGAATTGAAGCTATTTTAGTAATGCCAGATATAATCTTCTCTCTAATAAAATGACAATCCATTTTCTTTTAATTAAACACTCGATTTGATGCCAAGTGTAAAGTTGATCGGTAACTAGCTCTTTAGAATTGACTTCATAGAACCTTAATCCTTGAGATAGTTGCTTTAACGAGAGGAGTTCATATGCCGTAAGTGTCATAGCTCTACAATAAGACTTTGTACTTGACCTTGCCACCACACTTTGTTTCTTATTTTTCTATGAAATTAGATTTCCTCCAATGAGCACACAATATCCTAAAGTTGATCTTCTATCATATGGTGATACTGCCCAATTTGCACTTGTGTAACCCACAATGTTTGTGTTGCCTCTGTCTTTGTACACTATTTTATCCATTGGTGACCGTTTTAAGTATCTAAAAATTCTCAGACATATTCCAATTGGTATTAATTAGAAGAGTTTGGGTTGTATCAATAATTAGCTGATGTTTCCTTTCAGCTATACCATTCTGTTAAGGAGTGTTAGGGTAGTTTGATTGATATAAGATATCATTGGATGTAAGAAAGGAGATAAATGAAGCTGAGAAAAATTCTTTAGTATTGTCTCTTCTTAGGATATGAATTATTTTCAAAATTTTATTTTAATTTCATAATAGAAAGGTATTAAGTAATCCAGAATGATCCTTTATTAAGAAAATCCAAGTACATTGAAAAGTCATCAATAAAAGTAATATAGTACTTATAACCTAGGATAGATGAGACATGACTTGGACCCATATATCAGAATGAATGATATCAAAAAATGATGCAGTTTGAATATTTATTATTTTTGACTGGATAGAAAACTGTAGTATGTTTTCCTAGCTGATATGATTCATAATTCAGGGTTTGTAGTTGAGAAAGATGAGGTTTGGATGTCCTAATCGTTGGTGACGGATTTTAGGAGTTTCTACTGCAGCACAAATGCTAACTGAAGGGTGGCACAATAATTGAAGCCAGCCGCAAGAAATACCAGCCTCGTGATTCAACTCCTGTTCCAATAATTAGGTTTGAAAGTGATAAGACAATTTTGGGTGCAAGCAAGTGTGCTAACTGAAATTAGATTAATCTTGCATTTAGGGACACATAGGACAAGTTCTAATGTTAAATTTGGAAGTAATGGAATTTTTCTGATCCCTTTTCCTTGAGCTTTAGATCCATCAGCAAGGTTAATATGGAGTGATGTTTCAGAAGGTGAGAGATTAGAGAACGAGGAGAGACTACCAGTAATATGATCAAAAGATTCTAAATCCACGATCTAGGATACAATACATAGAGAATGAGAGAAATAAATTGTAGGATTACCATTGGCAATTGAGGAAGTAACTTGTTGGGCAGAAATGAATTGTAGAAAACAACATGCACCATGTGATATGATCAAAGGCAGAAATGAGTAGAATAGTTTATTGAATTCACATTTCTCTACTTATTTATAATAAATACATAAGGACTTTTCAACTTCCTTGTAATTACTGTTGTGCACTGATTACCACACACTTTATAAATGCTAAGAGTAACTATTTACTACTAGCTTACACTAATCATAAATCAATCACAGTTTGATTATTCTAACAGTTTTGTTTACCCATAATATCCAATGAGAGTCATAAGATCCGTTCTTTATTAGTTTACTATGTGAGTTTAGAGAAAGATGGTAGATTTACCATGCCTGAATTCTTTGGCAAACAATTATTGGCTGAAAGGGTCATCAAGAGGTTTGTTTGAACGAAAAATAGTGAAAACTGTTTGTGCCATGTGATTGGTATAATTAGTGGTACAACAAAAATCAGCAGGGAAGGCCACATTTGCATTTCCAGAAGTTAAAAGGGCTTGTTTACTTCATGTCCTGTCCTGTGATATATATGTTGCTCTATTTTATTTTTATGGCTGATGTTATTATATCAGTAATTGTTTGTCTCATTATGCCGCTATTTGAAATATTGGAGGTAAACCTAGAGTTATTTTGATTACTATCAATTACATCAAATGTGGTAGTTCCACAATTCCTGTGGCAAAAGCATATCCTTTGCATGCCCTTTCTAAGTGAATTTGGAAGTGAACAAAATATCTATTGCAGGCACACGATTTATAGAGTTTTAATATTCTTTTTAAGCTCATGGCGTAACTATTGATCCCCTCTATCTGCTAACATTTTTCCCAAACTTCGTTTGCAGTCCCGAGCCATCTCCATCAGACAAAAAAGATCTAGAAGAGAGCACTCAAAGAAGAGAGTTTGTGAGGCACCTTCTGCTCTCTACTATATTCGACGATACTCTGAAGTTATCTTGGACTTGAGGTGCCATCAACAGCCAGTGATGTTGAAAACCTGAACATGGGTGGAGGTTGCTGCAATGTGGATATCAAAAATTGGATCACGTATTCTTGGAGGGACTCCGGGAGGGTTCTTATACACAATATATTAAGTCATGAAATGCATTATAGAACTTTGTAGTTTCTCTATTACTTCCCTTTTGGTGGGACAGTGTGCATATATTAGGCAAATAAACTGTTCAAGACACGGTATGATGCTGAGTCTTAGGCTTTGTTTCGAATGGAATAATATACTCAACCAAATCAACCATCTTGATATTGTTTATTTGTTTGTTTTTGACCATAATTGATCTTGGAATACGGAATGAAATGTTATTTCACATAATTGTAAAGATATTGACCATAAGATAAGGATATTGATTAGTTCAATTGTTGATTTTTTTATAAAAATTTTCTTTCTAAAATATCATTGTACCACAAAGGGATACCCTAATTATTATATAAAAGTCTATGTTGGAAAGAATTTAAAGTAAAAAATAGAGTAATTTAGTTGAGGATTGGTTTTGTTTAACGTTATGGGCTTTTTAGTATTGGAACATAATTAGGCGGTTGTAATAAATAGGTAGGGGAGCTTTACAGCCACCTATTAATACTAGTTTGCTTTTAGCATGAAAAGTAGAGAGTTGGAAGATTCACAATCCCAATTTCACTTCACCCAAATATTGATTAAAAATTAACAACTGAAATAAAAAATTGGGAACTTTGGTTTTATCCAAAATGCTGATCTAGCCCAAGTTGATTTTTTTTTTCCTCCTTGAAAAGTAGATTGATAAGTAATGTCAGTTAACCATCAAACATCGATTTCACCAATTTAGTGTCACTCTTGTATTAGGACAATGATCTCCTGAAACGCTTCCTTGCTCCTCGGGTGCACTCACTCTTCTTCATCATTGTCTATCCAACCAGCGCATGAGGAATAGAACCAGTTAAAATTGTTTGTTTGTCAAAAGCATCAGATCGTTATTGAGCATCAGATCGTTATTGAGCTTTCATTTCTAGCTCTGATAATAAAAAAACAAACTTTAGTTTTAGATTTTTGAGAATGTCAATGATACTGCTTTGTACAAGCATATATCAAAACTGTCTGTTTATGATGCCGCTTTGTATCAGTATTAGGAAATGCTTCCTTTTTCATCTGACATTGCTTCTTTTTGATGTTGTTCTACGTATCAATAAATTTGTATATTTTTAACTTGTCAATAAAAGGAAGGCAGTGCATCCAAAGCCGACAAACGATTCCTATTTATCAAAAAAATAGAAGAAAAAATCATTACTGTCCATTACCATGAAGAACAAGCCTACAACCAAACAGTACAAGTATACCATTTTCTGATGTTCTCATGATCAAAAGAAAGGACTTTCATCAGCCCCAAAGCATATCATTGAACAGCTTACAGGATGATTTTGGTGAGAAAGAAGTGAAGGATGCAATCAATATCATGGGGAAAGTGAAGGCTCCAGGTCCAGATGAGTTCATTCCTAAGTTTTATATGGCTGTTTGGAATGAGGTAAAATGAAATATTATGCATATTTTTCAAAATTTCAAGGAAGGAGATGTGAATACAGATGCTAATTTGACAGGAGATTTTAGGCCAATTAGCCTTGAACATAGCATGAGAAAACTAATATCTAAAATTTTAGCAGATAGACTCAAGAAATTTATGCCCGACCTCATTTCAGAATCACAGAGTGCGTTTATTCAGGGAAGGTCAGCATCTGATGCTTTCATGGTAGTGGCCGAAACAATTAATGCATGCAAAAGATTGAATGAGGACAGCCTATTTATTAAGCTAGATATTGAAAAGACATTTGACACAGTATCTTGGGACTTTGTTGAGAGTGTTTTAAAGGCTAATCAATTTTCATCAGAATAGATTAAATGGATTATGAAGTTAATCACTAAAGTTGATTCAGCAGTAATCATCAATGGAATTGCGAGCAACCTATTCACTCATCGGAGAGGTCTAAGACAAGGAAATCCATTATCTCCATACTTTTTTTGTCCTAGTCATGGAATGCTTCTCTAGGATGATTAAGAGGGCTAATCAAATGGGACTTATCAAGGGAGTGCTAAATCAGGTTCAGGGGGGAGGAGTCATATATGTGGGTTTCACAGATGATATTGTCCTCTTTTTACAAGGTAAAGAGGAGTACATACAAAACTTAAAATTACTCATTGATTGTTTTCATGCAACATCAGATTTGAAGATCAATCTTGATAAATCCACAATAATCGATCTTCAAGGAAGAGAGGCAGTCTCCAAAAGATCTGCCGAGATTTTGGGATGCTCAGCAGGTGCTTTTCCCATTAAGTATTTGAGATTGCCCTTGAGAGATAGTAATCTAAAGAAAGATGATTGGAGATCCATCATAACCAAAATTGACAATCACCTAGCAGGGTAGAAGGTCGATTGCTATCTAAGGGAGGCAGACTCATCTTAGTGAACTCGGTACTATCCTCAATTACTTCTTACTTCTCAACAATCTTTAAAATTCTCCCATGGGTGATCAGAGAAATAGACAAGCGCAGAAGATGCTTCTTATGGGGTAAGAATGTGAGGCAAAAAGGCATTCTAAATCTCGTGAACTAGAAATTGACTACAATGAAAAGAGAAAATGGGGGTCTGGGCATTTTAGACATTCATGCTCATAATGATGCTAGATTGGGCTCTTGGCTGTGGAAATTAATCATTGGAAGCTCTTCTACATAGGCCAGAGTTGTGCGCTGGAAATACTTCAAAAGGAAGGATTGATATATGGACAAGGGCACTGCAGGATGATCTAATACATGGTGCGCTATAGCAAAGTTAAGAGATTTTTTTACTTGCAGTCTGGACTATGAAGTTGGAGATGGGGTTGATATAAAATTTTGGTTTGAGCCTTGGCACAATTATATGAAAATGGCAGATAGACATAAAGAAATTTTCAGCACAGTGCAACATCCAAATGCCACATTATTCCAACTTGCTAGATGGGACGATGGTTTGTTTTGTGGTTGGGCAGTTGTTGTTAATAATAATGTGTCTCAAATAGCCATAGAGAGGTTTCTTGAGGACATGAAAGACATACAAATTGGTGAATGAAATAAACATATTTGGTGGAGATGGAAAAAGTCTAGAATGTTTTCTGTGCACTCAATGTATAATATTATGAAAGAATCAAGTATTAAGGATGTTGAGGGCTGTATCTTATGGAAGCCGAGACTTCCATTGAAGATAAACTTCTTTAACTCGTTAATGAGGAAAGACAAATTGAATACAAAGATGCGATTGATATGTAAGGGCATTATGATTGATGAATCTTGTAGTCTATGTAAGGGAGAATTAGAGACGAGGGATCATCTTTTTTATCAGTGTCCTTATACGATTAATGGTCGGTCTACTTATTTGCATATATTGCAAATGGAATCATATGCCATCACTCATATACCATGAGAGGCAAAGGGTGATAGGGCACTGACTTTGCTCCAAATTAAACAATTAGCTGTATAACATTGAAGCATTTGGGGAGAGAGAAACAAAAGATATTTTATAGGCAGTGCAATACCAACAAGGGTTTTGGCTACACAAGCAGTTGCAGCTCTAATTTTTTCACAAATTATAAGCCACCTTAAAGTGACTTATGATGGTTTTCTTAACTTTTGGTTCTTTGGTGCTTTTGACTTTTTAACATTTGATGATACTTTTTATACTTACTATATACATATACTTTTACATTTTTTTTTGTTTCATCTATTTGGATGATATATTGTGTCACGCCCCGACCCAACTGTCGGCCACGTGGCAACCGCCGTATGAGCCCGACAGACCCATACAAGGCATCAAGTGATACATACCATTCATATACATCATTTATGCAGCGGAATTTACAATTTAATTTTCTAACTCAATATTTCTAACACAGTCCCGATAAACCTACTACAATTCTAAAATAAAAGACATCGAGAATTTAAAATAAACTCGTCGACGGACTCATCTTCATCAAATCTCTCGGACAATCATCTAATACACATGCACACACGGGGAAAAGTGGTGTGCTCAGCCTTGCGGCCTAGTGCGAAATTACGGCTCTACCGAATAAAGAAATCAAAGGCTAGGAGGAGTATTCTAGGATGCCCTTGGTGATTAATAATCATCTTTCATGTCATATAATTTAAACAATTCATATAGAGCGATAAGACAACATAAATAAATAATAAATGTGTACATGCTACTAGATGTCACCTAAGTTAAGTCTAGCATCAACGTCAACAGTCTGTCCCCATTTAATTTGTGTAAATCAATTTATGGGGAGTAGCAAACATCATAAATACTATACCGATGTATAATTCACTAGATGTCACCTACATTATATCTAGTGTTCACGTCAACAGTCTGTCACTTACATCGTGATGAGACTTTAAGGTTTTATAAAGTCGGGCTGCCAGCCTACGCTTAGTGACTATCCGGGCCGAGGGTATCAATAAGCCCATCAGTGCCTTTCTGTCTCAGTCACTACCTATGCCCGCCGCACTGATGTTGGCAAAGAGGACGGATGACCTAGAGTCCCTCTCTAGTTGTTTCACTAGTCGCCAACCATGCCTCCCCTAGCGAAACCGTCGTGCCCTTACATCCTCCCCGGATTCCGTAGGGGTCACGACACCCATGTAGTACTACACGCTGTCCGTAGACAAGGTTACCTCTCTTAAATCTCATCGGCCACGGCTAGCCGGAATAACCACCTTAGGATCCGGACTACTCATCCGATCGTCTGCAGACGTCAAGGGTGATAGCTGTGCGGTCTACGGATCCACTGTCCAAGGCGTCGCATGTGGAATCACCTTCCCAGTCCAATAGCCGTCGACGTCTGTCAAGATTTGGCGCACATCCGCACGATAGGCTGTGGCTCTCGACTCCATCTGTCACGCCCCGACCCAACCGTCGGCCACGTGGCAACCGCCGTATGAGCCCGACAGACCCATACAAGGCATCAAGTGATACATACCATTCATATACATCGTTTATGCAGCGGAATATACAATTAAATTATCTAACTCAAAATTTCTAACACAGTCCCGATAAACCTACTACAATTCTAGGAAAAAGGCAACGATAAATAAATAAAAATATAAACCCGTCGACAGACTCATCTTCGTCGAATAACTCGGGCAGTCATCTAATACACCTGCACACACGGGGAAAAGTGGTGTGCTCAGCCTTGCGGCCTAGTGCGAAATTACGGCTCTACCGAATAAAGAAATCAAAGGCTAGGAGGAGTATTCTAGGATGTCTTTGGTGGTTAATCATCATCTTTCATGCCATATAATTTAAACAATTCATATTGAGATAGACAGCATAAATAAATAAATAAATAAACAAAGGTGTACATGCCACTAGATGTCACCTAAGTTAAGCCTAGTGTCAACATCAACGGTCTGTCCCCATTTGATTTGTATAAATCAATTTATAGGGAGCAACAAACATCGTAAATACAATACCGATGTATAATTCACTAGATGTCACCTACGTGATATCTAGTGTCCACGTCAACAGTCTGTCACCTACATCGTGACGAGACTTTAAGTTTTCATAAACTCGGGCTGCCAGCCTACGCTTAGTGACTACCCTAGCTAAGAGTATCAGTAAGCCCATCAGTGCCTTTCTGTCTCTGTCTCTACCTATGCCCGCTGCACTGATGTTGGCAGAGAGGTCGGATGACCTAGAGTCCCTCTCCTGTTATTTCACTAGTCGCCAACCATGCCTCCCCTAGCGAAATCGTCGTGCCCTTACATCCTCCCCGGATACCGTAGGGGTCACGACACCTATGTAGTACTACACACTGCCCGTAGACAGGGTCACCTCTCTTAAATCTCATCGGCCACGGCTAGCCGGAATAACCACCCTAGGATCCGGACTACTCATCTGATCGTCTGCAGACGTCAAGGGTGATAGCCGTGCGGTCTACGGATCCACTGTCCAAGGCGTCGCATGTGGAATCACCTTCCCAGTCCAATAGCCGTCGACGTCTGTCAAGATTTGGCGCACATCCGCACGATGGGCTGTGGCAATCTTGACTCCATCGGTGCCAAGTCCATGGTAGGGTTCATCCTAGCTAACCATCTCAGGACTATCACGAGGCCGCCTACAACGACACTCGTGCGGGTGAAGATTTCGGATAAGGACTTGCTCCATATTTCCAGTCTAACCTGACCGTGGAGTTTGTACAGTCTCTTACCCTACCAGCTCCCAGTATATAAGCTATGCATAACGTCGAGAGTGGTGCTCCCAGTGCTCCGCTATGCATCAACCTCGGGAGTGGCGCCTAACGGGACGTCACCGTTTGACCACCGTCGGAACGCGGCGGTCAACCGGGGCATATGGAAAAAGGCCCCATTTTCTGTCTAAGTGGCGGTGACATCGCCAAAGGTTCTAACATATCGTTATTTACTATCAATGTCTGCATGGTAGGTATGCTAGCATAACATAGAAACACTATGAAATAATATTTAACATGCTTGACATGATACTACGACATATTAGAAACTTAATAAGAAAATCATGGTATATCATGCATGTTAAGTACATTAAACTAACATGCAAATCAGAGTATATCCTACATGTCAGACAGAAACAACTAAACTAACATGCAGGCAAGTCAAATCTTATCAAGCATTATGTTTTAACATATTTAAGACATCCAAGAATTGTTCCTAAGAAAACCCCAGCGGGAATTCCCTAGCTTGAATAAATCCTACCATCGGAGAACCAACGCACCTGGGTTAGCGATCCGGTCTTTAGAATCAACCCGCGTAACAACGAATCACTCCGTCGAACTACTCGGATCACGTACCCGCGATAAATCCTAATTAACACAATTATTTAAAATCAAATTTAATTCCTTTTTCCCTAAGGTAAATCAAATATTAATTTATCAATCTAACCAAATCATTCAGATACTAATTAACCAAATTTCCATTTTACAAATTAAATTAACTTAGTTAAGCTTAGATAAATTCTATCAAATTTATCCATTTAAACCCCTCATCTAGCCCAAGTCATCTCAGGGCCCAAATAACACTCATCAATATTTAATTAGATCAATTAAACATTAATTAGCCATTTTAAATCACCTAATCATACTCATGAAAAGTTAAATTATTTTTATTATTTTATTATTATTTGACTGGTCAACGGTCAACAGTTGACCCGGTCAACCCGGTGAACACGGTGGACCCGGTCAACACGGTGGACCCGGTCAACGCTGTTGACCCAACCAACGCGGTGGACCCGGTCACTGTTCATTTGGCTTAACTTGAGTCTAACCCAAGCCTGGCTAGTTCGGTTCGATCGAGTCAGCTCCAACTCATCTAAATCCAAGTTCGACTCAGGTTCAATTTAATTGATTCAGCTCACTTCAACTAACTCAACCCGAACCCAAACTTAACTCGAATTCAACTCAACTAACTCCAATCTGGTTCAACTCAACCCATTCACTAACTCTACTTAATTAAATCATTAATTTTTCTTAACTTAATTTATCCTGCTTAATTAATCCACTAAGCTTGGTTGATTTACACTAATCATGTTTAAATTAATCTAAGCATTTTAACAACACTAATTTATCCTAAACATGTTTAATTACAACTAACATGCTTAAAATAAATTACTAATCGTGATTAGGGGAAAGTAAAGCCACCTTAGCCGAAATCACTATTCATCGTCGGAAATACTATTCACCATCGGAATAGTAGCACCGTCATCGGAACCCTAGCCGCCACCTCGCCGGAGCTCGCGAAATCAGCGACAAACTTGACGGCGAGCTCCGCAAGCTTACGCACGCGTGGGAACCGACGACTACCTTGCTAATGCATGGGGAAGAAGGGGAGGGAGCTTCGGCCGGCGAGGCGGGCGGAATCGAGGCTCCACCGCTCGCCGGTGGTACTACGTTCGAGCGAGCAGCGGCGGCGGAAATCGCCGCCTGCTGCATTGCCGTCGAGGGTCGACGGCAGCTCGTGGGCATGCGCAGAGGGCGAGTCCGCACCAGCTGCGACGGAGGAGAGGATGCGCCGATGATGTGGGCGCGGGACGGCGAACGAACGGCGACGAACGGGGAGCAACTTCAGCAGCCGCGAAGAGGAACATTTGAAGGGGAATGGGGGGTCGCGCGTTGCCTCCTCCGAGCTCTCCTCATCACGATGGAAGCTCCCCTGACGGCGGACAGAGGAAGACAGCAGGCGGATGGCGGATGCACGGGAAGGGGGCCGCCGGCGCTGCTCTGCAGCGGACGAGGGAGACCAACGCCGGCTGCTCTGCTGCGGCTGGTCGCGAAGCGAAGGAGAAGGGGGTGCTTCGCGAGTGGGAGAGTTCGGAAGCGCGGCGCGAGCAGCAGAGATACCTCCTGCCGAGCTCCCCTTCTTGCGACGAGGAACGATGCTCGGCGACCAGCAGACAGCGGACGGCGACTCTCGCGGGAAGGACGATGGACGGCGACTCTCGCGGCGAGGAAGATGCAGGGGAAGAACGGGGGTCGCGCGGCTGCAAGGGACCTCCGCCGAGCTCCCCTCATCGTGGCGAAAACGGGCAGCGGCGAGGAGGCTGCGGACGGCGGACGCGAAGGCGAGCGACCGGCCGTCGGTGGGCGCGAAGGACGGGCGACGGTCGGCTACAACTGATGCGAAGAGGAGATGGCAGCAGGTGGAAACAGGGGAAGAGGAGGCGCGCGGCTGCAGACCTCTGTCGCGCTCTCCTCGTTGCAGCGAGGAACTCCGGAGGGCGAGCGGCGGTGGCGAACGTTCGACGGCGAGCTCGTGGGAAGTATGGCGCTCCGGTGACCTAGGCGTGGGACGGCGAACGCAGTCGGTGATGGAGTCGAGCGCCGCAGAAATGCTCTCGCCAAGCTCCTCCCTTTCGCGATGGGAAGGAGGCACGACGGACGGCGGTCGATGGGCGGCGGTGGGCAGCCACCGGCGGCGAGCAGCGACCGGCGGCAGAAGGGTTGGCGTCGCCGCTGCTGCTGCCGAAGAGGGAGGCGAGGAAGAAGACGACGCGAGTGGGAAGAATCGCGCCTCTTCTCGCTCGCGTTGTTTTTATCTCGAACCGGTTCAGCTGGACCGGCCGGCTGGCCGGTTCAGTTGAACCGGACTGATTTTTTTTTCTAAAAATCTAATTTATTAAGGTGGGGGTTTACACCATCGGTGCCAAGTCCATGGTAGGGTTCATCCTAGCTAACCATCTCAGGACTATCACGAGGCCGCCTACAACGACACTCGTGCGGGTGAATATTTCGGGTAAGGACTTGCTCCATATTTCCAGTCTAACCCGACCATGGAGTTTGTACAGTCTCTTACCCTACCAGCTCCCAGTATATAAGCTATGCATAACGTCGGGAGTGATGCTCCCAGTGCTCCGCTATGCATCAACCTCGGGAGTGGCGCCTAACGAGACGTCACCGTTTGACCACCGTCGGAACGCGGCGGTCAACCGGGGCATATGAAAAAGGCCCCTTTTTCTGCCTAAGTGGCGGTGACATCGCCAAAGGTTCTAACATGTCGTTATTTACTATCTATGTCTGCATGGTAGGTATGCTAGCATAGCATAGAAACACAATAAAATAATATTTAACATGCTCGACATGATACTACGACATATTAGAAACTTAATAAGGAAATCATGGTATATCATGCATGTTAAGTAAAGTAAATTAACTAACATGCAAACCATAGTATATCCTACATGTTAGACAAATATAAACTAAACTAACATGCAGGCAAATCAAATCTTATCAAGCATTATGTTTTATCATATTTAAGACATCCAAGAATTGTTCCTAAGAAAACCCCAGCGGGAATTCCCTAGCGTGAATAAATTCTACCAACGGAGAACCAACGCACCTGACTTGGCGGTTTACTCCTCGGAACCAACTTAAGGTCTGCCTCGATCCACGTGCCGTCATTTACGCATTTTTATATTTTCCTGTCAATTATTCAACGAATTTTAATTCTCAATCTAGAAATAATTTCTTAAATCTCTTTTCACCACTACTCTTAGAATGATCTCTAGAATCACCCCAATTTTTTTCCCAAGTTCGTCGGAAAATTTCTTCGGCGGTCGCCGGAAAGTTCACCGGAAAGTTCGCCGGAACCCTCGCCGGCGAAGTTCTTCGATCAGCACCAATATTGGTACCAATCGAAAGCTCTCTTCATGAGGATTCCAAAAATCATATTTGCCCCAATTTTTATAGCTCATATGCGATCAATTTCACCGATTAAAATTTTGGGCGAAATCCTAAAGTTAGAGTTTTTAGCTCGCCGGCGGCCAACCGGCTGCCAATAGCCCTCAACTCCGGTACCAATGGATAGCTCTCGTCCAGAAGAATCCATAGGTACCAAGTTTGTAAGGTTTCACGGCCGGAATGGCCGGTAATCGTCGGAGCAAGCTCCGGCGACGAAACCCTTGCCGCCGACGCCTCTCACGCGATTTCTCCCTCATCTCTACACCAAATTTAGGCATCTTGGTATCAAAATGAAGAGGAGGTCGAGATCTACCTGTGGCTAAAATTTGGGAGCCTAATTCGATGTGGTTTCGTCGGAGCATCGATGGAAAAAATGATCGCCTTTACCGTCGCCGCTGCGGAGGAGGAGAGAGAAGGAGAGAGAGGAAGAGGGAGGAACTCGCGCGCGCTCGGTGGGAAAAATTGAGATTTTTTTTAATTAGTTAATTTAAATCTTAAATCTTAATTGTACAATTGACCAATCAAACGACGTCCAAATTACGATTCGTCTGCGCCGTTGGATTTCTTATCAAAAATACTACATGATGGTATAATTTTCACATCAAAATCTCATACTTTAAAAATTCATATGATTTTACAATTAAGTCCTTTAAAAAATTTCTTTTACGATTTAACCCTCCAAATACTAAGATTACTCTATTACCCTTATTTAAAAATCACGGGTCTCACAACCTACCCCCTTACAAAAATTTTGTCCTCAAAATTTTCGATCGATTCTATGATGGAGAGATTACTCTCCCCCTTAAAAATTTGTAGTCCTCCACAAATAATTTCTTCATATATCAAAGTACGATTGCATTATAGCAAGTTCCAAGATTAGAATAAAATGAGATACTCAAGATATGCATCTATATGATGGGTCATCAATTGCCAAGTCCAAGTCAACAAAAATTATCTTGGCATCATCAATAACCATGATCGATGATAAATAAGTAGATCATTTATATTTCCTTTAAAGTAATAACCCCTTTCCAAGGTGATACCACTTTTGTTATCATATACTTATTGGTACTAAGATATAAGATCTGCAATTTATGATAGCTCGACTAAATGACCCACGTGACAACATAGTATATATCATGATATA
This sequence comes from Thalia dealbata, assembly GCA_030544415.1. Taxonomy (NCBI): domain Eukaryota; kingdom Viridiplantae; phylum Streptophyta; class Magnoliopsida; order Zingiberales; family Marantaceae; genus Thalia; species Thalia dealbata. Next base: position 29,006,698 of record CM060454.1, on the reverse strand, counting down.
GGGATCCACTTTAGTTGTCACTATACTATGGATCATTGTAGTCATATTTGGATCCTCATGAGCATCCATCTTATTTAACACAAAGAGGTACGTCTAGGTACGCAGTGATCTCCTCTATGAGTGTCGACCTAATTAAGAGCAAGCCTCCCAGTTCGTGGCAGGAAATGTAGGCCGAACTTAACCAATACTCGAGTTCATAAGAGTCCTAATAGGATCTAAAACTGAGTTTGATACGGAATTTATAGATCATACTTATATAATGATATAAAATTTGATATGAAATATGCTATATCCTATGTAAAAGGATATAATAATAATAATAATAACAAATTAGACTCTTGATGTATAAGGACTTCATCCAAGTCTATAGATGCATAAATATTATAGTTATTACTAAGCTGCTATGCGCACAGGATAGGAGCTGCAGCAGTAGTGACTGGAGTAAGAGAGGTCAATAGTACATGCAGCTACTAAGGATATCATCATGTGCATCAACATGTGTTGGAGAAATCAATATGCAGAAGTATCAACATGCACATCAACACATGCTAGAGGTTCAAGAAATTTACAGTATCCAAAAATTAGAGAAGATATGAAAAAGAGTAAGAAAGTAAAGATACTACAAAATCTGCAGACAGTTGAAATTTGAGCTGCAAATATAGAAATACTGCCAACTGCATTGACTGAATAAGACTGCAGAGAAAGTTCGAATCTATATAACAATAATGATGAAAATATAGGAATCTGAGCTGCAAAAATACTAAGTGAAGAACTGAGCTAAGCTGAGGGAGCTCTAGAAATAAAAAGGAGTAAAGAAATCTACCAACGATAGATAGAAATTGGACTAAGGACATTTGACCAAGGAAGTAGCTTCGCAAAAAGGGAACTGCAAACTGCAGAAAAGGAATAAGGAAATAACTGCAAAGAAAATTGTAGAAATATTTGATAGAATTTGGATTCAAAAAGGCCACTAAGTAGAATTAAAAGAAGCAGATAAAAGAAATCTGCTTGGCTAATAAGTTGGCCCTATATAGAATATATGAATTAAGCGAAAGCTACTCAAGCTCCAAAAAGAAATTGATAGATAGAAGAAAATTGCAGGAAACAGCTGCATTGAATGCATAGAAGGCTAGTGGTATGCTGATGACAGCTATACTGACTATATTGACGCATCAAAATATGAAATGAAGGGAGGAACAATAAAGAATTTACATTTAGGAAGCCAATCCACATGACCGCAGATAAATCTGAAATGAATATGAAATATCGGAAGTTGAGAAATGTAAGATGAAGCAAGCGGTAAAGCTGAGCGGCAAAAATGAAGCTACAGAATTATAACAAGTGAGCGTCGAAGCTGCAAAAACTAAGAAAATGTAGAAAGTTGTAGCATGCACAACTAGAAATGTCATACAATATACGCCAGCTGAATTTATGAAATGGAGTTGCAGATAGGGTGTAGAGCTGCAAAGAGAGTATATGTAGAAAGCTACAAATACTATACGTAGAGCTGCAAGTGTTGGGAGTTGACACTAATATGATAATTGATGGCGGTCAACTTCTAATTGCAACTTAATAATCATGATGACGATCCAAGATGATCAACATATACACATAAGATTCACATGTATATAAATAATTAACTCAAATGAGAGTAAGGTCATATATGACAAATTTCAAATCATTTCATACTGATCCATCTATAATCAAATTTATGAATCGGGAATAAAGTCCATTGAAGAGATCCGAGTAAGAGTCAGATTTAAACAAAATTAACTCATACGTAAGCCAGCTTAAAATATCGGTAGATCCTTCTTTAAGTTCAGTGGTCTTACGTAGATAAATCTGATATAGATTCTATAATCCAGATCTTAAATGGACGTTCAATATCAGTTATTTCCAAAATCTAGGAAATGACTAAGGCAACGATTTGTATGGAAAGTTCTCATGATCGACATCAAGATGTAAAAGGGTGTATAAGTGGAGATAATCTACCAGGATTTCTATATCTCTAAACTGATCATAGATTTAACCTAAGATTCAAAATTTCAACTTTCTAGAAATCATTTATACCCGATAGTCAATATGATCATAACATCAGATTTCACAATCTGATAAGATAATTATAACCCGTGATATAAGCAAAAGTTAAACGATATCACACGTGCTCAAATATCGTATAATAACACACGTGCTAACTTTGATAGGAAGGTCCACAGAATGATATGAAAATGCACTTATTGTTTAACTAGATTGTAACATATGAACTGATGGTAAGATCTATAAATAATCCACAATTTAATGATCCTGATAGACTACCTGATACATCAGCTATCTAACATGAGAGTACAGGTGTGGGAGTGCATCTGGTGCTTCTATGTCACGAGTCCAACTCAGAAGCACGTGCTCGAATCAGAGCGGATAAAATCAATATTGATAGATTCATTCAAACTCAGTATCCCAACTCGGTCATGGGATACAAATAGTATGATAAAGATATCGTATAGGATATTTTTGATATCAATACTCTTAAGATCAAAGTAATGATAGCTACCTATGTTGGTATAAAAGGTGATTATAATGCACCCAATAAGGTAACCTAGAGTACGATCATGGATAAATTTACTTGATCCTTTAGAAATGAAACTTGATCGTGGATCTGAGCCTATTGATCTAAGTTTCTATCTCTTCTCCAATGTAGTAGAGATCGTAGCCATATATATTGTCCGGAGATTAATAAATTTATAATCTCGTATATTAAGGAAATTAGCGGTCTAGGAAAAATTTGTCATAACGGAAATTACTACCGCCGGAGTAAAAACTCCTTACCAAGAAAATATACTACTATATTTCCGACTCGCACTTTATCCTATATTATATCGGGACTGTTATCTAAATCCTTAAAACCTCAAACTTAACTTAATCTCCTAGGTTCTCCAAACCTAGGTTCTCATATTACTTTAATGATCAGGTCTTTAAAACCTAAGCTCTGATACCACTTAAGTTGTCACGCTCCGACCTAACTGTCGGCCACGTGGCAACCACCGTATGAACCCGACAGACCCATACAAGGCATCAAGTGATACATACCATTCATATACATCATTTATGCAGCAGAATTTACAATTTAATTTTCTAACTCAATATTTCTAACACAGTCCCGATAAACCTACTAGAATTCTAAAATAAAAGACATCGAGAATTTAAAATAAACTCGTCGACGGACTCATCTTCATCAAATCTCTCGGACAATCATCTAATACACATGCACACACGAGGAAAAGTGGTGTGCTCAGCCTTGCGGCCTAGTGCGAAATTACGGCTCTACCGAATAAAGAAATCAAAGGCTAGGAGGAGTATTCTAGGATGCCCTTGGTGATTAATAATCATCTTTCATGTCATATAATTTAAACAATTCATATAGAGCGATAAGACAACATAAATAAATAATAAATGTGTACATGCTACTAGATGTCACCTAAGTTAAGTCTAGTGTCAACATCAACAGTCTGTCCCCATTTGATTTGTGTAAATCAATTTATGGGGAGTAGCAAACATCATAAATACTATACCGATGTATAATTCACTAGATGTCACCTACATTATATCTAGTGTTCACGTCAACAGTCTGTCACTTACATCGTGATGAGACTTTAAGGTTTTATAAAGTCGGGCTGCCAGCCTACGCTTAGTGACTACCCGGGCCGAGGGTATCAATAATCCCATCAGTGCCTTTCTGTCTCAGTCACTACCTATGCCCGCCGCACTGATGTTGGCAGAGAGGACGGATGACCTAGAGTCACTCTCTAGTTGTTTCACTAGTCGCCAACCATGCCTCCCCTAGCGAAACCGTCGTGCCCTTACATCCTCCCCGGATTCCGTAGGGGTCACGACACCCATATAGTACTACACGCTGTCCGTAGACAAGGTCACATCTCTTAAATCTCATCGGCCACGGCTAGCCGGAATAACCACCCTAGGATCCGGACTACTCATCCGATCGTCTGCAGACGTCAAGGGTGATAGCCGTGCGGTCTACGGATCCACTGTCCAAGGCGTCGCATGTGGAATCACCTTCCCAGTCCAATAGCCGTCGACGTCTGTCAAGATTTGGCGCACATCCGCACGATGGGCTGTGGCTCTCGACTCCATCGGTGCCAAGTCCATGGTAGGGTTCATCCTAGCTAACCATCTCAGGACTATCACGAGACCGCCTACAACGACACTCGTGCGGGTGAAGATTTCGGGTAAGGACTTGCTCCATATTTCCAGTCTAACCCGACCATGGAGTTTGTACAGTCTCTTACCCTACCAGCTCCCAGTATATAAGCTATGCATAACGTCGGGAGTGATGCTCCCAGTGCTCCGCTATGCATCAACCTCGGGAGTGGCGCCTAACGAGACGTCACCGTTTGACCACCGTCGGAACGCGGCAGTCAACCGGGACATATGGAAAAGGCCCCTTTTTCTGCCTAAGTGGCGGTGACATCGCCAAAGGTTCTAACATGTCGTTATTTACTATCTATGTCTGCATGGTAGGTATGCTAGCATAGCATAGAAACACAATAAAATAATATTTAACATGCTCGACATGATACTACGACATATTAGAAACTTAATAAGGAAATCATGGTATATCATGCATGTTAAGTAAAGTAAATTAACTAACATGCAAACCATAGTATATCCTACATGTTAGACAGATATAAACTAAACTAACATGCAGGCAAATCAAATCTTATCAAGCATTATGTTTTATCATATTTAAGACATCCAAGAATTGTTCCTAAGAAAACCCCAGCGGAAATTTCCTAGCGTGAATAAATCCTACCAACGGAGAACCAACGCACCTGACTTGGCGGTTTACTCCTCGGAACCAACTTAAGGTCTGCCTCGATCCACGTGCCGTCATTTACGCATTTTTATATTTTCCTGTCAATTATTCAAAGAATTTTAATTCTCAATCTAGAAATAATTTCTCAAATCTCTCTTCACCACTACTCTTAGAATGATCTCTAGAATCACCCCAATTTTTTTCCCAAGTTCGCCGGAAAATTTCTCCGGCGGTCGCTGGAAAGTTCACCGGAAAGTTCGTCGGAACCCTCGCCGGCGAAGTTCTTCGATCAGCACCAATATTGGTACCAATCGAAAGCTCTCTTCATGAGGATTCCAAAAATCATATTTGCCCCAATTTTATAGCTCATATGCGATCAATTTCACCGATTAAAATTTTGGGCGAAATCCTAAAGTTAGGGTTTTTAGCTCGCCGGCGGCCAACCGGCGGCCAATAGCCCTCAACTCTGGTACCAATGGATAGCTCTCGTCCAGGAGAATCCATAGGTACCAAGTTTGTAAGGTTTCACGGCCGGAATGGCCGGTAATCGCCGGAGCAAGCTCCGGCAATGAAACCCTCGCCGCCGACGCCTCACGCGATTTCTCCCTCATCTCTACACCAAATTTAGGCATCTTGGTATCAAAATGAAGAGGAGGTCGAGATCTACGTGTGGCTGAAATTTGGGAGCCTAATTCGATGTGGTTTCGTCGGAGCATCGATGGGAAAAATGATCGTCTTTACCGTCGTCGGAAGAGGAGAGAGAAGGAGAGAGAGGAAGAGGGAGGAACTCGCGCGCGCTCGGTGGGAAAAATTGAGATTTTTTATTTTTTTTAATTAGTTAATTAAAATCTTAAATCTTAATTAAATCTTAATTGTACAATTCGCTCGGTGGGAAAAATTGAGATTTTTTATTTTTTTTAATTAGTTAATTAAAATCTTAAATCTTAATTAAATCTTAATTGTACAATTGATCAATCAAACGACGTTCAAATTACGATTCGTCTGCGCCGTTGGATTTCTTATCAAAAATACTACATGATGGTATAATTTTCACATCAAAATCTCATACTTCAAAAATTCATATGATTTTACAATTAAGTCCTTTAAAAAATTTCTTTTACGATTTAACCCTCCAAATACTAAAATTACTCTATTACCCTTATTTAAAAATCACGGGTCTCAGATATTGTATCGTTTCAGATTGGTGAAATGAATGCAATGTTATCTTTTTTTTAAAAAAAAAAAGACTTTCATCACTTATAAGCTGTGTCCGTGCAAGGAAAAATGTAACTACCAAAAAGGAAAAAAAATCATAGGCTGGTACAATCCAACCTTTGTAGCAATCAGTAATGTCGAGGCAACAACTAGTGATGCCACTACACTTAGCACATATATCATTAAATTGAATTGAAGGAGCAAGTCCAAATCCTTGATAGAATTATCTCAAAGCTGCACTTGCCGATTCAACTGTACTTGTGATCATATTATTGAGTTGAAAAGAGAAGTTCTGAAACCTTGTAAAATTATAAGTAGCTGAATTATATAAAACAACAAATGTTAAAAAAGAATCTCGATGGTATTCCTCTTTACATTTTTTTAAAAAAAAATCTGGATAGAATATTGTTAGATAACATCTTCAGATTATAATTATGAATGATAAAAGATCCCATTAAAGCTCTGGTTACACAATACAAAACAACCAAAGTTATATATTTACCCATACCATTTGTAGAAGTGTTAGACTTAGAAGAGAGCTTGACTCCTTAAAAAAAATAAATTAAAGCAGTAAATCTTACACCAGTATTAGTTAGAAGTATGTTATGAGCAATAATACTCCTCGTAAAACCTTAACATATTTCTGAACAATAAAACCAATGGAATGACTTCAGTAGTATTCTTCTTCCTTGTAATATCAAAGCCGGTTTGTGATCTAAACCGGGCCTCAATGGGCCGGGTCGTTCCGATTCAACACCTTGCCCAAACTCAATTTTTTTTCCCGCCTAAAAATGCGCCGCGCGTGCGAAAGTAAAGCCCTCCCTCTTTTAAGTAACGACGACAAGTCGCGGCGCGAACGACGGAGTTGGAAATGGAACTCGAGAGAGCGCGGCTTCTGAGCTTAGCGTCGGAGTTCGGGTTCAGCGAAGATGCCGCCAACCGCTGCCTCGATCGTCTCCTCGATCTCTACGGTGAGGCATTCCGTGAAGCCCTAGACTTCAGTCCTCCCCTTTTTTTTGGCCTGTGTTTTTCATCATCCCGATTTGATCTCTTCGCAGCCTAGGTTGAATTGCTCAATCGATATCTATATATATTATTTTTCTTATGTTATTTTGGCCCTTTTGATCATGTGGGGAATTGAGGCATCTAGGAATTCTTGGTGATCGAGGGGAATTTTTGGAGATCGAAAAATTTTGGGCTATATTTTGTGTCTTTGGATTGGCACCTTATACTGCGTGTTTTGGTTTTTGGATAGACCCAAAACCGGTCTATTGTTCTTGCTCCATGAGGGGATTGGTGATGCTTAAGTAGAGTTCAATAATGCGATATTCTCTTTTTCTGTGGGACCTCGGTGCCATTTCTTTGTACCTGTATCTGATGCTTTGACTATAGACGCTTCTAACTTTTCCACATATTTTGTATACTTACTGTGAGCCTGCTCATTAATATTGACATATACTTTATTAGGTAAATAACACAAAAGTTCAGAAATAACAAAGGCGCACCGGATGCAATCCTTAAGTGGCACTCCCTTTTGCACTAGTCAATTAAAAAAAACAGATTAGTAGCTGGCGAGATGCAAACCTGTGATACCTATCATGTGAGCAGCATTTGGTGAAGATAAAGATGCTTCCAACACTTTAGAGCAGTAAAAACAAATGATAAAATAAAAAAAAAATATCTACACAAAGAGTGCAAGAAAGTTGAGTAATTTTTTGGTGGAATTTTTTTTATTATATGTATATTCTTTAGAGTTTATTCAATTTCCAATGTGAAAAATAATTGATCAAAAGGGCCTGCACTGCACATTAAAACTCCAGGATTAACGTGATCTTGAGCACTGCACATTCAAGTGGACCTTGTTTTCCTCTCTGAAAAAAGTGGATGTTGTTTCAGGGAACAAGTGAGAAGTCACTATGATGATTGATGATTTTTCACTAGTAAATTAATCCACCAATTCTCTCTGATCCCAGCTAAACTCTGTTCTATAGCTTCACTGCTAATTTATCCTGTGTGGCCATGATAATATGACCTATTCATAGAGTATTCATTTTTGGATGGAACCAACTGTACAATCATCTAATGGAATCCCATGTTCTTCCTAGATTATGAAAGTTGAGGAAATTGCAGTGCTAGTCTTCTCTTTCTTATTTTATTAGACACCTAAAATTATCTAAGAGTTTGAGCTGATAGATTGACTGAACTGGTAAAATTTAATATGGTAGAGCGAAAGATTCTTAGTAAGTCTTTGTTCTTATATATACCCACTAAATCCAAGGTTCTGCACATGATGAGTCTGTTAGAGTGTGAAATACCATCTTTCAACTTTCAATCTGGAAATGACCTTCAATATGATGTAGTAGAAGTTATATAACCGAAACCCTTTACATCTTACCTTATTGAAGGTTGTTTGTTTATTATTTATTTTGAACTTTTGTTGTTAGTGAGCCTTTTTCTTAGTAGGAAACTGAGGCTGTCATTTAAAATGTTGCAGAGAGGATTTGAATATAAATATTCAGATACTCAGATGGTAGTTGTAATTATTGCAACCAACAAAAACTAACATTTTGTAGTAGTTGCATATTTGAGATGCAAAAAAGAGGAAAAAAATCAACAAATTAATTTCAGTGTAAAATGAGGTTTTCACAACCAAGACATTATTTGGTCGCATTCTTCCTGAAAGTTTGATTTTAGTGCTTGATATTCTTCCCATTTGATTTCCTAATTGTTTTCATCGGGTCCTGGTTTGGTTCTGGAAATATTATAGGGAGGGCATATCAGTCTTGGTAAAACTAAGTTAACCGTCTTCTGTCCTTGTTGTAGGTGAGGATGGTAGAGATTTTGTCACAGTGGAGCACTGTGGTGATGACTTCCTTGCTGCATTGGCTGATTCCAATGAAGACAAGGAGGATTGGGATGATCTGCAAGCTATTGAGTATGAAGCTTGTGGAGCTCTAAACGATATTTTCTTAGATACAATTCCAGATGATCAAGGACAGAACAGCATTGTATCAGGAATATATGATTTTCAAAATAGAAGCTCACCCCAAAACCCATGCCAGAAAAATTCAGAGACATCTTGCTCACCGAGAAGCAATGGTATCAATCTGGAAGGCATCAGTCCGAGTGATGTCAATAACCATCAGTCTTATGGATCCCAAAGGAATGAAGTTTATGGAATGGAACGATCCTCAATATCAATGGTAAGGTATGCTTGTTTATCAGAGTTTTTTAGAGAAAACTTGTTTTTCAGAGTTTATCCAATAATTGCTTTTTTTTGTTGTGCACTTGGGCTATTCATATACCTTCTTGTTCTCTTTGTTAGAATACACAAGTTCGAAAAGAGGTCAATGTTAAATAGATCAACAGGTTTGTGCCAATTAATATACAAGTTAGCACCACCAATACTGGCAGTAAATATCCACTTTGATATTTTATTGCCGTCAGTGTTATTTTTTGGCTCACAACATATTAATTAACTATCCCTGAAATGCTTTATCTATTTGATGTGAGATGCCAATGGATGCCTTTTTGGCTGGTATCTTCTTTTGCAATCATTTATCTGAATATTTTGGATATACTGCTTTCTCCAATTTTGAGCATGTCAGTTGTATTTAACTTCCACATTTTCACTGCCACCACTATTTTTTCTCAAGATATCTTTGGACAAGAACTGCTTCAGTTTGTGGTCTGTTTCCAAGCATGTTATTCAAGAATCTACCTGTCATTTTTTCAAGGTTTCTAAAAGCATAAATAAGCTTGGAGAGAGATCAAATAGAGGGGTCAACTCACCTGCAATACAAAATTGTCATGAAACTTTAAGTTATGAAGAACTGCAGGCTTTGGACGATATATCATTGGCAAATGCTGTGATTTTTGGTAATAAATCATTTCGACCTCTGCAATATCAAGCCTGTGAAGCAGCAATGGAAGAAAAAGATTGCTTTATCCTTATGCCTACTGGTGGTGGTAAAAGTTTATGCTACCAGGTATCATGTCCCCAATTTTCTAAAGATTAGTGAGTTTGGTAAATAATAGATAATAATAGATGTAGAGTGTTGTTTTCATTTGAAGGCCTTTTGTGGACATCGAATTTTTCTTTTTGATTTTTTTTTGGAACATCAAATTTTTGTGTTAAACTACAATTCACAGCATAAATATCATTTCATATGTTGGTTATCCATATTTTGGGATGATCAAATGCATCCATTTCACCAATTTGAAATGATACCATCAATATACATTCCAAAGGAAAAAAAGACAACAAAAGAAGAAAACTTCTTCTTTGGTTGTACTTTATTCCAACATTTTATAGGCATTATGTAAGTACAGATCCTTGTTTCTTATGTTCGATTTTAAGGTCACAATTAAAATTAGAAGTTTGGTTTAGTGACTGTCATCAGCAGTTTAGGAGGTTTTTTGTTGCATTCGACAAAAAACTCTAATTATCTGGTCAAATAATGTGTAATTAAAACCATATGAAAACCACCTCTTTACCCAAGTTTTTACTGGGTGTTCATACTCTTATCTAACATATTGGTTTTTCTAGCACTTGGTAGTTGAGATAACTGAATGGTGCTTATATCCTGTTCAGCTCACAATGAAAGAAGACGAGTTAAAGTCAACAGTTCTTTGTTTGATGAATATTCACAATATTATAAAAACCTTAAATATGATGGATGCTTGGTTTGATTGGATAACCACTTATCCAATAATTTAAGCTGCAACGAAAGGATTCAATTTTTATATTTTTGTATTCCTAGCAATCCCTCTCATATGTGTGGGGGTGTAAAAGATTTAGATCCTTATCAAAACTAGATAAGCTCTTTTTTTCCAACCAACCTCCAAGTTATTGGTTTACTGAAATAAAATAGATTTACAAATAAAAGTAGTATAGTACACATTAATTATATATTTGAGGGTATTCTACAAATAAATTATGATGTTTAAAAATAATATATATACTTCGCTTTTTTTTGCCAATTTTGTAGCCTGTAGGGAGAACAAAAAGTTGATTATTTGATCTAATCCTGGGCCCAGTTTCAGAGTTTCCAATTTTACCGGTTGCGTCAGTGTAAAATGACCTAAGCTGAACAAGTGAACTGATTTTACTGAGGCACATCTATTTTAGCACCGGACTCTGGCATTATGAAAACTCAGGATATCTTGCTTCAATACCATATTAAGATGTTGAGCACTTATCCAAAAAGATCTTGTTTGAAAAGGCGCAACCTTCTTTGTTGGCACTTAACGATTTGCAGATTTTCTTGTCTTTGTTGACTTTAGGAAAACCTGTCTACCATAAAATATAATCTGGAGTGTGCGGATGATCTTCATCTCGAGTCTCTCTGATATTGATGGAAATTAGAAGTTTTACTAATTCCCTTATGTATTAACAGCTCCCGGCTATTCTTCATCCAGGAGTCACTGTTGTTGTATGTCCTTTATTGTCATTGATTCAAGATCAAATCACTGCACTGAACATCAGATATGCTATACCTGCAACCTTTCTGAACTCCCAGCAAACTGCTTCACAGGCATCAGCTGTCATCCGAGAACTTAAGTAAAATGTTCTTTTTTAATACTTAGAATTATATTCATCAATCTCCCGCCAGGTTCAAGTTGTCATATTTAGATGTTTGGGTGGTAGTATAACTAAAGGGACAAGCTAATGGGATCGTGGAAAATTTAGAACTTTTCTGATTTTTTTATTGCATCTCTTATTTGCTTTTTTTTGCATCTACAACAATACTTGAATTTTCATTTGACAGCTACTTTTAGACTAATAAACATATAACATGAACTCCTTCAGTGCTATATTGTTGTATTATATAAATTCTTACCTTCAAATTCATCGAATGCCTATAACTTTGTTGGGCCTTGTTTGGTATGAGCTGATGTGGAATGGAATCCTGTTCGATACTATAAAATGCGATTCCATCCCACGTTACCTCTTCCAACAAAGTCTTGAGTTTATCAAACTCAAGGAAGTTGGCTGAAATTTCATTACATTGATTAAAAAAAATGAAAATTCAGATAACTGCGACCAGATAGCAAACAAGGATATGCCAACAACAGGTTAACTTTGAACGTGTATGCTAATTAATTACTAATACCATGAAAAGAATTTAAATGGTTTCAGCCTTACAATCTCATACGATCATGGAATAAGAGAAAACAGTTGACATCACTATTGTGATTTTTGTTAAAGGGAGAATTTATATGGGCAAGGATTAAAATGCAAGTTTCTATTAACTGGTCAATTGCTTATAGCTAGCTTAGTGAGGGAATCTTTACATTGTTGATCTGTTCCGAATGTATTTGAGGATTGTTTGCCCTTATTAAGAGCTAGGAATTTTGTGGTAAGCATTATTTATATTATTACGTCTTCCCTTTGCTAGAAGTGGTACAAGAAGTAGCCAAAAAAATGTACTATTTTGGGGTGGTGTTAACTGATGAGGCTGTAATAGTGTAAAATTAGATGATGACTTACTGATCTTTGCTTGAGATCTCAGTACAAGTTAGGGAGAGATTGTAAAACATCTTTACAAAAATAAACAGAAAAAGAAACTTCAAAAGTGAAAGGTTTTTTGAGTTTTTCAAAGGAAAACATCGAGAAGCGATATGGGTGGATGCCTTTTCTTCATAAATTGGGAATCAATAAAGAACTATTATTTTCCTTGGATTGCTGAAATGAGAAAATAACAGCATGTCAGAGCCTAGAATTTTACTTTTGTCTCATCGAATATTAGTGACATGGCCGCTTAACTTATCTTTATTTAGATTTGTCCAGCTTAATTTTTTTTGTCATTCTCTTGCAGAAGCGGTAAACCTTCATGCAAACTCCTATATGTCACCCCTGAAAGAATTGCTGGAAATCTATCATTTATGGATATCCTTCGATCTTTACATCAAAAGGTAGATATTAGATTGTAGATATTTGGCATGATCCACTGACATTTCATAGTATGAACCTTCCCATTCATTTCGTTGAAGTGACTGCAAAAAGGCATAACAAACACTGTCTGACAGGATCTTCTTGCAAGATTTGTTATAGATGAAGCACATTGTGTAAGGTATAATATCCAAACATTGGATTGTTATGTATGTTTAGAACTTATTTTTTAAAGCCTGGAATTTGTGCGCATAACTTATCTTTCTTTTTCAGCCAATGGGGGCATGATTTTCGACCAGATTATAGAGGATTAGGATGTCTTAAACAAAATTTCCCTAGAGTTCCTATTATGGCGCTAACTGCAACTGCAACACAGTCGGTCCGTCAAGTAAGTATCATTCTTTTTTTCCTTTTTTTTAATGGAAAAATTAAATTAAGCATGATGGCTGAACTTGCAGGATATTTTGTACACCTTGAGAATTCCCGATGCTGTAGTTCTTGAGACAAGCTTTGATAGACCCAATTTGAAGTACGAGGTGATAGTTAAAAGCAAAGATTCGTTAAAGCAGCTTGAGCAACTAGTGAAAGATCGATTCAACAATATGTCTGGAATTGTTTATTGTCTTTCAAAAAGTGAATGTGTTGAAGTCTCCAAATTCTTGAAAAAGTCTAAAATAGCAGCAGTGCACTACCATGCTGGTTTAGCATCTCAACAGAGAATTGCTGCTCAGAGGAAATGGCAGATGGGGGAGGCTAAAGTTGTTTGTGCTACAATAGCGTTTGGTATGGGCATAGACAAGGCAGATGTAGTAAGTCCATTATAAATGCATATAGTTTAAAAACCACATCTTTCTTTAAAGGTGTGAATTTGGTTATTCTAGTTAATAATTTCCCAATATATGAAACTTGTTTGTTTTGGCAGCGTTTTGTGATTCACCATACTATGTCAAAATCAATTGAAAGTTACTATCAGGAATCAGGTAGGGCAGGGAGAGACAATCTTTCAGCAACATGCATTACTCTGTATCAAAAGAAAGATTTCAGTCGAGTTGTGTGCATGTTACGAACTGGCGAAGGTTTTAAAAGTGAAAGGTTTAAGACAGCAATGACTCAAGCAAAGAAAATGCAAGGATACTGCGAACTAAAGGTATTATGGTTCCCCTAACTTCTTTCCTCTTTCAGGAGGTAAACTAAAGTTTCTTAGGAGAATAAAGATTTGTCACTTTGTGCATATCATGCATTTCATTCTTATCACCATTACCATGTTGGAATTTTTGTTTTCCATCGTATTTAACTGACGTTAGTTGGAATGGGCACTCAGAAAAATGAGAGCTAGCTGTAGGCAACCTGTAAGAGGCAAATCTATACCACAGTTCGATTCACATGTGAGCATTGGTTGATTCGTGAATGTCTATAGGTTTGATGGCAAGCTTATCCCATTGCTCAGCATAGTTCTCAATGTTTCTGTTCATGGAGGTTAGGAGACTATACATAGATATTCGGGACAATTTTTTTGGAAACGTCGTCGTAGTTATGATGCATACAACCAGCGGCACCTTTTTTCAGCTAATCTTAAATGCATAAGGAGGTAGGTTTGATCAATTAATTTCAAGTACAAAAATGAATAGCCGGCTCATCAGACTAAATTTTAAATGATTTACTTTTGGAAGTCCTTTGACTTTTGGTCAAGAAGCAGTTCCCAACCATGGAAATATCTTGCACTCCGCATGTGAGGTTAATTTGCTCTTATTCACTATAGCCAAGAAATAATGGAAACTAATAGGGAAGTAAGTGTTATCATACCTTTTATGGAGGAAGTTGGAGAGCAGCAACTCAACAAAGATTCATATTGTCATACTATTGTATCCTATTAGCACAAGGTTATTGCAATATCCAATACTTGGTTGGAATTCTCATAACAAATCTTTGCCTCCTTGATATCATTATGAGCATGCATGATGCCATAAATGCATTTACCAGAACTTTGTACTTTGGAGGATCCTTCTGTGTTCTAGAGTTATGTGCTGTGACTACCTGCAGAAACTCGGACAATTGTTTATGGTATTTTGGTTAGGAATGTACTCTGTTTGGTTTAGGTTTTTTAAGAGAGCCCTTGTTTTCTACGTCTGTGCTGTGGATATGTACCTCCAAAGGTAAGCGCTTTTGCTGTTAATAGATGATTTTGGTGCCTTTTCCTTCCTTCACCACTTATTATTACTTTTTCCTACCATCCCTAAATGCTTCTTCTATATGCTTGTTCACTTCTAGGCTCATACTCTGTTATCAAGCACTAGAATGATTTATCAAGTGCCTTGCAGCAATGAGTTCGTAATTGATCTGCTGATCCATCTTTTGTCGATGTTGCAGAAGGAGTGCAGGAGGCAAACACTTCTGGAGCATTTTGGAGAAGCTTTCAACAGGAATGCCTGCATCACTGGTCCCAGTCCTTGTGATCACTGCCTAAAATTTTCTCAGTAGAGAGAAAGAGAGAGATTGCTCAGCACTGAAAGATGGTACCTTTGGATTGGCCTTAATAGTTACCTTGAACTGAGAGAAAAAGAGGGGGGCTCTGCAAGATTTTCATGTACGGTAGAACGCAGGCTCAAAACTAGTTCGGCTGTCATTTCAATCCAGGTACGCGTCTATCTTCTTAGTCAAGGGATTCTCTCTGTTTGATGATAATATAAAATGTCATCCAGGTAATGCCGTTCAACATGCGGCATTTATAAAGTTCAATCCAACTGGTTCTATCAGTCTTTGACTCTTTTATGATGGTGCTTCCTATAAAAACTGCGATCTCTGGAGGGGACTGTGAGGCTTGAGTTGTGCATGACTTGACATGGGGCTCAGCTCATATTGTAATCGTATTATTAATATTTAGGATAATTGCTTTGATCTCTTCTAGTTTATCTTTAATTATGAATCATCATCTAAATTTTAATATTATAGAAATCTTTAATATCAGATTTTGATATTGAAAAGATCTTTTTTATTTTAATATTAAACTTAAATTTTCTTTTATTCATAATTATCCTTTTAGTACAGTGAAATTAATGAATTAGGTTCTATTTAATGTGTCATCAACTTTCACGACTTCATTTCACTACTTCACTGATTTCGCACCTAAAGTTGTAATGAATACGAAGAGCCGTATTGTCATCAAAGAAAGCTAATGATATAAACTTAAAATACAGAAACAATAATACTAAATAATAGAAAATGAGGAAAATATATAAATCTTTAGTATCGGTCATTTACAATCTTAACGAATGATACTTAATTCTTATTTACAATATATTATATTTTCTCTTAGTTATTTTTGGATTTATTTGAATTGTCAATTCTCTGCTTTTCAGAGGATATGACTTTTCATTTTAGTTATGTCCCTTTGGTTAGATATATTTTTAAGCTAGACTCTTGTTAATTTGTTAATTTTTGTAAGGCTGTCATTTATCCCTTAGGTGGCATCAAATTATACTATATTACTGAAGCTAATTGATTCTAAGTGATATTCAAATCGTCTAATTGATTCTAAGTGATATTCAAATCGTACCATAATGTATCTCATCTTAGGTGAGTGTCTTTATACGATGGGTCTTGTACATGTTGAGCCACTTTAATGGGCGTCACTTTAATGAGCGCTAGTTAAGATGGTTGTTGGTTAATTAAATCATATAAATCTTTTTATAAAAAATCAAATTCTATATTTTTTAAAAAATTTAGATGGAGGTCAGATTAGAACTTTAAACAGATTGGATGGATGAAGTGGTATATAAAATTAGAATCGAATCTATTGCCTGTCCCAACACATGATGGTCTCTTTTGGATTCTTGCTTGATGGGATATCAAAATCATCAGTACTAAAAAGCGAATAAAAAACTTGAAAGCCAATGTGATGTATGATTTTGAGTGATGTTTGAATTGAAGCCGTGGAGCACTCATCACTCTATATGCCCACATGATTATTACGTTGACCTTTTTAACTTAATCCCATGATGGTACACGAATGATCTAATTAGAATAAGTTTAAGACATGATAATTCATATTTCTAGTATTGTGTGAACATTTTTAATTCAAACATAATTAATTATATATTGAATTAAATCTACCATATACAGTGTTTTTTCTGTCTTTTTATAGCATAAAACTTTAATTGGATATTTATTTTCTAAAAAAAAATATATTTCTGAAACTATATATATTATTAAATAGAGTGGAAATAAGTTAAGCACGTGATATATTATTACTTTTTGAGAAATATAGTTATTAATTATGCGGATAAAAACTGGTTTTAAATATATAATAAAATAATTAGGCACCTTTTTATTCAAATCATTTCTTCAGAAATATAATTTTAAAAATAGTTTAACCGCATCAATAAAATTATTTATCCGCACAGTAAAGGTCGTGTCTCATCATATTAAGTCACGAATCGAGTAGCGACTTGAGATCAATGCGCACTTAAAATTTTTGTAATTAATATTTACTACTTGCTTTTACCCTTCAACCGCACAAGTATTATTTTAATTTATTCTGCTCTCTCTCTCTCTCTCTCTCTCTCTCTCTCTCTCTCGCTGTCATTAATGGCGTCCTGCTCTCTTCTTCCCCTCTCGACCCGCGCACCTCCCCTGCCCCTCCCGGAACCCTAACCCTCTCCCTACCTCCGCTCGCCTGGAGTCCGTCTTCCTTGCTCCGCTCGTCTCTCGACGTTCGTGCCCTCTCCCCCCTCACTCCTAGGGTTTTTCAGGTCGGTTTTGTTCCGGTGCTTGCTGATTATGGATTTTTTTTCTTTTTTGGTGGTCTTTGAACGAAATGTAGGTGTTTTTGAGCGACCTTCCTCGTATTTCGGCCTTGTTCCCCGATGCTTGATGTAAAAGTTGATATTTTTACTCTTTTACTGCTGCGCCTTCGTATCGTGTCATGCTTCTCTCTCGCACTGCTGCCTTGTCGGTCGATGCTCGGTGTAGGAGACTCCGATTTCTAGCTTAAAGTTGATTGATTTTTTTAATCTTTTCTTCCTTTTGCGTCTTGATGTGGTTCAGCTGGCTCTGCTGCTTGGGGTCGGGTTGATGATTATCTTTACAATAATTAGTTGATTTTAGGAGTGAGGCAGCACATGAACCATGTTTGGCTGATTGATTTTGTGCATGATTTCCCATATGTGCTAGGAGTTGCAGCTGGTGCGATAATTTTGAAATTTGTTTCCTTCTTCTCATAAATGCAGATGACCATTGCAGGTGGTTCCCTTGGTGTTCTAGCTTTGGGAACATCCTGATCGGAAGGAGTACAAATGGGTTCAGACGGTGGCGGTGGCAGTTTCTTTCATCTTTTTGATTGGAACAAGAAGTCGCGAAAGAAATTGTTCCGTGATGATGTTTGTTCAGGTAAATCTTACTTTTTCTTACCATATTGGTATAAGACATTCAAAAAACTTCCTGTGAATATCTTGTTACGTCTTACACACTGAGCCCTCTTACAGAAAAGACAATCCAGCGGGAGAAGGGTGACGATAATGTGCCAACCACACAGTTCCATCCGGTGCCTTTTAAAGCCTTTCTATCATGTCATTTTTTTTTTCCGTTGTTTCATTATTTTATCCTTATTTGTTTAAATTTTTTGCAGACTGATCATGATCGATTTGAAAAACTAGCAAACAGCAGGGTTAGCAGCCACTATACTGGTGCTCTGGTAAATGATCAAGAAGAAAATGTATTTAAAAACCCTGGGGTTGTAGCCAGGTTGATGGGTTTGGATTATATACCAGCCCCTGAGAATTCTGAGCCAAATACTGCAGCCTTACGCGACTTGCACACTCTTCTGGGTGACTGTAGTAAGAAAAAAGTTGTTGAAAAGGCCAATGATAATTTCTATCATGTGAGTACAAGAAGAAATATTTATTCTGGGAAACCAGAGCCAAAGTTTCATCAGACGCCTAACAGCCCAATTGAGAGATTCCAAGTAGAGGCGTTGCCTCCAAGAGTGAATAAAACTATCTCAATTGTCCACCATAAACTGCTCTCTCCTGTTAAAAATCCTGGTTTCATTTCTCCTAGGAATGCATCATATATAATTGAAGCAGCAGCAAAGATTCTTGAGTCAGAGCTTCATGGTGGTACTGTTGGTAGAGTTCATTCTTTCAAGTCACCTTTGAATTTTTCTAAAGAACATGATCCAAGTGGGATCATAGCAATACCTCGGAAGCTATCAACACTCCTAGAATCTTCTGAGGAGAATACAAAGAAAGGTGATACTTCATCTTTTCGAGCACAAAACTCCAGTGGAAGTTTGAAGGGCATAAGAGATAGCACAGTTAATAGATCCCTCTTGGCTACAAATGGATCCACCCATTCTGGCACTAAAAGTGAGCAACGATCTGTCCCCCCTGGAAATAAAGCAAAGTTGAATACACATAGAAGGGATGGCTTAAATATGAAGATTGCAAGCACAGTAGAGATGAATGATAATGATAGTTGCAGCTTTAACAAACCTGTAAAAATTCTCTCGAATGACCGAAAGAATAATCAACATAACAAGAAAGCTGTGGCCACAAATGGTTCCTGTGTTCTAAAGCAAAAAAATCAGAAACAAAGCAACCTGTCTGATAAAAGCAAATCAACTTTGCAACCATCAGTTTCTGAGCAGAAAGGAATGAAAAGTGTCCATGGAGATGTTTCATCTGATAAGAATAAGACTGTAAAGAAATTAACTGGAAATACTAAAGTGTGCCTCGTGAAGAAAGGTAGAGCAACTGCTGACCTTAACAGAGATGGATTGCCAGATTACAGGAACTTCACACAAAGGAAAGCTTTGGTTGAGCAAAGCTCATTTTCCCCAACAAGTATGTCATCTGATGAGATACCACCAGATAGACTTGGAAAACTAGTTCAGCATAATGTCATGATGAATGAATCTTCAAGATGGTATGGTACTAACACACAAAGGGGCACAGATGTAGTATCGTTTACGTTCACCTCTCCTATAAGAAAACCAGTGGCTGGATCACTGTCTTCTAGCCATGAGGTAGAGAAAGAGGACAAAAATGATAGGTATGCCAGTAATACTTACCGAGTTGTTGCAGATTCTGAGAATGATGTGTGTTCACTTCCCCGGTTCAATGTGACAGAAGATGATTGCTTAGGTGTTATAGTAGAAAGAAAGTTGCATCAACTGTCATCAGGTTCCCGTTCCCCTTATAAATTAAGCAAAGGAGATAGTTTTTCAACAGATACATCTGTTTCAGAAGGTTCCACTTCTTGTCAATCTACTTTTTCAGCTGCTGAGCACCAAACGGAATCCATAGTCAGGTCCTATGATTCTCTCGCTAGTGAACAGTCAGAGAGCATGAGCTACATGCCCCAGGTAATTTGTTCTTATTCATGCCTTCGTTGGTCCTCCAGTTTCATGCCTTCACCAAGTTCAGTTTTACTAGTGTGGATACCTCATGGTTCGAAGGATACTCTTCTTGTTCATATAATGGAAGCTGTTTTAGTCAAAATGTCATGATGGTTCATTATTTTATCCCAGTATGAAGAGTTGCCACTTAAAAGTTTTACATGTTGTTGTTTCATGCAAGAGACCACAGTCTTCAATAATGCAGGAACTTTTTTGTGCCATTACGTTCACTATTACCTCTGGTTAGAGCAATTGAGTTCTATACGGAAGGTTGTGGGTTCAATACTCACCTGCAAAAAAAAGTACAAATTTTCTCAAGATCCGTGTAAAATCTCAAAATTGATTTCTGAAGCAAAGAAAATGTAATCAAGTAAAATGCAGCAACAACACTATGGATGCACGTAGAATTGACCAATAACTCAGTCTTATGACAACATACCAGATGGTTACTGAAGCTAGGTTTATGGTTAGCTCTTATTCTAATAAATATGATCTTTTTAAAAAAGTAAAATTTACTTCAAATATATATCATTTGATTATAATTCACAAATGAATTTTTTACGTGTTTTGTTTATGGGTGAGAATTGGCTTTTCTGCTGTAGACTTGATACTTTTTCTCCATACTTGTTTAAGAAATTATTTCAGGTGTATTTCCATTTTTTATAACCGGATTTATGTAATCAATAAAAGGCAGGTCTGATACTTGAAATGTGACAAGGCCTTCTGTTCAAGAGTGGGATTAGAAATCTAGAGATAAACTACTTGGAGTAGAATTTCAAGTCTCGGCATGTTAGATTGTTGAATTATAGTTCTCATGTACTTCGGATAATAAAGTTTATTGCTATTTTTAGAAAATATATAACTTGAAATTTCTAATTCAGTTTTGAACATCATTGCATTAGGAAGTGAACAAGGTAGAATGCGACAGGAGCAATGTAGATGAGGGGAGGGGCCATCAAGATGAGAGCCCTTTTTCTTGTTACTCATCAGTTGAGAGCTGGAAAAATGTCCATGGTACAAGGAAAATAAATAGTTCTTACTTGAGTTTGAACTTCTCATCAGCCATGCAATCTAATGCGTTTCTTTGCAGGAAGCAAGTTGGGTTCCTCTTCATCCTTCATTCAAGCTGTAGAATTGCTGGACTGGAATTGCAGGAGCAACACATTATCAGCCACTCCGGAGATCAGGTTATCTGACACATATTCCCCAATTCTTCGGAATAGAGATGGAGAAATAGCCTCAGAGGTCAGTACAAGTGGCCACACTAAGTCATGCAGCCAGGAACTATCGTATGTGAAAGAAATAATAACCAACACAGGATTTACATTCGAGAATCTGATACCTTGTCCCGTCGACCATTCCTTTGCGATACTCGATCCTGTTCTTTTTGACAAGTTGGAAGAGACTAGAGCCTCCACCTTGTACGACGAAGAGGAGAAGCAGCTCAAGATGATGAGGAAGATGTTATTCGATTCAGTAAACGAATGCTTGGACACAAGGTGCAGTCTTTATTTCCGAGCAGGCTATCGATCATGGGTGAAAGGGGTGACCATTGTTGCGAAGGAGTTGGCAGAGGAACTATACAAGGAGATTTCAGGATGGAGCAGCATTGGAGACTGGCTGGTGGATGAACTTGTGGATGAAGACATGAGCACTCACTTGGGGTCATGGATTCATTATGAGATCGAAGCATTTGAAGCAGGCCTAGAGATTGAAGGAGGGGTTTTTAGTTATCTAGTTGATGAAGCTCTTGCTGAGTACTTGTGAAAGGCTGTTTTGCCTCTTGTTTCCACTTTGATGATGTACATAACCTGCATAGAAATTTTCTTCTCTCAGTGGCATGCTTCCATTACACTCAAGGGAATAAAGTGTGTCATTGTGGCTTGGCAACTGAATTGGCATAATATTTCATTTGTAAAAACAAGATGAGTTCCAGTATTCCCTGCCAATCCTCAGGGAGAAACAAGCTAGGGTAGGCCTGGAAAACAGGCTGCAAGGCCTATAGCTCAAACCCTGCCTCCTCTGCTTGGATTAAATTCTTAGCTTATATAGACAACCTATGAAACCCGTGAGTTTGGCTAGCTATTAATCCCTAATCCATTAACTATTAGGGTATATTTATTTGATAGAAATAATATTGAAAGAAATGATACTTTCCATCTGTAATTGATTATTGATTTTTATAAAAAATATTGGTGCAAATGAAAATTATGTAAAAAATATTCTTAAATTTACATGAGTGAATTTGACATAGGTATTATAGAAGTAAGCAAATTAATCCTCAAACCCTCAAATATACTAGTTAGAATAATTAAATTTTATATAAAAAATCTAGATAGCACCACGTTAGAATAATTAAATTTTATATGAAAAATCTAGATAGCACCACGTTAAAAATTGTATAGATGATATTATAGAAATAAAAATATCTACAAATAAAAATATTTAAAATGAGTAAGGAAATTATATAGTTAAAAATTATATACCAGTATAAATTTAATTAAAGATAATAATATAAATTAATTTTTAATTATTAAAATTTAAATTTGAAAGTATTCAATCTCACATCTTTAGTATTAAATATTAATATTCTAATTAAAAATGATATTTTTAGCTAATATATTCGATTTCTAGCCTGAAGTTATAACCAAATAAATATACAATTAATTACTTATTTTATAAAAATATTATTTTTTAAATATTATTAATCAAAGAAAGAAACACTAAATTAATTTATACCAGAATAAATAAATAAATATTTTGATACTTAAAATTTTAAGGAAATATAAATTATAATAATACTGAATTTTAAATTACAACTCATAAATTAAATATTATAAATAATTTATAAAAATCACATGTTATAAAACAGATAATATTTAAATTTTAACATATATACAGCGCATATTAAAATTAAATAATGATTATGAAAAGTATGTATTTAGAATTATCATAATTTAAAATGTTATTATAATTAATATACAAATACTTTAAATCATTATAAATATATATTATAAATTTACTACATATATATAGCGATGTAAAATTATTCTAGAAGAGATGTTTAATTGTCATCTTCCATTTGGGGGTTTGGTTTCCGCCTTGATGCGCAAGACGGAAGGAGGCTTCCTGAAGCTTCGCGTTGGGGTCGGCGCTGGGTTCAATCCATTCCCTCCGGACCGGTCAGGTTAAAACCCTAAACCCCACTTTCACAAATTTACCCTCGCTTGCTGATGTAAACTACGACAATTTTCTACGATACTCCATCTTTAATCCCTCCAAACCATAAGGGCATAATAGACATATGACATCAAAATATCCTCGCCGCGCGTCTCCCCCGGGTTTTTTTCTACGCCGATCGCGCTAGTTCGCTCGCCATTTCGCCGCACCGCCTCCAAAAGAGCTCCTTGGCTCGGTAGATTGCAGGGCGAACGATGGCTTCCAGGCTTCTCTCTCGGATGGTGAGGGGCGGAGGAGTCGTGCATCGCTTGATCTCAGGTCCCTCCCGGCAGCACCCCGCTGTCAGCCCGAGCTCTTTGATCAAGGTCGCATCTCTTTCGTTTTCTTTTTCTCTTGCCGTTTTGTTGTTCTTGAAAAAACGTGATTGTGAAGTCGAGCGTTTGATTCGTTGCGATCTTTGTCTTCCTCTCTGGTTCCTGGATGGAGATACAAGGTTTTTGGCGCTTATGTTTATTTCCTAATTTTATTTTTTCCCGCATGAACAAATAGAAGATTAATATGCTCAGAGAAGCTGCATGTAGTTACGCTTTTTCCAAGACTATAAGTCAAAATAAAATCCAGTACTGTTGACTACATTATGCCTTCTCTTTGTTTTTTGTACCTAATTGGGTTATTGGTGAATCCTGCAGCTCTATGTTGCTTTTGCTGGAATAAAGGTTTCGGAATAGTGGTGTCTGTCTTGAATGCTTAATGACATCAAAATGTTGCAGTAGTTGAATAAGTTCAAAAATAGTAGTTAAAGCTAAATGACGTTTTCATGCTTTGTTTACCACAGTGTTGGAATTTGCGTAGAATCACTCCTTGAAGGATTTGTTCCATATTGCTAATAGTTAGCAGTGCACTACATCAATGCTATATAACTTTTCTTCCTTTTCTCCCTATCTTCTCGTGATTGTAAAGTGTCAATATTGATCATTCTTTTTTATCTTCAAAAAATGCAAATGACTGGTTGATCGCTAGGTCATTGGCTCGTTGAATTTTACTACAGCAGTCATCGTTTTACCATAATAGTTTAGGAGGTGATGTTTCAAAACATTGCTCTGTTATTGACTCAAATTGCCCTTGTTGTTTAGGTGAGTGGTAGCCAAGGCTAAAGCTCTGGTTTTGAAACCAATACTGGAATCTTGTGGATGGACCCATATGGGTCCGTACTGACGCTTGGTGAAGCAAGCATCTTAAATTGGCTCAGAACTCTTCTATTTTGTCCAATAAACCCTGATTCACTAAAGTACAAATTGAGTTTATACTGATAAAAAGCTACAATTATATAAAATATTAGAGCATATGTAAACCATTATATAAACCATCATTAAAGACTTGCAATCACATCTTTTTTTCCTTGTGGTTTCTAGTCATCTATCAATCAGTTTTACTTGACTTTGGTGTTTATGAACACACTTACTAGTTCATTATCTCATGCTTCAATTCAGTTTAATGCTGATATGAAAATTTACAAATATTTTGATAAATGTAAAATGATGATATTATCAATGTTATAATTTTGATTGATTAGCACATGAGGATACTCATATGCCCTTGGAGGTACTACTACATTCAAATCCTGAATTGTTGTCAGTTCTCCTTGGCATCTAGATGTACTCGTAGTTATTTTGTGTGACTGTTTTCTTGTCTATTGTAATCTACAAATCCACTAACAATATGAACCCATGCATGGTCAAATAAAAATTTAGGGATCTAATCCTCAAAATCTAATGTGCATAAATTCCATCAAATTTTAACATGCACCTAGTAAAGAAGTACCCAAGCTACTTATGTGCAAAGTATAATTGTCTCCAAACTAAAATAAAAGGATATTTTAAAACAAGAAACATGAAAGAGAATTGAGAGTAAAATCTAAGTAAAAGAGGATTAGTGAGATAATGATATAAGTGAAAGAGAGAATGAGTGAGTTTATGTAAGTTATGATGTCATTATAGGCTCTGAACACCATTCAAGGGCATCTTGTATGTTCTTGAATGATATATAGAAGAAATTGGGTGGGTACTAATTGGTATTCTAGCCACTGAGTTTGTACTGACCCGCATCATATGGTACCATTAGAAAGTGTATTATAGATGGAAATAGTCTGTTGGGCTGGTGCCAATAGTCTGTTGGACTGGTAGATCTAATACCATACCAGGAGATGTAGTCCAGACTTGATTCAATGGTCAATTGTGTTAACTGTTGTCTCATTATTATTTTTCTTTATTTCAGTGCTCTTCTTACCAGATGGATCAGTCACTAAGACAGTCAACTTTCTTTGGTGTTATTTCTCAACATATTGGGTTCTCATCTTCTGCTTCGCCTGAGCATCCTGACAAGGAGGCTGGACACCAGGATAATGCTCCAGAAAAGAAAGCTGAGGTTGATACTACTACAGATCAGTCACATGAAGCTGATTTAAGATCAGAGTCCAAGAATTCAAACACTGAGTCTGGCAAAAGGAGGAAGAGTGCACAAAGAACTGGATTTTCTGACTCAGATGCAGAGAGCGACCTATCATTTGATGATCTAGTCAAGCTTGTTGCAGAGAAGGAAGAGCTACTTAAATTGAAACAGAAGGAGCATGAAGAAATGAAAGATAAATTTCTTCGCAGTTATGCTGAAATGGAAAATGTTGTTAGCCGGACAAAGCGTGATGCAGAAAACTCAAAGAAATTTGCCATACAGGTTTGCTCTTTACTCTTTGTTTAGCAGTGGATACTGTTGTTTCTGGTAAACGTGGATATGGTCTGTATATGATACACTTATGTGTAGAATTTTGCCAAGAGTCTACTGGATGTTGCTGACAATCTTGGAAGGGCTTTATCTGTTGGCAAAGATAGCTCAGACAAGATCGATTCATTAAAAAATCTCCTTGGTGGTGTTGAAATGACTGAGAAACAACTAGCAGAGGTAAGTGTCATCACTAATGTCAGTTAACTATAATGTCTCTCGCCTATTGATTTTATCAACTGTTTCTTGAAGTAGATAAGTAGGAAGGCTTAGCAATTATATCAATTTAAATCTGCTGAATTAGAAACTTTATACTAGTGTTCTCTGTGTGATATGAAAATGTAGCCTTTTGTATAAAGTTGATCATTTCCAAATATGGTTCAGTTCTGAATAATTATTTTAAATGCATTTTATGTATTTTTTAATTTTAGGCATTTTATCTGATAACTCAATGTTGAGGTGATGAAACACCTTTTTTGAATTTGGCGCGTGTAGGCTAGGGAGATAGATAGGCACGATGTCTGCACTACCAGGGTGTTTGTGGGTTTTGTCATATTTCTTATAAATGCATTTGAAAGTGCTTATTGTGGTTGTCAAGGGAATGAGAAATAAGACTCTTACCAGCTAAGAAATTCAAGGTATTCTGAGTTAATTAGATAATTTTGTGGTTTACTGTCACGCTTTCCTTCACTTTAAAGAATAAAGTGAAGGAATTAAGCAGAAAATAGGACAATTCAGCATCAGTAGGGTACATGGCAGATGCTCTCAATATGACAATTGTGTCATTAGATCCTATTTATCTTTTTCTTTGATTCTTTTTTATGAGTTATGACCAAAGGCCTTGAATGGGAACCCAGTGAATTCATTGGATGCGAGGGAAGATTGCTCTTGAACTGATTCTGTTATAGTTTTTGAACTCAATGATTGATTCTTTGTTTTATTCTGTAGTGCTGTAATGTTTGCATTTCTTTTCATTGCACGTTGCTATGTTTCTCCGTAATGTAAGTTTGTAGTTACTTTGGTTGAAAAATGAACAATGCACAATGATTTCTTTTCAACTTCTAAATATATTGCAGGAGCAAGTTATTGTCGTCGCATTACAATGTTCATTTTTGTTTATTTGGTTATGAAAGGGCACATTGCGTTGTGTTGAGAAAAAACCTGATGCATACAATTTAACTCTGGATGGAATGGAGCTCTGAAGGAGTAAAACAATGAACCTATCTAACAGTAGCGTCAACAGTTTTGAATGAAATAATTTATGCTGAAAAGCTGTAAAGATATACTGGCAATTGACTTGGCATATAGGAAAGAAAAATTCATATACTTTTAAACTGTATATGTAGGTTTATTTTGGGGGCAATAATAACTTTTCAACATGCAAAACTAATTTTTTCTAGATAGTTGGATTTAGCAGACTTGGGAGTTTAATTTTAATACCCTCTTACAAAACTTTCATTCACTTGTGGTATGATGAGTTTAATGTTAATACTCTCTTAAAAAACTTTCATTCACTTGTGGTATGACAGTGCTTGTTGGTTATGAGGCTTGTGAATTTTCTTGGAAAAACTTTCTTTACAAACTTGAAATTTCTTACACGATTTTTGCCCTATTTTATTTTTTCTTTAAGTCTTATGGAGTTCTTTCAGCACCAGTTCTATCTTCTAGTGGGGTATTGTTTCACTGCTAATGTTTATAGATTAACACAGTGATGCATATTGCCAATGAGAAGTTGTTGCTTGTAGTTTTGATATTAGTTTTGTTTAATCATTCACGATGTAATATTTGTTGGAATGGTTATATTATTGTTTTATTGATAAAAGGGTGATTATCTGGTTTTTAGGTGTTCAAAAAGCATGGACTGGAGAAGTTTGATCCTTTGAATGAGCAGTTCGATCCTAACCGGCATCTTGCAGTTTTCCAAATGCCTGATCCTTCAAAACCACCGGGCACTGTTGCTGCTGTTCTCAAGGTTTGCAACAACATTAACATATCTGTTTTGATATTTTAGATATACTACTAGTCTCGTTTGTAGGGAATGTACCTATTCAGATGCATCATTTTGAATGGTAAAATTGTATTCCTGCACCCTTCTGTTAACCACATTTTTATAAGCTACATATTTTCTTTGGATTTTTTAATTTTTAAATTATATTATTATCATTATTTTAAAACTGCAGTCATTATCATTTTGTCGGAGCAACTATTTGTAGGTAACATGGATAAAGAAAGTTCGTTAATTTGGTCTACAAAAACACCAGGTCTCTTGCTATATACACGTTCTAATCTGGTTCTAGCTGCCTGGGACTTTGGTTTGACTTGTGTACCTTTAGAGTCCCGCTCTTATGACAGCATAATATATTACTGCATCAGGCATCGGCAGGTAATGCAAGATAAAGTAAACCTAATTACTAGAAATTTGCTTGAACATAAAGCATGACAACCTCTTTTGGCAGATGCTCATTTGGACAATTTTGTGATCATATTCATTCCCTTAAAGCATGACAACCTCTTTCACCAGGCAGTAGCTTGCTCATTTAGACAATTTCGCGATCAGATTCATTCCCATAGGAGAGTTTATGTTGGGTTACTGCAGTTGAGTTTATAATCGTTGTGGTTAGGCATTTGTCTGACTGGATGTTTCTCCGAATTCGTGAATACTTTTCTAGCTCTTTTCTTGAGGTAACGCATCTATCCTGGTTGTGGCTGTAGGTGGGCTACATGTTTCATGATCGAGTACTTCGTCCGGCAGAAGTTGGCGTAACTCAAGCTTCGAGTGATGATACAGAGGAAAATTCAAGCCAATGAGTTTAGATTTAAATTTTTTCCGGGGTAAATGTTCCCATAATCTCTACAAACTACACACCAAATGGTATAAAACTGATTCAATACACTTTGGCTGACGTGAAGGTGAGCTTTGCTTAGTTCTTGTTTTATTGGGGGAAGAGTATGTTGAATCCTTGTGGGGATAAAATTTATGCGAGGCTTTTCCAATTATGATTAATTTTGCCCTAATTCCTAAAACACGGGTGCTGAGACTTCCAACTGCATGACAAGTAGGGAATGGTGCTGGATCTCCAGTTGGTTGAGATGTTGCTTTCTGGATTTGAGATGTTTGATCAAATTTATTCTTTTTAAGGAATTGGATGCAAAATTTGGCGCAGGTATAACGGAAGCATGCATATGAGAGATGACTGAGAAATCCATACAATTGTTTAGCAATAGTTTCCTGGAGATTGATATCGGTACATCATATGCCACTTCAGTCTCTAGTGTCGAGGTAGTCTATTACACACTAAGATAGCATCGAGGGAATGCTCGTGTAGGGCGGGTATTGATGTAGTAAACATAGGTTGCATCGGCTCTTGGGCGGAGTGTGCTTTGGGCGTCAAGGCCCTGATCACAATGCACACGGGAATGAGCTTCTTAAATCAGCTTTATCATCTATAGTTTATAATTTGGATATGTTTTCTATTTCCACTACACCAAATAACATGATTAAGCTATTCATTTTCCAAATTCCTTCCTGATTTAACTCATCAACGTTATTAAAATTTTGTTTTACATCCATATTACAAAATGCTGGCCATCTATCAATAGGAACCGCACATATCTCATTGTACATTTGTCATTTTCTATTCTTTCTTGGACTTCTCTTTTAAGTTTTTTTTACAACTTGAATCTAAGACTTCATGATCCTTTCGTATAAAGCCTAATTACTCTAATTAGAGGGTGTACACTTTGTGTACTAAATTTGATGAGATTTGAACCCAAAATCTCACATATCTCTCGTGTAAAGCTTAGTTGTTCTAATCAGAGGATGTATATTTAGCTTAGTTGTTCTAATCAGAGGATGTATATTTTGTGTTATTCAATAGAATCAATTAAATTTCTAAAGCACCATGAAGATCCTACCGAAAGCTTTCATGACCAAGGATGTTTTCACACATGCTTTGCTAATAGAATATTAATCTTCTCTATTCAAGCATGGAATCTTCTCTATTCAAGCATGGAAGGATCTTAGGGCTTGAGACTACCGGCGTTGATGAAAGATCTCCCCTTGCTAAGCGCCCATCCACTTTATCTGAGTAATAGTGTTCTAGTTAACGAGATGAAGACCTTCCATGTTTGTTGACCAAAAATAATCATTCTGAGCTTTTATAAATTTATCCAGAACCCGTTGGCTAGGCATTTAGTTTAGGCAATGCATTATAACTGAGTTCATTAACTTTGCTTTCTGCCTGTGTGTGATAGTATAGATTTATTCTGTGTTCAATTTACTTGCAGTTTTGTCATACCTTCCTGAGTTGAGATTGGTAACCTATTAGGAGGAAGATGAGAAGTTGTTTCCACAGAAAGGCCCCATTTCCCTGGTTAGAGACTCCGGAGATCTTCAACTTCATTTGATCCAGTTTGAACTCATCACCAGCTGTTTGAATCTTCTTACATCGTTTCTCAACCGATGATTGAGCTAGCTCACTTCCACCTGGGGCGAACAACACTGCCCAAGCAGTTGGTTGTCTCTCTATCCGGAGAATTATTTGATTAAAAAAGTAAATTATGAAATAATATAACATCATACAGACTTCATACAATGAATTAAGAAATAGGAACTTAAATCTCACACGACATTCATTATGCACAAATATAGACAATAAGCATGTACAATCAATGTCACGAATGGATTACTTCATTCAGAGGACTCTATGGAGTCCTCCACTGCAGTTCAATTATAATTCTGCCAGCTTTTGAGTCTATGAGATGGTAGGTCTCGTTGGTTCTCTTGTTGTTCACAACATCTTCCAGGCTGATGGTAGTATATCCCAAACTTTCCTGGAGGAAATAAAAAATGGCAGTGATACAAGATAGCTTTCCAGGACTTGGAAAAAGAATTTTAACAAAGGAATTTAAGATCTGAAGTTGCTTGGTTTCAGAATCAAAACAAACCATGAGGCAGAGATAACATCCTCGCCAAAAAAGACATCATAAAAACAGATATGCATTTTGTTAAACTAACAGTGAAGCTTCCTAAATGTCGAGTCAAGAAGGTATACCTACCATGCAGATGTAGAACTAAGCTCAGGATACTCAGGAAGTACACTTTTTTTTTTCAAGTATATACGGGGAATTCTGAAATATCAGGGTAATTTGGACTCTGCAAAAATTGTCGTCTTTCATTAACAAAAGTCCAGAGTTCGCTGAAATCTTAACCAGGAACTCAGGAAATTTATAGTTGAGACTGTATGTTTGAAATTATTTTGGGAAGTTCTTATAACCTTATTCCTAATTATGTCATTCAAACTACCGAATGGCAAGCAATCTTTGGCGTGCCAGAGCAATTGTTGGCTTTTGCATTCCAGTGCCTCAAGAGAAGTATGCATTCAGTAAAGATTACTAGTTCATATTTGAAAAGCTATATGTTGCATTGTCTTCTTCAATTTCTTCTGTTTTGTTATTTCATTCTGTTACGCATGCCATGCTATCAAATGGTAAAATATTATGAGAAATTCTGATGTTTCCAAGGATACAGTTAGCAATCTGAACAAGAAAATAAAGTCAATCACAAGGTCCACTCACACATTTAATGGGATAAAGTCCAAGAGCAGTAGAAAAATACTCCCAAAACAATTCTTTATCTAATTAAGAACTGCAGTTCAATTATCAGATAGTTCCAGGTTGTTTTGGATGCCCACTTGAATCATACAGAATTGATAATTGAGCTTATTTGCATTCAACTTAGACATATCTACCTACCTAATTTGTGCAGAAAAATAATGTCAAAGTACCAAAAGATACCTTAGAATATATACCAACAGTTGGTGGCTTGCTAAATACTTCCACATGCATCTTATCATTAACTGGAGGATCCTCGCACACAAACTGAAACTCCTCTTCCCATCGTGGATCTCTGTTTTTCTTAATGTGCTGGATCATAAATTATAAAACATCTCGTAATTGGATCATAAATTGCAGAATTTTTTACAAAAAAAAATACAAGTAATGGTGTATAAGTTAATAGTATACTTTAGTTTTCTTCTGCTCTCCTCGGAATGTGATCTTCACGTAAGGGTTTGTATGGTGTTTTCCTTCGAGATCTGCAGCTTCATGAACAATGACAAAAAGTAAACCACCACCTGATGGTGTACCATCAGGAGCTTTTTCCACCTCTTCTTTACTCTTTGCTACTTCCTCCTTGAAAGGCTTGTATATTGCTTCGACATCAATCCGTCCAAGCGATGGATGACTCTTAGTTGATCCACTATCAAGATTCTTGAGCAAGTCAAGTGCCAAGGTTTTTTTCTGATCAGGGGTAAGCTCATTTAACCGAACAACATTCGTTCCCACCCTGTCGTGTTTCCCCACCTGACAGACGAATGTACTTAATCATAACAAGCATCTGATGAGGGAAATAGTTAGCACACAGAATGAAGCAGAAGGAAAATGTGGAGAAAATAAATGCATTCAGAAAGAGTGCATGCCTGTTCCCAGTCATAGAGAGTAAGCATAATATATTGATTTTGTGGATCTTTGATAACGAACTTGAATTCCTCATTCCACTCGGGGCTAAGATTGTTACGTTTCACGGAAGTCTTCTTTGATGGAAGCTTACTATCTGAAAGCTGAAGTTTGACGTACGGGTCTATTGTGCCTAAAAAATCTTTCTTTTTTAATTGATAAGCCCTGATAACCTTCACAAAGACAATCCCAACAGGCTTCTCTGAGGCTCTGCAATATCACATATCAACATCAGCTTAGAAAATTGGCACTTCACAATTGTTATTACTGAATCTGAGGAAATTTACTTTGAGGCATCCAAAACCTGCACTTCTAGCCTTTTCGGCCACATGTACATTTTTGCAACTTGATTTTTGATGGTCTCCTGCAGTTGAAGAAGAATTCATCACCTTGAACCATAAAAGTGCAGTTGATGTAAATCACCAGAAACATAGTCTAGTGTGAAACCATGATATATCATAACCACTATTAAAATTGAAACAGATTCCAGACCCAAAAAGACAACCTTAAAGAATTTATAGGTGTTGAGTATAAATTAAATAATTCGAAGAAGTGATCGACCTATTGATCCCTAGAGAGAGAAAATCTTATAGATTCTAATGCATTGTGCTTCATATTAAGATACCATAAGAGGAAAGGTTTCAACTAACACGACTAAGTTCACATTATCTAACAAGAATAAAAATTTCTTGGTAAAACCCTAATCATTCTGGAACCAAGGAAAATGCCAAACCGCAACAAATTTCTTTAAAAGAAATCGAACATAGAAATGGATAATACTGGTGAGTAATTTAAGTTTGAAACTCACTAATTCAATCCACAGTTAATAAGCTCACCACATCTTTACTATATACATATATATATATTTTTATACTTTCTTTTACATCCATTTGGATGATATATTGTATCGTTTATATTGTATCGTTTCAGATTGGTAAAATGAATGCAATGTTATCTTTCAAAAAAATAAGCTCAGCACATCTTAACATTTTAAAATGCCAAAAGTTAGCAAGTAAATGATTGCACAAAGAATTAACTGTAAATACCTGCACGAATCCGCAAAGACCTGGAATTGCCATAACATCAGCTCCCAGTATTTTGAGACCGAAGTCAACATACGGCTGCAAAAGAGAGTATCGCTGAACATTCTGAATAGCTTCACACACTATGGATATCTTAACGATAAAAATAATCATGAAAAGAATAAAGTGGTGTAATCTTCTTTTTTTTCACGTACCTTCGCCATAAGAGACACATATATGTTTGCAAAACAAGGAAAGCTAGAAAGAAGTGGCTTTAAAGTAATACGCGGACTGGCAAAAACATGCAAATCTACCACCTGAAAATCTCAAACTGCCAAAAGGTCAACAAACTAGATAGCTGCAGTTCTGTGACTTCGCATTCACTCTCTATCATGAAAGGTCAAACCACATTAGCATAATGGAACTAATATTTTAGCACACCAACGAAAGGTATATGTCACTGACCTGCAAAGTAAATCTTAATCCATAGGCTTTAACAACAACGATCACATTAGGGTTCCCAGCCCACTTCACTGATGATTCCATAATAACCTCTTTATCTTCTGTAACGTAAACTTTCATTCCTGGAAGAAAATACTTCGATGGGTTTTTGAAGACAAAATATAAAAAGATAACATAAGAGCATTAGTACATGCAAACTAATAATGAAGGACAAAGTATGGATCTTTGGCAGCCTAGATAAACAATCAAAAGTTGTGTTAGTGACGCTCCACAATAGAGGTGAGAGAATGAAGAGAAGTAGCATAAGAGTAGGAGTAGGAGGAGGCCATATAAGGCAAATAAAGCATTCTTGATGTGCATGTGAAGAAATCGACTCCCAAGGCCATATATAAAAGAGCTAAGGTTTTATGTTAAAATAGGAGCAACTTGAATGAAATGACCAAAAAGTATTTGTTATTGGGAAAATCTAATATGATTATTGGGGGGGTGGAAAGTTACGGAATGGGTTAGATTTTCTTTTGATAAAGAGTACACTGCATGTCCTAAAAATGGGTTTAAATAACAATACATATAAATTTAAAAATAAATCAAATGTATAAAAGATAAGTAACTTCAATTATAAAAAGGCAGTGCACCAGATAGAGCTATCTAAGAGTACTCATACCATGAAAAGTAGGTGGTAGGGAGCCAAGAGTGAAAGTTTCAAAATCAACAGAACTGATTTTATACTTTGCCACATTTTCAGCAATTATTGGCCTTGCTAGTTCTTTTGCAGTTCTGCAGATAGCCTTGCATAGAATTTTAGATGGTAAGAAGAAAATCAATCATAAATGCTTGAACTGAATAAAGAATACCTTATTGAGATAAGGCCACATCAAATTAAGGAACTTATTTAGCCAATCAATCTTCAAAAAGAAAAGAAAAGGAATCAACTAAGAGATAGAGTTAATATGTTAATATACAAACAATTCCATCCATAAGTATTGCTGCAAAATAGTCATGGACTTCATGGTAACCGTACCCGCTCATAATCTGGATTCTTCACCCACATGGGAATTTCAGGGAATATGCGGTCCAATGATAAGACATCGTGCTCAATAATTGGATGTATTTTAGGATCCTGGTGAAGTTAAAATTGAAAAAGAGTTAGGTATATGCGATTCTGAATTAAATTCCATACTTGATGTGATATTGACAAAGCAATGCAGATGCTAACAATTGAAGCTGGAAAATTGTATTTGTAAGGCAACAAAATATTCAAAATAAGTTGTTACTCTCACATTTATCCTTAACAGGAATCACATAGAGTTGTGCACAAATGTAAACATTTATATCTCTCCTAATAATCTCACACGTCTGCTTTAACATCCCCATCTAAGCAGCAATTATATAAATGGAAGAAACATATATTGATGCATCTACACAGGCTTTCCTCAGTGTTTATGTCATAGCATCCTTGTTTCGAAACATTATGAAGTATTAAAATTTATGACCCTTTCCATAAAAAAAAATTATGACGCTTCAAAAGAAAGATCTAACTTTTATAGTTTATGCAGGTTACGATCAACACAACACATTTACAGGACTGAGGTAGAATTTCACATCTTTAGTTTAAATTTCTTTCTCGTGTTATTCTTAAAGCATCACTTGTATGAAACTGACAAAGCAATATCGTCTTCAACGTGGGATCAGAACAGCAACGAAATCAGATTTTACCTCTGGAACGAACATTTGATTCAAAATATTACAAAAAGAACCAGATAAGGTAGGTCGAATAAGTCAATAACTGTTCAAATCCCGAAACCGAGTAAGAAAAAAGTCAGCGAGAGTCATGGCAACAATGCACCAAGGGAACGGCAATCACATCTCAGATCAAACAAGCCACCATCCACCCAACACAAGAACATCCAAGCTTAGCGTACCTCGACATGGGAGGGTTGGAAGTAGATGAAGATGAAGTAGCCAAGGACGATCCCTCCACAGAGCCCCACGCTGAACCCAGTCAGGCCCATCACCATGCTCACAAACCCCATCTTCCACCTGCAACAGCAGCATCATTAAGAACGTAAACGAGAAGCAAGGAAGCACCAAACCCCTTATTTTCTTGTGAATTCTGCCTCAGAAAAAGGAGGGAAAAAATAATCTAGACAAAACACCTACTCTTTTCTGAACTCTCTCTCAAGTTCAATTCGCCCGTCACCTCCCCTGAAACTGGAACGATGAAGAACAATTTTTTTAAGGAAAAAAAATCGAATGCCAGGCTCAAAATGCACCTGAAGGCAATCGAAAAAAAGAAGAAGGAAACTTTGTTAGATTGAATACCGAAGACAGTATATTACTTACAGAGGAACGCAGACGAAGGAGTCTCCTCGAGGACTCGAAGAATGAGATTAAAAATGGGGGATTAATATAAAGAAAAAAGAACCAAGAATGACGTGAAAGCTGCGGCTTCCTCTGCGAATCCTCGTGCGTCCTCTTCCTCTTTTCCTACTCATCTGATCATTCTCTGGAAGCTGGGGCTCTCGAGGATGGAATGATGCGACGCCTTCGCTTGGCATCGGAAGATGGAATCGAATGCTCTTCCCGTCCTCCACTGCTGCGCTCATCAGTGCGGTGAAGGCAAGAAAAGGAGCGAAGGTTACACTTCGCTTTTAGCACATTAATAATTCCTTTTTGTTTCTTTATCTTTTCTTAAGCACAAATATTAACACATCCAATATATAATTTTTTTAGGATAATTATATATTCTTTTACTGTCCTCTAATTATATTTATATCCTTTAAATTTCAAAAATTAAAAACTTTTTCTTTAAGCCTACATTCTCTAGATGATTAATTTACTAAGATGATATTAATTTTTAATTTTTTTATTATATTAGTATCATATCAGTAGATGATAATATTTTTAAAACTTATAAAATATATTTTTATTATTCTAAAGGTTTAAAGGGGTCAAAGCGTAATTAATAAACAATAGAAGAATATAAATATAACTATTCTTAATTAAGTGATCATTTTTTTTATTTAAAAATAAAAAAATATTAATTTTCTTCGTTAATTGCAGTTTATTTCACCAAATTTCACGTTCCTCTGCCATGGTGTCGTCATATTGCCCCCAGCGGTCGATTCTATCACAATCATCTGCCATCCGTTCTCAATCATACGCTCAGGATTTATCTGAGGATTCACAATCGAACGGTTCGGATGCATCGTTCCCGTCATCACGCTGCCATTTAGCACCAGCATCTGCCCCCCCGCCATTTAAATCACGGACGAGCGGCGGCAAGGCGCCCCGCCTCCAACTCCCCGGTCGTCTTCTCTGCTCTACTTCTTCCTCCTCCTCGTTTCAGCTTCTCGTTCGTGGATTTCTGTCGGTTCTCGTCTTGTCGAGAGTGAATTCCTCCTCCGCGGATCTTGTTTTGCTGACAAAGTTTGGATCTTTGGTGAGTTGTTTCTCCTTTTGGGTTAGGGATTTATAGTGGAAAAAAAGCCTCTTTCTAGGTTGCGGGATCTCTGCGAAGGCTGCTTGCAGCTGCTTCACCTCCATCTGTAGATTAAGAAAAACCCCGACTCTGGAGGTACTCTGTAATGGTTCTTCTTTTAGGTTTTCGTTCGTGGTCCTGTTGCCCCCATATTTCATCGGATTCAAAGCGCAAGTTTGAAATTTTAAGATTTGTTCTCGGTCATTTGCTTTCAGGATTCCACTAGGCTACGCGACCATGGAGGAACGAGAGCCGGAGTTCTCAACTCATGAAGTCTTCTCCGGCCAAAGCGCTGGCGAAGATGTCCCGAGCAGCTGCTCGATCGAGAGCTTATTCGACGACATCCTGAAGGATGGTCACACATGCACCCATAAGCACACCTGCAACCCTCCCGGGCCCGATCTCTCCCACACCCACACCTGCTTCCATGTCCACACCAAGATCCTCTCGGCGTCCCCCGGCGAGACCGCCGAGTCGCCGGAGAAGAGCTTTTCCACGAAGAGGAGGTCTTGCACCAACAGAGAAGCCGTTCGGAAGTATCGGGAGAAGAAGAAGGCCCATGCTGCGTCCCTGGAGGAGGAGGTGGCTCATCTCAGAGCGATCAACCAGCAGCTGATGAAGAGGATTCGTGGCCAGGCTGCTCTTGAAGCTGAGATTGGGAGGCTCAAATGCTTGCTTGTCGATCTCAGGGGGAGGATTGAAGGAGAGATTGGGTCATTTCCTTATCAGAAGAATGCCACCCAGACGAGCATGCTGGGGGCTGGTGCGCAGGTTCTGAACTCTTGCAGCTTCCACTGTGATGATCAAGCTTACTGCCATTATGCAGGGATGCAAGGGAAGAATCTGGGAGATCAAAGTGAAGCTGGGCACACGCAGTGCATGGCGTGTTCAGCTTCTGGTTATGGGGATTTTAGGAGCTCCGGAAATGGAACTGCTGGACCTGCAGATCGTTCACCTAATGACACCTAAAAAGGTCTGGTTTTTCTTTAGAGATGCACATTTTACAAGTTTCACTTGGCACAAGATACAACATGCTGTTGTTTGCTCCTTGTATCTTGCGCATCTTGGAGCACAGGACGCATCGTTTACAAGTTTCACTTAGCACAAGATGCAACATGCTTTCTCCCTATAGTTGTCATTGTCTGTTCCTTATATTTTGTGAGTGACAACTGAGATTTAGCAGTAACGATGTGTTGTGCTCAGTTCAGTATTGAGGTTATAGTTGTTGAGCTGTAGGAGCTCCATATAAATGAAGTTTACTATTTATATTTTGTTAGTCCAATCTTTAGTTTTCCAATTGGATTACTACATGATTAGGGATTATAAGTTTTATTTGGCTTGTTAGAATCATGTCTAACCTCCTCGTTTTGGCACTTTTCGCCATGTTTTGCTGAATAACCATTTTGCAACATGATTTTTAGATTTCTCAGATATTTGAGGAATATTGTGAAACATTAACACTATGCTTCTCTTGGTTCTTTCTTCTTTGTGCATGTTTTTTTTAATAAAAAAAAAATTTTAATCACTCACCTTCTTTGTCTATACCCTTGTGTTTTAGTTGAGGATTCCATTTTCTTTTCTGATAAAAACACTAATATAATTTAATCCATTTTGGGTAGAAAGTGAATGTGATGTTAAAGAAGGATCTTTTTCTTTTGGAACCAAAATTTTCATTGCACCTTGAACCTTCAAAAGCAACCAATTATGTGCACATCATATTAAATCATGTTAAAAATTTATCTAGAGCTAACTTGGCCATTGATCTCGAATGTTGGAAATAAATATTTATATCAGTTTTAACTCTTACTATCTCTCTATATATCTCTATACAAGTAGTTGAATTTATTTTTAAATGCATTATATTAAGATAATAAAACATAAAAAAATTAATGTATGTGTTAAACATTTGATAATTTCAAGTTTGGTTTTTAAATTTTTTTTTGTAATTTTTTATTTAATAAAAATAAAAATAAAATTTGACAAAAACTATATTTAGGTAAGAATTTCTGATAATAACATATTTAGGTTGTTTAATTTTTATAAATAAATATCAATAAGTTTACTAATTTTTAAAGTTATTTTTAGTTTTCTAAGAAAATGATCTAAACTTTTTAAAATCTAAATAAATTTTTTTAAGATTGGAAACTGAAATTGAATGGTTTTTCTAAATCCATACCATTTTTGGACTCTTAAAATATTTCAGATTTATGCAGGAAGTGATAGAACTTTTTTTTATAAAAAAGTTAAAAATGATCTAGCTAAAAATTTTGCTATCTATGTCCCAAAGTTTGGCATTTATTTATTTTCAATTTATGTTCGTCACTTCTAATTTTGCTCTTATCAATTTAATAGCATTTCTCATATTATATTCACCTATATCAAATCTAGAAAATTAATATAATAAAATTTTATTTCCCATACTAACCCACTAAAATAATATAATAAAATTTGTAGGAAGGTTTCTCACATTATCTTTATGTACATCAAATATAAAAAATTAATTTAAAGGGATTTAATTCCGTAGGAATAATTTTTTTTCTATATTAAAAAAATTAAATAGGTGAAACAGGTGCAAAATTTTTCCAACATAACGAACACCAACCAACATTGCATGATCTATAGAAACAAGAAGAACAAATAACTTCGATCCATTTATTTACATCAACCATCGACTTGCACATTAGGTTTACAACTTAGCATTGTGCATATCCTTCCATAACAAAAGAAGAAGAAAAAAACACTATAACTACTGCCCAACTTATAATAAAGGTAAAAAGGAAAAAGGGTCAAACAGAGGAGATGTGAAGAAAATAAGAGAAATCTCAAGCTTCTTCAGCATGTTAGTTTATATGAAACAGGATGAGAACTCTTCAATCTCCGAGATGACGACTAGGATTCCATGTACTGAGAAGTTGGTGGACTTGTCTTCGTCTTCCATGATCCTGCAAAGTACGGCATATATCAGCCTTAGCCAGTGCTGCAAAAAAAAAGACTACAATTCCTACTTGATTCAGCGCACATTACGCTAACAAACATCATCAAGGAGAATTCCATCTAATAAGATGAAGGACCTGGCTATTATTGAGGTAGGATACTGGACATGTCACTGAAAAGGTTCACAATGTAGTAGACTAAAGGTTGAGAGGATAGTTATTGATCTACACAAGTACACTTTAGCAAAAAACGGTCAAGTGAGCAAGCAAGCAAAGGGATATTGAAAGTTTGAATGAATCTACTTCCATGGAATATATCTTATTACTTTGGTTATATTTACATCCCAAGATCACTCGTTAGGATTAATAGGATCATTTTCATCGTAATATCAATATTTAGTCACTCGAATTCGAGAAGGTACATCTCTTTTATCCCCATGAGATAATCATACAATGATTTTAGACGGGAGGAGTATAATGAAATTCTTGATCAGATATTTTTATGGGAATTATGATAATTGATGGAGAGAAAAAAAAAGAGTGGTGTGGTGGTCTAGTGGGATACCTTTAACCCCACGAATCTCCACCTCACGCCATTCTTGAACAAGCGCACAGCAGCAGCAAAGTAGATGGGACAAGAAATCATCACATAGCCCTCCCTTGTCGAAAAAAGGAAATAAATAATGCATCATCAGCAAAGCTCAAAAAGTAGGGAGGGATCATTCTCAACAATTCTGAGATGAAGACCTCTAAAATTAATTAGACTGCTAGGTTAGGAAAAAGAAAAACTGTGTCAGCAACATTGGTGACACTATCTAACAGCATAGAATATAAGTTGATTGACAAGCAATATTAGCAATTTTCTAATAGAGACGTGTTCACAACATCTAAATCCTCCAGAGCAATTCTTTTACTGATAAACAAACTCTATTGGTTGCATTTGCTCCCTTTACGTAATGATGATATATATTTTGAAACATGCTTGACTTCGTAACAAGAAATCACATAGTGAGCAGTACATTACTTTTGCTCCTAAGTTTTAAAGATAATTTTATAGTTTAATCAAAATTTATGCAAGATACACAAAATGTACATCCCTCTTATTGGAGTAATTAGGCTCTATGCGGGAGGTCTTTGAGGTCTTGGGTTCAAGACTCGCTAAGTTATAAATAAAAAATAAAAATTTATGCAAGAAGTCTTTGAGGTCTTTGAGGTCTTGGGTTCAAGACTCGCTAAGTTCTAAATAAAAAATAAAAATTTATGCAAGAAGTCTTTGAGGTCTTGGGTTCAAGATTCGCCAAGTTCTAAATAAAAAATAAAAATTTATGCAAGAAGTGTTTACTGATTAAGCATAAAATTATCTAGAACCATCAAATCTAAAGATAAATCCCTAAGAAACAATACTTAATCAACTACATGTGGCTACTTCTTACAAGTGCTTTTCTCATCAGCAAAAATGTGAAGAAGATAATGCTTTAGCGATATCTTGACTAGACTTTCTTCTGCGTTAAGGCCAGAAGTTTCTGTTTCATGACAATGATATACCAGTAATGTAATTTTGATGTTACTGTGCAACAATGAATGTGTATTCTACAAGAGTATGTGATAAATTAAATCTATGTAGCAGGTTGCAGATGGTTGAACAAATATGCCACTTTCTCTTAATATGTCCCTATAACAAAACAATTTGTTGATTATGTAAAAGAATGCCATAGATATGAGCACCAAGTTACCGTGATATTGAACATTCTCCTCAGCTTCCTTCGGACACAGCAGGTGTAACAGCAGCATGATAAAATTAGCGAATAAGCCATCAAATCATTACATGCCTCAGCTGAAGCTGTTGAAAAAGAAAAACGCGCCTTAAAACACAATATGTTATATGGAAGCTACTACCAGATTGTCTACATGCACATCCAATTATATTATGTAAAAATGATAAAATTATATAACCTAAAGAATGAAGTGAAATGAAAACAAAAAACAACATAACTTCCATCTCACCAAGGACAAGACAACAGCACATGCATGTTTTAATCACATGGAGTCCTTAATAATGTTAAATTATATTACAGTACATGATCAACAAAAAATTGATTATGGGTTTAAGGTATTCCCTTCTTAATTAATACTTTTGATTAACAGGTTAGATTACAATTAAAACTTAGCATGTGAACCAACTGATCTGCGTGATTAATGTTTTGATGCAGATCCTTATCATTTTTAGTGTGGTATAGGGCAATGCTTCGGGAGTAATCATTCATAAAAGTGTTTATGTTGTGTCTAATGATATTTGTGTCTATGAAAGTGCAATTGCTGTTT
This sequence comes from Thalia dealbata, assembly GCA_030544415.1. NCBI lineage: Eukaryota > Viridiplantae > Streptophyta > Magnoliopsida > Zingiberales > Marantaceae > Thalia > Thalia dealbata. The sequence goes on along the minus strand of CM060454.1, from coordinate 28,963,673 downwards.
CTCGGCTGTAACACTGAAGAAACATCAGCAGAGTCACCCATTAATTTATTCTAGATAACAAAGTTTTCTTTAAATTTAAGCAGATCATTCATTTTCTTAGTATCTTGTAGTTAGTTCCTCCAGGTATATGCTTATGTACATCTTCAGTTCGTAGAGGAGCCATACACTGTCAACAAACCCAAATCTGTTTTTTTTCAAACAAAAAGGACTAAGACAACAACATCGAATGGCATCAGCATGGAATTGCAAGCTATCATTTTAGATAGCTTGGAACGCATATATGCATGAAATCTCATCAGAGGCTCTCTTTAGATAGCTTGTTCAATTTATTAGCCAATGAGTAGAACATTAGATGAAAATCACGTACAGATTGGTCTGTTTTTAGCTACCGAAGCAATCTGTGCAAATGTTCCACAAGGATAAAATAAAGTTCTGAAACCTGCAAACAAATGGAAAAACCAATGTAAGTATTAAATTTATGAAAAAATAAGTTCAGAAGATAAATTCAACTGATTCAGTAGAAAAAAATAAGCTGTGGAATTTAGAAGCCAGTTGGGGAGCCACTATAAATAATATAGGTGACTGATTTATGATTACAGACCTGATGTATAATAGTGATAGATTTTGTGGCAAATTGATTATGATAGTGGACAATAGTAAATTGTGGTTAGCACAAAAGATAGCCTTGCATCATGATAGTGGACAATAGTAAATTGTGGTTAGCACAAAAGATAGCCTTGCATCATGATAGTGGACAATAGTAAGGATCCTTGCATTCATAGAAAGCATTCATATCTACAGCAGGAACTGAACATTCCTACTATCTAGTATATACAAATTGAAGTGGGTACATGTGTCTGCAACAAGAGTTTGAGGTCTTCAAAATTAACAGCATGAGGCATCCTATGCCCTAAGCATGATAAATTAACAATTAGGAATTATTCCTGTAAGAGAGGGAAAAAAATAAGAAGAAGGCCAGAGGAATTCATTTACAGAAGCCTGCTAGCTTTATTTTAAACTAAAGCACTCTCCACTTGTTCATGCTTATGTACGAGGATCCTTGTTCTAGCATCTAGCAGATCACTATGTCCGCAGGAATTGGCACATGCTCACTGGACAACTGTTCTATAACCAAGTTGTATTCTGCAGATACATCGTTTAAAGAACATAGAATAGAAAAACCCAGGCTACTGATAAGTATTGGCTTACATAATGAAGGCTCTGAACAACATCCAAGTAAATCTGTATGCCATTCTTCATCTCCATGAAATCCTCTGTACACAATATCTGGTGAAGCAGTTCTACAAGAAGTTTAAAATCATCATAAGCATCTGAAACTAAACATCTGCTTTCCAAACATCACAAGTTTGAAAGCAAGATTTACAGATTCAGATAAAATATTACATGGAAGAACCACAACATTTTCACACCCCTATTTTTTTTTTAAACAAACCATCTGATTATTTGAAGAGAATTTCTCCAGCTTTACTTATGTTCCCCATCCACGGAGTATGTATTTAATTCATTCTGTTTCATAATCAAAGGTAGAGGACCTATATTTGAGCATACTGCTCAAGAATGCATGAATTTCCTTTTTTTCTCAATCATGAAGAACCATGCATATTAGATATCCCAGATACACAATTTATTGATGCCGACATGTTCCTATCAAAACATGTGTTGAGGTGGTCCTGTTTTTGCAATGATACTTATAAAGATGAATATACTGCCACATCATAAACACGTTAAATTTGTTCCATCCTTATACTATGATGTGATTGTTATTCAAACAGAAGTAAAGGAACCGCTTTGTTCACTTGCACACAACAAACTTTCAGAAACCTTGCACTGGTGGGAACCAGATTTGTTAGACCAACCCTGTATCTGCATAAACTACTATCCCAAAACATGTATGGAGGTGGTCCTGTTGCAAAACCAAAATGGTTAAGTGATGATAAATCGGTCTAGAATGCATGCAGTATTTTCAATTGTGATTATTGATGCCCCATAAAATATACAAAACTTTTAAAATGGCCATCAAGGACTCGAGATTTCCACCTAATGCAGCATGGTTCAGGACGATGGGGTAAGGATTTGGTTAGTTGAAAGTTAAACAAGCATCAAGAGAGATGAACTGTGCACAAAATACATGTTCATCTGGTTAGAACATTAAAACTCGACACCAGAGGTTGTGAGTTTTAAGAGGTTGTGAGTTTTAAGACTGATTAAAATCTAAGAAAGGAGATGACGTTAACTACTGATAAAAGGACAAGTACACATTTTTAGTTGATGTAGGATAGAGAACTCATTCTAACTCTAATTTGTTTGGGATGATCACAGAGAATACAAATTCATACATAAAGTTCAAGAACTCAAATCATCAGAAAAGGTCAAAGGAAACACTATGAATCATCATCATGGATGAAATCATCTGAATCATAAGATCAACATAATCTATATTAAAGTCACAAAGACCTGACTGATTACATAAATACCACAAGTTTAACACTTTGAGGTAATATGGAGATGGCCTCTTAGAAATCTTCAGGTCTTCCTTAGACTTGGCTTCATTAATTAAAACTAGTAAATTTGTTATTGAATTTATCCTTGTGATTGACAAGAAGTGGTTACAGGCTTATCCTCTTATTCGTGTATAGTGGCTAAAACTAAGTTCATTGAAATAACTTGTCGACTTCAGCAGAAAGAATGAAAGATGTATTGTCTGAATTAAGGACAGAAAACAGCAGCATCAGAGGCATTTTCTAAGCACAACCATGTCATATGTAAACATTGACTTCAAAGAAGCAAGCAACACCATGTAGAACTAGAAAAATGGGGACCAACCGAGATGTATTTGTATTTTTTTCATAATTGTTCTTGTCAAAGGATTTCTCCTTGCAACTATTGCCATCTGAATAATTTAGCTCAACTTTCTTTGGACTTTTTGTTGTACTCTTTTCTTCTATAGTGCAAGCCATATTTTGAGTCACCCCAATTAAATGTTGGATCATTTCAGATTGACCAATATCACATGATCTTTGCAGTTCCATTTGCAGCTTTTCTCTTTCTTTCTTGAGGGCTTCATCAAATGGTATGTTTGGATAAGAAGTGGATAGAGACTTCTTCAGCACCGTGGAATGACTCGATGGGTCACGATCCAAAATACTTTCCTGCACCTTTCTGTCTTCTTCATCCAGAGTATACTCATGCTCATCCTTCTCAATGGACTCTATTCTCTCCTAATATACAGATAAAGAACTTAAGAAATCCAACAGAAAATAAATATTTTGCACAAAACGTAAACATATAAAACAAAACCATAGGAAAAAGAAGCTTCAATAATATTGCAATACATAATATTTTCTCTTTTACGTACAACATTTCACCAAAACTTTCAAAATACTCAATAAATGTCAATATAAAAAAATGACATTTCAGTTTTTGAAACTTGTCAGCTAATTGCATTTATTTCAACAAGAATGCCTAATTGACAATATTCCTAGCCCTTTACATTTCTCCTGTACAAACTACATAGAATTATTTGAATGCACAAGGCAACAAAATGCGGTGAACTGAGATCAAATAACTACAAGATGAATAACAATTCTAGTCTGCACAATATTTGTCACTGGAATTGATCTGTCATTAGCTGCAACAAGGAAAAATCATCATAGAAATTTTTGCTGGATTACTTCACTTTAAAATGCAAGTTCCAGACTACTGTTGATCTGGAACAATCTGGAAAAATCAAATCCTTCGGAAGTTCAAAATTCAAAGTCATGCATTAATCATCTTCTACGGGACTATAATATTGTGTCCCAATCATAGAACTGCATTGTTAAAAATTCACAACAAACCCGACCAAAATACCAGTCAAAGACGGTCAAAACTTGTCGATCATGCTACTGCACGACAAGGCCAATTTACGATTGGCACAAGTATAGGCACCCAAATCATCTTCCACTAGAGATTATATGAATGGTGAATGAGGAGGATTTAGCACAAAAATAAAAAACCAGCATTCTGCAACAAAACTAGCTCCAAGACACATAATTTAAAAGTTAAATTATAAATTAAAAAATCAACTTAAATAAATAAAATAAAATGAATAAGATTCATTAGCATTAATATTTAATTCAAAATTAAATATTAAAAAAATGTATAATGAATTAAAATCATATATGATGTGTGTGTGTATATATAGGTATGTATGTATGTATGTATGTATAAACATATATTTATATTAAAAACTAAAAAATGAATATTACAATTTTCTTTATTCATGTCAAAGCGAGGTTAAAGTACAATAAACCAAACCAAAAACAAGATAATCAAACCACTCGATCCACCAGACGTTCAATTGCTGAAGATACAGGCTAGCTCATTAGGTAATCGTAGGCTCAAAATCAATGAGATTGAGTAACACAATGATTTATTACACAAAAACAGGGAATCGATAAGAAAACCTTTTTTTAGCATTGGATCAACAACATCAAAAATTTACTGAACTTGGATTCGAAAGAACCATGATTCTTACCCTGACCCGAGCATTATCAACGAGAGTGATGAGTGGAACAAGTCGAAGATATCGATCAATCTCATTCTGAGCCCTTCTAAACTGGTAGACCATGTTCCATCCCATTGCCAGAAGATACAAATAACTCCTGTTCTGGCAGCTCTCCACGAGAATGTACGACCTCCGAAGAGCGTCTTCGAGCTGCTCGAGGGGCTCCCGGGTCTCAGGGTACTTTTTGAGCTCCGAGATCTTGAGCTGCTCCAAGAGATTACCGATCAGCTTCAGGTGCTGCGCGAAGTGCCGGCAGTTCTTCTTGTGCATCCGCGCGGTGGCGGCCGCCTGAGCGATCATCGCAATCAGGCGGACGGCGTCCAGGCCCGTCAGTTGGGCCACCGTCGAGAGCTCTCCCAAATGCTCCCAACTCGCCATTTGGGGAGCGACTAGGATGGCAAAAAATCCAAATGCCGGGGGGGACGGGGACGAATGGAGGGAAAACTAAGCGACGAAGTAGCAGGACATAGCGATCACCGAAGATGAACTCGTCTACCAAGAGAAGATCAAAGATATCACACACACCAAAATTTCTCCTTTCTCTTTAAGATGTTAACAAAAATTAAACTTTTATGAATCACCAGGAAAAAAAAATTTGCCAAAGTTCTCGAGATCTTACCTCAAACACCGGAGAAAGTGTCTCTGTAAAAACCACCAATCCCAAAAGAAATATCGTAAAAAGGAAAAACTTGCAACGTTCCAGGTCTCAAGAAACCACCGACGCTTTATTTCATTTCAGCTAAATACGAGAACAGAAACTGACAGATCCAAGCAATTTCTCGGCGAACCATCACAGATCCACCGCCGCGCAGAGTCGACGCCCGGAAAAATAACACCTTTCCCAAAGAATACGTCTTCTACCGCATTCTACTACATCTCTCTCTTTCCCTCTCTCTCTCTCTCTCTCTCTCTCTCTTATCTTTGGTTTACCTTTTGCGTGAGAGGATGGGGAGCAATTAGTAGAGAGAGAGGAGTGGGAGGGGCATCGAGGTGGGTGCGGCACAGGCATTGCTGTGAGTGAGAGAGCAATCGGTCGGCTGCGCCTGTGCGCAAAATGTGCAAGCTTTCCCCTTTTTCTCCCCCTCTTTGGAGCGACGCGGCACGAGCGTTCGTCCTCTTCTCCTCCTCCCTTCTTCCGGTGGCCTCAGCAGCTTTCGCCCCTCTTTATTGCGCTTCCACTGCAGACGTTTCTTTTTCTCCTTTTCCCCTTCAATTTCACCTCTTTTCTTTTTCTTTATAAACAGTATAAAAAAATTAATTTAAAAACTCGTGTAAATATAATTATTTATATTTTTATACATTCTAAATAATAATTACAAAACCAAAACCCAAATAAAAAGAATAATAAATTTAATTAATTGTTTTGGCAGCGTAATAAAAAATTACATTTATCTTTAAATACATTCCTAATTAAATTACAATATAATAGTGGATTATTAAATTTTGAAAAATAAAAAATCAATAAATAAAATGAGAAAAAAGATTATTTTATTAAGTACATATAAAGACCCTTTGTAAGTATACTGTTTCAAGATAATTAATTTGTATACTTTGGATCTAAATATTAAGTCATATTTTAATCACTTGTTACACATCCTAGGTTAGATGATAATTTTAAAATTTTGAAATAATTATATCAATACTTAAACTTATTATAATATTACATTATAATATAAAGTGTTATTATAATATTAAAACCTGTAGAAGAGTAAAGAAGGGAAATGAAAAAAAGGACTAAAAAAGAGTTGAGTGCCACAGCTTATGGCTTGTCTTCTTCCTCTGCAGCTTCCACTCCAACAATTCATTAATTAATTAATCAATGAGGAGGACAACTCACAGTTCCACCAATCCATCTACTTCAACTCTCTAATGTTCTTGAAGGAAAAAAAAGAAGAAGAGATAAATATCAAAACCCACAAATTATCCAATGAGATAAAAATTGACAAAATTCCTTCGGCGGTGCATGTCCACGTGTTTCTGGGAAATAAATTAATTCATCGATCATGCGACACTTTTTTGCCTTTTGCATTTGAAATGTTTCTGCCTTTTTTTTTTGTTTTAATAAACACATCTAGCATTGGCATTTGATTGCTTTTTATCTTTTTGGCCCCAACCCTCTCATTTGGGAATCTCTATTTGTCAGTGTTTTAATTTTTAACTTTTTTATTTTTTATTTACTGTTTCAACTAAGTTTAAAAAAATATTTATCTCTATGTTACTGTATATATTTTATTTTTTAATTTATTAGAAGAATATCTATTAAGATAGTAAAAAGTCCTTATGATAATAACAATAAATTTATTTTTTCAAAAAAATAAAATAGATATCTACGTGCTTTACAGTCTTGAAATAGTAGGGATGGGTTTAAATAAATTACCACATTTTTTTTAGTGCTTTCAGGTACGTGATTGATCGGTAGAACACACATAGAAGCTCAAAGGGACCAAAAGGAATAGAGTGACTTTTTTTAGGTGATGCAATGCGAGTGAGACGACCAAACCCTATATATGATGACAATGACATGGCAACACACCAATCAATCAAATATTGCACGGAGGAGTAGAGCTGAGAGGAAGAAGAGTCGGTTTATTGTTTGGTCTAGGCAAATAAAATATTAACTTTTGATCTCCTACTTTCCAATCTCATTTAGATGTTTTTAAAGTTATACTAATCTTCCCTCCACCATTTTTTTTAGAGTTCAAGAAGAAGGCGGAGATTTTAGAATTGGGTGACTAAATTTCAACTCGACAGAAGTTGGATTCCGGCAGCAGACGCTTCCGGAGGCAGAAGCGGAAGCAAGCATCACCACGAAGAATCTTTACCCCGAGTGGATCCGCGACGAACGAGAATACTACATGCCGTCTTGTCTTCCTCAACTCCAGGTCGACCACGGGATCAAGAATTGACCTCGTTCGTCGCAAAACTGCCCTGCAAGTCCACCTGCTGCAGTTGCAGCTCACCGCCCTGCAAATGCCCTCCTTCCCTTTCGAGTCAAAAGGTGAGCGAGCTTTTGTTCGAACGGTGTGCCTGCTCGATTCTTTAATTAATTCTGCGAGCACACTCCAGAGCGAGTTTGTTCATACACTTGGCGGAGCAGTACGTTTGCCGGAGCGATCGTCGTAGCAAAGATCATCCGCTTAACTCTGTCTCCATCGGCCCCTCGAGCTCCTACAGATTCGACACCCTGACGGCGACGAACTCAAGGTTGCGACGTTCGATGCGGATTTCACCAGGTCAGCGAGTGCGGCGTCGAAGCACCGCAGCACCGAGTCAGAGCATCGCCGGTACGAGGTGAGCGGCGAGGGCGGCGGATGAAGACGTCATTTCAAAATTGCTTATTCTATTGCGATGTCCTAAAGCAACAAAAAAAAAAAAGGCCATACTTTCCTCTCAACTTGGATTTTGAGAAGGTATTTGACAATACATTCTTCTCTGATGGGGGTAATCCTCAAGCATCTTATGATTGCAAAGTCAATGTAGTGGTTATCTTCAGACCACAGACCTTTCGAGCATGGAAAAGAGTCTCGGACACCTCTGCAGTAAGCTCTCCAAACAACGGATTAACTCCTAAAACCTAAGCTATTTCTTTTAAGCAAACGTTAACCAGAAATAAGCAAGACGTTATCAATACGCTGGGTATTCATAAGGACAGTATTTGAGCTCATATATATATATATCCCCATTGTAAGGTGCCTCTCAGCAAACATCAAGAGAGCGTGGAATAAACTGCCTTACATTTATCGCAATTGGAGTCATTCTTATATATGTTCAGGTAGGAAAGACTCTGCAACTCAATTCCATTATTAACTTAATACCACTTCATAGCTCTGTGACTGTGTCCCACCGCTGTGGATGGAATATGCCCGAGGAGCACTTAATTGACTTAGGATGCAATAGAGTGATCCGGCGAGGTGAGGTGCAACACAAGGCTAAGACCTAGAGGATGTGAAGGACCATCCTAGGAACAGTTAGCCCTAGGAACATATGCAATAGCACAAAGCACGAGGATACAATAACAGTATACAGGGATTCAAGCTAAGGCCATATAGGAAAGCGCATCGGTCTCCTTCATAGGAATCGCACACAAAAGCACTCGTCTGAGTCAAGTACATGGGATGAGCATGCCAAGGGGCACAGGCACAGAAGGCACGAGCATAAGGTGAGTACGATTCTTAGAAAATCCAAAGTGGAGCCCTACCCATATCCAAATCATCAGTATAACCTAGATGATTCAAGGTTCACACGCAGGAGTAGTGCACGAGAGTTAGCAGGATACAAATGGGCCAGGCAATCCGATAGGACATGCACAGAGCACATTTGTTTCAGCAAAGAAGCTCGGGGAGAGCCAAACTATGGGCGTGCAGTGTGAGAGCCTGTAACTTCTCCGCCTCACGCCATTTGTTGCACAGGCTCAGCTGCAGCAAAGTGAATGGGACGAGAAATCATCACAGAGCCCTCTCCCTTCTAGAAGAAAAGGAAATAATGCATCAGCAAAGCCCAAAAAGTAGGGAACAATTCTGAGATGAAGAAGACTTCCATGATCAATTAGACTGTTAGGTTTTGAAAAAGAAAAAAAAAACTGAGTCAACCAACCACATCGTCCAACGATAAGCCTTTTGATATTACATTACCATGTTATGGGATTATAACTAACTAAAATAATTGCATCTTTTACCGGATAAGCCGCTGTTTGTTTTAAATTACATATTAGGTTAGGTTTTCAAATAACCCCGAGGGGTGTTTTTGCAATTAACATAAAACAAAACGATCGCTTATAAATTTTTAGTTCCCAATTTCCATTAATGGCGTCGCCTGCCTCTGCACTGCGATCTCAGCCCTGCAATTTGTGGCACCTCCTCCGTCCACGTCCATCGACATCGACGAAGAAGACCAGCTCTTGCTCGCCTGCTTTCTTCCTTCCTTTCCTCCCCCCCCCCCCCCCCCCACAAAACTACATATAGAATCGAATCGAATCGAATCGAAGGTGGTGTGATCTGCTCCGAGATCCCCCCCCCCAAAATCTTGATCCCGTGCTGGCTCTGACCACTTGATACGCCGTCCTCTCCTCTGTCCTCACGCCAAAAGCCCCTCCTTTCTCTCCGGCGTCCATGGAGAGGCTCATCTCCTCCTCCTCCCCCTCCCGTGCGGCTCCTGCCTGCCCGCATCTCGCGGGTCGCCGTCCCGCGCTGCCCATTCGATCGCCTTCCGATCTGAAATTCGCGCCTTGGTTGACCCCTCGCCGGGCCCTCAAGGTCCCCGCCGCGATCGTCTTCAGGCAAGAAGCGCGGCCTCCTGGCGTCCCCCGCGCTTCATCGACGGCTCCGCCTGCTCGATCCCTGGAGAAAGTCCCCCGAGGACGAGGTGGAGAAGAGTTGCAGGCGGTTTCTCCCAAAAAGGTGATTTCTTTATTTACTTAGCACTGAATTTGCCTTGGGACGAGGTGATTTTTCGCAAAGATCGAACTTTTTATTAAATTGAGCTGCGGCATGCGTTTTTGATGGTTAAGGTACTCGCCAGAGGGTTTGTCTCTTTGTTTTTTTTTTTTGAATACATAAAGATTGGATATATAATGCCATCTTCAAAATTGATATATTTGTCATATTTGGGTCTAATGTGGCAAATCAGATTTCTGACGGATGGTAGAAATTAGGCTTGATCCCTTTGCCTTTGTAACGTAAGGTCAACTTCTGAGCTGAAGCATAACTGCGAGACTTTGTAGAAACATAACATAAAATTAAGAAAACTCGTTTCGTCGCGCTATATTTTAGTAAACACAGTATGCTTGGAATGCGTGTTTGCCATGGAAAATTTGGCAGATCTGTTTGACCAGAGGTGCCTTAGAGTTGGATAATGTTTAGAAGTAATTGGATCGGTGGTTTACTGTTATTTTTCTGTTATCCTGCTTTAGTTAATGACAAGTGAGATTTATAAGCGCGAGGCTGTAAAGGATTAAAAGGGAAACATCCTTAAGGTTGGAGATAGTATGTAGGCCTATAAACTTCTGAAGGATCCTCATTATTTTTTGATGTAAAAAGGAATAAACATATGCTGTAGTTTTAGGATCAAGGCTTGCCAACAACTGGTGATTTCCAAGTAAAAGATAATTTCCTTTCTATGCCTACATCATACAGCATGCAGACTTCATGGGCGGTATTCTATGTGAAAAACCTGGCATATCACCATCGTAGCAGCTGTTGCTCAGCGAGGAAATGTGGTGCATGCCAATACACCATGTTGATATTTGGATACACCATTTGCCATAAGTTCAAATTGATTCAATGTCGTCATACTGTTGAACAGTGCTTAATGCACCCAATTAGATCTAAATGCGATATTTCTGAATTTTAGTCCAAGCCCTTCGGTGCTAGTACTATGATTGTTATTCAGTGTCTAGAAATGTTGATAGATTATAACAATTAAAGTGCAAAAATAATTGAGTGTTCACCATCTTGTCTTTAACATTTCATCAAAATTTTCTCATCACTCTGGTCATCTTTGTTTCAAGTTATGAACTTTGCGTGTTCCACGGATGGTAAATGAAAGATAACACACTGTAGCGAGCCAGATTATCTAGGAGTATATATAGATTAGAGCCTCCTTTTGGGTTGAGTAAATGGGTGTGACGTACGGTTGTCACAGCACTTGAAGATAATGGGATTTGTAATCTCACTTTTAACGTTGAGGTTACACAAAAGCCGAAGTATACATGATTCTTTAAACTTATAGTTACTCTTATGAGAGAACATTAAACCATGACATGCCAACGGAATGTCAGGTTATTCTCATCCATTGAATTTGTCAATTTGATGTGCGATATTTCTGTTGCTGTCACAAAAATTTGCTCCATGCTTTGTTTAATTCAAATCTAGTAAAATTTAGTTCTTTGTTTGCTAGAGCGTAGGCAACTTGAGATTTTTTTCCAGTGAGCCAGTTTAATGGATTGAAGATTGAAGAATACGAGTAGATTTTTAGCTGCCATGAGGAAATTTTTTTATTATATACTACAAAAACAGTTCCAATTTTTATTATATATTGTTTTCTAAAAAATAATATGCATGAGTGAAAAGCTTTTTAATGATTGCACGTGGTCATGAATGTTGACTGCAACTATCAGGAGACACAATATCTTCTTGTTGGGTTTTGGATATTGGCATGAATATGTATAATTGCATCAGCAGTTGCATTCCATCTCAATTTGACCTCTTCATTTTTTTTTCTCTTTTGAAACCTTCCTGAGTTCGTATTATGTCAATCTTAACATTGTTATTTGACATAATTTCCAAATTGACTACTGTTTAGGTTGCTCGCTCTGCTGCTGTTGTCCTCTCAGCAATTATACTCGCAATAATTCATCCAATTCTAGCAAAACCCTCGTTTGCAACAGTGCAGTCTTCTGCAGCTGCTTCAGGGGGACATCTTATAAAAAATGAGTTATTGACCAGTGCTGGGGCTGGCTTTTTCGCTGGTTGTCTGCATACATTATCCGGTCCTGACCATCTTGCTGCCTTAGCTCCCTTATCCATTGGAAGATCAAGGATAGAGAGTGCCATAGTTGGAGCCCTTTGGGGGTGCGGTCATGATGCTGGTCAAGTAATTTTTGGTTTGCTGTTTCTTCTTCTCAAAGATCGTCTACACATCGAAATACTTCGTACATGGGGAACTAGAGTTGTTGGTGTAACTCTCCTGGTCATAGGAGCTCTCGGAATCAAGGAAGCCTCGGAGGTGCCTACTCCTTGTGTTGCTCTAGAAAATGGGGAGTGCGTTGCTGAGCCATTGGAGGTCAGCTCCAGTGGGAAGAAAAAGATTGGATTTGCGACATTTGCCACTGGAATTGTGCATGGTCTGCAGCCAGATGCACTGATGATGATCTTGCCTGCACTAGCACTTCCATCGCGCGTCGCCGGTGCTGCTTTTCTATGTATGTTTCTTATTGGCACCGTGATTGCGATGGGAAGTTATACGGTATTCATCGGTACCTGCACAGAAGCACTGAAAGAGAGGGTACCCAGGATCACGGAGAAACTAACGTGGGCTGCATCGCTTGTAGCCATATCCTTGGGACTTGCTATTATAATTAGTCAGTTCTTTGGTTTCAGCCTGTACTGATTCCTCTCTTGCTGACATCATTTTTTTTTAGTATCCTTATATTTCTAGAGTAGCTTTACTAAAGAATTAGCTCACTTCGTGGTTAAATTAACTACAATTTCAGTTCCAGGCAAACATTTTAGTTCTTTTGTTACTGTGTGGTCTCCAAGATTTGAATATACCTATAAATATGTGACTTCAAAGGCTACTTATCTCTATCTTCTTTTTTGTTTCATCTCCCGAAAATTTTGAACTTATTATTGTAACCATGACTTCACCATCAAACTAGTACTACTTCCTTTGTTTGATATTTCTCAAGCCTTGTTCAAGTGAGAAAAAAATATTGGTCGTGTTTTTAATATAGCTGTCTAAAAGGTTGAATCTTTAGTTGTGTGAGAGGTTTTATTTAAATGATTTTTATTATTATTTCAAAGAGTGATTTTTGCAACGTCTATTGATCAAAAATCAACCATCTCACTCTAAAGGTTGAATCTTTAAATGATCTGATCGAAATTCTATATTTTAAACCGATTGACTTTGATCATCCTGTTATATCATTTAGGAGTTTTCAAACTAAATTGTATCACAAAATCAACAACAGAATAACTTGAACTGTGTCATTAGAAAATAAAACTTTACCCTTTTCATCTTTCTTTTCTACTTTCAACAATATATTATATAATAAGCAAGAACAGCACATAAATAGCTTCAAGATGAAGCATTTTATTATACACTAAAAAGAAAGAATTAGTGACTGATTACACAAATTAGACTAAATACAATGATTTTTTTTTTTTTGCTTTTTAGATAATAATCCTACAGATGAATTTTTGTTTATTAAATCTATCAGAATTTTTATTTATTTTAAATGATAGATTTTTTTTTAAAACTCTGTCAAGAAGAACAGAATGAAATAGCTATTTCTCGTATATACCTCCCAACACAACTGAGCTCAGAAGCTTTCTCAACAGCCAACCCCAACCACTCCTCTCGATCTCAAGCTCGATCGCGTCTCCAGATGAGTTAATTTGGTATTCGACGTATTTACCCCAACTCCGGATCAAACTCCGGAGTCACTGCGGCGGACGACTGCTGCTTTGAGTCGGCTTGCCGCTGTCCTGTGCCGGCGTCTGGTTGTTGGAACTCTGACTCACTGTTCCTGCTCTGCTACCAACCAGAGAATCGTAAGTCTGAGGTGAAGGCAGCAACCAGTTCATCCACTTGTCCCTCCGCCTTATTTTTTCACCCTGCAACGAGGGAGGAAGTAAAGAAAGAATGAGGATGCTGACTGTGAATCCCTTGTGCCCCCATAAGGGAAAGGAATGAGGTATACCTGGACTTCGACAACTTTGGAATCCTGCAATGTGTCCAGTATGTGCTGTATGTTCGACGTCAGTAATTTGACCTGCACATAATGATTGATCCACAGACAATTAACTCCGATGCACAGCAATCAACAAAGGATTGCTCATGCAGAAGAAAATGAGAAGAAGAAGAAGTAATCTTACTCGATTGAAGGTGGCAATCAGCGAGACAGGAACCCACCCCTGATCATCCATGTGCCTTCGCAGGAAGACGTCCTTGCAAAGGTTTTCATCACTGAAGTAATATTCAATCTGTTCTTTTAGCTTCGGTCGCGGTTGAGGAACTTGAGGAAACAGCAGCGCAAGGGGAACCTCCGGCGGGACCTGAGGACCGATGAAAGGCATCTGCTTGAGCGTCTCGAATGGCGGAGGTCCTCGGGGACGATAAGGAGGAGAAGGATCCATTCCTGGTAGGAAGAACAAGAAAAGTTAGGAAATTTAGCTGTGAAAGCCAATATAATAAGATCCACAGTTAAGCACCTGTGAAACCCATGGGAGGGCTAAAGAAAGGATTGCCATGTGGTAGGATGGGAGCGAACACCGGCGGAGCAAGTGGTCGGAGAAGGAGCGGCTGTGGCTGTGTCCGCAGCGGAGGAAGCGGCGTCCATGCCGGATGGCCATTCCAATGGCCCCCGTTCTGGCACTTGCCATGCGGACTTCCATGGCGCCAATTGCGGGCGATTCCTCCGGGTCTGCCGCTAATATTCCTCTCGGGAACACCTTGTTGCATCATCTGCGGCGGGGATTGCATATTTCTTCTATCCCTACATGTAGAGGAATATTCCTGGCTTCTCTCGTCTGCAACTCCGGCCATGCCATTAGCTGCTGACGAACTGCTGTTGCCGCCGCCGCCGTCGACACCTTTCTGCATTAAGATAACACGGGACTCCTTTTAGGTGGTTTCAGTGCATAATGATCAATCTACAGCCATGGATATAAAAAGAAACCTTCGATTCAATTTCTTCCTTTTTAATCACAGAAGAACAATAAAAACCAAGTTTTTTTTCTTCTTTTTCGATTCAAAAGTAAATAAGCGTAGAGAGCATACGGAATCCGAAGCGGTCGACGATCCATCCGAGAGATCCTTCGGCGAACCCGAGCGCGAGCCCGAGGCCGAGGATTTGGGGGATGGCCAGGACACAGAATCGGCAAGCGCCGGCCAGGAGTCCGCTTCCAACCAAAACTGGAGCTCAGCCTTGGCGCCGACGTTCCCTCCGCCTCCGCCAGCGGCATTGCCATCGCTGCTGGCCGCGCGCCAGGAGACGTAGGGCACCGGCGGAGGAGGCGGCAGCGCGATCTCCGTGGGGTAATAGGGCACGTAGGGAAGCGTGGGAGGCACCGTGGCGGCAACAGGGCGGCGGCGGGCGACGGGGGTCCCTCGGGAGGAGGAGGAGGAGGAGATGGAGGGATGGGAGGGCATCGACATGATCGGGGACGTCGCTTAAGGGAAGGGTTACAGCGGACGGAGGCGAGGCGAAGCGATAAAGGGCGGTGAGACGCAGGAAGAAAGGTGAAGAAGAAGAAGAAGAAAACAAAGAGAGGGAGGAGGGTTTTTGCAGCAAGAAGTGAATACGAAGAGGGGTTTTGAAGTTACTTCTCTTCTAATACCCACACTCCCTCTATATATATAAACATTTCCCGATGTTTTTGGAAACAAAAACGTCTTTATTTTTGTTAAAAATCTTTCTCACAACATTCATACATATCCTAAGTGTAAGGTAATATATTTATAATCTATAATACAATTCTTTCAGGTATATAGAAAATATAGTTTTTTTATATAAAAAAGATATAATTTTTTATATTTATCTGCTTTAACTCATTTTTTTAGTACATAATATAATGATTCGTCCAAATTAAAATTCATGAATATTTTTGAATAAATTTAAATTCATAAAATTGTCTCCTTTAATTTTGTAAATGTTTTTAAATTTTTAATGCATAACTTTTTCTCTCTGTTATTCACATGAAAAAAATGTCATGCTTATCATTATGTTTAATCACAATTCCGATTTTGTGGTTCCAAATTTGAAAAAATTAATTTTATTAGTATATATACAAATTGTTGACTTGTTGCTGAGAAAATTTAAAAGATTTTTTGATGAAAAAGTGCATCAATTCGGTCCCACACTTGAGGCTCAGTCCAATCAAACGTTGACATTATCTCTACTTCCTCCGATTTGATTTAATAAAAATAAATAATTCTATACACATCTTTGACTTATCTCTTCTACTGACTGAGTCTTAAAAAAATTATCTTTTAAATATATATATATTTCCTAAATATTAGATTCATTATTTAAAATAATTTTCACTTAGTCCAAAAGTATAATTACTACGCAAACTTTTAATAATTTCTAAAGAAAGATAAAAATTATTTTCAGTTATTAGATGGGATAATTTTGACAAGCACTTTAAATAAATTCTAGTTTAATTTAAACTTGTCTTAAAAAATATAGGGCTGCCTTTCAAGGGATCATGCTAGATATGACATGATATTAGGTGTGTAGAGTATCAAGCTGTAATGTTATGATATGATACCATTTAATATGATATGATATAATTTATATTTATCATGGTACCACATTGCTATAATATTATGATCCAATGGTACCACATTGTATGATATGGCCCGACGGCATCACATGGTATAATTTCTCAAATATGATTTCATCATCAATCTTAGAACAATGCATAGATTTATCAAAAAAAATTTCTAGAATTTGATAATAGTATCAATCGATTGCTCTAATTCTCAGGATTCTAGTTATCTAATTTTTTCCATCATCAAAGGTTTGTCAGGTGGGCTCAATTTTATCAAACTTACCTCACTAGTGAAACCCTCAAAATTAAAGTTTTTACTCACCGTTGGTCAAACGTCAACTAATCGACCTTAATTCTAATATCAAATGATAGGTTTCATTGAGATGAATATACTAGTACCAAGTTTGTCGTATAGCATACCCCTATATCAATTATAATCGTTAAAAAAAGCATTCAATGACTCAATTATCATTGACATTGATTGGTCGATGATTTCTCTCTCAACTCATCTTCAAAAACTCGATTTGAGGAGTCTAACAGTTTCAGAAGGCTAACCTGATGCTATATCTAAAGTTTCATCAAAAAATTCATCCTAAATCGATCAAATTATCATGAGGGATGAAAGTGATAGCTAATGCCACTGCTCGTGGTCGCTGCTCGCACGAAGAGGAAGTCGAGGTTGAAGATGATGAGTCAGTTCACCGAGTGAACACAAACCCATGACTTCAACCTTAACTCGAGTTCAACCCAAGTTAATTCGATTAGATCATAATGTTCATCTTATTTGATGAGTTAATCTGAGCCATCCATTTTTGACTAGTTTGTTAATTAACTTGAAATTTATTTAGCTTAATAAATTGACCAAACCAATGATATCTAAATTAAAATTTATTTTCACGATTGGATTCTAAATTTAAAATCTATCTAATGGGATTGATTTTGCAATAAAATCAAAAGTTTATGTCTAATTTTATAAAGAAAGTACTTGAAATAACATAATATTATATTATATATAGATAATCTTATTCAAACTTATAAATATCATAAAAATGATCAAAATTATTAAAGTTAGCTAAGATATACAAAAGAGTTGTGCGGGTAAGAAGAGTTTTAATTTTAACCCAAAAGTATCGTATATATGAATAATACAATTTGAAAATAAAAGAAAGTTGATTTATAATATATAAAACTTTTTATGATTATTTGCTAAAGTTGATCCTAATTATCCTAAGAGTTAGCAAAGAAGGTCCTAATTTTTAAGAAAACATGTATTTGACCCAATCAAATATTATAAACACATCTAATAGAACATAATGAAGATCTAAGCTTTGAAGTATAACTAATTCAGATTTTGGATCAGAGAAGAAAACTTGAAGTAAGAAGAATATATGAATGGCTAAAGCATCTTGGAGAAGTATAAATGTAGAAGAAATTTTTGAGAACCTAAAGAATTTAAGAAGAAAATATATCTTCAAGTATTTCTATTAAGAAGCAATTGATCTAATTTTGAGGATAAATTTCTTTAAGAGGGGTAGAATGTGAGATTTATAATTATGAATATCATCTTCATCTCACTTGTGTGCGAATGTCAATTCGAAAAGTGAGCGATCATCTCCTTCCACTTTTGATGATATTTTGATAGATTGAAGATGAATTTTTCAACAAAACTTTAAATACAACATTAGGTGAGCTTTCCAAAACTATTAAACATATTAAATTAAGTTTTTGTATGAATTGATGGAGAATTCAATCTTAGATATTCTCTCATTAGTTATCAGTAATATAGAGCGAGTTAAATGACAATTATATTATCAATGAATTTATCTCGACAAAACCTATCATTTAGTAATGAAATTAAGGTCAATTAATTGATGATTGGTGGACTAAGAATGATCTTGATTTTAAAGATTTGGTAAAATTGAGCCTCTAACAAACCTCCAGCAATAGGAAAAAATTAAATATTTGGATTTCAAACAATGAGTGTTTATTCTTTGGATGGAAGATTTGATAGTTTTTTACTGTTTAATTTAGAAAAATTATATATTTAAAATAATCTCCAACAATAGGAAAAAAATTAAATATTTGGATTTCAAACAATGAGTGTTTATTCTTTGGATGGAAGATTTGATAGTTTTTTACTGTTTAATTTAGAAAAATTATATATTTAAAATAATTAATTATTATCATTTGACTCTTTTTTAGTATGCTCATTTTAAATTTATAAATTGATCTTAAAATGAATAATATATGTATAATTGGTTCTATGTAAATATACGAGACGATAATTATAAATTTAGTCCTAAAAAGTAAATATTATTGATCATAATTTGATTCTTGAAGGATGATCTAGATAATGCTCAAATCTTATGTTGATTCCTTTAGATAGTATATACATCAATTTATTGAAAACTAAAGGTATAATGAAAAATATACCCTAGAAAGCTTAGTTATTTCAGTTTTACTACTATTTTTTATTTATTGGTAGGTGCTGAAGGTATGATTATTATAATGATATTATTATCCCTCTCATGAGTGAGCTGCTTATGTAGAAATGGTATGAGGCTTATGTGCAGGTTTTTATTATCGAACAACTAACTATCTAGTGGGCAACTCAAGAGAAATGATCAACCATTATTGATTATGTTCTAGATAAATTTTTATAAGTTCCTTATTATTTTTCAACATGATTATTCCAAGTGAGTATTTGTGGATTTAAAATAAGATAATCATTAAAGAACAAATATGTATTAAAAATTTTACTTTATAATATATCTAGGAGAATTAATCTTATTTTCCAGAACCTTAGTGATAGAAGAACCTGCAGTGCTAATCCTTTTAAATATTATGAGTTACTATCTTTTTATAGAAGGGTATATATATATAACTGCAAATAAACTCTCCGCTGCAAATTTGTATAGATTTTGAAATCTTATACTGCTACTAAGGAAAAGAAGCAATGTTTAAAGTTTACCGAAATAAAAAAATATTTTCCTTCAGCTACACATATTCACTGCTTAATTGGCAGCCTACGCGCACGCAATGCAATAAGGGAAGCCGACTTCTCAAGCAATTTGATTGAGAGAGAGGTTTAGTCCTTGACCTTGTTAATGTACTCTGTCACAAGTTATTCCAAGGTACCAAACCTAGAGAGGCAATTAATGCAGGTAACCCAATGGCATGCAGGTGTGAGATAAGCAGGTCATCCATCGTGACGGTGACAGAGAGATGGCAGAAGGACCAAGAAGCCGATCCCAGCCGTTTCGTTTCTGGATGCCCGCCGGGATCGGTCGCAGTCCGGGCGGAAGCGCCCCGCGCCCTGCTGCCGCCCTGAGTCGGCTGAGATCCCGGGGTCAAACACCACCGCAGCCTCCCGCCCGAGCAGCAGCCTCCCCGCTGCCATCACGCCCACCGTCGTTCCGCAGACCGACCTCGGGTCAGAGAGATTCTTCAGCACAAGACCGTCGCCGTCGACCCTCCCAATCTCGGCCCGGAACTCAGACGGAGTCCCCGTCGGCAACGGGAGCAGCCACTCAGGTGAAGCCTCAGCTTATTCCATCAAACCCTTTCTTGCTTAACTACTCCCAACGACGACCACCTGCAGCAAAAACAACGACTCCATCAGTGCCGAAGCCTGCAGATTGCCCAGCGCAACCGACTCCTGAGCCAGATGCGTTAACCATTAATTCCCTGGAGCAACAGCCTGCCGTGTATCTCTCTGGGAGTTCTCTCCACAGAGAGAACGCGAAAACATTTAACCTCGAGAAAACAGAGCAGATCGTGAATCCAGAAGAAGAAGAAGAGAGCCAGGAAAATGAGCCTACTTCGACAACATCGGCACCTGAGGCTCAAATAGAAGAGGTGCCCTCGACTAGAAATAGTGCGTCGAATGCGGAACACGACGTGGGCGACGAAAGTAAGCGAGCACGAGATGGTACCAGCAGAAAAGAGCAAAAAGTTGCAATTTCTCCAATCGCACTCGGTTCGCTCTTCGACGGCAAGCGGGCCGTCTTCAGGGAAGATATCAAGGAAGGCCTCTCGAGACTGGCGGAGAAGACGAGTGCGGGATACTCCTCCGTCCAGCCGAGGAACGGATCGTCATCATCCGCTAATGTCGTTACTTTGGCAGGGAAGAACAGCGGAGCATCCATGGTCATAGGCTACGAAGAAAGGCCTCATCATAACCTTGGCAAGAGCACTGGATCAGGCGCGTGGAACGATGACGAGAAGACGGGCATCACGGCCAGCATCAACAACAACATCCAGAGCATCAATAACTCGGCCATCGACGACAGCTCCTGCCGCGTCGGAAACCCAGGCGTGCACTTGAAGATCTCAAGTAGACCTACGGAGAGATCGGACTTGGATAAAACCGCAGAGACCCAGCTACGGACCGAAAGAAGAGCCCCCGTGCCAATCCGGTCACCAGGTGAAAGGCCCGCTCGTGAACCACCGCGAATCCGAAGACGATGCCTTCGGGCGTTGTTGATGGAATCCGGCGAGAGCGACTTAGAAAATCCGCAGAAGCCACGGCGCCATGGATGCCGTTTCAGCTGCGAAGCGAGGAAGAAAGGAGAAGGTACCGAGAACTGAAGCTTTGAATCGACCACCGGAAGTCAACCCATCTCAGTTGAGTAGTTCAGAAGGATATGTCCATAATTGCATGTATGCCGACTACTACCTTTTAATTTATTCTTCTTGTCTGTCTGTTGATTTATACAAAAGGCAGATTAATTCTAATTCCTTCTTTTCCATGTAAAGTCCACCTTCGATCATATACATGCATACACACATTTTAAGAAGTTGAGCTTCCTAATTGATTGCTCCGGCATTCAGCAAGCCTTTTTTTTCCTTTCTCTTTTTTCTAAAAAGTCGTTCGACAAGCTACATGCAAATGCAAAGGCATTGTTAATACTTGGACATGGATCTGTCATAAATATGATATTTTGTTTTGAAGAGAAACAGCCGATGAAATATTTTAGACGGAGAGGGAGAGACTATGCTTCTCACTCTCTGCACAGGTTCATAAGAAAACTATGCTTCTCATTGCTGCCTATTTAATTATTATTAAGACCAAATCAATAGCACTGTACAAATATCGTTTGGAGCTCTGCAAGAGAAGAAGAAAGAGAGCACAGAAATCAGCTGCTAGTCAATTTATACAAGTATAGGAAAATGAGCTAAAACCTGAAAGAAGAGAAGAAGGTGCTACTCAAGCAAGAAGCTCCGATAGACTATGTAAAGAGATGTTCTCCCAATATTTGCTTCCTCTCGATATGCATGCTAATTTTGCTAAACGATCAGCATAGTTATTTAAACTCCTTTTAATGAATCTCCAAGTGAAACCTCCTTAGTCTGTGCTGAGGTTTTGATGACCTGTACTAAGTTACTAAGCAGTCAAGGAAGTTCCTGAGAGTTACAGAGAAAGGAAATTGCTCATTTACTATCTGAAAAAACTTTAAAAATTCTCAAGGTTCACACGAACAACTTCCTGAGTGCCTGCCTAGTCATCCGAACGTCACTCTGTACGACTTTTATCGAGGGGCAAAATCCCTGCGCCGCCAGTTTTCAGCTGCTCATTCCGGGATCCATCACAAGACACTCCAAATAGAGCTGTAATTAGCTTGATGTTCTTCATCCCAAGCGGACTGCAGTAATGAATTATAAAGTGGCTGAGGAGAGGCTGTGTTTGCTAAAAACTGAGATGTGTCTGCAAGAGCTTTTCTGTATAAACATTGAATGCTTTCTGTTTTATTGGCAAAGAATCCCCGGTTCCTGTTCTTCTAGAGCAGCCATAGAGAATAGAGTAAACAAAGCTTACAAGAAGCTCCTCCTTGCCATTGCATTGAATGAAATCCTCTTTCAACCATTCCCCTTTTGGCCAATGTGCAAAGTGGTAGAATCTAACTCCAAGCTTCTCACTAGCCAGTCAACCTCCAGTAAATCCTTGCAAAACTACATTCAAACAATTAAGTATTCAATTGTTGCAGGACGTAGATTGCATACAACACAATCTGACCATTGAATGTTTAGAATTTTAGCTTGGTGATCTTGTGTGGACAACTTGTTCAAAAGCAATCTCTACACTCTAGGATGAATCTTTCTATTCCATAGAGCTCTTTAACCTACTATTTTTGCATCCCGTCAGTCTTATTTAGGGAAGAAGTAATGTAAATACTAGATTTGAAGGAACCTACTCATCCAAAGCCTCCAATCTTCTAGCATTCTCTAGGCAAATTATGTAGATTGCCAATCGAGTTATTTTCTTTTGCCCACTTTGATAGGGTGGATTTTTTTTATAGAATTTCTAGTCAGCTACACAACACTTTTTCATAGGATTCTTCTCTCACAGTTGCTTCAAGCCTCCTAGTACAATGATCATCCTCTACTCCTCTCATCAACTAGAATGATTGCAAATACTCTTTGTATATATTGAAAGGTTTATTACAATCATACCATACTTTTATACACAAATTATATATTTTTTTGATTAGAGTAATTGAGCTGTATACCAGAGATCTTAGGTTCAATACTTTGTATATTAGTTAACATAATTAATAGTATAAGAGTGAGTATAAGAGTGTGGATGAATAATATTTATTTTTTTAATTAGTATTATTCTAATATTTTATGATTTATATGTTCCGTAGACAACTATGGGAATATAGATAGTTCATTAGGGGCACAATGACAACAACTAGAGGCAAAGAAGATGGTCATAATGATAGGGCTATGGGTACAACCACTGAATATGGAGCTATGGGCACAATCGGTGAAGATGGAGGTGAAGCTACAACAGGTGATGCAATGATTATAATTTTTTTAGAACCCGATAAGTATTGAACTCATAATCTTTCATATAAAACTCAATTACTCTAACTAGAGGGACGAATACTTTGTATACAATGCAGTGATTATTTGAACATAAGAATAACTACTAATTAATATATAATGTAAACCCTCACTTTTTGATGGTCTAATTAGAGCAATACAAGTTTTGAGTAGAAGAGTATTAGAGAATTTTTGAGTTACATTTAGATTAAGTGATGATATTGGATTAAGTTAGAACTGAAAAAGAATCTAGTTGTAGCTTATTAAAGTTTATCAAGGTCAGAGGGACTTAGGTGTGATAATATGGAAGTAGCAGACCAATCTGCAAATACGGAAGGGAGAGGGGGCCAACTTGAATGTTCACCCTTGCATGCACAGCATGTGCACCATTCCCAACCGGTCGAACCGGACCAACTTAGACCAGGCTGGTCCACTTGAACCGGTCGGCGAGTAGAGCACTTAGCGGCGTGAGCCGACCATGTGCGTCTAAACCCGGACGAAGCGCCCCCAAATCCCGTTCCTCCTCTCACGCTCGCATCGCCAGAGATCGCTGCATCGCTTGCTTAGTTGGGAGCTCAGCGATGAACTCCTCACCGTCCACGACTCCATGTCCCTCATTCTCCTCACTGTATTCATCGGCATCTCACCACTCATGTCGTCTCCTTCACACCCTCCAAGGCTTGCTGCATCTCCTGCATCACATCAAACAAATGTGATGTAAGGAGAATCGAATTAAGGTTTACACTATAGAAGTATAGTTAAGTTTCAGTTAGCTAGTTATTATGTTGTGATATTAGATTGAATTAGTAAATAATTGACTAATATAGTAAATAATTTACACTAAGACTTATGGTTGATTTGAACTTGATAATATAATTAAGATCTGATGTTGACTTGGACTAATCTGATAAATTAGAGTTGATGAATGATGATTAAAGATTAAAGGTTTTGGGATTATATATGAAGTTGGGCCTAATAGTGTGAAGTAGATTAATTATTTTGGATTAAGCTAAATTAATCACATAAGTTGAGTCATTAGTGAGTAAATAATTTTTATCATATTAAATTAAGAATATCTTATATTTTAAATAAAATCTTTATTGTTTTAGGGATATTACTCTGACTTGAGAGCTGTGTATTATTGATATTTCTGGGTTGGTTTTGAAGCTCAAGTCTTCATACAGGTGCGTTGGTTCATCGAAGTAGGATTTATTCAAACTAGAGAATTACTTGCTGAGATTTTCTTAGGAAAGTTTTTGGATGCCTTGAACATAATAAAATGATATGTCTGCTAAATGCTTATATGTTATGCATGCTAGATTTTTTTATCTGGTATACTAGGATACATGCTCTATCATGCTAGAATGATAATTAACATACTTTACTATCTGCTCCAACATGATTGTTTTATCTTACTATGTTGCATATGTTACACTCTTATCATGCGGACAAAGATAGAACTTATAACCTAAATGGTTGAACAAACAAATATGCATAGGAGGTAGTATCAAAAAGCCTTACCTGACACTCTAAAGACATACATAGGTGACATAATACTAAAATCTCCTAGGGGACGTTACTTGACTATAAATGAAGTAGGGGACGTCCTTCGTACCCTTAGAAGACCACTGCATCTACTGATGGTCGAAAAGTGATGCTCTTTATCACACCACTCTCGAGACTAACACATAGCTTAGATACTGGGAGATGGTTGGAGAATGGATCAGACAAACTCCAAGGTCATACTAAACTGGAAGTAGAATAGGTCCATATCTAGAAACTGATACCCCCACGTGTGCCGCTTAAGCGACACCGTGATAGTCCTGAGATAGCTAGCAGGGATGAAACCAGACCAAGGACCTAGCAAACATGTCGTCGAGGTTGTAGCATTCCGGCGACAACTAGTATGCACAGCTCCTAGCAAGCATTGCTGCTTGTGAACTGGGACTGTGGCTCCTTCTGCATAGCCTTGGACAGTGGATCCGTAGACCACACGGCTATCATCTTTGACATTCTGCAGACAGTCGGATGAGCAGTCCAGATCCTATGGTTATTATATCGACTAACCGTGGTCCATGAGTCTTTGTTGATGGTAACACTGTCTTCGGACAGTGTGTAGTACTACACGAGTCGCCGTTGCCTCTATGGAGTCTGGGGAGGATGTAAGGGCATGATAGTTTTACTAAGGGAGGCATTGAGGGCGACTAGCGAAACAGTGGAGAGTGATCAAGGGTCACCCGTCCTCTCCGCCAACATCAGTGCATCGGGCATAGGCAGAGACAAAGACAGAAAGACACTGATGGGCTTATGGATGCCCTTGGCAAGAGAATTCCCTAAACATAGGCTCGCAGCCCGAGTCTTGTGACATAAAGTTGGAATATATTATAGATGACATACACTAGTGACACAGATATTTGATATCATCTAGATGATAACTAGTGACATCTATATTTACACTTGAGTATATTGTTATACTGCTTTTTATGTCATGAATTACACATTATAAAAGAAAGATGATCATTTACAAACCAAAGGCATCCTAGAACATTCCTCATAGCTTTTGAATTCCTTACTATGATTTCGAGCCGTAATTTCGCACTAGGCCGCAAGGTTGAGCACACCACGTTCAATGTGTAAACCCCTACCCCTTGATTTGAAAAAAAAAGGTCTGGTTCAACTGAACCGGCCAGCCGGCCGGTCCAGCAGAACCGGATGATCCGGTTTGAAGAGCCGGCGCGAGCGAGAAGAGCCGAGGGCTCTTCCCCCTCGACGCCCTCTTCTTCGCCTTCTTCCCCGCCTCCCTCACCCGCAGCAGAGCACGCCGGCGGCCCCTCCCGTTTCGACGTCGTTCACTGTCGCTGTTCGTCGGCGGCCGCCCGTCTCCGTCACCCGCCGCGCACCACTCCCTGCAGAAAGGGGAGCTCGGCGACGCCTCCTCCCTCGCCTTCGCGACCAACTGCAGCAGGGCAGTCACCCACCGAGCCGCCGTCCGCTGTCCGCCTACATCCCTTCCGCCGTTCGCCGTCCTTTCCCCTCCGTCGCGACGAGAAGAGCTCGGCGGAGGTTGTCGTCCCTTCCTTTCCGCTGCAATTCCCCTCTTCGTCCCCTACAATCTTCCTCGTCGCGTCTGCTGCATCTGTTCGCCGTCTGCAACAACCGTCCGCCGTCCGCTCGTCGTTCCACGCGCAGATCGCCGACGCACCGTTCGTGGTTGCCGGGTCTCGAGTTGATCGCCCTCGCCGCAAACTCGTGAGCTTGCGTTCGACCCCGATGCAACTGCAGCAGGCGACGATTTCGTCGCCGCTGCTCCAACCCGCAGCATGACCGGCGAGGAGTGGAGCTGCGAATCCACTCGTCTCGCCGGCCAGATCCTCCTCCTCTCCTTCCCCACACGTTCGCAAGGTGAGGAGCTCTGTTTCCCCTCTGTGAACGGGCGATTTCGCCCTTCGGTGAACTCGTCCAAGAGTTCACCGGCGACGTCCACCGAGAGCCTCCGTTTGGAGTTGACGGCCGGAGTTTTCGCAGGCTGTCGTTGGTCCCCTCTCGTGCGAAGGCTTCCGGAGCTCGTCGTCAAGTTGGCCGGTGATTCTACGAACTCCGACGAGGTGGCGGCTAGGGTTCCGACAGCGAGTTTTCCAACGAGGAGAAGGGATCGGCTGAGGTATCCCTTTATTTCTCCTTAATCGTGATTAGTGATTTAATTAAACATGTTTAGTGTAAATTAAACAAGGTTAGTGATTTAATTAAGTGAGATTAGTAAATGGGTTGGGTTGAACCGAATTGAAATTAGTTGAGTTTGAGTTAAGTTTGGGTTCGGGTTGAGTTTAGTTGGGTGAGCTGAATCAATTAATTGGAAGTGGTTCGAGCTCGAGTTAGATTAAATCGGATTGGGTTGGTTGGACTGGATCCAATTAAACTGGACCGGATCCGAACTGAACCAGATGGAATTAAATTGAACTTGAGTCGAATCGAATCGAATCGAACCAAACCGAACCGAATCGAACCGGTCAGCGTTGACCGGGTCAATAGTTGACCAGACCGGTCACGTTGACAGGTCAGCGTTGACCAGGTCAACCGTTGACCTGCAGAAAAAAAATAAAATAAATAATATAATAATATAATAATATAATAATAAAAATAAAATAAAATAATAAAAATAAAAATAATTTAATTTTTCACGGATATGATTAGGTGATTTAAAATAGTTAATTAAAATTTAATTAATCTAATTAAGTATTGATGGGTGTTATTTGGGCCCTTGGATGACTCGGGCTCGATGATGGGTTTAAATGTATATAAATTTGATAGAATTTATTTAAGCTTAATTAAATTAATTTAACATGATAATTAGTTTAAATAGTAAAATTTAAAATGTGATTAATTAAGATTTGATTAGATAGAATTAATTATCAACTTGTATGCTTAGTTTGAGTTAATTAAATGTAGTAATTACTTTAATTAATTTATTAATAATTTAATTGGGCCAAAAATGTGGACATAGGCCTAAGGGGTAAATATGGGCGTATTAATTAAGTATGCGCCCCCTAAATTAAACATGGGATTTTAAATTTAAATGTAGGCTTGTTAAGCGATACTTAATTAGAATAATTATATAAGTTAGATTGATAAATTTATATTTGCTTTACTTTAGAGAAAAATAAATTAAATTTTATTTTAAATAATTGTGTTAATTAGGACTATCGCGGGTACGCGATTCGCGTAGTTCGTCGTAGTGATTTATTTCTACGCGGGTTGGTTCTAAAGAGCGGATCGCTAACCCAGGTGCGTTGGTTCATCGATGTAGGATTTATTAAAGCTAGGGAATTCCCGCTGGGGTCTTCTTAGGAATAATTCTTAGATGTCTTAAACATGATAAAATGAAATACTTGCTATGATTATATTTAAATACATTTTAGTATAATTTACTTTGCCTAACATGTATGATATATCATGATTACCATGCTAAGTTTTAATATGTCGTGATATCTTGTCCCACATGTTAGATATTATTTTTCTATGCTATGATAGCACAACCACCATGCAGACATAGATAATAAATAACGACATGTTAGAACCCCTTGGCGACATCACCACAACTTAGACAAAAAGGGGCATTTTCTCATATGCCCCGGTTGACCGCCACGTACCGACGGTGATCAAATGGTGACATCTCACT
The DNA here is from genome assembly GCA_030544415.1 of Thalia dealbata. NCBI lineage: Eukaryota > Viridiplantae > Streptophyta > Magnoliopsida > Zingiberales > Marantaceae > Thalia > Thalia dealbata. The sequence goes on along the minus strand of CM060454.1, from coordinate 28,935,109 downwards.
ACGCACCACTCCCGAAGTTATGCATAGCTTAGATACTGGGAGAACACTCCCGAGGTTATGCGTAGCTTAAATACTGGGAGCACTACTCCCGAGGTTATGCATAGCTTAGATACTAGGAGCACCACTCCCGAGGCTATACATAACTTAGATACTGGGAGCTGGTAGGGAAAGAGACTGTACAAACTCCATGGTCATATTAGATCGAAAATATGGAGCAAGTCCTTACCCAAAAATTTATACTCGCACGAGTGTCGTTTAGGCGACCTGTGATAGTCCTGAGAATGCTAGCGAGGATGAGCCCTACTATGGACTTGGCACCGATGGAGTCAAGGTTGCCACAGCCCATTGTGTGGATGTGCCTCAATCTCGGTCGACATCAACTGCTATTGGACTAGGAAGATGATTCCCTATGCGACGCCTTGGATAGTGGATCCGTAGACCACGCAGCTATCATCCATGACATTCTGCAGACTGTCGGATGAGTAGTCCGGATCCTAGGGTTAATTTTTATCGGTTAGCCGTGGCCGATTTGTCTTGTTGATGATGACCCTGTCTTCGGACAGTGTGTAGTACTACACGAATCACCGTTGCCCCTACGGAGTCCGGGGAGGATGTAAAGGCACGACAGTTTTGCTAGGGGAGGCATTGAGGGCGACTAGCGAGACAGTGGAGAGTGATCAAGGGTCACCCGTCCTCTCCGCCAACATCAGTGCAGCGGGTATAGGTAGAGACAGAGACAGAAAAACACTGATGGGCTTACTGATGCCCTTAGCTCGGGTATTCATTAAGCATAGGCTGGCAGCCCGAGTCTTGTAACTTCAAAGTATTATTATGACGTAGGTGACATGTTGTTGATATTGACACTAGATACAACTTAGGTGACATCTAGTGAAATTTACGTTTATATTTATTTATGTTGTTTTACTACTTTTATGAACTGATTTACACAAATTAAATGAAAATTTATAATTAACAACCCAAGGCATCCTAGAATACTCCTCATAGCCTTTGATTTCCTTATTTGGTTTCGAACTGTAATTTCGCACTAGGCCGCAAGGCTGAGCACACCACGTTCAATGTGTGTGCAGATTGTTAGATGATTTATCGGGATATTTGATGAAGATGAGGGCCCTTGATGGATCTAGTTTTATTTATTGATGTTATTATAGAATTGTAGTAGGTATATCGGGACTGTGTTAGTAGAGTTGTATATGTGATTTAATTATATATTCCGCTGTGTTGTGTATGTGTATGGACGACATTTATTATCAAATACCTTATATGAGTCCTTTGGGCTCATACGGCGGTTGCCACGTGTCCGACAGGTGAGTCGGGGCGTGACACAATGTGTGTGTAAATGTAGTTGTAGCTGTTGAGGAGTTCGTCGTCGGAGGTATACCACCGCATCTATTTATAAGTTGTGCATGCTATAACCTTCTTCATTTTCCTAGTTATATTTATGTAGCTTCGATGCTCACTTGTTATTTTTCTATAGCTTCATTTTTGCAGCTCAGCTTTACAGCTTACTTCATCTTATATTTCTCAACTTCTACAATTTTGATATTTCATATTCATTTCGGTTTATCAGCAGTCATGTTGACTGGCTTCCTAAATGTAAATCCTTCTATTGTTTCTCCATTCACTTCATATTTCGATGCGTCAATACAGTTGGTATAGTTGTCATCAGCATACCACTTACACTCTTGCATCATTATATCCATAAAGCTTCCTACACTCTTTTAAGCAGTTCTCTCGGTCATATTAAATATTTGCTGAGCTTGGAGCATCTTTCTTTGTACCAGCATTCTTTGCATTCAATGTAGTTGTTTCCTGCTATTTTCTTCTATCTATCAGTTTCTTTTCGGAGCTTAAGCAGTTTTCGCTTATTCTCTATATCCTATATACGACCAACTTATTAGTCAAGCCGTTTTCTTTTATCTGCTTCTTTTAATTCTGTTTAGTGGCCATTCTAAATGCAATTCTGTCGAATATTTCTGCAATTTTCTTTGCAGTTATTTCCTCATTCCTTTTCTACAGTTTGCAGTTTCCTTTTTGCGAAGCTACTTCCTTTGTCAAATGTCTTTAGTCAAATTCTATCCATCGTTGGTAGATTTTTTTACTCCTTTTTATTTTTATAGCTCCCTCAGCTTAACTCAGTTCTTTACTTAGTATTTTTGCAGCTCAGATTCCTACATTTTCATCAGTATCATTATATATCTTCAGTTTATTTCTGTAGTCTTATTCAGTCAATTTAGCAGGCAACATTTCTGCATTTGCAACCCATATTTCAACTGCCTGCAGATTTTGTAGTAACCTTGGTTCTTTACTCCTTTTCATATCTCCTTAAATTTCTGGATGCTGCAGTTTTCTTGGCAACTCTAGCACATGTTGAAATCCTTAGTAGCTACATGTATTGTGACATCTCTTATTTTATTCACTACTTCTGTAGCTCATATTCAGTGCACATAGCAGCTTAGGTATAACTGTAATAATAGCGACTTGTTTCCCAGAAGCAGATCGCTATCCCAGGTGCGTTGGTTCTCCGTTGGTAGGATTTATTCACGCTAGGGAATACCCGCTGGGGTTTTCTTAGGAAAAATTCTTGGATGTCTTCAATATGATAAACCATAATGTTTGATAAGATTTAAATTGTATGCATGCTAGCATAGTTATCTTATCTAACATGTTTGATCTGCTAGGTATCTAACATGCTTTATAATCTTGTCGTGCATGCTAAATTGCTTCGGTGCGATATGCTAGATAACTACCATGCGGACATAGATAATATATGCGACATGTTAGATCCTTGGCGACGTCACCGCCACTTAGAGAAAAAGGGGCCTTTTTCCATATGCCCCGGTTGACCGCCGCGACCCGACGGTGGTCAAACGGTGACGTTTCCGTTAGGCGCCACTCCCGAGGTTGATGCATAGCGGAGCACTGGGAGCACCACTCCTGACGTTATGCGTAGCTCATATACTGGGAGCTGGTAGGGTAAGGGACTGTACACACTCCATGGTCATGTTAGACTGGAAATATGGAGCAAGTCCTTACCCGAAACCTTCACCCGCGCGAGTGTCGTTGTAGGCGGCCTCGTGATAGTCCTGAGATGGTTAGCTAGGATGAACCCTACCATGGACTTGGCACCGACGAAGTCGAGGGCCACATCCCATCGTGTGGATGTGCGCCAATCTCGATAGACGTTGACGGCTATTGGACTGGAAAGGTGATTCCACATGCGACGCCTTGGACAGTGGATCCGTAGACCGCACGGCTATCACCCTTGACGTCTGCAGACGATCGGATGAGTAGTCCGGATCCTAGGGTGGTTATTCCGGCTAGCCGTGGCCGATGATATTTAAGAGAGGTGACCCTGTCTGCGGACAGTGTGTAGTACTACATGGGTGTCGTGACCCCTACGGTATCCGGGGAGGATGTAAGGGCACGACGGTTTCGCTAGGGGAGGCATGGTTGGCGACTAGTGAAACAACAGGAGAGGGACTCTGGGTCATCCGTCCTCTCTGCCAACATCAGTGCAGCGGGCATAGGTAGAGACAGAGACAGAAAGGCACTGATGGGCTTACTGATACTCTTAGCTAGGGTAGTCATTAAGCACAGGCTGGCAGCCCGAGTTTATGAAACCTAAAAAGTCTCACTATGATGAGGTGACATACTACTAAGATGGACACTAGACATGACTAGGGTGACATCTAGTGACATGTACACATTTAATTGTTTATTTAATTGTTTGTTTATGCTGTCTGTTTTTATACGAATTGTTTAAAACGAAATGGCATGAAAGATGATGTTTAATTACCAAAGACATCCTAGAATACTCCTCCTAGCCTTTGATTTCCTTATTCGGTAGAGCCGTAATTTCGCATTAGGCCGCAAGGCTGAGCACACCGCGTTCAATGTGTGTGCAGGTGTCGATGCACGAGACGAGATCAATGACGGAGGGTTCGTCGCGGGAGGTATACGACTGCTGTTATGAGTTTTCGTATGCCGGTCTTAGATTTGTATTAGGAGATATCGGGACTGTATTTAAGATGTTATTTGAAAATGTGGGTGTATGTAGTTTAGTATTTGTATTTATGCCTTGTATGGGCTTGTCGGGCTCATACGGCGGTTGCCACGTGTCGTCCTGCGGGTCGGGGCGTGACAACTTAAGTGGTATCAGAGCTTAGGTTTAAAGACCTGAGCATTTAGGTGATATCAAAACCTAAGGATTTTGGAGTTTCGACTTCAAATCTTAATTATAAGAATGTCAGTCCCGATATATTAGATTGGCCAGTTAGATAGTTAGTGGTACGGTCGTTTACCTATATCGTGACTATGCGTACCGAAAGAGTTTTACCTTACGTGGAAATTCTTATTTCGTATGAACTGACAGAAGCTTGTTCATGTAGATGTCAGAAGTACCGCCCAGACGTAAACGGGGGAGGCCCCGAAAGCTCGTGGAGCCCCAGGATCATTCGACGGCCACCTCCCGTCCAGCGGCAGATCCGTTAACGCCGCTAGCACCGGTACCAGCTGCGAGTGTTACCGGAGATTCTGATAGGGCACCAGTATCCATGGTCCCAGAGGGGGCATCATTGGGTACACGTCGGAGCTCGAGTTCTCGACGTACCATGAGGCAGAGGACTACATCTACAGTGCCATCAGGGCAGGCACCTGTTGCTCAGGGGCAGCTGAACATAATAGCAGCAGCGGTGGCCAGCGCGATGGTCAGCATTCTAAATCCCACTGCACAGCATGAGCCCGAGGTACCTCAGTCTAGTGCACCTCCTCCTCCGCCTCCTGCTGCACCAGTGGTACCACCAGCACCGCGGGTGGTCCGGACGACTCCTGCCCCAGCAGTTGTACCCGCTCCAGCTGGTCGTAGTGCAGAGTCAGATCGAGTGAGGGTTGCAACAGCAGTTGCTACCCCTCCGATAGGAGCACGGGGGACTTATACTCGAGTGGATTATCAAACCCCGCCTGGGGGAGTTGTTACGTCGGAGCCCAGTACCCGAGCTGCGAGGCCGATAGCCGCTTGGGTGAGAGACGCTCGACATCTGGGGTGTGTTACCTTTTCTGGATCATCTGACCCCCAGACAGCCCGGTCTTGGATTAACAACGTCCGCCGTATCACTGCGGATTTGGAGTTGGCTGATAGAGACCGACTTGGAGTGGCACTCTATCTGGTAGACGGGGAGGCTGAGACCTGGCGAGATGAGCTGGAGACCCGTTATTCTACAGGACTGACGTGGGACATATTTTTGGATGAGTTCCACGAGCGCTTCTATACAGAGCTCCAGCATGATCTGAAGGTACAGGAGTTCTTGGACTGTAGACAGGGAGGCAGATCTGTGACAGAGTATGTGGCGGAGTTTAATCTGCTGGCCTCCCTGGTACCCGACACGATCACATCCGACAGGTATCGTCGGATGCGCTTTATTCAGGGCTTGGATGACCACCTTAGTGTTAGGGTGGGAATATTGGATTACACTGCTTTCCAGCAGTTGGTGGATAAAGCCCTGTGGACTGAGAGGATGCTCCAGACGACGCGTATGCGGAGAGAGGGGCATAAGAAGAAGAGGTCAGCGACACATAGGGGTCGAGGTGACTTCAGGGACAGACAGACTGGCTCGGTAGCTTCAGTGGCCTCGGCTGCAGGAGGGGCTCCATCTGGGAGCCGATTTATACAGAGGACTGAGCAGCGGGGTCAGCCGAGTCAGGCACGTCCCCAGCCGTCAGTACATAGGGGCCCTCAGATACACCGTGCATCACAGTTGGCCCCATGTACCATTTGCCGCCGGACTCATACTGGGATGTGCCGAGAGATCACTTGTTATCAGTGCGGACAGAAGGGGCACATTCGGACCAGCTGTCCGCAGCGGATTCAGATGGGTGGATCCCAGCAGTCAGCCATCCACCCGGCATCTGCGGGTCGTGGACGTCCTCCTGCACCGTTCCCACCAGCTGCACCTATGACGGGGTCTACCCGAGGATTTCCTACCGGCTCGGGCCCACACTCTCAGAGGCCGCCCCAGCGCACCCAGACGCGCATATATGCATTGGACGGCATCGACGCCCAAGCCAACCCCGATGTAGTCACGGGTAACTCCTCCCATGCTGACGCACCTTAAATGGAATTTTTATTTTTGGAGATTTAGTCTTTTCATTTGATAAGTTGTTGTTGTGTGGATTTTGGAACTAAAACTTATCTTTTGTTAAGTGAGACTAAATTTAACTTGTCGCATGTGTTGTTTGTGTGATGTGGAATAGGACATATGCGACTATTTGATGAATGGGCTCGTATTCTTATTGACACCGGGTCACATCGGTCTTTCATTAGTTCGGAGTTCGCCAGGCGAGCCGACATACCTCTTACCCCGTTAGAGGCAGAGTTGATTGTCTGTACTCCCTTGGGTGAGAAGATTTTACGGAGTCAGGTGTATCGGTCTTGTCCCATTATGATACAGGAAGTTACCCTTGAGGCGGACCTGATTCCACTGGACATGGCGGACTTCGATGTGATTCTCGGTATGGACTGGTTGACAGCACATAGAGCCCTGGTGAGCTGCTTCACAAAGTCAGTGTCCTTCGTTGGATCGGGACCCCCGGAGCTGGTATTCGAGGGGGATCGTCGAGTCCTGCCGACTGCCATTATATCCGCTCTCACGGCGCAGAGGTACATCAGGAAAGGGTATCAGTGTTTTCTTGCGCACGTAGTGGATAGCAGCCAGTCGGATAGCCAGATGGCAGATATTCCTGTAGTTCGCGAGTTCCCAGATGTTTTTCCAGAGGAATTGCCTGGCCTACCACCGGATCGGGTGTTAGAGTTTTGCATCGATCTCGCCCCTGGGACGATGCCAATCTCTAGACCCCCGTATCGTATGGCACCGGCAGAGTTGAAGGAACTCAAGCTACAGTTACAGGACTTGGTAGATAAGGGGTTTATTCGACCTAGTGTCTCCCCTTGGGGCGCACCTGTTCTATTTGTGAAGAAGAAGGATGGGACCTTGAGGATGTGCATTGATTACAGGCAGTTGAATAAGGTCACCATCAGGAACAGGTATCCGCTTCCCCGCATCGATGACTTATTTGATCAGTTGCAGGGAGCTCGAGTTTTCTCGAAGATTGATTTGAGGTCCGGGTATCATCAGTTAAAGATTAGGGACTCGGATGTTCCGAAGACGGCATTTCGGTCACGGTATGGACATTATGAGTTCCTAGTCATGTCTTTTGGACTTACTAATGCTCCCGCAGCCTTTATGGATTTGATGAACCGGGTTTTTCATAGACATTTAGATAAGTGTGTCATTGTCTTCATTGATGACATACTTGTCTATTCGAAGAGCCCGGAGGAGCATATGAGGCATCTCCGACTTGTCCTTCAGGTACTGAGAGATAGTCAGCTTTATGCCAAGTTTTCCAAATGTGAGTTTTGGCTGACTCAGGTTGGATTTCTGGGGCATATTATATCCAGTGAGGGCATACAGGTCGATCCGACTAAGATTGAGGCAGTGACTAAGTGGGAGCAGCCTAAGAGTCCCACAGAGGTCCGTAGTTTCCTTGGATTAGCGGGATATTATCGGCGGTTCGTGCAGGATTTCTCACGTATTGCAGCGCCGATGACCAAGTTGACTAGGAAGGACATTAAGTTTCGGTGGACCCCAGAGTGTGAGCTCAGTTTCCAGGAGCTTAAGACTCGTTTAACCACTGCTCCGATACTCACCCTCCCAGTTAGTGGTACGGAGTATGTGGTATTCAGCGATGCTTCGAAGCAAGGGCTGGGTTGTGTACTTATGCAGAGCGGACGGGTAATTGCCTATGCTTCACGTCAGTTGAAGAAGCACGAGGTAAATTATCCGACTCATGATTTGGAGTTAGCCGCTATTGTTCTGGCTCTTAAGATTTGGCGACACTATCTTTACGGGGAGAAGTGTCATATTTTCACTGACCATAAGAGCCTACAGTACTTGTTGACCCAGAGGGAGTTGAACCTCAGGCAGCGCCGCTGGTTGGAGTTGATCAAGGACTATGACTTGATTATTGACTACCATCCGGGGAAGGCTAATGTTGTGGCAGATGCTTTGAGCCGAAAGTCGTCTGTCACTTTGGCGTATATACGCACTGCCTACTTACCCTTGCTGCGTGACATGAGATTGCTGGGGGTTGAGCTACAGTGTGACTCTCAGGGTGGGTTACTGGCACAGTTTACTGTGCGACCCACTTTATCAGACCGGCTGGCCGAGTTACAGAGGACAGACTCAGAGTTGAGTACGGTGATCCAGAGAGTACAGGATGGTCAGGGTCAGGAGTTCAGACTCAGAGATGACGGCATGCTGGTGCTGAATGACAGGATCTGCGTACCCCATGATGAGGATCTACGACGGCAGATTCTGGAGGAGGCACACAGTTCCGCTTATGCTATGCATCCGGGTAGTACGAAGATGTATCGTACTATTCGACAGACGTATTGGTGGTCGGGCATGAAGCGGGACATAGCTGAGTTTGTAGCTCGATGCCTAGTATGCCAGCAGGTTAAGGCGGAACATCAGAAGCCGGCAGGGACCTTGCAGCCTCTTCCGATACCGGAGTGGAAGTGGGAGCATATCACTATGGACTTTGTGGTCGGGTTGCCGCGCACCCAGAGACATCATGACGCTATTTGGGTGATCGTCGATCGACTTACAAAGTCTGCCCACTTCTTGCCGATTGAGATTTCTTACACATTGGAGAGGTTAGCCAGGCTGTACATCAGCGACATTGTCCGCCTTCATGGAGTACCAGTGTCTATTGTGTCGGACCGAGATCCTAGGTTCACTTCTAGGTTCTGGCCGAAGTTTCAGGGGGAGCTGGGTACATCATTGAGGTTTAGCACCGCATTTCACCCACAGACTGATGGACAGTCAGAGCGTACCATACAGACGCTGGAGGACATGTTGAGAGCATGTGTGCTCGAGTTTACTGGTAGCTGGGATACCCACCTTCCTTTGGTGGAATTTGCATATAATAATAGCTATCAGGCCAGCATTGGTATGGCTCCCTATGAGGCTCTATATGGCAGACAGTGTCGGACTCCATTATGTTGGAGTGAGGTAGGCGAGAGACGACTGACGGGTACGGAGTTGATTGATGAAACCGTAGCCAAGGTCAGTGTCATTCGAGGCAGACTGAAGACAGCTCAGGACCGACAGAAGAGCTATGCAGATAATCGTCGTAGGCCTCTAGAGTTTGCAGTCGGGGATATGGTTTTTCTAAAGGTATCCCCCTGGAAGGGCATCCTTCGTTTTCAGAAGAAAGGGAAGCTACACCCTAGGTACATCGGACCCTTCCAGGTACTTGAGAGAGTCGGGCCGGTGGCATACCGACTGGAGCTACCTGCAGACTTAGAGCAGATTCATGATGTCTTCCATGTATCCATGTTGAGGAAGTACATTTCAGATCCGTCCCATGTCCTCACAGCACCACCAGTTCAGCTGAGAGAGGACTTGAGCTACGGGGTGCAGGCTATTGAGATCATTGATCGGCGCGTAAAGGTGCTTCGAGGTAAGTCTATTCCCCTAGTAAAAGTTCTCTGGAGGAACGCTCATATCGAGGAAGCTACATGGGAGACTGAGGCCCACATGCGGGCCCAGCAACCTCACTTATTTGAGGGAGAGAGTGTTTGAGTGTGATGTACAAAAATTTTGGAAATTTATTTGTTGATGTTGGATGTCTTTTTGGATATTCAAGTGTTATTTTGGAGGACCAAAATTTTTAAGGGGGGGAGTACTTGTAAACCCCCATCAAAAAAAAAAAAAAAAAAAAAAATAAAAAAAAATGGACCGGTTCAGGTGAACCGGCCGGAGAGCCGGCCGGTCCAACTGAACCGGCTTGGACCGGGCGAGGAAGCGAGACGGGGCGAGCGAGAAGAGCAAACGCCCTTCCCACTCGAGCCATCGCCTCGAGCACGCGACGAAGCACGTCGCTTCGTCTTCTCCCGCACCGAGCAGCGCCGACGCTTCGCCTTCCGCCGTCGATCGCTGCACGTCGCCGTCGACGATCGGCTGCCCCCGTCCACCCCCAGCGATCCACTCCCGACGGAAAGGGCGACTCGGCGACGCCTCCTTTCCCGTCCCGTTCGCGCGACCACCGCAGCAGAGGAACTGCTGCCGGTCGATCGCCGCCCAGCACGCGCAACCCATCGGCGGACGTCTTCTCCACCGCGGTTGGAGACGTCGGCCGTCTCCGCGTCTCCACGGGCCTTCGAGGAGTTCGAAGACCCCTCGGCGGGCGGCTGAGCTCGCCGCCTCTGTTCGAGCGGTCGAACCCTACCGGCGGCGGCTGCAAATCGCGATCCAGTCGCTTCGCCGGCCGCAAACCCCACTCCTACCTTCTCCAGACGTCCGCGAGGTGAGCAGCCGCGTTTTCCCCATGAAAAGGGGTGGTTTTCACCCTCCGGTGGAGACGCCGTGAGTTCGCCGGAGACGACGCCGGAAAGATCGCCGTATAGGTGCTGATGGACGTCCTTCTCGCAGATCGGCGTAGTCTCCGCGTCGAGCGAGGAGCAACGAAGCTCGCCGGCCGTTTCGCCTTCATTTCCGCGAGTTCCGGCGGGCGGCGGCTAGGGTTCCGGCGGCGGCGCTGAGCTTTTCCGGCGGCGCAGAGTTTTCCGGCGAAGGTGCTTAATTAGGGGCTTAATCGCGATTAGCGCTAATTAAGTGTGCTTAGTGTAAATAAAATATAATTAGTGAGAAATTATGTTATTGTATGCTTAGTTTAATTAAAAGCATGATTAGCGTTAATTAACTAAGCTTAGTGTATAAGAAATTATTTATTTAATGAAACGGTTGGGTCGAATCAAGTGGGGTTAAATCGGTTGGGTTTGAGTTAAGTTTGGGTTCGAGTCAAGTTGGGTTGGGTGAGCCGAATCAAATAGGTTGAACCTGGTTCGAGCTCAAGTCAAATTAGATTGAATTTAATTTAGCTGAACCGGACCCGAACCGAACCAAATCGAACCGAACCGAACCGAACCGAATCGAACCGTTGACCAAGTCAACAGTTGACCCAGTCAGCATTGACCGGGCCCACCGCCGACCCAGTCAGCGTTGACCGAGTCAACCGCTGACCCAGTCAGCGTTGACCGGTCAACTGCTGACCCAGTCAGCGTTGACCGGGCCCACTGCTGACCCAGTCAGCGTTGACCAGTCAACGTTGACCGTTGACCAGTCAACGTTGACCGTTGACCGGGTCAGAAAAATATAAAATATTAAAATAATATTAAAATAATAAAATAATATTAAAATAATAAAATAATATTAAAATATTAAAAAAATCAAAAAAATAATAAAAATTTCTATGGGTTCTACTTGGGCTCCTGGATGACTTGGGCCAAGTTATGGGTGAGTTTGATGAGTAGAAATTGAATAAAAATTCATTGAAGTTATTAGATAAAAATGCAAAAATATGATAAATTCATAATTCATTAGGTGAGATTAATCCTAAACATGCATAGGATTAATTTAATGAAATAATTATTTAATTGATAGATTTTAATTTATTTATCTTAAGGGAAATAAATTAAATCTATTTTAAATAAATCTTATTAAATAGGATTATTTTGGGTACGCGATCCGAGAAGCTCGGCGGGTGATATTCTCCGCGCGACTTGTTTCCCAGAAGCAGATCGCTATCCCAGGTGCGTTGGTTCTCCGTTGGTAGGATTTATTCACGCTAGGGAATACCCGCTGGGGTTTTCTTAGGAAAAATTCTTGGATGTCTTCAATATGATAAACCATAATGTTTGATAAGATTTAAATTGTATGCATGCTAGCATAGTTATCTTATCTAACATGTTTGATCTGCTAGGTATCTAACATGCTTTATAATCTTGTCGTGCATGCTAAATTGCTTCGGTGCGATATGCTAGATAACTACCATGCGGACATAGATAATATATGCGACATGTTAGATCCTTGGCGACGTCACCGCCACTTAGAGAAAAAGGGGCCTTTTTCCATATGCCCCGGTTGACCGCCGCGACCCGACGGTGGTCAAACGGTGACGTTTCCGTTAGGCGCCACTCCCGAGGTTGATGCATAGCGGAGCACTGGGAGCACCACTCCTGACGTTATGCGTAGCTCATATACTGGGAGCTGGTAGGGTAAGGGACTGTACACACTCCATGGTCATGTTAGACTGGAAATATGGAGCAAGTCCTTACCCGAAACCTTCACCCGCGCGAGTGTCGTTGTAGGCGGCCTCGTGATAGTCCTGAGATGGTTAGCTAGGATGAACCCTACCATGGACTTGGCACCGACGAAGTCGAGGGCCACATCCCATCGTGTGGATGTGCGCCAATCTCGATAGACGTTGACGGCTATTGGACTGGAAAGGTGATTCCACATGCGACGCCTTGGACAGTGGATCCGTAGACCGCACGGCTATCACCCTTGACGTCTGCAGACGATCGGATGAGTAGTCCGGATCCTAGGGTGGTTATTCCGGCTAGCCGTGGCCGATGATATTTAAGAGAGGTGACCCTGTCTGCGGACAGTGTGTAGTACTACATGGGTGTCGTGACCCCTACGGTATCCGGGGAGGATGTAAGGGCACGACGGTTTCGCTAGGGGAGGCATGGTTGGCGACTAGTGAAACAACAGGAGAGGGACTCTGGGTCATCCGTCCTCTCTGCCAACATCAGTGCAGCGGGCATAGGTAGAGACAGAGACAGAAAGGCACTGATGGGCTTACTGATACTCTTAGCTAGGGTAGTCATTAAGCACAGGCTGGCAGCCCGAGTTTATGAAACCTAAAAAGTCTCACTATGATGAGGTGACATACTACTAAGATGGACACTAGACATGACTAGGGTGACATCTAGTGACATGTACACATTTAATTGTTTATTTAATTGTTTGTTTATGCTGTCTGTTTTTATACGAATTGTTTAAAACGAAATGGCATGAAAGATGATGTTTAATTACCAAAGACATCCTAGAATACTCCTCCTAGCCTTTGATTTCCTTATTCGGTAGAGCCGTAATTTCGCATTAGGCCGCAAGGCTGAGCACACCGCGTTCAATGTGTGTGCAGGTGTCGATGCACGAGACGAGATCAATGACGGAGGGTTCGTCGCGGGAGGTATACGACTGCTGTTATGAGTTTTCGTATGCCGGTCTTAGATTTGTATTAGGAGATATCGGGACTGTATTTAAGATGTTATTTGAAAATGTGGGTGTATGTAGTTTAGTATTTGTATTTATGCCTTGTATGGGCTTGTCGGGCTCATACGGCGGTTGCCACGTGTCGTCCTGCGGGTCGGGGCGTGACAACTTAAGTGGTATCAGAGCTTAGGTTTAAAGACCTGAGCATTTAGGTGATATCAAAACCTAAGGATTTTGGAGTTTCGACTTCAAATCTTAATTATAAGAATGTCAGTCCCGATATATTAGATTGGCCAGTTAGATAGTTAGTGGTACGGTCGTTTACCTATATCGTGACTATGCGTACCGAAAGAGTTTTACCTTACGTGGAAATTCTTATTTCGTATGAACTGACAGAAGCTTGTTCATGTAGATGTCAGAAGTACCGCCCAGACGTAAACGGGGGAGGCCCCGAAAGCTCGTGGAGCCCCAGGATCATTCGACGGCCACCTCCCGTCCAGCGGCAGATCCGTTAACGCCGCTAGCACCGGTACCAGCTGCGAGTGTTACCGGAGATTCTGATAGGGCACCAGTATCCATGGTCCCAGAGGGGGCATCATTGGGTACACGTCGGAGCTCGAGTTCTCGACGTACCATGAGGCAGAGGACTACATCTACAGTGCCATCAGGGCAGGCACCTGTTGCTCAGGGGCAGCTGAACATAATAGCAGCAGCGGTGGCCAGCGCGATGGTCAGCATTCTAAATCCCACTGCACAGCATGAGCCCGAGGTACCTCAGTCTAGTGCACCTCCTCCTCCGCCTCCTGCTGCACCAGTGGTACCACCAGCACCGCGGGTGGTCCGGACGACTCCTGCCCCAGCAGTTGTACCCGCTCCAGCTGGTCGTAGTGCAGAGTCAGATCGAGTGAGGGTTGCAACAGCAGTTGCTACCCCTCCGATAGGAGCACGGGGGACTTATACTCGAGTGGATTATCAAACCCCGCCTGGGGGAGTTGTTACGTCGGAGCCCAGTACCCGAGCTGCGAGGCCGATAGCCGCTTGGGTGAGAGACGCTCGACATCTGGGGTGTGTTACCTTTTCTGGATCATCTGACCCCCAGACAGCCCGGTCTTGGATTAACAACGTCCGCCGTATCACTGCGGATTTGGAGTTGGCTGATAGAGACCGACTTGGAGTGGCACTCTATCTGGTAGACGGGGAGGCTGAGACCTGGCGAGATGAGCTGGAGACCCGTTATTCTACAGGACTGACGTGGGACATATTTTTGGATGAGTTCCACGAGCGCTTCTATACAGAGCTCCAGCATGATCTGAAGGTACAGGAGTTCTTGGACTGTAGACAGGGAGGCAGATCTGTGACAGAGTATGTGGCGGAGTTTAATCTGCTGGCCTCCCTGGTACCCGACACGATCACATCCGACAGGTATCGTCGGATGCGCTTTATTCAGGGCTTGGATGACCACCTTAGTGTTAGGGTGGGAATATTGGATTACACTGCTTTCCAGCAGTTGGTGGATAAAGCCCTGTGGACTGAGAGGATGCTCCAGACGACGCGTATGCGGAGAGAGGGGCATAAGAAGAAGAGGTCAGCGACACATAGGGGTCGAGGTGACTTCAGGGACAGACAGACTGGCTCGGTAGCTTCAGTGGCCTCGGCTGCAGGAGGGGCTCCATCTGGGAGCCGATTTATACAGAGGACTGAGCAGCGGGGTCAGCCGAGTCAGGCACGTCCCCAGCCGTCAGTACATAGGGGCCCTCAGATACACCGTGCATCACAGTTGGCCCCATGTACCATTTGCCGCCGGACTCATACTGGGATGTGCCGAGAGATCACTTGTTATCAGTGCGGACAGAAGGGGCACATTCGGACCAGCTGTCCGCAGCGGATTCAGATGGGTGGATCCCAGCAGTCAGCCATCCACCCGGCATCTGCGGGTCGTGGACGTCCTCCTGCACCGTTCCCACCAGCTGCACCTATGACGGGGTCTACCCGAGGATTTCCTACCGGCTCGGGCCCACACTCTCAGAGGCCGCCCCAGCGCACCCAGACGCGCATATATGCATTGGACGGCATCGACGCCCAAGCCAACCCCGATGTAGTCACGGGTAACTCCTCCCATGCTGACGCACCTTAAATAGAATTTTTATTTTTGGAGATTTAGTCTTTTCATTTGATAAGTTGTTGTTGTATGGATTTTGGAACTAAAACTTATCTTTTGTTAAGTAAGACTAAATTTAACTTGTCGCATGTGTTGTTTGTGTGATGTGGAATAGGACATATGCGACTATTTGATGAATGGGCTCGTATTCTTATTGACACCGGGTCACATCGGTCTTTCATTAGTTCGGAGTTCGCCAGGCGAGCCGACATACCTCTTACCCCGTTAGAGGCAGAGTTGATTGTCTGTACTCCCTTGGGTGAGAAGATTTTACGGAGTCAGGTGTATCGGTCTTGTCCCATTATGATACAGGAAGTTACCCTTGAGGCGGACCTGATTCCACTGGACATGGCGGACTTCGATGTGATTCTCGGTATGGACTGGTTGACAGCACATAGAGCCCTGGTGAGCTGCTTCACAAAGTCAGTGTCCTTCGTTGGATCGGGACCCCCGGAGCTGGTATTCGAGGGGGATCGTCGAGACCTGCCGACTGCCATTATATCCGCTCTCACGGCGCAGAGGTACATCAGGAAAGGGTATCAGTGTTTTCTTGCGCACGTAGTGGATAGCAGCCAGTCGGATAGCCAGATGGCAGATATTCCTGTAGTTCGCGAGTTCCCAGATGTTTTTCCAGAGGAATTGCCTGGCCTACCACCGGATCGGGTGTTAGAGTTTTGCATCGATCTCGCCCCTGGGACGATGCCAATCTCTAGACCCCCGTATCGTATGGCACCGGCAGAGTTGAAGGAACTCAAGCTACAGTTACAGGACT
Source organism: Thalia dealbata (assembly GCA_030544415.1). NCBI lineage: Eukaryota > Viridiplantae > Streptophyta > Magnoliopsida > Zingiberales > Marantaceae > Thalia > Thalia dealbata. The sequence continues at coordinate 28,919,040 of CM060454.1, read as the reverse complement.
TGGTAGATAAGGGGTTTATTCGACCTAGTGTCTCCCCTTGGGGCGCACCTGTTCTATTTGTGAAGAAGAAGGATGGGACCTTGAGGATGTGCATTGATTACAGGCAGTTGAATAAGGTCACCATCAGGAACAGGTATCCGCTTCCCCGCATCGATGACTTATTTGATCAGTTGCAGGGAGCTCGAGTTTTCTCGAAGATTGATTTGAGGTCCGGGTATCATCAGTTAAAGATTAGGGACTCGGATGTTCCGAAGACGGCATTTCGGTCACGGTATGGACATTATGAGTTCCTAGTCATGTCTTTTGGACTTACTAATGCTCCCGCAGCCTTTATGGATTTGATGAACCGGGTTTTTCATAGACATTTAGATAAGTGTGTCATTGTCTTCATTGATGACATACTTGTCTATTCGAAGAGCCCGGAGGAGCATATGAGGCATCTCCGACTTGTCCTTCAGGTACTGAGAGATAGTCAGCTTTATGCCAAGTTTTCCAAATGTGAGTTTTGGCTGACTCAGGTTGGATTTCTGGGGCATATTATATCCAGTGAGGGCATACAGGTCGATCCGACTAAGATTGAGGCAGTGACTAAGTGGGAGCAGCCTAAGAGTCTCACAGAGGTCCGTAGTTTCCTTGGATTAGCGGGATATTATCGGCGGTTCGTGCAGGATTTCTCACGTATTGCAGCGCCGATGACCAAGTTGACTAGGAAGGACATTAAGTTTCGGTGGACCCCAGAGTGTGAGCTCAGTTTCCAGGAGCTTAAGACTCGTTTAACCACTGCTCCGATACTCACCCTCCCAGTTAGTGGTACGGAGTATGTGGTATTCAGCGATGCTTCGAAGCAAGGGCTGGGTTGTGTACTTATGCAGAGCGGACGGGTAATTGCCTATGCTTCACGTCAGTTGAAGAAGCACGAGGTAAATTATCCGACTCATGATTTGGAGTTAGCCGCTATTGTTCTGGCTCTTAAGATTTGGCGACACTATCTTTACGGGGAGAAGTGTCATATTTTCACTGACCATAAGAGCCTACAGTACTTGTTGACCCAGAGGGAGTTGAACCTCAGGCAGCGCCGCTGGTTGGAGTTGATCAAGGACTATGACTTGATTATTGACTACCATCCGGGGAAGGCTAATGTTGTGGCAGATGCTTTGAGCCGAAAGTCGTCTGTCACTTTGGCGTATATACGCACTGCCTACTTACCCTTGCTGCGTGACATGAGATTGCTGGGGGTTGAGCTACAGTGTGACTCTCAGGGTGGGTTACTGGCACAGTTTACTGTGCGACCCACTTTATCAGACCGGCTGGCCGAGTTACAGAGGACAGACTCAGAGTTGAGTACGGTGATCCAGAGAGTACAGGATGGTCAGGGTCAGGAGTTCAGACTCAGAGATGACGGCATGCTGGTGCTGAATGACAGGATCTGCGTACCCCATGATGAGGATCTACGACGGCAGATTCTGGAGGAGGCACACAGTTCCGCTTATGCTATGCATCCGGGTAGTACGAAGATGTATCGTACTATTCGACAGACGTATTGGTGGTCGGGCATGAAGCGGGACATAGCTGAGTTTGTAGCTCGATGCCTAGTATGCCAGCAGGTTAAGGCGGAACATCAGAAGCCGGCAGGGACCTTGCAGCCTCTTCCGATACCGGAGTGGAAGTGGGAGCATATCACTATGGACTTTGTGGTCGGGTTGCCGCGCACCCAGAGACATCATGACGCTATTTGGGTGATCGTCGATCGACTTACAAAGTCTGCCCACTTCTTGCCGATTGAGATTTCTTACACATTGGAGAGGTTAGCCAGGCTGTACATCAGCGACATTGTCCGCCTTCATGGAGTACCAGTGTCTATTGTGTCGGACCGAGATCCTAGGTTCACTTCTAGGTTCTGGCCGAAGTTTCAGGGGGAGCTGGGTACATCATTGAGGTTTAGCACCGCATTTCACCCACAGACTGATGGACAGTCAGAGCGTACCATACAGACGCTGGAGGACATGTTGAGAGCATGTGTGCTCGAGTTTACTGGTAGCTGGGATACCCACCTTCCTTTGGTGGAATTTGCATATAATAATAGCTATCAGGCCAGCATTGGTATGGCTCCCTATGAGGCTCTATATGGCAGACAGTGTCGGACTCCATTATGTTGGAGTGAGGTAGGCGAGAGACGACTGACGGGTACGGAGTTGATTGATGAAACCGTAGCCAAGGTCAGTGTCATTCGAGGCAGACTGAAGACAGCTCAGGACCGACAGAAGAGCTATGCAGATAATCGTCGTAGGCCTCTAGAGTTTGCAGTCGGGGATATGGTTTTTCTAAAGGTATCCCCCTGGAAGGGCATCCTTCGTTTTCAGAAGAAAGGGAAGCTACACCCTAGGTACATCGGACCCTTCCAGGTACTTGAGAGAGTCGGGCCGGTGGCATACCGACTGGAGCTACCTGCAGACTTAGAGCAGATTCATGATGTCTTCCATGTATCCATGTTGAGGAAGTACATTTCAGATCCGTCCCATGTCCTCACAGCACCACCAGTTCAGCTGAGAGAGGACTTGAGCTACGGGGTGCAGGCTATTGAGATCATTGATCGGCGCGTAAAGGTGCTTCGAGGTAAGTCTATTCCCCTAGTAAAAGTTCTCTGGAGGAACGCTCATATCGAGGAAGCTACATGGGAGACTGAGGCCCACATGCGGGCCCAGCAACCTCACTTATTTGAGGGAGAGAGTGTTTGAGTGTGATGTACAAAAATTTTGGAAATTTATTTGTTGATGTTGGATGTCTTTTTGGATATTCAAGTGTTATTTTGGAGGACCAAAATTTTTAAGGGGGGGAGTACTTGTAAACCCCCATCAAAAAAAAAAAAAAAAAAAAAAAAAAAAAATGGACCGGTTCAGGTGAACCGGCCGGAGAGCCGGCCGGTCCAACTGAACCGGCTTGGACCGGGCGAGGAAGCGAGACGGGGCGAGCGAGAAGAGCAAACGCCCTTCCCACTCGAGCCATCGCCTCGAGCACGCGACGAAGCACGTCGCTTCGTCTTCTCCCGCACCGAGCAGCGCCGACGCTTCGCCTTCCGCCGTCGATCGCTGCACGTCGCCGTCGACGATCGGCTGCCCCCGTCCACCCCCAGCGATCCACTCCCGACGGAAAGGGCGACTCGGCGACGCCTCCTTTCCCGTCCCGTTCGCGCGACCACCGCAGCAGAGGAACTGCTGCCGGTCGATCGCCGCCCAGCACGCGCAACCCATCGGCGGACGTCTTCTCCACCGCGGTTGGAGACGTCGGCCGTCTCCGCGTCTCCACGGGCCTTCGAGGAGTTCGAAGACCCCTCGGCGGGCGGCTGAGCTCGCCGCCTCTGTTCGAGCGGTCGAACCCTACCGGCGGCGGCTGCAAATCGCGATCCAGTCGCTTCGCCGGCCGCAAACCCCACTCCTACCTTCTCCAGACGTCCGCGAGGTGAGCAGCCGCGTTTTCCCCATGAAAAGGGGTGGTTTTCACCCTCCGGTGGAGACGCCGTGAGTTCGCCGGAGACGACGCCGGAAAGATCGCCGTATAGGTGCTGATGGACGTCCTTCTCGCAGATCGACGTAGTCTCCGCGTCGAGCGAGGAGCAACGAAGCTCGCCGGCCGTTTCGCCTTCATTTCCGCGAGTTCCGGCGGGCGGCGGCTAGGGTTCCGGCGGCGGCGCTGAGCTTTTCCGGCGGCGCAGAGTTTTCCGGCGAAGGTGCTTAATTAGGGGCTTAATCGCGATTAGCGCTAATTAAGTGTGCTTAGTGTAAATAAAATATAATTAGTGAGAAATTATGTTATTGTATGCTTAGTTTAATTAAAAGCATGATTAGCGTTAATTAACTAAGCTTAGTGTATAAGAAATTATTTATTTAATGAAACGGTTGGGTCGAATCAAGTGGGGTTAAATCGGTTGGGTTTGAGTTAAGTTTGGGTTCGAGTCAAGTTGGGTTGGGTGAGCCGAATCAAATAGGTTGAACCTGGTTCGAGCTCAAGTCAAATTAGATTGAATTTAATTTAGCTGAACCGGACCCGAACCGAACCAAATCGAACCGAACCGAACCGAACCGAATCGAACCGTTGACCAAGTCAACAGTTGACCCAGTCAGCATTGACCGGGCCCACCGCCGACCCAGTCAGCGTTGACCGAGTCAACCGCTGACCCAGTCAGCGTTGACCGGTCAACTGCTGACCCAGTCAGCGTTGACCGGGCCCACTGCTGACCCAGTCAGCGTTGACCAGTCAACGTTGACCGTTGACCAGTCAACGTTGACCGTTGACCGGGTCAGAAAAATATAAAATATTAAAATAATATTAAAATAATAAAATAATATTAAAATAATAAAATAATATTAAAATATTAAAAAAATCAAAAAAATAATAAAAATTTCTATGGGTTCTACTTGGGCTCCTGGATGACTTGGGCCAAGTTATGGGTGAGTTTGATGAGTAGAAATTGAATAAAAATTCATTGAAGTTATTAGATAAAAATGCAAAAATATGATAAATTCATAATTCATTAGGTGAGATTAATCCTAAACATGCATAGGATTAATTTAATGAAATAATTATTTAATTGATAGATTTTAATTTATTTATCTTAAGGGAAATAAATTAAATCTATTTTAAATAAATCTTATTAAATAGGATTATTTTGGGTACGCGATCCGAGAAGCTCGGCGGGTGATATTCTCCGCGCGACTTGTTTCCCAGAAGCAGATCGCTATCCCAGGTGCGTTGGTTCTCCGTTGGTAGGATTTATTCACGCTAGGGAATACCCGCTGGGGTTTTCTTAGGAAAAATTCTTGGATGTCTTCAATATGATAAACCATAATGTTTGATAAGATTTAAATTGTATGCATGCTAGCATAGTTATCTTATCTAACATGTTTGATCTGCTAGGTATCTAACATGCTTTATAATCTTGTCGTGCATGCTAAATTGCTTCGGTGCGATATGCTAGATAACTACCATGCGGACATAGATAATATATGCGACATGTTAGATCCTTGGCGACGTCACCGCCACTTAGAGAAAAAGGGGCCTTTTTCCATATGCCCCGGTTGACCGCCGCGACCCGACGGTGGTCAAACGGTGACGTTTCCGTTAGGCGCCACTCCCGAGGTTGATGCATAGCGGAGCACTGGGAGCACCACTCCTGACGTTATGCGTAGCTCATATACTGGGAGCTGGTAGGGTAAGGGACTGTACACACTCCATGGTCATGTTAGACTGGAAATATGGAGCAAGTCCTTACCCGAAACCTTCACCCGCGCGAGTGTCGTTGTAGGCGGCCTCGTGATAGTCCTGAGATGGTTAGCTAGGATGAACCCTACCATGGACTTGGCACCGACGAAGTCGAGGGCCACATCCCATCGTGTGGATGTGCGCCAATCTCGATAGACGTTGACGGCTATTGGACTGGAAAGGTGATTCCACATGCGACGCCTTGGACAGTGGATCCGTAGACCGCACGGCTATCACCCTTGACGTCTGCAGACGATCGGATGAGTAGTCCGGATCCTAGGGTGGTTATTCCGGCTAGCCGTGGCCGATGATATTTAAGAGAGGTGACCCTGTCTGCGGACAGTGTGTAGTACTACATGGGTGTCGTGACCCCTACGGTATCCGGGGAGGATGTAAGGGCACGACGGTTTCGCTAGGGGAGGCATGGTTGGCGACTAGTGAAACAACAGGAGAGGGACTCTGGGTCATCCGTCCTCTCTGCCAACATCAGTGCAGCGGGCATAGGTAGAGACAGAGACAGAAAGGCACTGATGGGCTTACTGATACTCTTAGCTAGGGTAGTCATTAAGCACAGGCTGGCAGCCCGAGTTTATGAAACCTAAAAAGTCTCACTATGATGAGGTGACATACTACTAAGATGGACACTAGACATGACTAGGGTGACATCTAGTGACATGTACACATTTAATTGTTTATTTAATTGTTTGTTTATGCTGTCTGTTTTTATACGAATTGTTTAAAACGAAATGGCATGAAAGATGATGTTTAATTACCAAAGACATCCTAGAATACTCCTCCTAGCCTTTGATTTCCTTATTCGGTAGAGCCGTAATTTCGCATTAGGCCGCAAGGCTGAGCACACCGCGTTCAATGTGTGTGCAGGTGTCGATGCACGAGACGAGATCAATGACGGAGGGTTCGTCGCGGGAGGTATACGACTGCTGTTATGAGTTTTCGTATGCCGGTCTTAGATTTGTATTAGGAGATATCGGGACTGTATTTAAGATGTTATTTGAAAATGTGGGTGTATGTAGTTTAGTATTTGTATTTATGCCTTGTATGGGCTTGTCGGGCTCATACGGCGGTTGCCACGTGTCGTCCTGCGGGTCGGGGCGTGACATATAAGATCTACTTATTTATCATCAATCATGATTCGAGGAAGGGATCACCGATTGTGTTTATTTTTGGAGGATCAAAAAATTTTAAGGGGGGGAGTACTTGTAAACCCCTACCCCTTGATTTGAAATTAAAAAAAATGGTCTGGTTCAACTGCACCGGCCAGCCGGCCGGTCCAACTGAACCGGATGATCCGATTTGAAGAGCCGGCGCGAGCGAGAAGAGCCGAGGGCTCTTCCCCCTCGACGCCCTCTTCTTCGCCTTCTTCCCCGCCTCCCTCACCCGCAGCAGAGCACGTCGGCGGCCCCTCCCGTTTTGACATCGTTTGCTGCCGCCGTTCGTCGGCGGCCGCCCGCCGCGCACCACTCCCTGCAGAAAGGGGAGCTCGACGACGCCTCCTCCCTCGCCTTCGCGACCAACCGCAGCAGGGCAGTCACCCACCGAGTCGCCGTCCACTGTCCGCCTCCCTCCCTTCCGCCGTTCGCCGTCCTTTCCCCTCCGCCGCGACGAGAAGATCTCGACGGAGGTCGCCGTCCCTTCCTTTCCGCTGCAATTCCCCTCTTCATCCCCTGCAATCTTCCTCGTCGCGTCTGTTGCATCTGTTCACCGTCCGCAGCAACCGTCCGCCGTCCGCCCGTCTTTCCACGCATAGATCGCCGACACGCCATTCGTGGTTGTTGGGGCTCGAGCTGATCGTCCTCGCCGCAAGCTCGTGAGCTTGCGTTCGACCCCGATGCAACTGCAGCAGGCGACGATTTCGTCACCGCTGCTCCAACCCGCAGCACGACAGGCGAGGAGTTGAGCTGCGAATCCACTCGTCTCGCCGGCCGGATCCTCCTCCTCTCCTCCCCACACATTCGTAAGGTGAGGAGCTCCGTTTCCACTCTGTGAAGGGGCGATTTCGCCCTCCGGGGAACTCCCCCAGGAGTTCATCGGCGACGTCCACCGAGAGCCTCCGTTTGGAGTTGACGGTCGGAGTTTTCGCAGGCTGTCGTTGGTCCCCCCTCGTACGAAGGCTTCCGGAGCTCATCGTCAAGTTGGCCGGTGATTTTACGAACACCGGCGAGGTGACGGCTAGAGTTCCGGTGACGAGTTTTCCGGCGAGGAGAAGGGATCGGCTGAGGTATCCCTTAATTTCTCCATAATCGTGATTAATGATTTAATTAAGCATGTTTAGTGTAAATTAAATAAGGTTGGTGATTTAATTAAGGGAGATTAGTAAATGGGTTGGGTTGAACCGAATTGAAGTTGGTTGGGTTTGAGTTAAGTTTGGGTTCGGGTTGAGTTTAGTTGGGGTGAGCTGAATCAATTAATTGGAAGTGGTTCGAGCTCAAGTTAGATCAAATCGGATTGGGTTGGTTGGACCGGATCCAATTAAACTGGACCGGATCCGAGCTGAACTAGATGGAATTAAATTCAACCTGAGTCGAATCGAACCGAACCAAACTGAACTGAACCGGTCAGTGTTGACCGGGTCAATAGTTGACCAGACCGATCGCGTTGACCGGGTCAACAGTTGACCAGTCAGCATTGACCAGTTCAACCGTTGACCGTTGACCAGCAAAAAATAAAAAAAATAAAATAATATGGAAATATAATAATAAAAAAAATAAAATAATAAAAATAAAAATAAAAAAATAATTTAATTTAATTTTTTATGGGTATGATTAGGTGATTTAAAATAGTTAATTAAGATTTAATTAATCTAATTAAGTGTTGATGGGTGTTATTTGGGCCATTGGGTGACTCGAGTTGGGAGTTTAAATGAATATAAATTTGATAAAATTTATTTAAGCTTAATTAAATTAATTTAACATGATAATTAGTTTAAATAGTAAAATTTAAAATGTGATTAATTAAGATTTGATTAGATAGAATTAATTATCAACTTGTATGCTTAGTTTGAGTTAATTAAATATAGTAATTACTTTAATTAATTTATTGATAATTTAGTTGGGCTAAAAATGTAGACATGGGCCTAAGGGGTAAACATGGCCGTATTAATTAAGTATGTGCCCCATAAATTAAACATGAGATCGTAAATTTAAATATATGCTTGTTAAGCGATACTTAATTAGAATAATTGTATAAGTTAGATTGATAAATTTATATTTGCTTTACTTTAGAGAAAAATAAATTAAATTTTATTTTAAATAATTGTGTTAATTAGGACTATTGCGGGTACGTGATTCGCATAGTTCGTCGTAGTGATTTATTTCTACGCGGGTTGGTTCTAAAGAGCGGATCGCTAACCGAGGTGCGTTGGTTCATCGATGTAGGATTTATTAAAGCTAGGGAATTCCCGCTGGGGTCTTCTTAGGAATAATTCTTAGATGTCTTAAACATGATAAAATGAAATGCTTGCTATGATTATATTTAAATACATTTTAGTATAATTTACTTTGCCTAACATGTATGATATATCATGATTACCATGCTAAGTTTTAATATGTCGTGATATCTTGTCCCGCATGTTAGATATTATTTTTCTATGCTATGATAGCACAACCACCATGCAGACATAGATAATAAATAACGACATGTTAGAACCCCTTGGCGACGTCACCGCAACTTAGACAAAAAGAGGCATTTTCTCATATGCCCCGGTTGGCCGCCACGTACCGAGGGTGGTCAAATGGTGACATCCCGCTACGCACCACTCCCGAGGTTATGCATAGCTTAGATACTAGGAGAACACTCTTGAGGTTATGCGTAGCTTAGATACTGGGAGCACCACTTCTGAGGTTATGCATAGCTTAGATATACTGGGAGCATCACTCCCGAGGCTATACATAGCTTAGATACTGGGAGCTGGTAGGGAAAGAGACTGTACAAACTCCATGGTCATATAAGACCAGAAATATGGAGTAAGTCCTTACCCAAAAATTTATACCCGCACGAGTGTCGTTTAGGCGACCTCGTGATAGTCCTGAGATGGCTAGCGAGGATGAGCTCTACTATGGACTTGGCACGGATGGAGTCGAGGTTGCCACAACCCATTGTGCGGATGTGCGTCAATCTCGGTCGACATCAACTGCTATTAGACTGGGAAGGTGATTCCCTATGCGACGCCTTGGATAGTGGATCCGTAGACCACGCGGCTATCATCCATGACGTTCTGCAGACTGTCGGATGAGTAGTTCGGATCGTAGGATTATTTTTATCGGTTAGCCGTGGCCGATTTGTCTTGTTGATAGTGACCCTATCTTCGGGCAATGTGTAGTACTACACGAATCGTCGTTGCCCCTACGGAGTCCGGGGAGGATGTAAGGGCACAACAATTTCGCTTGGGGAGGCATTGAGGAAGACTAGCGAGATATTGGCGAATGATCAAGGATCACCCGTCCTCTCCGCCAACATCAGTGCAGCGGGTATAGGTAGAGACAGAAAGATACTGATGGGCTTACTGATGCTCTTAGCTCGGGTATTCATTAAGCATAGGCTGGCAGTCCGAGTCTTGTAACTTCAAAGTATTATTATGACGTAGGTGACATGCTGTTGATATTGACACTAGATACAACTTAGGTGACATCTAGTGAAATTTATGTTTATATTTATTTATGTTGTTTTACTACTTTTATGAACTGATTTACACAAATTAAATGAAAATTTATAATTAACAACCCAAAGCTTCCTAGAATACTCCTACTAGCCTTTGATTTTCTTATTCGGTTTCGAACTGTAATTTCGCACTAGGCCGCAAGGCTGAGCACACCACGTTCAATGTGTGTGCAGGTTGTTAGATGATTTATCGGGATATTTGATGAAGATGATGGCCCTTGATGGATCTAGTTTTATTTATTGATGTTATTATAAAATTGTAGTAGATATATCGGGACTGTGTTAGTAGAGTTGTATAAGTGATTTAATTATATATTCCGCTGTGTTGTGTATGTGTATGGACGACATTTATTACCAAATGTCTTGTATGGGTCCTTTGGACTCATACGGCAGTTGCCACGTGTCCGACAGGTGGGTAGGGACATGACACAATGTGTGTGCAGATGTAGTTGTAGCTGTCAATCATGAGTTCGTCGTCGGAGGTATACCACCGCATTCATTTATAAGTTATCGTTTTCGGGCTTAGAATTATATTAGTGATATATCGGGACTGTTCTAAATAATTATATTAAAATAATCATGATTACTTGTGTGATGTTGCGTGTTTGGTTTACTTTGTATGGATCTCAGGGTTCATACAGCGGTTGCCATGTGCGGACCTACGGGTCGGGGCGTGACATATAAAGTTTTCATTTTTTTAGTTAGAGTAATTAAGTTTTATATGAAATATTGTTGTAAATAAAAAACATAATTATTCTCAAATCTTATCAACTTCTATGAATCAATCAATTTAGGTATTTATTTACTTTAATTAGTCAACCTTATCCAAAATGTTCTATAAGAGATTATGCCTTACTGTGATATCATGATAAATATATTTTAATAAAAAAAATCACATGCATTATATTGCACATGATCAAATACAAGAATCTAGCTTGCTTTCAGTAAAAGGAAGCATAAACTAATGAACTAATTATTGACCTAAAAAAAATAACCACCGGCTATAACTAATAATTAAAATAGAACAAATTGTAACGAAATTGACAAAGTTGACCATTTTTATTTCTAAAAGTTTTAGTTATTTATTTATTGCTGGGACAATTAAAGAATAGAATAATTAAAAGGACCAACTAATAAAGTGGTTATGCTTAAAATGCGCACAAGTTTATTTAAATCTAATTGGATATTATATATTTATATAATCTACTCTACTCATTAATTATAATAAAAAATTATATTGAAAGAGAAACGTGAGACGTGTAATTAGTGAAGCTTTAGAGATTGGTCGATGGAGCCAAATTGATAGAGGTTGGTGCATGCACGTGGGTCTAAGTAATCAATTCATCATCATCATCAATCCTATCACCAGCAAATCATTCCCTTCTCGAAGTCAAAAAAATTGCTAAAACTATAACTCACTTTTCATTTTAATTTTTTTCTATTTTAACATAATTTTTTATTAAGACGAGAGAAGCTGAAAGTAATAAATCAAAATAAAGTGATCTTTTTTGACACATCAATACAATAATCTTTACTATATTAAATAAGAATAAAATAAAAGAATTTGTTAGCTTAGAGTATTATTTATGTGATGTACTAGTTTGTACAGTGATATTTTTTTCTTACTGTATTTACTCTCTCTATAATTTATAGCACATAATATGATAGTGATGCTCATATATACTTCCTAGAGGATGAGTTAAAAATAATTCTTATATTATTAAATAAATTATATCGAGCCAGCATGTGATGACGTAATATATAAATAAAAAAATTTACTTATGTTTAAAATTATATAGGTAAAACATGAAGAATGATACTGGCAAGAGAATTAGTTTGTATCACATAAATTTAATTAGAATTTATGTATTACTTAGCATCAAAAATAAATAATGTAGAAGAACAATGAAGCATTTTTTTCTCTTTGAAAGTAAAAAAAAAAAAAGAGAGGAGGACACCTTAATACTAATTGCTCATCGTAAACCAAATGGATCGACCAAAGAATAATTTAATTTTAAGGGCATGAAAAGGTGGTGCATGGTGATCGAGTAGGTCGTCGGATGGGCTGTCAAGTTGGGTGCGGGTGGTCTTAATATGTTTATATATATATATCGAGTGCCACCCCCCACACACAAACACAGATCGATCGCATCACATCAACCGATTTGGTTAATAGAAAATACATCTACAGAGCGAATGATTCAGTAGAGGGAGGAGAATAATAATTGTGTGTGGATGAAGCTTTCTAAGTTGCAACTAATGGCAATTAGTTAAATGATAGCTCAAGTCCAACCACTGCCCTTGGCGTCTTCTACCGGAGGAGGAGGAGGAGGAGGAGCTCCGCTCAGTGGAACTCCAACTCACCATCCCTCCTAATTATTTCTTATTGGGGAGACGACGACATGGAATCAGTCGGTCAATCGGAGGTCAAACTTGGTCTCCTTTTAGATTTTAAGGTAAATATAGTAAAATAAAATACCTTTTATATATCACGTAGCTAGTTATTAAAAAATTATTTATTATTTTAAAAAATATTATTATTATTACTATTATTCGATCGATAATAATACTTTTATTATCACCTTCCATTTCCTCATGATCTCCTTAGTAAGTGTATTATTGATTACCATATAAAGTCAAGTACGAAAATAAATATCCCCTTTCACCTCTATTCGGATTGATTGGATATCTCTTATAAGAAAGATGCTACTATTTCTTTCTAGTAAGAAAGACATTTTTTATTTCTATCGAATCGATCATTCACCTGTAGTTCACATAATAGCACACTACAAATAGGAGCTAATGAATAGATTAGACGACCGATTTAAAGAGCGGAACGAGAATATAGTGATCTAAAGAGTGAAAAAAAGATATAAAATTTTTGTTAAGATAACTTTCTATTCCAACCACTTAGAATCCTAGTACAAGATAGAGGTCGAGCAAAAATGAAATAATGATAAGAAGTTAAATAATTATAAAATTATACGTATGATGGGCATGCACATCTAATTAGAGTAATAAAGTTGATACTGAAAAGTAGTGAGTTCGAGATTTAGCAATTTAAAACAAAAAGTTGATCAAACTATTTTTTTATTAATTATTTACATGTTATGTTATAGGCTTAAGACTCACTGAATTAATATATATATATATAAGTAAAATATTATACATCTTAATAATATTCAATCAATGCACGTCATCGTCATGCATGTTTCTTGAATAATTTACATGTCTTCTGAAAAAGTGCTTATTTTCATACATTAAAATGCTACATGTTCCCCTCCTGCCTTTTTCCTTGAGCAGTAGTTAACATAATACACAAGGAAAAGAACAATGCATCTTTTCCTACCACCACTATCTACATATAAATCTTAGAATTAATTATTTGTTTTTTTGTTTCTAAAGTATAAATAATTAGATACCTTTTATCTTTTTGCTTGGTTTTAACGAGCTATATGATGTGCACATTCTATTCCTCACATTAAAATCTAGTATATTATTATGGTGTTCATCTGTTAGTGAGTCAACATCCTTTGGCCCCTTAATTTTATATCACCTACCTTTCACCATCCTGCATGCAATATGTTTATAGATTATGCACATGTGATCACATCCATGCATTCCCTCTCAATCAATCGGTCATTGTTATAAATAGTTTTCTTATCTGATCTAGATATAATAAGATAGATAGAGATATCAGCATGTCATCCGCTCAGCTACTACATTTAAGACACTTCCACCAGGTTCAGATTTATTACAAGCTCAAATGTAACTGGGTGTGTCCTATCAATGAGAGTACCTTTTTACCATGTATGCTGTTGACTCAGAGTACAATGATCTTTCCATCTGACATATATATATCTAGTACTGGGAGAGGAGATGATCTCTTTTGGGCTGCCGATGGTTGCAGTGATTAATGAATGTTTGTTACCTAGCTAAATCCTTGTGCTGACCAGCTATGGATGATGAATAATTGACATGATCAGAAGATTTATAAGGAAGGAGACAAAAGTCTGCCTACAGGGCATGTGGGCAGCAGAGAGAGCTAGAAAGCTTCAACCACACTGCTCCACTATCATCGTCCTTCCTTCCTCTCACCAAACACTTCAATTTTAAGCCACCTTATAATTCATCTCCTTCCCCCATTTTAATCAACAACTCCTCTCCATTAATCTCATCCTCCTCGCTTTGTGCTTGTGCTTATAAATACTTCACATTCTCCTCGCTCTTCGCTCATCAAACTGAACGAGGAAAGCCAAATTAAGCAAATGGCTGCGGCTGCTTCCATGGCTGCTCTTCTTCTCTTCTCTTCTCTTCTTGTCGGCCGAGGCAATGCGCTCAGCGTGGACTACTACGCGGAGACGTGCCCCGAAGCGGAGGCCGCCGTCACGGCTGCGGTCAAGAAGGCCATGGAGAACGACAACACCGTGCCCGCCGCATTGCTCCGGATGCACTTCCACGACTGCTTCATTAGGGTTCGCTTGCTCTCTTTTTTTCCTTCTTCTTCTTCTTCTTCTTTCTACTTCTGGCTTCCGTCTGCGTTGGTTATGCAAAGGCTCTTGGGGGGCTTCTAAATTGTCCAGGGTTGTGATGGGTCGGTGCTGCTGGACTCGAAGGGGAACAACACGGCGGAGAAGGACGGGCCGCCTAACATCTCGCTGCACGCTTTCTACGTGATCGACCACGCGAAGGAGGCGGTGGAGAAGCTCTGCCCGGGGGTCGTCTCCTGCGCTGATATCTTGGCGCTTTCTGCAAGGGATGCAGTCGCGCTGGTAAGTGCAGCAGCGTTGCGCCGCACTGTGCTTGTTAATTTGCCTCAAACACCGACCAAGAAAGCAGCATAAAAATGCAGCTGATTGATTAACTTGCATATCGCTTTCACTTTTCTAAGATCAAAGTTTTTCTCATTTGGGTTGGTGGCACGTCAACTGCACAACCATTCACTGTTCTTTTGCGTCTTATTCCTCTAAATTATTTCAGTCAGGGGGACCAAATTGGGAGGTCCCAAAGGGCAGGAAGGACGGCAGGGTCTCGCTGGCCAACGAGACAAGTCAACTCCCAGCTCCAACCTTCAACTTCTCTCAGCTCAAGCAGACCTTCTCCCAGAGGGGGCTCTCCACAAAGGACCTTGTGGTACTCTCAGGTAAGCAAGATTTTTACATGCCATGAACAAGTACGGGAGATGGAGTTTAACAATGGCAG
The DNA here is from genome assembly GCA_030544415.1 of Thalia dealbata. Lineage (NCBI taxonomy): Eukaryota > Viridiplantae > Streptophyta > Magnoliopsida > Zingiberales > Marantaceae > Thalia > Thalia dealbata. The sequence goes on along the minus strand of CM060454.1, from coordinate 28,903,905 downwards.
CTTTATCTGGTTTAATTCCAGCTTCACTCTGTTGTTCCTTGGTCCATGGCTCCATGCATTGCATTATTTTAGCCTCACTTCACTGGCCCCATTCCTACTCATGCAGGAGGGCACACTCTGGGGTTCGCCCACTGTTCCTCCTTCCAGAACCGGATCCACAGCTTCAGCACCGCCAGCGACGTCGACCCGACCCTGAACCCGGGGTTCGCGGCGCGGCTGCAGAAGGTCTGCCCGGTGAACAACAAGGTCAAGAACGCCGGCGCCACCATGGACTCCACCTCCACCGTCTTCGACAACACCTACTTCAAGCTTCTCCTCCAGGGCAAGGCCTTGTTCTCCTCCGACGAGGCCCTCCTGACGCACCCCCGGACCAAGGGGCAGGTCTCCGAGTTCGCCGCCTCCCAGGAGGAGTTCTTCCAGTCCTTCGTCAAGTCCATGCTGCGGATGGGGAGCTTGCAGGGCGACGGGGAGGTGAGGAAGAACTGCAGAGTCGTCAATTGATTATTGATTAATTATTCGTTACCATAAGTCGTTTGAGTGCAAGAAGATGGAATGGAGCGTAATAAGAAAAGGAGGTTGTTGTGATGTCTGCTTTCAACTAAGCATGTGATCGCTAGCAGCCAGGGTTGATTAATGTTTCCTTTCTTTTGTTTTGTTTCTGCTTCTGTTTACTTTGGAATTGTATTTATTAATATAGTTGGCAATGCTGCAAGTAGGAAATGTTAATTGAGAAGTGTAAAATGAGTGTTACTGATTTCTTATTGATTATTATAGCAAGTGCAATCTCGAAATTATGTTATCATAAATCACAAAAGAAACATCGCCCATGAGCAAATTGCCGTCTTTTATTGAAGTTTTATAAGATATATTTACAAGGAGTAGCTGAAACTGAGGTAAGAAAAGATTCAGGAGAGTGCTGCAGAATTTGCAGCTATCTCCTCAAAGGAAAAGGGCAGAACAGCCGCCCACTGCAGAATCTGCATTTAATTATATTGACCCTTTACAATCTGCCAAAATCAAATCTGGCTTCACTGAAGTAACTCTTCGTCATCAGACCAGACAAAACATGATCCCTCACAAATTGGAGGAAACCATTACTTCCTTCCTGTACAAGTCCCAGCATAAAAGAGGTGGCAACAAGATCAAAAGCTCTCCACCTCCTGGCCTTGACAAACTTCTTCAATGCTGCCTCAATCCTGCATAGTTCACCATCATCATGTTCTTCTTCTTCTTCCTTACCACCTCTGCGTCCACCACGGAGGGCTTCACCCAAGCATTTTGCCAGAACAACTCCATCTTCCAGAGCTGAGCAGCCACCTTGGCCCAGGTCAGGAGTCATGGGGTGGAAAGCATCTCCGGTCACACACACGTTTCCTCTGCTGATGTCTCCAGTGAACAAAAAGTGGAATGGAGACCTGTACTTCAAGGGGGAGGAAGCCACACTGCTCAGCTCACTCTTCTCTACCACTCGTAGTAATTCTTCAGGTACCTTTGAGCCCTTCATGTTGCCTAATACAAACTCCCTCACCTTGATGGCATCTTTGTTCATTTCCTCGTCTGCAAAACAAGGGAAAAGATGTCAAAATCAACAAAGTAACTAATTCAAGTTAATACAAATGATCCAACCTAGCGTTGTACTTTAGTCAGTAATTGTCGATAACATGCATTGTCCTACTATAAAACACGTCTACCCTCTTTGAATTTTTTATCAGATGATTGCGTGTTAGTCTTTCTAGTAGAAGATGGAATCCCCAACTGTTATTCTCTGTGGATGTCCCATTTCAGCTCATTATTGCCTGAACTACGTCACAAATGCTAGTGGAGCTCACCTTTTCCATCAGAAGTCCACGTGAAGAACCAGTACACGCTCCTATCATCACAGGGCAACATTCCTGCTCGATATCCCTCTCCGAAGTACTGCATGAACTCCGGTTTGATGCCATGGCCACCGGGGAATATGGCAATGCCTCTCGCAGCATAGCGACCGGAGAAAGTTGGTGCCTTGAGCCCTAGCCATTTTGCTACAGTGGAGTTAATGCCATCACAACCAATCAAGACCTGCAGATATCAAACAAGTAGTTAAGGATGAAGAAATGGCCAACTCTGTTTCTGCTGCAGCTGTGCAGTGCGCGTGTAATCTACCTTTGCTTTGAGAGTGGATCCATCTGCTAAGTGGAGGAGCTTCAATTTGCCCGCCTCCTCTATTGCGACCACCTTTGATGAGCACCTGATCGAGCCCTCAGGGAGCTCCTTGGCCAAGGCTTCCACCAGCAGGTTTCTCCTCACACATCGCACTTCGTCGTCCCCACTGCTTGCAATGAGTTGAATAATTATTACCTGAACAGAACTCTCCGACATATTTTGAGAATGATGTTTGCTAATTACCGCTGCTTTCGTTCCTTGATGACAACTTTTGAAGTCGCAGACCCAGAACGCGCGGAGATAACAATCATTCTTCAAAGAGCACACATCTATCGTTCAATTATTCTTGTGCAAAGAAAAAAAACAAAAAGAAAAATCTATGGAAATTTCGCCGAACATCTTGTGCTCGTCATCGCCTTACCCGTCGAGCCGAACATGCTGCTCGCGAAGGGAGTCCCCAACGCCAAGCTCGTCCAAAGCTCTCCAAGCGTTCGTCCATGTCGTGAGCGCAAAGCCGGCAGCTCTCAAGGTATCGGACGACTCCAACACCAAGCTGCGCAATCCCACCCTGCAGGCGCACAAGGATCAGTTACAGTTAAATCAAGACCCTCCTGATTAAAAGGAGTGAGTTGGGAGGCCGGGGGAGCATCGGCTCACCGGTGGAGCCCGACGGCTACAGCGAGGCCGGCGAGTCCGGCGCCGACGATGACCACTTCGCATGAGGAGGCCTCCATCGCTCGCTCTCGTAGGTATCGGGTGTGGAGCAGGGGTTGGTGCAGGCATGGAGAGCAGGAGAGGATTGAATATGAGCGGAGAAGGGGGGAGCGTGAGGTCACTGCTGATGGTGAGGATGGAGGAAGAGTAGAAGACGGCTCCATGGACAGACGGCGATTGATCGGTGAGCTCGAAATAGTTGACCCGTTTTTGCTGGGCGAATTCGTCACCTCTTCCGTCCTACTCGTCGTCAATCATCAGGCTAATAAAAAATGCTACATCAACTCTTTTTGAGACTAAAAAAATTACTGATTCCGTTTTGGATTCCCTGTCCAATCGAACTCGGAGTTACCACAAAATAGAAGGAATCTAAATAAAATAGTAACAATAAAGTAAATAAATAATAATAAAAGTTTAATTAACATCATGCTATATCAATCCATGATGAATTAAATATATTTAAGATATATCACATAACCTTACTAGCGGCTTAGATATAAATGGATGGATGTATATGGATTCTAGTTAGAGTGATTGAGTTTTACATGAAAGATTTTAAGTTTAATATTCACCTTTACTAATATATTCTGATAGTTATTAAATATAAATATCTTCTTTAAGATAATCACTGAGGAAAGCAGACTTCACATCCATTGATGAATCCTTAAATAATTTTGGATAGTAAGTGAAATCAATAAATGAATAGTTTCTATACAAGCAACTAGAGAAAATATCTCTTCATAGTCAGCATCTTATTTTTGTTTATAGCCTTATCTTATATCTTTTCACATCTCCATTAGTTACTTTCTTGATCTTATACATCCTATTTGACTTTACTCGGAATAGATACTAACTCGTACTATTCTTCTCAATTGCTTGAATTTCTTTATTCATTGTTTGAATTCATTTATCCTCCTTTTGAGTTTCTTTAAAATTCAGATTCACAGTCAGTAAATAAACAAAATAGATTTATATCATCTTCTAATCTTTAAGTTTTATTATAAATATCCTATAGGAATCTTATTTTAGTTGTTCTTTCATAAGATGATGTTGGTAAGAATAAAAGTGTTGATAGTAATGTTGAAGTAGAGTAGCTTCTTGATTTTGTTTTCTCTTTGAAATATGGAAAAAAAATCATAAATTTCTTTTTTAACTTCAATCCAATGAATTATTCTCATAAACTACTCCGTGTCTAAATTAATCAGATTTTTTTTTCTTTTTATAGATTGAATGATTTATAGCCTTTTGAGTTCTCTATTAATAAGAATAAGCTTCTGACTTCAATCATCAATCTTGAATCTTTCTTGCTCATGAATGTGTGTATAAGCAATAGATCCAAAAACCTTTAAATATGTCACACTTAGTTTTCATCAACTCCAGCTTCATGAGTTGTTTCATTCTTTTAAGCTCTTAGTTAAACTTCGATTTAAGAGATATATTGTACATGCAACTACTTCAACCCAAAATATTTTTGGCATATCTTTTGATTTTAATATGCTTTCTGCTATATTGAAGATTATCTAGTTATTTCTTTCAGTAAAATCATTTTGTTTGAGTGTTCTTGGAACTATTAAAGAGCAACAAATACTATGCAACTCATAAAAACTCTTAAATTTATTAAAAGTAAATTCTATCACTACTTTTCTTTTAAAAAATCTTTAAATTTTTTGAATAAATCAAAAGCCTCTTGAATTTTAGAAAGTGTTTATACTGTAATTATCAATAAAAAGCATAAAGTAAGAATTTTTATCCAAAGATTAAAACTTAATTGGACAAAAACCATCAACATGAAATAGTTGAAGTAGCTTTGTGGCTCTTGATACTCAAGTGCTTTAGAAAACTCTTTCTTGAATGCTTGCCGAGTAGACATGCTTCGTATAATTGATTGGGGTGATCAATTTTTGAAATTCATTTTACAATCTTCTTTTCTGTTAAGGAGTTGAGGCTTTTAAAATTTAAGTGACCAAATCTCACGTGTCAAACTCATAATGTATCTTCAAAACATAACATCAAGTATATTGCATCATAGTAAGCATCATAAATGTGGCTTAGATCTTTTACTTGAATCAAAATTTCACCTTTACTATATACTTGAATTATCTGCATTATCCTCTTTTAATGCATAAAATAAAGAGTTTCCTACTTTTTTTCTTTGTGCTCAATGAGCTTTATTTCTTCATCTATCTTATTAGTTGGATACTCCTAAGAATAATATCTAAACTTATGATAATAACGACACTTAATTTCAGATTTATCTACTTAGTTAGAATATCTCTATTATTACCTCTTCCTGTTTATTCTTTGAAAATTTGATGAGTGTTCATAATTTAGTCTTCTTGGACAACAACCTCTACTTTTTCCTTGTCCTCGATCACAATCTCTATTCGAATTGATTCCTTTAGACTTCAGGGTCATCTTTGCTTGCAAGACTTGTTTAATTTATTATTTCTTATCTTGAGTAATCATTTTCTCATGGTTCTTAAAAATTTATTTAATTCATTGATAGTCATGGTCTTAAAGTCTTTCGATCCTTCAATTACTACGATAGTATGATTAAATTTCATATCAAGAGAATGAATAACTTTCTCCATAACATGAGCATCTAGTATTGATTCTCTAAGTCTCTTAGTTTGGTTTACAATCATCAAAATTCTTGTAAAGTAAAGTTGAATTAATTCACCTTCTTTCAAAGGAAGGTTCAAACTCAAAGAGTTGAGTTTGAAGTTGAACTTTCTATGGAGTAGTCTTTCACTTATTTTGAGGTAGACCCCTTTGCATATATTATCTCTTTCTCTTTGAAGAAATAGTCGTGCTCTCCGTAGGAGGAGGAGGAGAGGCCGAGGTAAAAGAGGAACGCCTCAGGCTCGAGTTGGAAGGAAAACAGCAATAACGCCGCTCCAATGGGATCAGACTGCGATGGATATCTGTTGCGGAAGGCCTTGGCTCCGAAGAGCATCTGCTGCCTCTACGATTGGAACGTAGCCTTTCCGTCCTCGAAGCTCCGCCGAAGGCGGCCTGCGTGATGGCGTCCTCGGTCACCATCTGAAACCACTCAGCGACGTTGATCTCCACCTCCTCACCAGAGTTCGGCAACTTCTCCGCCATCCCCAGCTCCGTCTTCCTGATGAAAGGGATCAACAACTAGTGATGCATTCGCAGAAGGTAAGGTGAGGCATCACAATTTAATTATAAGGACCTACTTTGAGGTTGCTCATGTGGAAGGTCGAGGAGAGGACCCTCTGGTGACGAGCCCACTTCTCGCGAAGGCGACAACATGACCTCCCGGACAAGGTCGGGGATTGCCGACGACCAGAGTAGGAACGGGGAGCCTGAATCCAGGAAGAATGGGCATTGAGCATAGAAGCCAAAGGGAGGGAATCAGAATCGGCATAAGAAGGTCGTACAACACTCAAGAACAAGAACAGAGGAGAAGAAGCAGAAGAAGAACATGATTGTGATGATGAAGGAAGAGAAGAGAGCAGGGTATTACCGTAGATCATGTTTCAGTGTTGGTAGAAGGCGAGGACGCGGAGGAGGATGTGGTGGGAGGATTGAGGCCCTCTTCTTCCTCTGCTTCTCCTCCTCCTCCTATGGGGACGACGACAACTACGGCTACTTCTTCACCTACAGTACTCTCCACAGCCTTCCCATCCTGCAGACCGCCGCCTCCTCCCCCACTGCCGCTGTGAAGACCCGGCTCCCCATCATCCAGTTCTCCACTCTCCTGGCCGCGGCGGCGGCTTCGGCTGGCACGGTGTGCCTCGGCGCCCGTCTTCGTCGGCGATTGCAAGCTCGATCGATCAAAAATTTGATCGATCAGTGGGTGGCCGCAATCGTCGTCGTCGCCGGGCGGTGAGAAGGAACAGAGACGTAGTACGTAGTTAGAAATCGGAGCTCGCGTCCGTGGAGAGATGGATGATCCCAGATGTACGTGGACGATCGGGGTCGTTCATCGACGGAGATGAAGCCGTGAGCGACCCACGGTCTGATGGACGAGCCGGCGCTGCCACGGTTTGTTTCGGGAGCGATCGAAGAGATGGTTCAGTGTTGGGAGCGGTTTGGGATTTTATTTTTTAAAATTAAATGATCGGTCAACATTTCTACATGGAAGTCTCCTAAGCCCTAAGTAATTATAAAATCATTTTTGCCTAGAAGTATAAAGGTCAGATATGTTTTGTGCTTCTATTTATTAGGATGAAGGTGGTTTCTTTCTAGTTATTTAGGGAATATGCCTACCCTACTATATATATGCTGATGGGAACAAATGAAGGAGCAAGCAGTAAACGGTTTTTTCCACCTGATTGCCAAAGACGAACACAATCTCTACTTTCTATCATTCTGAACATTCTGAGCCACAGCGGTAGAAGAAACTACTAGCGGACATTCTTTTTATTGCATTGAATAATGACACAAATACAGCTCACAATCACACCACAACCAACAACTACATTTTACATTTGACCTCTACTGCAGTTTGCCAAAATCAAATCCAGCTTCACTCCAATACTTGTTGGCCATCATATCAGGCAAAAGCTGGCCTCTCAGCAGCTTCCAAAAACCATTACCTCCTTCCTGTAGCAACCCTACCACATAAGAAGTGGCCACAAGATCAAAAGCCCTCCACCTCCTCGCACTGACATACCTCTTCAGGGCTGCTTCAATCCTGCACTGTTCACCCCCATCTTCTACTTCTTTTTTACCCCCACTTTGTCCACCAGACAGGGCTTCCCCCAAGCATCTTGCAAGAACAATTCCATCTTCCAAAGCCGAGCACCCACCTTGCCCCAGGTCAGGAGTCATGGGGTGGAATGCATCTCCGGCCACGCACACGTTTCCTCTGCTGATGTCTCCGCGCAACAAATGGAATGGAGACCTGTGCCTCAAGGGTGCCGAAGCCACACTGCTTAGCTCACTCTTCTCTATCACCTCAATTACCTCTTCAGACACCTTTGAATTCTTCATCTTGCCTAAAACAAACTCTTTCACCTTAATGGCATCTTTGCCCATTTCACTGACTGCAAAACAACAAAAGAGATATCAAAGTCATTGGTCGACCCAACTACCCTATCATCTGGATTAAAAGCTGCTGAATGCATAACTTTAGCATTATCTATTCAAACATAGCTCATTGGTCGGCCCAACAACCCTATCATCTGAATTAAAAGCTGCTGAATGCATAATTTTAGCATTATCTATTCAAACATATCTGAGAAAATACCCCTACAAAATTTACATTTCCAGTAATACTTCAATACTTGATGTATCTTTATGGCAAGAGGATTTTTGGAGCTCAACTGTGCTACAGCTTACAGATGCAGTAGATAGAACTCACCAAACTCATCCGAAGAGCATGTGAAGAACCAGTAGACACTCTTGCCATCACAGGGCAATATCCCTACTTTCCATCCGTCTCCGAAGTACTGCACAAACTCCGGTTTGATGCCATGGCCGCTGGGAAATGTGGTGAAGCCTCTGGCAGCGTAGCGACCGGAGAGAGTGGGCTCCCTGAGTCCCAACCATTTCGACACAACGGAGTTAATCCCATCACAGCCAACCAAGACCTGCAGAAGGCAAACAAATAATAAGGACACAGAAACGATAATCTCGTCCGTGGGTGCAGAGTGCATCTTCTACCTTGGCTTTGAGAGTGGATCCATCTGCTAATTGGAGGAGCTTCGATTTGCCCGCGTCTTCTATTGCGACCAGCTTGGATGAGCACCTGATTGAGCCCTCAGGGAGCTCCTTGGCCAAGGCTTCCAATAGCAGGTTCCTCTTCACACAGCGCAATTCGCCGTCCCCACTGTTTTGGATGAGAATTAGATGAAGAAAAGGTGGTCTCTTTTAGTAGAATTCGAGCACGAACACGCTCGATGATGGTGCTGCTTACCTCTTCTTTACTTCCTTCGTTGAGGGTTTCGTGGTCACGGATGCAGAGGCCAAGGTCAGTCTGCAAAGCACGCACACTTGTCATTCAATTCGTTTCTGGAAAGAATGCAAAAAAGAAAAGCCTGCGGAATTTTGCCGAACACCTCGTGCTCGTCACGTACCCTTCGATCCTGGCGTGCTGCTCGCGGAGTGAGTCTCCGACTCCAAGCTCGTCCAAGGCCCTCCAAGCGTTCGTCCACTGCGTGATGGCGAAGCCGGAAGCCCTCAAGGTGTCGGACGACTCCAGCACCAGGCTACGGAATCCCAGTCTGCAGCGGACGCATCGCTGATCGTCCCAAGTCGAACAGATTAATTAAGCGCGGGAAGCACTGGCATACCGGTGGAGCCCGACGGCCGCGGCGAGGCCGGCGAGACCGGCGCCGACGATGACGATGCCCTCGGTGGCCTCCATCGATGTTTCCTCGCAGAAGAACAACCGATGAAGCTGTCGATCGTATCTTTCTTCTGTGGAGAGAGTAGGAAGGCGAGGCGAGGATTTATGTTGGGGGAGGAGAGAGATGGGGAGGGAAGGGTGAGGTCAGTGCTGATGGACACGGTGATAATGGAGGAAGAAGGATCGACTACGATTGGGGGATAGAGACAAGGGAGGGCATCAGCGTAGCACTAGCAGCGGCCATGGACGACCAAGCTTAAGCTTGGGAGCGGACCGTGCAGCTCTTTGATCTCTAAGCTCCAAAAATTTGGTCCATCTTGGTGGGGAGCGATGAATAAATTATTAGGCCGACACAAAAAATGGCCAAGGCCTCCTCATTCCAAGTGCATATAAAATTGTTTACACGCAAGTGCAGTTTATGTGGAAGAACAGAAACTATAAGTTGTTTAATGATTCCTCCTCCTCATGCCACAGGCTGTTGGATTTTACTATTTACAAAGAAAATTTAACTTATTAGGTAGGAGAGAATTATCATATAATATAATTTGATCTGAGTAAACTATTTAAATCATGCTTGATGATATTGTTAACTTCATATTTATTTACCTTTAATTAAAATAAAAGAAAATAAATATATTTGTGTGATATTACTATCCTCTATTACTAAAGAGTTTATTTTATTTTATTTAATTATAAAAATAATTATATATATGTAGTAGTCTAATTCTTATTTGAGAGAGCTACAAATCTTTGGTGAATATGTTCATAGAGAAACTAGGGATGAATGAAATAAATTTATAAATTACCATAAGATAATAATTCTTTACAAGATCATTTTAAGCATATTGGTGAAAACGGATTTGAGAAATTATTACTGGATTGAGAATTAAAATTTATTAAAATAATAATAAGAAATTCGATAAACAAGCATGATGATACTAATGATAGAGATACGAGTTAGGACGTGCTTATGACGATAGGATCTGATGACTATTTATTTTATGGATAGAATAAATAAGATAATTCTCAATATTTAGTCCAGGATAACTATACCACTTTAGTTACTTATATTTGATATTCATTGGCTCTCCTGCTAGTTAATATTTATGATTATGATTATAAGTGAATTGTGAACAATCTTTGATATTCATGATTGAAGATATAAGCTTTTTATTGTCATTGTTCCTCAATTCATTATATGATATATGCTTTTGTTGACTCTAAATCTAGTATATACATCTGTTTAACTGTCTGTGATACTATTTTACTTCTGAATGCACATATTACTGGATATACTATAAGCACATTCACTTTAGTGATATGAGATTATATTATTGGCACTCCCATGAGCCACCTATGAAGAGGGGTGTGAGGCGATAATGTTCGAGGTTAGGATGGAAGACTGGGTTACTCCTGACTAGTTTTATGTTGGACTAGCTATAGATACTAGATAGTGAGGATTAGTAGGCAACCAAGAGGAAAGGGAGCTTTGTTCTATATTATTGTGTCTTTATTTTGATCTGGACACCTTATGATACTTGATTTCTCCCCCTTAGGTGACAGTTGTTGGCCACAACTGTATTTAATTAAGTCAGCCCGAATATAGTCTCGATTGCTCTTCTTGATTGACTATCGCACACAAATAGTTAGATTATCCTATTCATAAGATTTTTGATATTTTATGTACTCGATTTTACATTATTTTCTATCCAACTCAGTAGGTATGACGTTACTCACCCGATAGGGGAACTCATTTTTATTTTGAATTGGACTGATTTGTAATTAATTTTTTTTAGCTAAAAAATTGGTGGGGTTTACAATAAGTCTATCAATGTCAAACTAAGTCTCTGCCTCGGCCCGTCGCACTGACGTTGGAGGAGAAGATGAGTGTACGTGGTTCCTTCTCCTTCCAATGTCACGCCCCGACCCGCAAGACGACACGCGGCAACCGCCGTATGAGCCCGACAAGCCCATACAAGGCATAAATACAAATACTAAACTACATACACCTACATTTCCAAATAACATCTTAAATACAGTCCCGATATGTCCTAATACAAATCTAAGACCAGCATACGAAAACTCAAAATCTGTGATCGTATACCTTCCGCGACGAACCCTCCGTCAACGATCTCGTCTAGTGCGTCGACACCTGCACACACATTGAACGCGGTGTGCTCAGCCTTGCGGCCTAGTGCGAAATTACGGCTCTACCGAATAAAGAAATCAAAGGCTAGGAGGAGTATTCTAGGATGTCTTTGGTAATTAATCATCATGTTTCATGCCACATCGTGTAACCAATTTATATAAAGATAGACAACATACATAAATAATTAAATACATGTGTACATGCCACTAGATGTCACCTAAGTCGTGTCTAGTGTCCATATCAGTAGTCTGTCACCTACGTCATGGTGAGACTTTTAGGTTTCATAAACTCGGGCTGCCAGCCTACGCTTAATGACTACCCGGGCGGGAGGTATCAATAAGCCCATCAGTGTCTTTCTGTCTCAGTCTCTACATATGCCCGCTGCACTGATGTTGGCAGAGAGGACGGATGACCTAGAGTCCCTCTCCAGTTGTTTCACTAGTCGCCAACCATGCCTCCCCTAGCGAAACCGTCGTGCCCTTACATCCTCCTCGAATTCCGTAGGGGCCACGGCACCCATGTAGTACTACACGATGTCCGTAGACAAGGTCACCTCTATTAAATCTCATCGGCCACGGCTAGCCGGAATAACCACCCTAGGATCCGGACTACTCATCCAATCGTCTGCAGACGTCAAGGGTGATAGCCGTGCGGTCAACGGATCCACTGTCCAAGGCGTCGCATGTGGAATCACCTTCCCAGTCCAATAGCCGTCAACGTCTGTCAAGATTCGCGCACATCCGCACGATGGGCTGTGGCAACCTTGACTCCATCGGTGCCAAGTCCATGGTAGGGTTCATCCTAGCTAACCATCTCAGGACTATAACGAGGCCACCTACAACGACACTCGTGCGGGTGAAGATTTCGGGTAAGGACTTGCTCCATATTTCCAGTGTAATATGACCATTGAGTGCGTACAGTCCCTTACCCTACCAGCTCCCCGTATATAAGCTATGCATAACCTCGGGAGTAGCGCTCCCAGTATCCAAGCCATCAACCTCGGGAGTGGTGCCTAACGGGACGTCATCGTTTCGACCATCGTCAGTACGCGACGGTCAACCGGGGCATATGGAAAAAGGCCCCTTTTTCTCTAAGTGGCGGTGACGTTGCCAAAGGTTCTAACATGTCGCATGTATTATCTATGTCCGCATGGTAGTTATTTAACACAAGCATAGAAAACAATACAACATGCAGGACATGAATGTAGAACATGTTAGATAAAATAAACTACACTAACATGCATACAATTCAAATCTTATCAAGCATTATTGTTTATCATATTTAAGACATCTAAGAATTGTTCCTAAGAAAACCCCAGCGGGAATTCCCTAGCGTGAATAAATCCTACCATCGGAGAACCAACGCACCTTGGTTAGCGATCTGCTCCTCTGAACCAAGTCGCGCAGAGATATTCACCCGCCGAGCTACTCGGATCCCGTACCCACAATAATCCTATTTAACAAAAATTATTTAAAATAGATTTAATTTATTTCTCCTAAGATAAATAAATTAAAATCTATCAATTAAATAATTATTACATTAAATTAATCCTATACATGTTTAGGATTAATCTCACCAAATCAATTCTTAATTAATCATATTTTTAAATTTTTAGCTAATAAATTAAATGAATTTTTATTCAATTTCTACTCATCAAACTCACCCATAACTTGGTCCAATTCACCATAGAAATTTTTACTATTTTTATGATTTTTTATTATTTTAATATTTTTATTATTTTAATATTATTTTATTATTATTTTAATTATTTAATTATTTTATTATTTTCTGACCGGTCAACGGTCAACGGTTGACCGGTCAGCGGTTGAACCGGTCAACGCTGACTGGGTCAGCTGTGAGTCCGGTCAATGCTGACTGGGTCAGCTGTGGGCTCGGTCAACGCTGACTGTGTTCTTCCGATTACTGTTCATCTGGTTCAACCTGAGTCTGACCCACGCCTAAATGGTTCGGTTCAATCAAGTCAGCTTAACCAACTAAGTCCGAGTCCGACTCGAGTCCGGTTCAAGTCAATGCAGTTCGACTCGGGTCTGGTTCAACCAACCCAATCCAATTGGGTTTGACTCGAGTTCGAACTAATTTCAATTAGTTGATTCGGTTCACCCAACCCAACTCGATCCGAACCCAAACCTAACTCAAACCCAACCGATTTAATCCCACTTGATTCAACCCAACCGTTTTCATTAAATTAATATTTTCTTATCCACTAAGCTTAGTTAATCAAATCTTAATCCTCCTTAACTTAATCTAAGCATATATTAACACAACTTACACTAATTATATTTTATTAATACTAAGCATAGTTAATTAACGCTAATCGTGATAAAGGAAATCCTTAATCACGATTAGGAAAAGGGGCGAAATAACACCTTCGCTGCGCCCCTTCGTCGATCGCTCCTTCGACGATTTCTTCGCCGGTGCTCCCGCCGTCCACGCTCAAATGCTCTCGCCGGCCAACAACCCGGCGTCCTCATGCGCGAGATGGCTGGAAGCTCGCTGCAAACGATCCGGCCGTAAGAACAAGTCGCCGGAGCTCTCGGCGCTCACCGAACTACCCGCGGACGGCAAACGCATCGTCCGCGAAATCGAAGGTGGGAAGGGGTCGATAGGGGACGGATTTCTCACCTTCGAACTCGCAAATGGTGAAAGGAAACGGATCGCGTAGCAGAACGGGCGGACGAGTCGATTCACGCGTTGGGGTCGGTTCAGCCGACCCGGCTGAGTGGATCGGTTCGGGTGAACCGGTCGACCAGACCGGTCTAACTGAACCGGCCTTTTTTTTTTCTCAAGGTGGGGGTTTACATCCAATCTAGCTAGCGGTTTACCTAGAACACGCTCCGAGACTATTGTATCATATGTCTCATATAGACCCTATAGTACGAGACACCATGTAGCACTACATTTCTATTTCACAGCAGGATTATCTACTAATGTATGTCAGCATGGCTTGACCTACCGGATCCAACATGTGTCCAACTCTGATTGTTCGGACTAACCTCAAGCCTACATGACTCAGTTAATATATATGAGTATCAACAGATACCTTAGTCCTTAGGATATATGATATGAGGATATCTCAACCTTTGGTGAGAACCCCATTGTTGGTACTTATTGAAGGCTAAGGGATGGGTCAAGTGACGCCTCTGTTACCCATTATTAGACTAATACAAGTAGTACCCATTATTTGTGAGAGAAGTACTTTGTTATATAGACCTCTGTGATTCTTAGAAGTCTATGTTCCTAAGAAGTTCATGTCTATTTCTCCAGGTATTCTGAACTAGTTTAGGTTATCGTATTAATAATGTCACCTAACAAGTTTATTTGTTACCTAGCAAATTCATAATATCCTCTATGTGTCGGACTACTCCAGCATCAAGCTACGGAATCCCAGCCAGCAGCGGATGTATTGTTGATCGTCCCAAGTTGAACGGATTAATTAAGTGCGGGATTAATTAAGTGCTTCCCGCACTGACATACCAATGGAGCCCGACGGCTGCGGCGCTGACGATGCCCTCGGTGGCCTCGTAGAAGAACAGCTGATGAAGCTCTTGATCGTATGTTTTTTTTCTGGTGGTGAGAGCACGAAGGCGGGGGGAGGATTTATGTGTGGAGGGGGGGAGAGCACGAAGGCATCGATTTATCTTTTACGTCTACTCCGCATCACACTAATAATAAAAAATAACAATAACTTCTGGGTATGCCAAGGTTCAACATTAAGTACCAAAGTGCTTAATATAAGCATATATTGTTCAGATGCAGAGGATTGCAAGGCCAAGGCCTAACGATGAGCTAATAATACTTTCACAACATGAAGGGAAAGTTCACCCACTCGTCATAAGAACCACTGGATAACAATTTTAGGGTAGGAAGTAATCAAGCATTCCCTTTTACCGATCATCGTGCTCAAACCTCAACGTGATCGATTCATAAATCACGTCGACGTCGCAGCCAATTCACCGCAGTCGAAATCAGCTTCACTGAGCAACCTGTTCGCCAGCGAAGGAGCCAGGAGTTGATCTCTCAGCGCATTCATGGCCCAACTCCCCCCTTCCTGGAGGAACCCAACCAGCGAAGAGGCGGCCACGAGCTCAAAGCTCCTCCACCTCCTCGCCCTTGCATACTTCTTCAGCGCCTCCTCGATCCCCCACTCGTCTGCTCCTCCGCCTAAGAGGCATTCCCCCAAACACCTGGCGAGCAGCACCCCGTCCTCCAGCGCCGAGCAGCCACCCTCGGCGAGATCGGGCGTCATCGGGTGGAAAGCGTCCCCGATGACGCACACGCCGCCCCTGCTCATGTCGCCCCACAGCAGGTTCAGCGGCGACCGGTACCGCAGGGGAGCGCAGGCGACGCTGCTCAGGTCGCTGCTCTTGATCACGCGCAGCAGCTCCTCGACCGCCTCCGCCGCCTTCATCCTGCTCAGGACGAGCTGCCTCACCTTTCCCGCGTCCCTGATCAGCTCGTCGTCTGAAACCACGGAGCACAGTCGATGGGGGAGGGGCACAGAGCTTGAATCGGTCGGATTATCAATCGATTAACCGTACCTTCCTCTCCGCTAGTCCACGTGAAGAACCAGTAGACGCTCTCCTGGTCGCAGGGCAGCATCCCCGCTCGGTAGCCCTTCCCGAAGAACTGCGCGAACTCCGGCTTGATGTCGTGGCCGTGGGGAAACACGGCCAGGCCTCTGGCGGCGTACCGCCCGGAGAAAGTTGGGGCCTTGAGCCCCAGCCACCTCGCCACCACCGAGTTGATGCCGTCGCAGCCGATCACCACCTACGGTAGCGGATGGATTCGAAACTAAAAGGACCTGGGCGCAGTACCGATGAATGAATCGATGGTTCATTACCTTGGCTCTGAGCGAGGATCCATCGGCGAGGCGAAGGTGATGGAGATCGCCCGCCCGGTCGATGGAGAGGAGCTTGGAGGAGAACCTGACGGTGCCTCGCGGAAGCTGGTCGGCGAGGGTTTCCACCAGCACATTTCTCTTCAGGCATCGAGCTTCGTGCTCTTCAATCCTTTTTTTTTTTTTTTTGGTATTTGATGCAGGGATCAAAATTACGTGACTTAATTAATTAATTGATGAGGCAACTGCAAAATTAATAAATTGTATGGTAGGAGGAGAAGACGTCGGATAGATTAATTATCTTTAAAATAGTTTTTTAATGATAAAAATTAAAATTTAAAAAAAGTTATTTTATTATTTTTAAAGTATGGAGAGGAATATTTACAATTATGCAACCATTAATAATAACTCACTGTTTGCCTGGCTTTGTCAGGGTCATTTGCGCAGTGATGGATCCGGAAATTGTCGAGGTGGCAGTCAACCTGTGGAGAAGAAGCACGAGATGGGATGTAGGCCGTCTATTATGTGGCAATATCATAAGTAGGATAAGAAAAATTATAATTTACTTAATATTCTTTTATATTAATAGATTTTATTAGAGTTCAAAGATATATATATATATATTAATTCTGATTGTCAAAACCTTGAAGATTATATGGATATATATTATTATCAAAAACCCTCTAAGGTTGTGATGATTTTTTATTGTATTTATCGGACTCAAAACAGAAAACACACGATAGAAAGTTAAAGTAAGATATAATATTTAGACCTAAAATTAAAAAAGTGGAGAATAAAGTTCAAGCCGACAATATCAATCTAAAATATATCGATCTATTAAGGAACCTAATTAGTCTTTAGAATAGTATACTTATAGAGAAAAAGATGATACTCATAATAATTCTAATCATATTAAGAATAGAATAATTTTAAAAAAGAAATCTAATAGCATCAAAGAAAAATTTTAATACAAGAGAGTTGAACGGTAGATCGTCCAATAAATAAATAGATAACAATGACCAAGAAATTTTAAAGTGCTGATAGGGTAACTGTTTTTCTTCATTTGTTCCTATTATTTTATTCTTAGAGTGCTCGTAAAGATTGGTATAATCCATATCATGCTGCATAATCTCATCAATCAGAATGATTTTACTGGAGACATCATCATTTAATAGTTTAGTATATCAGATGATAATTATCCACATCATGCTTCATATAATTATCATATTGCTTTCTCTTTTGTTAATAAAAGAAAATTAGATCATCAAAAGGAGAGAAAATAATTAAGAGATAATAAATAATCTGTACATCTACTGTGGATCCGTGATGAATATTTTATATTAATAAAAATATTTTGGGCAGGCGGTGTTACCGTCGGAGGCGGAGGTGTCGCGAGCGGAGGGAGTCGCCGACGCCGAGAGCGTCGAGCGCCCGCCACGCGTTGCTCCAGGTTGTGATCGCAAAGCCGGAGGCCCTCAGCGTCGCCGACGACTCCAGCACCACCACCCTCCGCTGCCCCATCCTGGATTCGTCGTCCCAACGAGTCGCCGCCGGCGGATCGATTAATTCACTAGAGCTCGGGGTAGAGTAGAGCAGAGTAGAAGAAAGACCACGGGTGGATATTATTACCTCTGGAGTCCGACGGCCGCCGCGAGGCCGGCGATGCCGGCGCCGACGATTACGACGTCCTCAGAGCCCTCCATCGATCGGTTGAAGCATTAATCGAACGGCGACGATGAGGACGAGGGGGGAATCCGAGTATTTATAGAGAAGATGGGAAAAGGTGGAGAGCGGAGCAGGAGAAATTAATATTGTACACATCTTTACTCGCATCAAACACGTGATTCTTATTATATGCACGGAGCTTTCATAATTCTACCAAGTTGTTATAAGGAATTGGGTGATGATGAGAGGGAGACGTACCGCTAGCATCGACACATTAAAAATTACTTCTAATTACACATACTATTCTTTCAGATTTTAAATTTATTATTTATTTTTACCCCCTAATCAAAGCATGCAGAATAATAGGTTATCTCTCGTAGTAAGAAACGATTATTAACAGTAGATATCCACCATCAATGGATCCATGATTAGTACGCATGATGTATGAGGCGCAATCTGGTATATCTAGATGCACCCACCCTAGTACCTAGGCAAGGAAGGCATATTATAATACCAAGACGATGAGTGTGAGATTTACCGTATGGAAACATGTTAGTAAAGTAGAGCCCATCGTTGGATGTAACGTGGATGGATACTTATTCAAAGGACACAATCCAAATGAAGAGTCTTACCATTTAGACGCTTTATGAGTTAGGAGGCTATGTAAAGTCCTAATGAAGATCGACAAATTATCTAATAAGAATTCAAGATGGATCAAACAAGAATGAATGAATGATTCAAGAATAATCGAAAGAAATTGTAAGATATTGTAAATGAGAGTTGAGTGTCCGACTCTTCGATTATGAACAATCGATATTGCAGGTTTTATCGGTACTTCGAATAAAGTTACTTTTCCCTCATTTATTATTGTTTAGGGTTATTTTTACTTCCGCACTTCAGGCTTATAACATCGACACTTTTTCCAGCGACGCTACTTTGCACGCCTCTTCATATTCATTACAATATCGAGCAAGAAACTATAGAAGCCCCAACACATGGGGTACGATTAATTAATAATCATCATATAAAACGAACAACATGGCCAACTTATTAAATAATAATAATAATATCTATTATTTTTAATAAATATTAATTTTGTTAATAGACATTCAGATAATGGGGAAAGGATGTGAAGCCATCCAATCAATGGGCGGTCGGCATGAAATGAGATGCTACGATCATCGAAACAGCACGGCATGATGAAATAAATTCAAAAAAAAAAATGGCACGATGGACTGCACATTTAAATTTTAAAAAAAAAAACATTCAAAGGGAACTTGATTCATAGGTTGAGTCGTCCGTCTTCATTGATCGAGTCGTATTCGCCTCCTCGTGCGACACAACCTTCGTCTGCGTACGATCGGTCGCTCTCGTTGGACTTATCGCACCCTAATTCTTAGTACTCATCAACTTAAAATAACAAATTTTTTGCTAAAAGTAAGCGGTTCGAGTCAACTGGCCGCGCCAGAAAAATCAATCGGTCTCGTCGATCAAACCTCAACCGCACAGCCACAGCCGCAATGATTTAGATGCGGTGAGTCTTCCTTCAGACATATATGCTAAATCTTAGGGCGGGGTTGATGTATCATACGATGATTCCTAAATAAAATTTTAAAGTGTTCAGATTTTTAATTTTAAAAAAAGGATGATTTTACTTCTTTATATATATATAGCCAACGGTGTGGTCGATTGATGATATGATATCATCCTGGGTGATTGTTATTTTAATTTTAATTTATCCCTATCGTAATATACTCTAAACTTCATCATTTTTTTCATTAGATTCAAAGGATAAACTCCAAACTTTTGCCCCATTACGAAATAAAAAAAAATTAACATTATTTTGGTGAGGTGTCCGAATCTGATCGAGGAGATGGAGAATTATTTATTTAAATAAATGCATGGCTCGTGTTATTATATATATATATATATTATGTGACATTCTAAACATTTATTATTTATAATGTGCGGATGGAAAGTTTAGTTAATATTCTAAACATTTATTATTTACAATGTGTGGATGATATTTCTCACGGAAGTTTGCTGATTAAGAGGATGATATTTCTCACGGTCGTCTTCTCAGGCTCTATAAAAAACCTCCATTATAAGATTAGTCTTTTAGTTAGGTGTATAACAATGGGGCCATACCGTACCATCCAGTAGTTCAATGTATCGTGAAACATGCCATCCATAGGTGACGTACCCATCTTCTCCACAAGTGACCCAAGCAAAGTAGTACCCATCTTTTTAGCCTCTCTACAAAAACCCCTTTATTATAACATTATTATTTTAGTTAGGTATGCTTATTGGCTCATGTCCCACAAGTGACACGAGCACAATTCATTCCATAACACAAGCACGCTGTAATGATTGAGCCAAGCAGTATGTACAGTATAACCCTCGAATCCCCCATGCTAGATCTGTATTATTTTTTTAATAAAATTTATATAAAATCACTTACCTCGTAGGAGTGCCGAGGCTTTTAACATGCCAAATTCTACTAGGTTACTAATATTAATGATGTAATTTTTTTTCTTATTATTATACTAAAATATTTTTCTCGCCTATTGTATAGGTATACTGGATATCGAAGGTCTGAATGATAGCACTATCTCTTAAATAGAAAATGATGTAACTCTTTTTCAAGACACTTTAGGGATAAAAAACTCATTTCCAACCTTTTAAATTTTTCTCTAAAACTCCTTTTAAAATTAAATATCAAACTTTTTTATTCTATTAAAATTACCCGACTAACATTTATTAGTTACAATTTTATAATTTTATTAAATAATTTTTAATCATTTTCATATGTTTTATTTTATTAAAATATTATTTAAAATTCACACAATTACTCCTTCATCTCTATTCTTAGTTCTTGTTACAAAATGAATTAGGACATAATATTAATAATGTACTTAAAGATGATAATATATCATTAACATTGCTAGATTTTAAAAATAAAATTATTAAATTATATTATACGTATAATTCATATTTATATCAATATGATATCATAATTGTTTAATAAATAATCAATTTTAGTGATTATAATATTTTAGATCTTAAAATTTTTCCCATTTAAATATATGAAAGATTTATTGGCTATCACTTATGGAGAAGGAACAAAATTATTCTTTTATTTTTATCAACTATACAAACTAATAAAATGAGAAGATTTCTAATCTAATCATACCAACAAAAATTTTATAAAATAAGAGTTGATCTATTCTAGAGTGTAATTTTTTTATTAAACCGAAGCTGATAGATGTTTTTATAAATAATACTATATATTTTTTAAAAAATTATATACTTTAATAAAATTAAAATTTATATATTTTAATAAAATATAAAAATAATTAATATTTTAGGTAGTTTAGTAAGTTACGATGATTTTTAAATTTTTTTTAAAAATGATTGAGAGTAAAAAATCAATAGCTATTTTTAGTCAAACGTCTTAAACAAATTTTTAGTCTAGGAGAAGAAAAAAAGAGCATTGATATTAATATCAACATTATAATTAGAAAAAATAATAATAGATATTTGATTGGAAAATTAATTAAATAATGCCATGCTAAAGTGCCTCTCCGGGGTCAACTTCCCCTGTGTGGCTTTCATGCAGGTAAGAGTTAGAGAGCAAGCAAACCCCATTGCCGTATACTCTTCTTCGTAAGTTACCTAACAGTTTCCATAACTTTGGGATAAGATCCACAAAATACAATATGTATGTAGCAACTGATTGTACTTTCGATACATGTATAGTTGAAGCAGTCCCATGGATTCTGTTGTGACAATACATCGATTAATTAGTTCTACATCAGGAAAGAGAAGAGACCTAGTTTCTCCCGTATCTTTTGCTCCTTAACCAGTGGGTCGATGATGCTTGTCCATGTAGCTAAGTCGATGGCTGATCCACCACCAGGCAATACAAATCCATTCACAAAGAAGTATGGTGCGCCGGCGACCCCTCTTGTACAGCCATACTACAGATGAGAAAACATCAGCATCAACTGAAGAGCGGAGGAACAAATCAAAATACAGTGATCAAGTAATTTACCCTGAAAGAGGTTCTTGCTGCAAGGTCGGTGGTATAATCCTCAAAACCTGATAGGAACTCGGATATGGAGTTTCCAACTGCCACAGCACCAAGTTCAGCCATGTCTTGCATTATAGCAGTCCTCGTCAGGCCTTGTGTAGGTCCATTGTAATACTTCTCCTGTTCAGTGAGCTTGACTTAGTGAAGGTGCATTAAAAGTATGTAAAACAGCATAAGTGAAGGAGATTATTCTGTGGGATCATACGCAAAAAACAGATTGTTCATTTTCCATTATCATTTTAGTTGTCATACAACTGCTTTCCCCCTAATTATCTTATAGATGTTTTTTTCCTATTCAGAAATGTGTGAAACCGTGATCTCAGCTCAGAGAACCAATTGATGAAGTTCATAGACAGACTTCTTTCCACGGTATTTAAGTCACGCAACTTCATAGACATGCAAGAAAATTTCTCCATACTGTACCTGGGTTTTTGGCTTGTCTCTTTATTTCTTATGTATTAAAATTTCTTCGCCTACAGTTTCATCGTCCAGTTGATATTTAGGGAGGCACTTCTCCACAAACTGAAGAAACTTTTAGTCGAGTTATTGTTTAACTGCTATATATATATGTACGCACTAAAAAATTATTATCATTATACAGCGAAAAGCTCTGTACCTGATATTTGAAGAACAGTTCCAGTAAGGGAAATGTTGATGATGTATTCAGCTTGTTTGCAATATGAAGCGCACGGCAAGCAAGGAAGGCATTGCTATGGTAACTGCAGTTTTCAGAATGAACATTACCACAGTAACCAGAGACTATAAACTGTGATAAACACTCTTTGGAAAATAGCATTGCCAACGATGTAACTAAGTTCCTGTATACACTACAAGTCTGTAAAACCCGTAGGATGAATGACTAGTTTCCTCAATTTTTTTCTCATTTGTGCTGAGTAGACAAATCATTAGATATTTTTAATCCTCAATACCTCGACCTTATATTGATTGAAAAAAAAAACACTTTTTCCCTGAAGAAATTTATATTCTGACTTCTCAACAATAAAGGATAATTATAATGAAATAAACATCTAACCACGTAACCCTGTAAGAGTGGCAATTATCACTAATATTAAAAATGCATCTGCAACTCTAAAAATCACAGCTCAATGTGATCATATATGTCTAATAACAATGGAGATGGATAAGGGTCTAACAAATACAAGAAACTAAAACGTAAAAGCAAACCCTATGGGAGTTGGTGCCTCAAAATATGAGATAGTAATTTGAAAATCTGTAGGATATCATAGCAAATGCCACTCACGCAGAGACAATAAGCATATCTCCGTGCAATATAGATGAAAGTGCACATCATTGAGAAATTTCAAAAATACTTATACACCGCTTTCGAAGATATGCTGGCAAGAGCTATTATAATTTGAAACGGGGATAGAACAAAACAATAGCAAAGATTATAAAAAGAAAGAAGAAAATGGAAACATCAACAAAGTTTGTGCTAGGAACGAACTCCTGCTATAAGAACCAGATACCACACAAGCCTATATGGATCGAGACACAGAAATGAAGAATGATGACTAAATAAGATAGCAAGAGACACAACAAGCAAAATAAATATCGTACAAGAGAAGAACGGTAAGAAAAAAGGACTTTTTAAAACTTATATAACTACTCTGCGCAAACTGTAGAAATAGTAAGTCTTATAACGGCCAGAGGAACTAAAAAATTGAGAGCATTACATTTCCATCCTACGTTCGTGTCTGTCAGAGAATTACTAGGAACTATTCTTAAAAACAACCCCTGACTACAAGAGCTGATAAGATTATTGAACAGAGAGCACAAAAATGCCAAGAATATGGAAATTGGATCGAATCGAAGGGGGATTCTTTAAGAGCTAAGTAAATTAACCGTCGCACAATATTCAGTAGAAGAAGCGAAGAACAAAAGCAATATCCTCCGGACCGCTAAGTGCCAACCACACATAAAAGGTTAAAGGTCGACCTAATCTCGATCGCAGGGGAGAGGGAGACGGCAGAGAGACAGCGGACAACTTACGGAAGGGGGAAGGGATGGACGACGAGGGCGACGCGCGGAGAGTAGAGCTCGACCACCTGCTTCAGCGGCGCCCACGCGTCGCGGCTGTCCGGGCAGAGAGGGTCGAGGAAGGCGTCCACCACGACGACGTCCTCCCACGCTCTCCCGCCGCCGGCATAGTAGAAGCCGTCGTACTTGGAGGGGATCCCGGAGGCGAACCGAGGGGGAGAGAAGTGGAGGAGGAGGAGGAGGAGGACGAGGAGCGCCATCGGGGGGAAGGAGAGGAGGCGTGCGGCTGTCTCCGCCATGGCCCAGCGCCCGATCTCTCGCGCTGTTGACCCCCATTCCGGCACTAAGAAGTAAGAAGGATCGATCGAGGAAGAGCGTGGGTGCGATGCACGCCCCCCAAATAATTGGGAAATAAAAACCCGGTCCAACAAATTGACTTGGGCTCATTTGATTTGATTTGGGCCATTTAACAAATAACGATTTATATGTTGGCGGATGTGATAATTTCACCCACACCCTCTCCTGATTATTAATTACACTTTGCTCCCTCTAAATTTTATATATTTGATGTGTGACTTATGTGACTTTGTATCTTAGTCCGTACGTACATTTTTGTTTTAAAGCATGCCGAGTACATTTTTGTGCACAGTATACAAAAACACCATCTTAACTAAGAATGCATCTCTTTTCAAAAGAATTATACTATTTGAGACTAAAAATATCGCTGATGTTATTATGATATCAGAAAAAATTATGTATTATTGTAGCCGTGTCGGAGATAGCTTGATAGGCATACCACGTATTATGCTATGGTAGACAGGTGTGATTCAAGTCATGCTAGATATGGTAAGTCTGCACTAGTGTCAATAGTGAGCTATGTTTGAGTTAGCATAAACACTATTGTATTATTAAGCATATCTAGTTAGGGAGGTGGCGGTGAATAATACAAGCTGGCCAAAGTTATATATATATATATATTGCTTTGCTGTGTTGGTAATGGGAGGCGGGCAACAAAGTAGGTCAACATTGCTCTGCTTCTGCTCTGGTATCATCAGAGTTGTTATTTTAATGGCAAAAAGAAGGGAATCGGTTGGATTTGGCAGCGAAGGGAAGTCAAAGTTGAGGGGCCGGGGTTTTATCCGGATGTCCATTAACTAAAATCTGGCTTCAGATCCAAAACATGAACCAAACATCTGCCTGCCCCCACCCTATAAAAATAAAAATGCATCCATTGAATCTGTGTGCTCTGCTCTCCTCTCCCAAGTAGGGAATATATACTTTGTCTACGATATGTTTATCCATCCTTCTTTTGGCCTGTTGGGGTTGGGGTGGATATATTTTATATATTTAGCTAAATAATTAACCGGTTAAATTAATCCGGTGTCGCATTCACATGACCTAATTTGAACCCTGCAGCGAGTTGTATTTTAATTAGCTAATTGACATGCCCTCTTTCTGAGCTCTGCCGTGATGATCCATTGAACATGGACGCCAAATGAATGTGCCGTGATGGGATGCATTGGCTTTAAACTTCTTTTTTTTCATCTAAATTCTAACATTTTAATTGCGTTCTTCTGTGCAAAAGATTTATTGTCAGACGATGGACTATGTTTTAGAATTTTCATCTTTCAACTTACCTGCATACTTACTGAGATAGTCGTATCTGACCGATGTTCTTAATACAGATCTCAATGTAAGGTCACCCTTACCCTTTTCATTCTTTAAAAAAAAAAAATTTGTGTTGCAAACGCAAATCCATCCCCCCCATATACAGACTACTATTTGGAGGAGGCACAGCAGTGGATCATAAGTGACACTGCAATGATAGGTGTGTGGAGCCCTCTGACTTTATCTCTATATCCATCGACTATTCAAATGAGGGTCGATGCATGCATGGGTTTCTCCACCAGCGGCAGGATTGAAAGGGTAGAGTGCGAACTTTAAGGGCAGGGGGGGGGCCTCACGAGCGAGTGACTGAAAGCCACCGTGCTCCCCACGAGAGGGAGAGCCTTCCCTTCATTCTTCCTTCCTTTGGGAGGTCTTAAATTAGAATTAGAGTTGCATGATGGGACAACTTGTGACCTGCCGGTGGATAAATTTTTAGCAGTCAGGCATCTGGGGAGGGTCGTGTTCAGCATGTGGCACGGTGCCACTGGGCGCTGCAAGCCAAGGGCGAAACTCCCCCACTTATAACTCAACTTACTTGAAATCTCACGATAGTTGGAGAAGATTATCGGATTCCGGCAAACTCACACTACATTCCCTCGCAAATGTTGTCACACTCTCACGGCTACTCAACTACTCTTCTTCCTCTTCTTCCGGGATGATTTATAGTTGATTCGATGATGGATGACCGCATATTATCTCAATGAGTGCAGTCATATATGGGTGTTGGTCCACCATTCATCTACGTATGTACGTCGATGCGCATGACAGGCATAGGGAATTGCTTATTCAGTCGCTTGCTGCTGCTATTGGATTTTGTTCAATGGATATAACGACCACATTTATATGGTGGTTCTTGGTTAGCTTGGGTGGGCAACCAGGCATGCAAGATCCCATGCTAACGTGAGTGGATCTATTGATGTCATTGCCAACTAGCTATCATTGTCTGCCCTGTGTGATAGTTCAACTTTCATTGGTTGATTTTGCATCGCACACATACATCACGATGATGCACATGTGAAACTCGATGAACCTCAGGTTGGTGCGTCCTGGTACTATGATGCACCCCCATGGGCATGCATGATGTGTACTAGGATACGCTCTAAGACGTTTCTTAAGGGTATGACAAAACTCTCACACTCGAAGTCTTAGAATCCCTCAGTTGACTCCTCAGTGAGGCCAATCAATGCATGAAATATCTGACAAAGCTATATGTTGCACTCTAGACTTGAGTTGTGGCTCCACTCATCCATTGTTGTATCCGTGTTGTATCTTCCGAGCATCGACGGATGCCTTTGATATGCCTCTGATATGCCACCAAATTAAACAATATAACTAAAAGAATAGTGCACAACAGTTTATAAAAAAACTCTCCTAAAAAGTTACAGGAAATTTCAAGAAATTTTTCACCTAAGCTTTTAGCACGAATTCCTACTTCTCTCAATCGCAATCTAAGTTTAGAAATCTCTAATATTTATATCCCGAGCCTATACAAAAAATAGCTACCCAAAAATAGTACCAATACAAAAATTCCTTGCATTCCTCCTTGAGTTTAGTGGCTTCCACTTGCTTAGTTAGCAAGTCCAATTGAGGCACTGCACAACCTCAATTTATCAGTAAACACAATTTTTGTCATCATGTCAGTAAGATTCTTTAAACCAGGAATATTCTTCAATGAAACTGTTCCCTCATTGATTAACTCCCGAATATAGTGGTAACGAAGTTGAACATATTTTGTTCTTGAATGAAACACCGGATTCTTTGCAAGATACAAAGCACTTTGGCTGTAAATGTATAGCACTCCTTGTCCTGGTTCCTTGCCTATTTCTTTTAAAAATTTCATCAACCATACCAGTTCCTTTCCTACCTCTAAGATTGTAATATATTCAGCTTCTGTGGTTGAAAGTACAACATATTTCTGCAGTCTAGACATCCAACTCATTATTATCGTGAATACATAACCAGATGTGTTTTTCCTTCCGTCAACATCTCCACCGAGATCTACATCGACGAACCCCTGCAACACGACTTCTCCTCTCCCAAAGCATAAAGTCATGTTAAATGTATTCTTCAGGTACCTCAATATCCATTTAACAACCTCCTATTAGGTCCTGGATTAGCCATGAATTGACTCACAACTCCCACTGCATGAGCAATATTGGGTTGGGTACATACCATGGCGTACATGAGGCTACCAACAGCTGAAGTATATGGTACTTTCAACATTTTTGCTCTTTCTTCTGCGGTTTTTGGCATTTGCTCCTTTGAGAGTTTGACTTGTGCACCAAGTGGGGTACTTCTCGATTTGGCATCATCTATCTGAAATCTTTCTAGCACCTTTTTGATGTATTTTTCTTGTGATAAGGATAGAAAACCAGTTGCTTCATCTCGAATAATTCACATACCAAGGATTTGTTTTGCTGGCCCCAAATCCTTCATCTCGAATTCTTGTGACAGCCATCTCTT
Organism: Thalia dealbata; assembly: GCA_030544415.1. NCBI lineage: Eukaryota > Viridiplantae > Streptophyta > Magnoliopsida > Zingiberales > Marantaceae > Thalia > Thalia dealbata. Next base: position 28,875,836 of record CM060454.1, on the reverse strand, counting down.
AAGTGCATTGATATCCTTCGTTATAGAGCCTATAAGCAACATATCATCTACATACAAAAGCAACATTAAGATAATTTCATTAACTTTCTTGAAATAGCAGCAATGATCTGAGTCGCCTCGATTAAACTCTTGATCACTCATAAACTTGTCAAACCTTTTATATCATCGTCGTGGGGCTTGCATCAAACCGTATAAACTCTTCTTCAATTTGCACATTAAACCCATGCCTCTGGGTACTTCAAACCCTTCGGGCTGCTGCATGTATATTTCCTCTTCCAAATCACCATGAAGAAATGTAATTTTTACATCCATTTGCTCTAAATACAAATTTTTAACAGCCACTATACCAAGTATCGTTCGTACGGTAGTTAGTTTAACAACAGGTAAGAATACTTTAGTATAATCAACACCTTCCTTTTGCAAGAATCCTTTAATCACCAATCTTGCTTTATACCATTGACTTCTATCCGGTTCGTCTTTAATCCTAAACAACCATTTATTTTACAAAGCCTTCTTTCCTACAGGTAGCTGGATTAATTCCTATGTATTAGTCTTTTCAAGAGAGTCAGCTAATTCCATGTATTAGCTGGGTTATTTTTTTTTTTTTTTTTTTGCATAGCTTGCTCCCACTTAATTAATTTCTTAGTATCAATTGCCTCCTAATAACTTTTATGTTCACCTACATCAGTTAGTAGCAAGTAATGAAGGGAAGGAGAGTACCGAGTTACAACTTTTGGTACTCGACTAGATCTCCTCAGGCTTTGTTGTTTTGGGTCTGATGCGCCTTCTTCATTTTCCCCTATTTCCACTGTAGTTTTAGTTTCAATTTCAGCTGCTGATTGGTCTTCTTCTTCAGTCCTCTCCTCTGCATTTCTAGTTCTGTTTATAGGCTTCCAGACCATATCACCCACTGGAACCTCCACAAATTCAGTTTCTTTGATCTTTCTAGAATTTTTAATATTATACTCCTGTGTGTTACTTACTCTAGCACCATCACTAGTTGTATCATGTTTAGGTCCCAACCAAAATCTATACAGCTCTTCTTCTTTAAAAGTTGTATCTCTAGACCTAATGACCTTATGATTTTGTGCATCCCAAAACTGACTACCAAGGTAATTAGATCCATAACCAATAACGAAGCATTTTCTTGCTTTGGCATCTAATTTATCTCTTTTTTCAAAATCAATGTGAACATAAGCAACACATCCAAAGTCCCTTAAATAAGAGTATGATACATTTTTATTTATCCACTTTTTTCAGGTATTCCATAACTGAGAGAAATCTTTGGGCTTTAATTTATGAGATACGCCATTGTATTAATCACATCTGTCCAAAATGTCTTTGGCAGCCCTGCATGAACCCGCATGGCCCTTGCTTGCTCATTTAAGATACGATTCATTCTCTCTGCAGCTCCATTTTGTTGAGGTCGATTAGGGATAATGTGAACATGCTTTATTCCTTGTTGCTTGTAAAAGAACTAAAACTCAGTACTTTCATATTCGCCACCATTATCTGATCTTAAACTTTTCAGCCGCAAACTAGTTTCATTTTCAACTTCGGCTTTCCACCTCTTAAACACTTGAAACACCTCAGATTTTTGTTTAAGAAAATAAACTCATACCTTTCGGGTTGCATCATCAATAAAGGTGATATAATATCGTGATCCTCCAAGAGATTGGACCGGTGCTGACCCCCACATATCTGTATGCGCCAAACTTAGCCGTTTAGTTTTTAGTTTACAGTTGTTCTTTGAAAACTGACACGTTTTTATTTACCGAGCATACAATTCTCACAAAAATTGGGTTTAATCATTTTCGTACTTGGTAATAAACCCCTGCTGGCTAGTTCTTTCATGCCTTTATAACTCATGTGTCCTAATCAGTCGTGCCACAACTCCGAGTCAGTTGCTGCCCCTAACATCATGTCTGCATCTTTATTATTATCTGTCAAATATAAAGATCCTATTTTTGCACCTCTAGCCACAACCATTGCCCCTTTTATAATCCTCCATGCATCATTACCAAAAATAATTTTATATCCTTCTACATCTAATTGTCCAATAGATATCAAGTTTTTCGTTAACTCAGGCACACACCGTACTTTTCTCAGCACCCACTTAAACTCGTTGCTAGATTTTATTTGGATATCACGAATACCAGTAATCTTAAGGGGTTTACCATCAGCTAAGTGCACATTATCAAAATTTCTAGATTTGAAGTTAAGGAACTTATCTTTGTCAGATGTTGCATGGAATGAGGCACCTAAATCTAGTATCCATGATTTTATGGGGCTTTCAATAGATATCATAAGACAATCATCAGAATCACCATCTTCAATGGTTGTGTTCGCAATTGATGGGTCACCCTTTTTATCCTTTTTAAAGTTTGGACAATCTCTTTTCATATGACCGCTCTTGCCACATTTCCAGCACTTATACTCACCATGAGACTTGGATTTACTTCTACCTCCCGACATAGATCACCCTCGACCCTTGCCCCATTGATATCTCTGGCCTCTATCCTCCATATTTAATGTTGCATCTGAAGTCTCAATCTGTTCTTGCTTGCAAATATCCTCATTTAGAATACGGTCATGAACATCCTCAAAAGATAATTTTTCTTTTGTGGCACCAATCACATTAACGGTTGTCGACCAACTATCGGGCAGTGAGGACAAGAGGATGATGACCTTCATCTCTCCATCGAGGTTAAAAATGAGTGTCTCCAGTTTAGTGGTGATGGACTAGAACGCATTTAGATATTGTGTTGCTGTCATGCCATCTGACATTCTTAATTTGAACAAACGTTGTACCAAGTTCATCTTATTGAGAGTTGTCGGCATCTCGTAGGTATTGGCTAGTGCCTTCATGACTCCATACACCGTCGTCTCACTATCAACATTATAAGCAACATCTTTTGAAAGCATAAGTTGAATTACGCTCAACACCTTGCGATTGAGTTTGGTCCATTCCTCTTTAGTTTGGATATTCTTGGGTTTCTTCTCTTTAAGGACATCTTTATGATCTTTTTGGTAGAGCAAAGCCTCGACTTGCATCTTTCAAAATTGAAAATTCCTTCCATCGAACCGACAAATCTGTACCTTTGATTCATCCATCAGAGGCTGCTGTGGCACCGTTTTCTTTACATATGAGACTAGTTAAATCCTTAACCGATTCTCCCACTGTACCTTCGGCTCTGATACTACTGATATGTCTCTGATATGCCACCAAATTAAATAATATAACTAAAAAAATAATGCACAAGAGTTTCAAAAAAATATCTCTAAAAAAACTTTTACCACCAAACTCTCAAGTTATAGAAAATTTTCAATGAATTTTTCACCTAAGCTTTTAGCACAAATTTCTACTTCTCTCAACCACAATCTAAGTCTAGAAATCTCTAATATTTATATCTCGAGCCTATACAAAAAATAGCTACCAAAAAATAGCACCAATCCAGAAATAACCTTCCTAAAATACTATTTTAAAACTCCATTTTCAGAATTGTGAAGTTGTTTTTAGACTCCATCATCTGTCTCCACACCTAACAGCATTTATGCATTGGTCACATAGTCGAGGGTTTGTGCGCTGTTCCATTTGGCCCCATGTCAAAGTTGTTAGGTGCACCTTATGCAACCTTAGTTAAAATACTCCACGCATAGAGGAACCCATGTGTTGTCCGTTTTAATTCTAGTAAGGTGTTGTTGTGCACCTTTGTGCAAGGAGAGGCCCGCCTCATCAAGTGTGGCCCTAGTTGATAGGCTTCAAGTGTGCTCTGCCTGCATGCCATCTAACATGGTTTTAGTGAGGGGCCATTATGCTCCCTCACACAATGGGAGGCCCACGTTGCTGAGCACATCCTTGGTTGGATTCCTTCATATGTGCCTCAGCCTCAGTGTGACCTCTTCATGCATGTCGTCATTGGGCCTATCTCTTGGGTGAGCACTCTGCACCATCTGTTAGTGTAGTGTCATGCTCCATCGGCATGACCTCGGATCGACAATCTCCACGGTGTATGTGTGAACCTCGAATCAATTGGACTTGTGCGTGCATGCTCTCAGCCTATTGTAACACTCATTAAAACTTAGGCTAGTTGGCCCTACATTTATGCTTGTGCCTTCGGCACATCCCATGCGTTCTCAATATCTAGCGAACCTCGAGTTGATGCACCTCCGAACATTCGCATGTTTAATGTACACTATGGTATGTCCTGCTTGGCTGTGCTTGGTGCATGCTTGTACAAGTCATGCCCCGCATGATATATCCTAAGTGCTAGGATATGCCCCAAGATGCACCTCCTTCTTAGGAGTATAACTGTCACGCCCCGACCAACCTGTCGGATACGTGGCAACCGCCGTATGAGCCCAAATGACCAATACAAGGCATTTGGTAATAAATATTATCCATATACATAATCAACACAGCAAAATACACAAAATGTACATTCTTTTGGTTAGAGTAATTGAGCTCTATACGGAAGGATCATGAGGTCTTGGGTTCAAGTCTCATTAAGTTCTAAAAAAAACACAGTCATTTTCGTCAAATATCCTTGCACACACATTGAACGTGGTGTGCTCAGCCTTGCGGCTAGTGCGAAATTACAGCTCGAAATCGAATAAGGAAATCAAAGGCTAGGAGGAGTATTCTAGGATGCCTTTGGTTTTTTATCATCATTTTTTTATTTGATTTGTGTAAATCAGTTCATAGAAAGCAGTAAAACAACATATATAAATATAGACGTATATTTCACCAGATGTCACCTAAGTTGTATCTAGTGTCAATGTCATCAACATATGACACCTATGTTATAATACGACTTTGAAGTTTCAAGACTCGGACCGCCAGCCTATGCTTAATGAATACCTGAGCTAAGGGCATCCATAAGCCCATCAGTGCCTTTCTGTCTCTATCTCTACCTATGCCCGCTGCACTGATGTTGGCGGAGAGGACGGGTGACCCTTGATCACTCTCCACTGTCTCGCTAGTTGCCCTCAATGCCTCCCCTAGCGAAACTGTCGTGCCCTTACATCCTCCCCGAATTCCGTAGGGGCAACGACGACTCGTGTAGTATTACACACTGCCCGAAAATAAGGTCACCATCAATAAGACTCATCGGCCACGGCCAACCGATAAAAATATCAACCCTAGGATCCGGACTACTCATCCGACTGTCTGCAGAATGTCATGGATGATAGCCGCATGGTCTACGGATCTACTGTCCTTCCCAGTCCAATAGCAGTCGATGTTGACCGAGATTGACGCACATCCGCACGATGGGCTGTGGCAACCTCAACTCCATCGGTGCCAAGTTCATGGTAGGGCTCATCCTCGCTAGCCATCTCAAGACTATCACGAGGTCGCCTACACGATACTCATGCGAGTATAAATTTTTGGGTAAGGACTTGCTCCATATTTCCGGTCTAATATGACCTTTGAGTTTGTACGGTCTCTTTCCCTATCAGCTCTCAGTATCTAAGCTATTTATAACCTCGGGAGTGGTACTCCCAGTATCTAAGCTATGCATAACCTCAAGAGTGGTGCGTTGAGGAACATTACTATTTTGACCATCGACGGTATGCGGTGGTCAAACGGAGTATGCGAGGAACACCCTTTTCTGTCTAATTTCTAGTGATGTCTCCTAGGATGTTCTAACATGTCACAGTTCATATCTATGTTTGCATGGTAGTCATGTAGCACATAGCATAGAAAATAATATAACATGCATGACAAGATTTTAGGACATGTTAAATACATAGCATGGTAAACATGACATAGCATACATGTTAGGCAAAGTAAATCATACTAACATGCATTTAAATATAATCATAGCAATCATTTCATTTTATCATGTTTAAGGCATTCAAGAATTATTCCTAAGAAGACCGAGCGGGAATTTCCTAGCTTGAATAAATCCTACATCGATGAACCAACGCACCTAATTTGGCGGTTTACTCTTCAGAACCAACCTAAGGTCCGTTCGCTGAATTTTATTCTCTGATACTGTCTCGATCCACGTGCCATCATTTACGTATTTTATATTTTCCTGTTAATTATTCAACAAATTTTAATTCTCAATTCAGAAATAATTTCTCAAATCCCTCTTCACTACTACTCTTAGAATGATTTCTAGAATCACCCCAATTTTTTTCCAAGTTCATCGAAAAATTTCTCCGGCGATCGCCGGTACCCTCGCCGACGAAGTTCTTCGATCAGCACCAATATTAATACCAATCGAAAGCTCTCTTCATGAGGATTCCAAAAATCATATTTGCCCTAATTTTTATGGCTCATACGCGATCAATTTCACCGATTAAAAATTTGAGAGAAATCCCTAAGTTAGGGTTTTTAGCTCGTTGGCGGCCAATAGCCTCAACTCTAGTACCAATGGATAGCCCTCGCCGCCAACGCCTCTCGCATGATTTCTCCCTCATCTCTACACCAAATTTGAGCATCTTGGTATCAAAATGAAGAGGAGGTCGAGATCTACCTGTGGCTAAAATTTGGGAGCTTAATTCGTTGCGGTTTCACTGGGCTATCGTCGGAAAGTTTTCGTCGCCGTCGTCACTACGGAGGAGGAGAGAGAGAGAGGGGGAGAGGCGCGCGAGCGCCGTGGGAAGAAATGATTTTTTTTATTTTTTATTTTTTTATTAATTAAAATCTTAAATCCTAGATTAAATCTTTACCGTCCAATTGACCAATCAAACGACGTCCAAATTACGATTCATCTGCGTCGTTGGATTTCTTATCAAAAATACTACATGATGGTATAATTTTCACATCAAAATCTCATACTTTAAAAATTCATATGATTTTACAAATAAATTTTTTAAAAAATTTCTTTTACGATTAAACCATCCAAATACTAAAATTACTCTGTTGCCCTTATTAAAAATCACAGGTCTCACGGTAACAACATGACTCTCTATCTATGTATTTATCATATGAGTGACTTTTATAAGCCTTCTATTAATTAGGTAGTGCTCTCTTTCTCCCTCTTACTTGAATTATTATTTCTTAGTTGTTCTCACAAAACTACTAGCTAAAAGTTTAATATTTAGCTTATAGATTTTATTTGAATAAAAAGTGTTCCGAGTTTAACTCTATAATATATATGTCACTGGGCAACATTTGTATTAATGTAAGCTTATTCTAGACACGATATATTTTGATAAATATATTATAGTAGAGTAATAAGTATCTGTCGTATCTACTTATTCATATGTAGTGTCTTGATCCTCACAGGGTATTAAGGGTGCAATACCATATATCATGTCTGCTCACTCATATGCATTGTCTTAATCCTCATAAGGTATCAAAGTTAGGTTGCTTACTAGCCACAATATACCTACGTATTGTGTCTCATATGTAGTGTCCTAATCCTCACAGGATATTAAAGTTAGGTTGCATCATAGCTACAGTATACTTAAGATACCAATTGTACCTACATCTAAATAGTATTGTCTTCAATTCAAGTGTAGACCATAAATATGTTATATACATTATATGTAAAGAGATATTAGCTATAGCATATAATAAGATACACAACATAAAGATAATGCCCTATAGTGACTATAAGTAAAAGTCCTGTGCAGCAAGGATGAGTCTCTTAGCATATAATTACTTGGTTAGATGTTTTATCTATAACTAGATATGTTAAGTAACATGCATATTGAATAATATATAAAATCATAATTGTGTAATTTGAACATATGGTATGATTGAGGCAAGTATCTAATACAAACAGGACTATTATTTTAAATAGATCGTGAAGATGATGATAGTGTAGTAGTTTTGTTTATGTTTAATATGACTTAATAATATGTATAAATTAAATAAGTTAAGTTTTTCTTGTATAGTAGTATATTAAATAGATTACATTGAAAAGTTTTTCTAAGTAATTAATTATATCAATTAGGAAAAACTCGCCCAATTTACACTAACAAGAGATGGAGGTTTTGAATGGGTGACCATGTGATTAAACTGACGTTTTCTAATTTAGCCTAGTTGATAGATTAAATTTTTAATATTGCTTGATAACAGAGTAAGATATTAAAATTTCAAATTAAATTAAATCTCTAAAACTAAAGAAATTTCAGGTTAAAGAATAAGATTTATGATTTTTCTTACCTAACCTGCTTATTTGGTAACACCTCATTAATGGTAATAATACCATCTCATTTCCCAATTACTTCATGGAAAAACAATTATTTCCATACAAATGATAATAGCATCAAAATAATTTAAGTCCCACCCCTGTGTGAATTAAGTAGACCATAAATATATACCCCCATAAGATATTTAACATCATTAAAATTTCTCTCTGTTTTTTTTTTACTTGGTCATCAAGGCAAAAACAATTTAAAGGAAATGGATTTAGATTAAGAAGCGCAGGGATTCGCTTAAAATTGAAAGAATTGGTATAAATGTCGGACTTTGCTCTCGCATCTCTCGGCCAATCTGCGCGTCGCTCTTCGAGTCTCGGAGTCCACCCAGCGCTCCTTTTTCTCTCCTCCTCAACCAGGCCTTCTTCCCAACCTCCCTCCCTCCTTCCCTCCCTCCAAGTCGTCGCCTCCTCTCTCGCGCGCGGTTCTGTTGCTGCGGCGGCGGCGGCGGTGGAGCCCATCGCTGCTCCTGCGCTCCGCGGTCAGAGGCTTTCCCTCCCCCTTCCTGCTCCTTTTAGCGGGTGCTGTTGTTGCTTGAGTCGACTCGGGGCGACAAAAGGGAGCCTACTTTTCCTCCCCCAATCCGCCCCTTGGAGGCAAAAGCCTGACCTGCTCATCGCTCCTTCTCGAGGCCTTACGAGAGGAAGAACCCTGCCGTATCTCCAGATCTGAGGTCGCCGAGCAGCCGATCGCCCGCCGTTGGAGCGAATCCCGATCTGAAGGTGGTCCCCCTCGTTTCTTTTTCCCCCTTTTAGGCCTCTGTTTTTTGCGGTGTGCTGGATTTGGCGTGATTGGGAGGAAGGTTTCTCAGCGAGGGACGGCTTTTTTGATAAAGGATTTGATTTTCCGGATTAGTGGGCAGATCGTTGGTGAATAGCTGATTTATTTTCTGAATTAGCTGGTTTCGTTTTTTTTATTGTCATTACTGGTTTTTTTGGTTCTTTGGTTTTGGAGCCGACGCGTTTGAATTTGTAGGAGAGTCAATAGATTTTTTTTTTTTTTTACATTCCCCGTTTTATTTGACTCCTTCGTTCGGATTTGAGTGATTTACAGAATGCCCAAATCGCATGTATTTATTTTTTTTAGGAATTATCGATAAGTTAGTTAGAAAGTGATTTTTTTGACTTGTTTAGCACTTAGCATTTTACTCGGAACAAAGTTTCTAACCTTATTCGTAGAAAGAAAATTTAGAATTCTCAAGGTTTTCGGTGATGTATGTAGTTTCTGCTGTTGCCTTGTAATAGTTTTGCGGTTACTGATTTAATTTATCTGAATTTGTATGATTCAGGGAAGAAAAATAATTGTTTTCTCTGTGCGGATTGACTCAATTCAGGATTGATGGTAAAGGCTCGAAGGTGAGCCTGGATGAGATGAGGGATGTTAGCAGCGTTGATGAACTTACTTAAGGCCTGTTGGTTGCCATCCGGCTCTGCTGCTGTAGGCCGGCAGGATGGGCTTCTTTGGTACAAGGATGGGGGACAGCACATCAGCGGAGAGTTTTCAATGGCAGTGGTCCAAGCGAACAGCCTGCTTGAGGACCAGTGTCAAGTTGAGTCTGGACTGCTGAGCTTGCTTGAATCCGGGCCATATGGCACCTTCGTGGGTGTATATGACGGCCATGGTGGTCCAGAAACATCCTGTTATGTCAATGACCATCTTTTTCAGCACCTTAGGAGTATGTTTTTATTTTAATGACTTCTTCATCGCTTGTCAACTTCCGTTTTATGCACATTTTTCGAACTACACCTAAGAGATTGTATTCATATGACAAGTTCAATAACATAGTTCGTTTAAGACATCAATGGTACTACTACTCAGTTAAGGTAACTAGTTGAAATGCAACTTCAATTGGATGATCTCTGTAGGACATGCCATGTTTTCAGTAATTGAATTGTTGCTGGCTTCTCAACTTGGATTCATGCTGGAGATGTAATCAGGCTGTCGATTTGTATTTTTAACTCCGCCTAACTGTTATCTGTTGACTATACTGTTTAATAATAGTGACATCTGCTCTCTCACTCGAAATTGTCTTATTTATAGTAATCAACTTGTGGTGCTTCCAGAAACTTATCTCGATATGGGAATTATGGTTTCTTCTTTCTTTTTATGAAAATATTTCGTAACAACATTTCTTCCGTTTTGTTGTGATATACATATAAGAAAAGTTCGTTTCACAGGATTTGCAGGTGAACAGCAGTCAATGTCAGTGGATGTGTTAAGAAAGGCATACCAAGCTACAGAAGAAGGTTTTATGTCTCTGGTTGCCAAGCAATGGCCGATGAAACCTCAGCTTGCTGCTGTTGGCTCATGCTGTCTAGTCGGTGTAATCTCTGGTGGTATGCTATATACAGCTAATCTCGGGGATTCTCGTGCTGTTCTTGGAAAACTTGTTGAGGCAACTGGAGAGGTTTTGGCTGTCCAGTTGTCAGCAGAGCACAATGCTGCAATTGAATCTGTGAGGCAAGAGTTACAGGCCATGCATCCAGAGGATAAACAGATTGTTCTTTTAAAGCACAATGTGTGGCGTGTCAAGGGCCTAATCCAGGTGCTTAGCACATCAACTTTGCTTCTGTGGTTAATTTGCTGAAATTACGAAGTTTTGTGGCACTTGTTCTCATATATTTTCTTTATATAATGCATCGGTTATTTAGACATTTAGGGGTGGATCTTTCTGATATTTGACTTCTTAAGGACGTTTGTGCTTACTGTCAAAGAACAATGTTTTTTGGGATATCCTTTTCATACATGAAGTTATAGATATTATCAGACATTAATATCATTATTTAATATACAAAATGCATCCTCATTTGATTAGAGTTATGAGACTTATACTGCAGATTGTGGGTTCAAAATTTACTAAAATAAAAAATATCATTGTTCATGGATTTCATTTTCTTTTTCTATCCCTTTCGCTTTTATGCATAGTTGTTGTTAGACACTTCTAGCTCTTTCTGTAAATCATTCTAAGTGCAAATACTTAGTGAACCAACTTTAGAAAGATATTGTAGATTTCTGCTTATTTTGAACTTTCGATTTCCTAGCATGATGGGTTTGGAAGGGCTCAAGATTGGCATGTGTTTTCTGTTAGTGATCGGTCATCCTAAGTAATGAAGAATTTTCATCTTGATTATCCTTCTATTTGTGCATAAGTTGTGTGTTAGGCACTTATCAAATACTATTTTCTGTTCACTGGATATTATATTATATTTATTTTTAATTAAATTAGTTTCTGCCATCTGTTTAGATTTCAAGATCAATTGGTGATGTATACCTAAAGAAGGCAGAATTTAATCGGGAACCATTATATGGGAGGTTTCGCTTACGGGAAACTTTTAAAAAGCCTATACTCAGCTCAGAACCATCAATTACTGTGCAAACACTGCAACCACAAGATTTGTTCATTATATTTGCATCAGATGGGCTATGGGAGCATCTCAGCAACCAAGAAGCTGTTGATATTGTTCATAACAACCCTCGAATGGTAAGTTTCTATCTCCCAATTTGCAACTATACTAGCGTTCTTATACAGTTAGGAAGGAAAGCGCTATCCTTTCATATGAGATGAAATCATTACATATTGGGATAACTATTTACTGATCGTGTGTTGCAATTGTATTTCACTACACGAGCATGCAAATCAGGAACAATTCTTGCCTGTGAAGCTTCTCTTCCTCGTCTTGCTTGCTTCTAGTGAAGCTTCATGCACCATAACATAGGCATTATGTAGTAGTATGCTAAGAAGGCTCCTTCTAAGGCCGACAACTAGTTAGGAGATCCTATTTCGTCCTTTTATTTTAATAATGATTTGTTTTTTATTATTTTAGTTTTTCTTTCTGATATTTATAGTGCCACCATTTCCTTCACCACTGATCAGTGGCGGAGGGAAGGGATCATCATGCGATTGAAAACTTGAGAAGATTTTGTGGTCATCATGCGATTGAAGTTGTTCACACAGCCGTAACTTCTGAAAATGCAATCTTCTTTGCCTTTTTCCAGAAATTCCGGTATTTAGAAGGCACTTAACATTTGCATTTTGCATCTGAATGAGCTTCATATGTTACTATTGAGAGTTAGATGAGCACAACTTATGGTAACCAAAACAGGGAAAAAGAAAGCGTGCGACGTACGTATATTCACATATTTGAAGTTGCATTAATAATACACATACCGATTCACAAAAGTGGCCTCAATAAGGTACTGTAGGTGAGAGAATTAGCATCTTTAGATGGGTGGAAGTGCTTTCAAATAATCCAGTTTGGAGGTGTTTTACCGTTATTTTGATGGCATAGATAGCTATTTAGATGAAGCCTTGTGTGTTACCCTCTGGAATATGGATTGTGAAGTCTCTTTCAATCATGGAATGAAGGTACAATCATTCATCTTACAATTGAATGGTCCATTTCCAAAAGTATATATTTATATCAGAGTTCTACTAACTGAGGAATAACCGATGATTGTACTATTTTGGGACTCATTAATCTTGCTTTTATATCACTATTTGCACTAATACATTTCTCAAACCTGCCAATCATTATTCTGGTGGAAGCTTTTCATTCATATGAACTCGCTTTTGCAGGGAATTGCCCGGCGAATCCTCAGAGCTGCGCTTCAAGAAGCAGCTAGGAAAAGGGAGATGAGATACTCCGACCTCAAGAAGATTGACCGCGGGATTCGTCGTCATTTCCACGACGACATAACCGTCATCGTAGTGTTCGTCGACTCCAACCTTGTCAGCAAGGCGAGCGCGCAGAGAGGCCCCAGTCTGTCTGTAAGAGGAGGAGGGGTCACCCTGCCTCCCAACTCTCTTGCCCCTTACACGGCACCCACATGAATGAGCCTGCACTGCACCCCTTCGGGTCTCTCTTTCCTGATGGAGCCGTGCGTGCCAATTCCCCCTCTGTATTTATTTACTGGTGTAGTTATTATGTTGTCCCCCCTCACAGGACCAGTTCCATGATTTGCCCTCAGTTATACAAATGGAGGAGAGGGAGAAGCTGATTTATATCTGTTCTAGCACATTACTTCATTTTAACACGTTTGCAGAAGGACGGTCTTAGCATTATATCTCTTGCTTAGAATTGTTTCTTCCATATATATCTTGCTCGGTGAAAACGCGGTCAAACGTTCCTCTGCCGTACCTTTTCATGCTCTGCAGGTTTTGTATGGTCCCATTGGAAAACTTGTGCAGCTTCCAGGAGCAATCTCCACTCGGATTAGCTAATGGTTGCATGTGGCATCCTCATACGTGATGGATGCATGTTTCTTGGTAAAGCATACATATTCTGACCAATTTTAATTGTTCACGCTTTGTTGGTCCGCTAACAGATTTAGAAGGTTGACCATAATACTGGGATGAACGAGGAATAAGAAAACAAAATAGGAAAGGGAAAAGAAAGAAAAACCCATCTGTCTGAGTAGATCTCTGCAATTAAAAACTTAGCCACTCATATCTGTATCACTAATATTTTAATCAATCGCAATATTACCTTAGGTTACTAATTATATACAAATATTTTAAAATCGATATCTTGATTAATTTAAGTAATTATTTATTCAATTATTGTTTAAATATAAAAATTTAAAGCTAATAAAATAATAATAGTAGTCATGTTAGAGTCATAAATTTTAGGTTGTTAAGTTCTTACACGAATGACATTTGAGATTAGAATTGCTAACCTGAGTTCCTATAAATCAAACAAGCTTGAGAGAATTTAATTATTTTCTATAATTAAGTGAATTTTAAATTTATAACGTTTCATATTTAAAAAAAAGAGAAAAGAAAAGCCTAGCTTTTCACTTTAAAAAGAGTGTAAGAGGAACGCAAAGGCGGACCGGACGCGTATTATGCATACTCCCCACAGTTCAAACACGTCAAAATAAGCCGACAGCATCAGAAATAACGCTTTATTCGAATAATTAAATCGATGATAGAGAATTATAATAAGATGAAACTGCATCAAAGTAAACGAGAGTTGAAAGATAAAAAAAGCAGAGGAGCATTCTGTGAGCCACCGCGCTGTGGGCGTGGGCGGTGGGCGGTGGCAAAAATATATATACTTTGACCGAATCAATATCAGCCGTCGGACGCAGGACCAGGACGCACGCGTTTCGCCAATTGCAACCTTTATGAAACGCGCGGAAGGCGGAGAGGGAGACAGCGTGAGCTCCGTTTGCCAGATCGATCGCATCGCAGCAGCAGCAGCAGCAGCAGCAGCAGCAATGGCGGCAGTTCGTGCCTTCTCCTGCAAACCCTGACTCGCGAACAACCCTAATACCACTTGCTCTCTACCTCCACCCCTTTCGCCTCTTCTCGCGCGGTCGATTGCCCGATCCCGTGATTCCCCCCCCCCCCTTGCCCTCGCCCCGATTCCTCGTTTGACCGCTTGTACGTTCTTGGAGGTTCTGGGACGATGGGGGTTTCGGCCGCGGCGGAGGCTCCGAAGCTGATATATGTAGTTGTGGCGGACGAGGGGGAGGGTGAGGGTGGGAGCCGGGGGGGGTCGTTTCGCTACACCCGCCCCGTGCTCCAGAGTACCTTGCAGCTAATGGGATGCAAGCCTCGCCATGCTTTCAAGGTGTTTCTTCTGAGAGCCTCTTTTTTTTTTCCCCTTTTAGTTCTCGATTTGAAGCCTTCTGTTTCAAATTAACAGTAGCAGGATATTTGAATCTGCAGCGCTGTGCTTGTCGATGGTTTGTATTATCTTTGTTCATGGTTATGGATTCACTAAATGATGGTTTCCGTCGACATTCTCGATTAGTAGGATCAAATTTTTGTAAATTTCTGCGTGTCTCCAAAAAAAGAGGTTAATTATATAAGTACGTAGATTTTCATAGATTGACCGCTCATGTGATTAAGTAGAAGTTAAATTCATCTGACTTTTATATGCGCAGACGTGGAAAGAGTTTTTCACTTAACTGATCTTTTAGGTTGAGCTTAGTCACTGTGGTACGCTGGAAAATACATTCTGTTTTTTGATTCATTGGGCAATGTGTACGAGCGTGTTTTCCTTGTCTTGAGTTTGATTATAGTTGAGGTTTGTATTTGAAGCAAGTACTATGTTGTTCTACACAGATAAGTCGAAGGGCGTACGAAATTATTCACAATAGATGCCTGGCTGATGGTTCTCAACCAGATGATACTGGAGGATCAATATCAGGTATGCATGAAGGAGGACTCCATGAAGAGAATGACTTGACCCAAGCAAACTCTTTAAGTTTAAGGGAGAGAAGATTTAATTCAGCTCCAGAAACTCTGCATACTAGTGGTTCTATTGAATTTGAATGGTACAAAAAGCAAGCAACTGCATTTGTTAAGAGAGAAACATTTGTGAATCTTGTCTGTGATGCGCTATCTGAATACAAGTATGTTGGACCAAATCAAAGAGCAGACTTGGTTTTAGCATGCAGGTATTTTATCCTGTCTACTCACAGCATTACATAGGCAAACATTGATATTCTTTTTAAAATTTTTGGGAAAACTCAACCTTAATATTTGTATATTACTATCGTGACATATGAATATGCTTGCTACATATTGATTCTCATTATATGCTTGTCAAAATTCATGCTTGAACAAGGATCAGCCACAAATATCATTGCTTGATAATGTTTGTTTGGGTAATTTTGAGTTCAGTTATGTCCCTATATTAATTATTTGGATAGCCTAATTTCTGCATCCAAGATTACTTGGATTCTCCTTGGGTATTGTCCTTTATTCTTCTAAGATAGATGCTTAAAATCTTCTTTCTACCCTATATTACAGCCAGAACTATACCAGGGGAGGAAATCCACATCATCATTGAAGTTTGATTTGTGGGGACATGTAGTTGTGGTTATTTCCTCTCATTCAAACCCTCTTCCCTGCCATGCTAGCTTGTATAATTGGAAAATGTTGGTTCTAACCATTATCTATCAGTTATTGTTGGTTCCTCAAGCATTCAGGACGAAAGGAAATATGGGAGTGTTGGTTGTTTGTTTTGTACATTGACATTACGGCCGTCTATAGTTTAGAATTGTCGTTTAATCTTTGTATAGTAAACTATATTCTTATGAGTAGGGATGCAAAAATTTGTTGGCCCCAACCTGATTACATTGTAGGATGGTGATGGGACATAAAAATCCTCAACCTGCATTTGGGTGGAGTAGGATGTAGAAGTGGTTTTCCTCCACAAGAGTGCCTAACCTATTTTCTATGATTATGGATATATATAATTTTTAATTATATACATAGATATTTTAAAATTTCATTAAAAAAATCTAATTTAAACTTCTCATCCGGTAAACTAAACTACCCTATCCCTTCCTCCAACGTGCAGAATTGCCATCTGGCCCATCCCTAGTTATGTTCTGTTGACTGCCATCTGAGGTCTAGTTATGACTATACTCTATGGCTTCAGTTACGAGCTATTGTGCTGTTACAGATTTAGATTGTTGAGAACAATCCTGTTATTGAGTGCACTGAAGACCATCTGTGGCATACATCTAAATATCTAAGATTATTTATCACGTGAACATTTTGCAGAAATGCTGTATTCTGTTGTTCTATGACTCTATGTTTTGCTTTTCTTTTTTGTTTTTTTCCCATCTTTATCAGAGCACTGCTGCAGTTTTTTATTATTTAAAAAGGTTTATGGAAGGTGACTACCCATATTTGTAACTTTATTCTTTGTCTGCATCATATTATTTGAGTTTTTAAAAATTTACTTTTTAATTTGCCAATGTTCCTACTTTGCTTTTTTTACTTCTCTATAAGTTTTATTCTCCTGCATATTTGGTAATCTGAATTTTTTATCTTCTCTCTCTCTAGAATTCGAGAAAGAAAGGAATCAGTCACAATTCTCTTATGTGGTACAAGTGGGTGTGGCAAGTCTACACTTTCAGCCTTGCTGGTACTTAATCATTGAAATTGCATAAGTAATTATTTTGCCATGAATAGGTAGTCTGCTTATGATCTTGGCTTGCTAGTTTTGTTTTGCTTAAACCTTCTTTGATATAGTTAAAAAGCTAGAAAGTTCATGCCACAACCACAGTAGAGGAAGTTGTTGTTTGTGAATCAAATATTAATGCCATAATTAGCCTAAGTATAGAAGATACTCACATGCGTTTAATGATGGTTTGTGACTTGTGGATGACATTTTTTATTTTCTAGTTTATCTATGTTTGCTAGATTTAGCACTGTGTGCTGCATACAATAAACTTTTCAATGTGTTTTCACATAATTAATTTTTGCCAGCAAGATGGCAATGAGATTTTCCTGTTATTATTGTTAATTAGTCATTGAAGTCTACAGTTCTACTAGTTAGCATATCATTACCAACTATTACTTTTTCCATCAAAATTTACGTTGTGGCATTAATATATCATTTCAGGGAAGCCGATTAGGAATCACTACTGTTATTTCTACTGATTCAGTGCGCCACATGATGAGAAGCTTTGTTGATGAACACCAAAATCCTCTTCTTTGGGCTTCCACATATCATGCTGGGGAATGCTTAGATACTGTGGCAGTTGCCCAAGCGAAGGCTAAGAAAAAGGCAAAAAAGCTAGCTGGTCCTAACTCCTCCCGTGGGCAAGAACTAACTGATGGTGCCTTAAATGAGCAGAATGATGGCCAACCCTTGGATACGGCCATTGAATCTGAGATCATTGGTAAGAAACAGATGGCTGTTGAGGGGTATAAAGCACAAAGTGAGATGGTTATTGATAGTCTTGACAGACTCATCTTTGCATGGGAAGATCGGAAAGAATCCGCTGTTGTTGAGGGTGTTCATTTAAGCCTTAATTTTGTGGTAGGTATACAAAAATGAATATTTCTTTTTCCGGTTAATTTTCTTCCTGGAACCACTATTACTTCAGGAATATAATGTGATAGGTCAGGTAATTAAAAATCATCCTCATCTAATTTGGTACATTAGCATATTTGCCATTTTAAATTACAAATTTATCTGAAATTTCCAGCTTCTAATCGTTTTACGTACTGGTTGAATGTTCTTCTGTTATTTTTACAAATGAATTACCCATATGCTATCTCATTATTTCTAGTTCATTATACTCTTTTTTATTGATGAATTTCTCTTTCATATTCGCTAGATGGGCTTAATGAAGAAACATCCATCTATAATACCATTCATGATTTATATTGCAAACGAGGACAAACATGTGGAGAGGTTCGCTGTTCGTGCAAAATATATGACTCTGGATCCTGCAAGAAATAAATATGTCAAATACATTAGGAATATCAGAACAATTCAAGAATATCTCTGCAACCGTGCTGATAAGCATCTAGTGCCCAAAATAAATAATACAAACGTGGACCGGAGTGTAGCAGCAATCCATGCAACAGTTTTCAGCTGCTTACGCAGGAGAGGTGCAGGAGAGGAGCTGTATGACTCCACCACAAACACAGTGGCTTTGATAAATGAGGAGTACCGAAAACAGTGCACTGCCAACTCAATGAGTTCCAAAGGAATGTATAAATTAATCCAGAGACAAGGATCTTTAAGACATATGATGGCTCTCATTAACACTGATGGCTCTGTAGCCAAGGCTTGGCCTGTTGAATGTTCGGATGGTAAAACCATACCTGGTAACGTGGAGCATAACTTGTTAAATTCTCCTATATATGGTCCCTTAAAGGTAGGGAAGGCGGAGTCAGTGAACCTCCAATTTGGAACTTTTGGTATCAGTGCTTGGCCTAGTGATGTTGGTGGTACTAGTCACACTGGGACTGTTGATGATGACGATGCTGACTGCACTGACACTGGTAGCAAACACGTTTCTTCTCATTCCAACTCTCCAAAGATATCCGAGGGACCTGCAAAAGAGGTACTCATTCTGGATTCTGCTTTTTATTGTATATATTTTTTTGATAAGTATTGAACTTATAACTTCCCGTATAAAACTCAATTGCTCTAACAAGAGGAGCGTATATTTTGTGTACTCCTTTCTAATGTATATTGAGCATGCCCTGCTGATTTTTTGTTTCAGATTTTTGTTTATTTGGTACCATGTTCTTTCTATCTAAGACGTCTTGTATCTAGTTGATATCTGTTGATAGCTTTCTGAACTTTGATAAACATGTATGCTGATGTAATTTCAAGAAGTCAAGGGTTGCTTCAACACTCAACTTTGTTGCGTGTATGATTGCTGTAATTGCTCACAGCCTTTAAACTGCTGGCACTGGCCAAACTTGGCTGCTCGTTATCTTGTTGTACTTATCAAGATATAAATTTGGTCATTTCCTGCTAGTTTAACCTTTTGAGATAAGCGATCACCCACTTAGACATCATCATTGGTATTTGAAAATTTATTTTGGATAATACCAAACTGTGGATATAGGCATGAACATAACAAAATCATAAAAGCATGTTAACGATTTTTTTGTTTTGTTTTGATGTGAGGCTCTGAGTTAAACCCTGGGTGAGACAAGTAGTTGCCCAATGGATAAACCAGTTCTGAGGATCATGGGAGCCTGAGAATGATGGTGGAAGTTTTTTAAGTGAGGGTAGTTTGATGGCTGAT
The DNA here is from genome assembly GCA_030544415.1 of Thalia dealbata. Lineage (NCBI taxonomy): Eukaryota > Viridiplantae > Streptophyta > Magnoliopsida > Zingiberales > Marantaceae > Thalia > Thalia dealbata. The sequence goes on along the minus strand of CM060454.1, from coordinate 28,856,156 downwards.
GCTAATGCGCTATCGTTTGTGAAATAGACTTCAAAATACCTTTTTTTTTAAAATCCGGCTAATCTTCACTCTGTTGTATCTAGCTCATGGATGACATATCCGTACCTGACAGTGAAGAAGAAGCTGATGACGTAAGTAATGATGATCAAAGTGATATTGAGAAGGATGAGATTCTTGAAGAGGTAAGATATCGAACTTCACTAAATTAATGTTGGTGCGCTGCTGGATTTTAATAATTAGGCAAGTCAACAGTAATGGAATTTTACCAAATTTCCAACCAGCAAGGACTTTTACCGGATCTGCTGGCATGATCGCCAAGAACACTTACCTGCCCTCTTGTAGACTTCAACTAACCTTGTATGTTTTTGTGCTCCAGATTGAAGGCTCGGTTGATGAGGATTCAGCCAAGTCCGATGAAGAGTACGACGATCTGGCCATGCAATATGAGAATGGTTATTTCTCGGAGGATGATGAACCAAACAACACAAAGAAACAAACTGATAAGAAACTGACAAGAGATACGTCAGGCAAGATCATAGGGGTCGACACGAAGCAGCATCAACAGAACTTCCGCAACATCCCCCGGCCCCCATGCTCTTATTCTTTGCTGACCGAGAACCGGAGAAGTTTCAACCCAAGAACGAAGAAGCATCATCCTGGCAACGCTTTGCGGTTGTATCGGCGCTCCCAAAGCATTCCCGCGACGACGAAACCTGGGTTGTGACGGACGACGCATCTTCTCTCGCCCAAACTAATAAGGATTGTGTAGAGTGGCAGCGCTGTGTGTGTCGTGTGCTCCTTTCTCTTCCTCACTGCAGTAAATATGCTAACTTGGATTCTGTTCACCCGATGCCGATTCTTTTTGTGGATGCCACTGGCCGTGTCAGATTTGGAAGATCCTGGGAATGTTCTTGTTTGGATGTCATCTTATCAGAAGCCAAGCTTTTCAATGGTATGCTCTTTGCTGTTGGAGTTACGTGTATGTTTTTGCTGCCTCATGAATTTAATTGGGAAGCAGGGAATATGGATGTGAAGGGGTTTCCATGAAAGCTTAGCTGGGGTTTGTGGAACATGCATACTCCATTATGTAACCAAAAGGGTTAACAAAAAACAAAGTAAATAATTAAAATAGTATTACACTATTTATATTTAGTATGTAGTGAATTGTAATTATAATTTATCATTGTTTTATAAAATGCTTTATCACATTATATTATTATATATTTGTATAATTTTATTATAATATTTTTAATTATATTATATTATTAAAAAATCGAACGCTACTGTCTCACAAAAAAAATTGAATAATATAATTATTTGGTACGTCGAAAAAAGGGGAAAAGGTTGAATAGAACTGAAATAAAAATCTAATTTGGAAAAAAAAGATGAAAAATATTATCTTATAACAAAAGTCTGTCGGAGTCCAAAATTTTAATGTTATATGAGTTATCTTAAGCCTAATTTACTGTTTGCCTTTTTCCATTGTTCAGTTCTCCTATCCTAATGTTGACTAAATAAATTAAAAAAAAATAAAACCATTAAGAAATTTTAAATTAATTATTATTGCTAATTTTCTTGGCAAATCATTTTATTTATATATTTATAATATACATATAAATTTGGCATGACTTTTCAATACCCACGCCGTGCAAATCAGACCGTTAAGATCAGCATTCACGTGATCGACGGTCGATGCTGCTCCGCGCACGATAGCGAAGCTCCCCCTCGCCCTAAGTCGGCTCAGCCGCCCTCCTCCGTCTATAAATAAACCCCCAACCCCCCCTCCCGTCCCTCTTCTTGCCCGACTTCTCCCTTGCGGGCGGGCGAGCGAGCGAGCGCCTCCCTCTCTCGCAAGCTCTTCCTCCGAAATCCTTCTCAAGCCAGGAAAGAGAGTGAGAAAAAACACGCGCAGCCCGCTACTACTAACCGAATTAGAATTCGAATTGAGCATCCAGTCGCGATCTGCCCGCCCCCCATCGAAATCCCAGTTCTCTCGATCGAAAACCCTAGTTTTCCGGCCAATCTGCTGCCATGGACACTCGATTCCCTTACTCCCCCGCCGAGGTCGCCAAGGTCCAGACCGTCCAGTTCGGCATCCTCAGCCCCGACGAGATCGTAATTTCTCCTCCCGCAGTTGCTCTCCTTTTGGGTCTCCTTAGGGTTTCTGCTTCTGGATTTGGTGATTTGCTGACCTTGTTCCGCGTGGTGGCTGCAGCGGCAAATGTCGGTCGTGCAGATCGAGCACGGGGAGACGATGGAGCGGGGGAAGCCGAAGCCGGCTGGGCTTAGTGACCCGCGCCTCGGGACCATTGACCGGAAGATGAAGTGCGAGACCTGCATGGCCAACATGGCGGAGTGCCCCGGCCACTTCGGGCACCTCGAGCTTGCCAAGCCCATGTTCCATATTGGGTTCCTCAAGACGGTCCTGGCTATCATGCGGTGCGTCTGCTTCAATTGTTCCAAGATTCTTGCCGATGAGGTAAAGGCTCGACAGGAAAAATATCATTAACTTAGTTGGCATCAGGAGCCTTCGACGATTATTTCGTTGCTGGTTTTTTTTGTGCTCTATAGTCGTGAAGTTAGTCTCTCATAGATCATAATGAGGGAAACTGAATTAGTCGGGTTAGTACATAGAGTTAGGCACTGATGTGTCTATGGGGTACCTTCATCTGAACAGCTATTGAGAAATGCATCTGATGGCTTTTAGTCCATCATAGTGAACTATTATGAAAGCCTTGCGTAGAAGCAAATTAGCTTTTGCGGATGTTTAAATGTAACTGCAACTGAACTTAGGTGCAGCCTATCCTATGCAAGATATCTTAATGCTGGAAATGTAGAACTTTCTTAAATATTTGGATGATCGTTTTTTTTGGGGGAAAAAGTAATAGGTTGATGTAGGGTAGAAAGGCTGGGATTATAAGATGTTTGAGCTGTTAGAATCTGGAAGTAGGCTGGGGATTATTGAAATTATACTTGATTTCAGGATGATGCCAGGTTCAAGCAAGCTTTGAAGATTAGGAACCCAAAAAATAGGTTGAAGAGAATTTATGATGCCTGTAAGAGCAAGAAGAAATGTTCTGGTGGTGATGATATTGACGTTCAAGCTCAGCAAGATTCAGAAGAACCAGCAAAGAAGAGCAAGGGAGGCTGTGGTGCTCAGCAGCCAAATATTACCATAGATGGCATGAAGATGGTTGCAGAATATAAAGCTCCAAAAAAGAAATCTGACGACCAAGAACAGCTTCCTGACCCAGTTGAAAGAAAACAAATTCTTTCTGCTGAAAGGGTACTTGTTAAACTCTTCTTATTTCATCAATATGGATATTTAGAAGACACGTTTTGCCATTTTTACGTGCTTTCTTGTGTCAAATTTGCTTGCAGGTTCTTAGTGTTCTTAAGAGGATAAGTGATGAGGATTGTTTGCTATTAGGTCTGAACGCTAAATATGCTCGTCCAGATTGGATGATATTGCAAGTCCTTCCAATTCCCCCTCCTCCTGTAAGACCTTCTGTAATGATGGATACCTCTTCTAGGAGTGAGGTAAGATCATCCCAAGTCAGAAAGCACATTATATTGATTGTGCTTTACCCTGTTTTGTCTGCTACTTTCTATGTTTCTCAATGTTATCTTTTTCTCCATTTCTGAGCAGGATGATTTGACTCATCAGTTAGCAATGATAATCAGGCATAACGAGAATTTGAGGCGTCAAGAAAGGAATGGAGCTCCTGCTCACATTATCTCTGAGTTTGCTCAGTTATTGCAATTTCATATTGCAACATATTTTGATAATGAGCTTCCTGGTCAGCCAAGGGTATGACTTCCCACTTGAGTGATTATTTTTTCATTTTTTCTGGTCTTTTAAATTTTGTTTTCTTTCATGTGTAGGCTACACAGCGATCAGGGAGACCCATCAAATCCATATGCAGTAGGCTAAAGGCTAAAGAAGGTCGTATTAGAGGTAATTTAATGGGAAAGCGTGTTGACTTTTCAGCACGTACAGTTATAACACCTGACCCAACAATTAACATTGATCAACTGGGAGTTCCTTGGAGTATAGCCCTGAATCTAACTTACCCAGAAACTGTGACCCCCTACAATATTGAAAGGTATTAATTTTCCCAGTTGATGCTGTTGCTGCCAAAGTTGCTAGCAGTTTCATATGAATTGTTTGTTTTTTAAGATTGAAGGAACTTGTTGAGTATGGGCCTCATCCTCCTCCTGGAAAAACTGGAGCAAAATACATTATACGGGAAGATGGTCAGAGGCTTGATCTTCGTTATTTGAAGAAAAGTAGTGATCACCACCTGGAGCTTGGATACAAGGCAAGGTTTTGTTATCTTACTGTGTTTTCTATTGCTTGTTTTCTTTCTACTAATGTGTTCTGTCATTTTGTTGGCAGGTTGAGCGTCATTTGATTGATGGAGACTTTGTTCTTTTCAACCGACAACCTAGTCTTCACAAAATGTCCATTATGGGTCACCGGATTAAGATCATGCCGTATTCAACCTTCCGTTTGAATCTTTCTGTCACGTCACCGTATAATGCTGATTTCGATGGGGATGAGATGAACATGCATGTTCCCCAGTCCTTTGAAACAAGAGCAGAAGTCATAGAGCTAATGATGGTTCCAAAGTGCATTGTCTCACCTCAATCAAATCGTCCTGTTATGGGAATTGTCCAGGATACCCTTTTGGGATGCCGCAAGATTACCAAAAGGGATACCTTTATAGAAAAGGTCACCACAGTAGATATGATGTATTTGTTTTTGCTGCTTCTGCTTATGTTTCATATTCTTTTGCTTGGCCATGCATAATCTCATTGAAGTAGTATCAAAAAGGGGTGGGGATTGTTTACTTTTGTTTCATTTTGGCAGGATGTCTTCATGAACACCTTGATGTGGTGGGAAGACTTTGATGGAAAGGTGCCTGCTCCTGCAATACTGAAACCCAGGCCACTATGGACTGGAAAACAAGTTTTCAACCTTATCATCCCAAAGCAAATAAATCTAATAAGATTCTCAGCATGGCATTCAGAATCAGAAACTGGTTTCATCACTCCTGGAGATACTTTAGTTCGTATAGAGAAAGGAGAGCTTCTTTCGGGCACCCTATGCAAAAAAACTCTAGGAACATCCACTGGAAGTCTCATTCATGTCATCTGGTAAGGGCTAAGATATTGGTTGGTTAATTTGATTCTTTTCTTTGAATATCACTAGTATCTGAGGTGCACATTTTTGTCACAGGGAAGAAGTTGGCCCAGATGCTGCTCGCAAGTTTTTGGGGCACACACAGTGGCTTGTGAACTATTGGTTACTACAGAATGCTTTTAGCATGGGCATCGGAGACACAATTGCTGATGCCGCCACAATGGAGAAAATCAATGAAACTATCTCAAAAGCCAAAAATGATGTGAAGGACCTTATCAAGAAGGCACAGGATAAGGAATTGGAGGCTGAGCCTGGTCGTACCATGATGGAATCATTTGAGAATCGAGTGAATCAGGTGCAGTTGATACTCCTTTTATTTTGTCACCTTTGTGAAATTTGATGTTGCTTGTACTTTATAATGCTTCCACCTTTCAGGTCTTGAACAAGGCTCGTGATGATGCCGGAAGTAGTGCACAGAAGAGCTTGTCTGAGAGTAACAACTTAAAGGCCATGGTTACTGCAGGATCAAAGGGTAGTTTTATCAACATCTCTCAGATGACTGCTTGTGTCGGGCAGCAGAATGTTGAGGGAAAGCGTATTCCTTTTGGTTTCATTGATCGAACACTACCGCACTTCACTAAAGATGATTTTGGACCTGAAAGTCGTGGTTTTGTGGAGAACTCTTACCTTCGTGGTTTGACACCACAGGAATTCTTCTTTCATGCCATGGGTGGTAGGGAGGGTCTCATTGATACTGCTGTGAAGACTTCTGAGACAGGTTACATTCAGCGCCGTCTTGTAAAGGCCATGGAGGATATTATGGTTAAGTATGATGGGACCGTTAGAAATTCTCTGGGAGATGTTATTCAGTTCTTATATGGAGAAGATGGTATGGATGCTGTTTGGATTGAGTCACAGAAGTTTGATTCCTTGAAGATGAAAAAGGGTGAATTTGAGACCGTCTTCAGGTATGAACTTGATGATGACAATTGGAATCCTAGCTACATGCAGCCTGAACATGTTGAAGACTTGAAAACTATTCGAGAGTTCAGGAATGTGTTTGATGCAGAAGTTCAGAAACTAGAAGCAGACCGTTACCAGCTTGGCACAGAGATTGCTACTACTGGTGATACTACACTGCCTATGCCAGTGAATCTCAAGAGATTAATTTGGAATGCTCAAAAGACATTTAAAATTGATCTGAGAAGACCATCTGACATGCATCCAATGGAAATTGTGGAAGCTATTGATAAGCTGCAAGAGAGATTGAAGGTTGTTCCTGGAGATGACTTTTTGAGCATGGAGGCTCAGAAAAATGCGACTTTATTATTCAATATCTTACTTCGGAGTACATTTTCCAGCAAACGGGTCTTGAAAGAGTATAGGCTTACTCGTGAAGCATTTGAATGGGTAATCGGTGAAATAGAATCACGTTTTCTTCAGTCGTTGGTTGCTCCTGGTGAAATGATTGGTTGTGTAGCTGCCCAGTCTATTGGGGAACCAGCAACTCAGATGACTTTGAATACATTCCACTATGCTGGTGTTAGTGCTAAGAATGTCACTCTTGGTGTTCCCAGGTTGAGAGAGATTATTAATGTTGCTAAAAAAATCAAAACTCCTTCTCTTTCTGTTTACCTGAAATCTGGGGTCAATAAAACGAAAGAGCTGGCTAAGAATGTACAATGTGCATTAGAATATACAACTTTACGCAGTGTTACACATGCAACTGAGATATGGTATGATCCTGATCCTATGAGCACCATCATTGAGGAAGATGTCGAATTTGTCAAGTCATACTATGAAATGCCTGATGAGGATATTGCACCTGAAAGGATTTCTCCATGGTTGCTTCGTATTGAACTAAATCGTGAGATGATGGTTGATAAGAAGTTGAGCATGGCAGACATTGCAGAGAAGATCAATCATGAATTTGATGATGACTTGACATGCATCTTTAATGATGATAATGCTGACAAGCTTATCCTCCGTATACGCATCATGAATGATGATGCTCCAAAAGGTGAATTACAAGATGAATCTGCTGAGGATGATGTCTTCTTGAAAAGGATTGAGAGCAACATGTTGACTGAAATGGCTCTTCGAGGAATTCCAGACATTAATAAGGTCTTTATCAAGTCGGGAAAGATTAATAGGTTTGATGAGAGTGAAGGTTTTAAACCAGACGTAGAGTGGATGCTCGATACAGAAGGTGTTAACCTTTTGGCTGTTTTATGCCATGAGGATGTTGATGCAACTAGGACAACAAGTAACCATTTAATTGAAGTTATTGAGGTTCTTGGTATTGAGGCTGTCCGACGAGCTCTTTTGGATGAGTTGCGGGTGGTCATATCTTTTGATGGATCATATGTGAATTACCGTCACTTGGCTATTCTTTGTGATACAATGACTTACAGGGGCCACCTAATGGCCATAACACGACATGGTATCAATAGAAATGACACTGGGCCGATGATGAGATGTTCGTTTGAGGAAACTGTTGACATTCTTCTTGATGCAGCTGTATATGCTGAAGCAGACCATCTTAGAGGAGTTACAGAAAATATCATGCTTGGTCAGCTTGCACCTATTGGCACTGGAGGCTGTGCTCTGTACTTGAATGATCAGATGTTGCAACAAGCAATAGAACTTCAACTTCCTAGTTACATGGACGGTGGTTTTGGATTGGATTTTGGAATGACACCATCTCGTTCACCTATTTCTGGGACTCCATATCATGAAGGAATGATGTCACCAAGTTATTTGCTGAGCCCAAACATTCGAGCTTCACCAATTACAGATGCTCAGTTTTCTCCTTATGTTGGTGGGATGGCCTTTTCTCCCAGTTCTTCACCTGGTTACAGTCCATCATCTCCAGGTTATAGTCCATCTTCTCCAGGATATAGTCCAACTTCTCCTGGTTATAGCCCCACTTCTCCAGGTTATAGTCCTACTTCTCCTGGTTATAGCCCAACGTCACCAACCTACAGTCCTAGTTCTCCTGGATACAGTCCCACAAGCCCTGCTTACTCTCCCACAAGTCCGTCATATTCACCAACTTCTCCCAGCTACAGCCCCACCTCTCCAAGTTATAGCCCAACATCTCCATCATACAGTCCAACCTCTCCTAGTTATAGCCCCACTTCTCCCAGTTACAGTCCTACTTCACCAAGCTACAGTCCTACCTCACCAGTTTACAGTCCAACTTCTCCAGCATATACTTCACCATCTTACAGTCCAACATCACCTTCCTACAGCCCAACATCACCTTCATATAGTCCAACCTCTCCTTCATATAGTCCTACATCACCTGCATACAGCCCAACTTCTCCTGGTTACAGCCCTACATCTCCTAGTTACAGTCCAACATCTCCTAGTTATAGTCCAACATCACCCAGTTACAACCCAGCTTCAGCCAAGTACAGTCCTTCGCTTGCATATTCCCCAAGCAGTCCAAGGCTATCTCCATCCAGTCCGTATGGACAATCCTCCCCAAATTATAGGTAACCTTCTCGAATTTTCAGATGCACATTTTTGTATTTTAGTTTGTAGGTGATGAATTTCAAATTTGCCTTTATCTTCTTATTACTTACTCTTTTCCTCTGTGCAGCCCAACTTCACAATCTTATTCACCTACATCACCATCTTTTACACCGCCAAGTCCTACTTATAGTCCTACTAGGTAAAATATTGTCCCCTTTGATTTTGAAGTTGCAAATTTTATAATTGTTTATGGCTGTTATTATTACCTGCCATCTTTGGACTTTCATTCTTCTTGTCATGAGTGCATTTGTTTTTTTATCACCACGGTTATTTATCAATGTTATTGATTCTTAGTTATGCTGTTGGAGTTTACCATTAAAGTCATTTGTATCTCGGTTTTAGAAACTTTATTATATGTATCTCGATTTTAGAAACTTTATTATACTTTTTTGTAATTTGGATTATGTTGCTGAAAAAAGTAGGAGCCATAACCGTGAGTTATAACAGTAGAACATAAATGCTTAGATTATTGTGATTAAATCTGTATAAAAAAAGTAAATGAAATTCCAAAGTATCTTAATTGTCTCTGGCATATTGCTCTGGGAGGCTGCAACTTTTTACTGATACTACCATAAGTTATGCAAATCAAGTTCATAAGCATGCACATCCTCTTTTCCCCTCCACTGTAATGAAGGATGATATGCCCATGTTATGAAATAGCATGATCATCATGTATTGACAGTAAGAGGATGGATCATTTTTCTTCTCGTATGTTTTGATTGTGAACACCCGTACTTGTTGATACTGTCGAACCACATTCATATTATATATTTCTTTCTGGAGATTTAGGCCTTGTTAGATGGAGGAATCTGGGGGCAAGGGAAGGATTTCTCATCTATTTGTTTGGTGTCCATTTTATCTAACGCGTGGAGGAAGAAGAGCGATATTTCTGCCTTTTCTCTTCAACCTATAAATGCATTAGCTTGAAACCTTGTATAACCACTTAAATCTTTCGAATATTGATCCTAAAGCAGTCAAATGGACTTGTAATGCTATAATCCTGGGCATTATTTCTTTAAGAGGGTTTTATTCTTTATTTTGGTAGGTCTTGAATCAATAACCTCTAGTGTTGAGTTTTATCATTCTAACTTTATTGAGAATCACTTGCTTTTAGTTTTAGAGCATTTTAGAATGCTTTTAAGATATCATTAACATCTTTTTTCATTTTTAACAGCCCATATAATTCGGGTCCTGGTCCTGATTACAGTCCAAGCTCACCGCCGTACAGGTAAAATCTTGGTTTTTATTTGTCTCTTCCTGCTATTCCAAGTGCTTACCTAACATATTTTCCAGTCCAAGTGCGGGCTACTCACCAACTTCCCCCGGATACTCTCCATCGTCCGCGAGTCAGTATACTCCACAAATGAGCAACAAGGACGAGGGAAGTACCCGTTGATACATTACCGGCATAAGACAGATGCAGGTGGAACAAAGTGTATTGAATTATCGGCTGCCAGGATCTATAATCTGTAGAACTTGCTTTTGAGCTATAATCTAAACTCGGATTCTTTCATGGTGCCTTGCCAGATGCGAGCAAAATCTTTTTCCCTTCTCTGGCTGTTCATTGTTAAGTAGCATAAAAGGATGAGTAGAGATATAGTGATAAGTGTATTTGTAACAGTGACTGATTATTATCATGCCTGTTGAGCAATCCAGGCTGGTTTGTATACTTGTAAGCTCATTCATGTTGGAGTAGTGTTTTAAGCGGTGGTGTTTATTTATTCAACCCTCCAGCATCGTCGAAATTTATGTTTGAGCTCGACTTACCTGCATACGTGTAAGCATTTGTATTTTTGGGTCAACAATATTTAGTTTCTTGCTATCAAAGCCACAAATTTTAGACTGTAAAAAGTTTCAGTCGCTTCGTTTCAGTCCCCAGTGAGTCGGCTTGACGATATTGTATTATTGCTGTTATTATTTATTCATGTATTTGTTTTAGATACTGGAAGTTTCTGTTGAGGAAACATTATAATGATCTAATGAGTTACTTTTCAAAGCCGCTCTATCCCAGAGTGGTGTGTTCATATACATTGGTGCTTGTCCGCGTGGTGTTTTTATATACGGTCTCTCCACCGCGTGTGTTCATAACCAGGCAAATAACAATCTATTGAGTTGATCAAAGTTAGAAGTTGAGGTTTTGAGTTTGGCCCATTTGGGTTGACCGAGTATACTCACGCTCATCAGATCTGGCTTGGCTAGAATGTAAAACTCAAACCACTTATGGATCTTATTGCAAGTTAAAAGTTCACAGTGAAATAAAATAGAAAAGAGTTTTAAAAGCATCCGGCTTTATTGATATGGTAATTTCTATGCATGTAAATGATAAATTTAAGAACTAATCGTATTTATAATTAACGTTAATTAATTAAATAATTAGATTTGCCTTCTTCAATATGGCAGCATTTTGCTGCCCCTTTCAGTGCAGCTATGCTCTTTACCCACCACCCTCCGGTTGGCTAATTCCCTCAGCGTCGCCCTCCTCCCTCCTTGCTGGTGATGTGCGAAGGTCGCTCCCTAATCTCCGCTTCCGCAATGCTCTTTACAATGCCTCTGCACCATCAATCTGCCTCACCCTCCTTTCCATAATCATGCCCTCACCAATCTCCTCTCTTTCACCTCTTCTAGACAGCCCCCTACTCTCCGTAGTAATGCCCTTACCCTTCTCTTTAAGAGCCGTCATCGAGAGTCACCACTGTCCTGGCTCTCCTCACCATCAATCCACCTTCGTTGCCGCTGATAAGGCAACTAGGGAATTGGTGATGGCCAGAATCGATAAGAACAAGGTAACTTTTCAATCGTCTGTGCCTGAGGTTTTCTTGTGGTCTTTTTCTCCTTTTGATCCACAGACGAGTGAGCTCTGTGATTGTTATTGAAGATGGGAAAGTAGGAGGGGGAAGGAAGTACATTTATAAGCTCGAACTTTGGTTGATGAATTTGTTCTTCTATAACTTGATTGATAGAGATGTAAATGGGCTTGAGCTGATGCATAGCCGGCTGTGTCTGATATGATCCGAAGCCAGCACCGTACCAGGCCTTTGGGTCGTAGCTTTGCGGCTTGAAGACGCACCACTACACGACATGAGTTATATTTATATAATAATTATATAGATGATTCAAATGTATAGAACAGTGGAGTGGTAAAAATCTATAATTTTTTAATGAACACAAGTTTATATGTTCGAAACTTATCCAAATGTACTTTTACATGAACAGTGTCCCGGGATAGGGCCGAGTGTCACGGCTCAATTTTTCGCATCGGCCCTTGGGTTGAACTTGAGTCGTGCGGCGTGGACGTCCTTTGAGAGACTCCGGCGTCCACCAGCCTTCGAAGAGTGCGGAAGAAATGCGGAAGGGCGGAAGGGCAACACCGTGGGTTAAGAGGACAAAAATGATGTTTTATTAGCTCCAATAAAAACCTCTCTTTCTTTGGGCTATCCCCAAGGAAGGATTATTACAAGTACCTAATCTACTCGCTCTTGCTTAGCCGAAGACTAAAGCTTCCTACTACAAACTACGAACACATTATTGCTTGTAGTCGGTCACCGATGGTTGCTTGATCTCTTGATCTTCTTGATGCCTGCTCCCTCAAGTGGTTCGGCCCTATTTATAGGCTGAAGAGGTGACTCTTCAGCTGCCTCCTTGATTGCCCACTTGATGGCATCCTTGATTGCTAGCTTGATGGCTAGCATCAATGGTCGGGCTTTGAATGCCCGACGGTTACACGCGTGCCGCCCGCTCCAAGGGCTGCGTAACGCCCGTGTCTTCCGCCTGCTGAGTCGGCGGGCTGCGGTGCTCGCGTCCCGTCCGCGCGAACCTTTGGATCCGGGTCTGCTCTGCGCTCGCCCTGCGTCCGCGTCCTGCTGCATTGCGCGCACCTCCGAGCTATCGTCTGCGCGCGCGCCTTGCGGCTCGCACTTGTTCTCCGCGCATGTGTCCCCCGCGAAGACCAGTAGTTCGGGCGCCCATCCTGTGCGCGCCCCTCGTCGCTCGGCTATGTGCGCCCCGCACGTCCTTCGGTCTTCGGGTGTTAGCTCCGCACGCTTGCGCGTCTGACCCTCGGAATCCTTCGGCCGTTCGGGCGTTTGCCCCATGCGAATCCTCCGTGGCTCAAGTAGCACCTCCATGTGCTCCTGCCCTTCAGAGTTCCTCGGCTGCCTGGTTATTTGCCCCGTATGCGCCCGTCGTATCTCGGTTGTCTTTCGCCAGCCTTGCACGCGTCCTTCGGTTGCTCGCCCCTCGACCGGTCGGCCCGTGCGGGTGCCTCGATTGCTCGGCCAAACAGTCCTCTGGCTCGACCCTCGCGCCCCGGTCGGCTGTGGTCTTGAAGCGATCTCGTGTGCTGCGTGCGGGTTGCCCCCTTGGGCTTGACCCTCTGGGGTTCGCAGTGCGCCTCGGGTCCGACCCTCCAGAATAGGGTCTAACAATCCTCCCCCGCCTAAACCTGTTGACGTCCTCGTCAACTCCAAGTTCAGGTGCAGCCGGATCGCGGCGTTCTGCCTTCTGCCGGTTCTACTTGGAGAACTGTCTTCTTGCATCGGGTAGTCTGGGTACCCGACTGACCTCGTGTCGTTCGGATGGTGCTCTCCTGCAATGCGGTATGTTAGTTCTCTGCGGTTTGTACCTGATTGTTCCTCAGGGATCCTTCGGATGAACACCACCGTCGGCATGTCGGGGATGCGTATCCTTGCATTCCTCCGACGGGCTTGGGGAGATGGCTCCGCTGACCTTCCGGCTGGATTTGTCTTGTCGCGAGTCCTCATGTTGGTGAGCGCAGGGGTCGTCCCATGCGCTCTTCCTTGGTTGGTGACTTGGATGGCCGCCAAGTAGTTGTGCGGGCTCAAGGATGATGTCGGGCTGATCATACTTGCCGCCGTGGAGACTCGTACTCCATATTGCTGCCGCTCGAAGCTCGCGGGCTATCCGGTCGTTCGGCGGGGTAGGTGGCCCGTATGAACCCCGGCTGATCCGCGTCGGTGATCACGAGCCCTCCTAGATGGGGAGCCACCATCGCTTGTGCTTGCGTCAGAAACTTCGTGCCCAGGATGAAATCGAAGTCATCCAAGGGAGCGTGGTCAGGTCCGTGTGTCCCGACTAGTATCCGACCTGCAAAGGGATCTGTCGGATGATACCTGCGATGGTTGCGGCTGCGGCATTCAAGGTCTTGATCTGCAGTGCGCAAGGATCCATCGGCAGCCCCAGCATGCGGGCAAACTCCTCTCGCATGAAGTTGTGAGATGCCCCTGTGTCTACCATCGCAGTGGACGGTCAACCGTCGAGGATCACTGGCACGTACATCAGCGGGTAGTCGCGCTCGGCTCGTACAGTGCTAAGCCTTCGCACCATCGTTGCTCGGACTGTTGCGGCAGGAACGCCGGCTTGGTCGGACAGTGTCGGCTCTGGGCCGTCGTCCTCCTCTTGTACTGCCGCGGCACTCCGCTCACGTCTCGGGCAAGACTGTGCAGGATGCGCGCCTCCGCAGATCATGCATCCGCGCCCCCGGGTGATCGGCTTCATTGCAGTCTGCGGCGGTTGCTGTGCTGGCGCCGTGCTCGTGACGCGCCTTCGACCTACGACCCTAGGGTGTGGTTGGGGAGTGCCGTGCATTAACACTTGGTTCGGGCATGGAATTCCTTTGCGCGAACTCAATGGAACTAGACGTAGATCCATCAGGCTTTCCGCTGTCTCGATGGCCTCCTGTAATGTTGCTACTCCTCGGCGATGGAGCTCTTCTCGTACTCCTTGTTGTAGACCTTCTAAGAATGCGAAGAAGAGGTCCTGCTCTCCCATATCCCTTACATCTAAGGAGATACTGTTGAAGGTTTGGATGTACTCACATATGCTTTGAGTTTGTCGCAGTTCTCGGAGCTTCTTCCTGGCTTGATACGCGGTGTTGATCGGGAGAAATCTGCGTCTCATCTCCTCGACCATGGTCGCCCATGTGTCCGGCTCTGTATGTGCGCGGTACCCCGGTGCTTCACATCGGACACGTCACCACTACTTCGCATCTCCTTCCAAGTAGGCCGCTGCGGTCGACACTTGGTCCTCTTCTACTATCTTCGCGGCGTTGAAATACTAAGTGACATCCCATACGAAGTTCTCCAATAACTTCGCGTTGCGCGCGCTAGAGTACTTCATTGGCTCGGGTATGTGCGCCGTCGGGCGCAGGATCGCCTTCGGAACGATCGAAGAACTAAGCTCCGTCTGAAGGCCCTCAAGTTCTTCGCGGAACCTGCGCTCGACCAAACTCAAGTCGACTGTGGAGGAAGGGCTGGGTGTCTCTGCGTTGGATGTCCGGCCGGCCCCTCGCATTAGAAGCTTGTCAAGCTTCACCCGCATATCTGCCATAGCCACGTAGAGTTCGCCCATACGACTCCATAGTGGTCCAGAACCCAGATCCTTCTCTTCCTCTAGTGGAGGAATACCGATGGATCCTTCCAACGAGGACAACCTTTTCTCCACGGCTTCCTTGGTTTGTTTGCTTGCCATCTGTGTAGTAGGGTTGAGTAGATCGACGAAGGAGTTACCTCAACGTACTCGTCGGTTGTAGGATACTTGTCTCCCTTAGTGTGCTTCCTTCACAGTTGCATAGCTCCAACTCTGCTCTTGACTCGACTATAGAGGAGAGTTGCGGAAAAATCTTCTCGCTCTGATATCAACTCAGGGCGAGTACTTCTGCTCTGATACCAACTGTCACGGCTCAATTTTTCACGTCGGCCATTGAGTCGAACTTGAGTCGTGCAGCGTGGACGTCCTTCGAGAGACTCCGGCGTCCACCAGCCTTCGAAAAGTGTGGAAGAAATGCGGAAGGGCGGAAGGGCAACACCGTGGGTTAAGAGGACAAAAATGATGCTTTATTGGCTCCAATAAAAACCTCTCTTTCCTTGGGCTATCCCCAAGGAAGGATTATTACAAGTACCTAATCTACTCACTCTTGCTTAGTCGAAGGCTAAAGCTTCCTACTACAAACTATGAACACACTATTGCTTGTGGTCGGTCACCGATGGTTGCTTGATCTCTTGGATCTTGCTTGATCTCTTGATCCTCTTGATGCCTGCTCCCCCAAGTGGTTCGACCCTATTTATAAGCTTAAGAGGTGACTCTTCAGCTGCCTCCTTGATTGCCCACTTGATGGCATCCTTGATTGCTAGCTTGATGGCTAGCATCAATGGTCGGGCTTTGAATGCCCGACGGTTACATGCGTGCCGCCCGATCCAAGGGCTGCGTAACGCCCGTGTCTTCCGCCTGCTGAGTCGGCGGGCTGCGGCGTTCGCGTCCCCCCTGCGCGGGGCTCAGTCGCTTGCTCGCGCGCGCCTTCGGATCCGGGTCTACTCTGTGCGCGCCCTGCGTCCGCGTCCTGCTGCGTCGCGCGCGCCTCCGAGCTATCGTCTGCGCGCACGCCTTGCAGCTCGCACTTGTTCTCCGTGCATGTGTCCCCCGCGAAGACCCGTAGTTTGGGCGCCCATCCTGTGTGCGCCCCTCGTCGCTCGGCTATGTGCGCCCCGCACGTCCTTCGGTCTTCGGGTGTCAGCTCCGCGCGCTTGCGCGTCTGACCCTCGGAATCCTTCGGCCGTTCGGGCGTTTGCCCTGTGCGAATCCTCCGTGGCTCGAGTAGCACCTCCGTGCGCTCCTGCCCTTCGGAGTTCCTCGGATGCCTGGTTATTTGTCCCGTATGCGCCCGTCGTATCTCGGTTGTCTTTCGCCAGCCTTGCATGCGTCCTTCGGTTGCTCGCCCCTCGACCGGTCGGCCCGTGCGGGTGCCTCGATTGCTCGGCCAAACAGTCCTCTAGCTCGACCCTCGCACCCCGATCGGCTGTGGTCTTGAAGCGATCCCGTGTGCTGCGTGCAGGTTGCCCCCTTGGGCTTGACCTTCTGGGGTTCGCGGTGCCTCCTCCAAATATTTTTGATATTTGATAAAAATATGCTTTATTTTTATCTTCCTTCAATCCTACCTATGCATTTTTGCATCTCAGAGTTCACAGAACTTACCAATCATTGAGATAACTTATCTATTTGTATCTTATTTAATTTTATTAGGCTAGCTATCTCGGTACACAGCAACTCTGTATATACCCAGAGTAGATTGTATTATTATTATTATGAGAGTTATTATGTTAAATGTTTAATATTAATGTTGCACATTTTTTTAGATGATATTCTATTTATTTGATAGAGACGTCTACTAGTTGAATATTTAATATTAATATTGTGCATATATCTATTTATTATTATTTTAATTATCAAAATATTATGAAAAATTTAGAAAATTAGAGATAAATGGAGGGGAAACATAAATTTAATTATCAGTACATGAAAAAAAAATTAAAATTAACATTTCAGTTGAATTAAGTGAGAGTTATACTTTTATTTTTTAAAAATAAAATATTTTTAAAATATAAAATCTCTAAGCTAATTAATATTTAAACAATGAATAATGATAAAGATTAAAAAAATAATTTAACATAAGACATAGTGTTACGCCGGCACTTCTCCGAGGCTTTGAAGGCGGAAGGAGAAGTCGAGCGTACGGCGTGTCGAGGGAGGGACATTCGTCGACACCAGCCTGATGAAAAATAGGTGATTATGAGCACCTGAACACCCTTAACAGAAGGTCTCCGTAGGTTCTTTCTCTCTCAATTCTTACAAAGCGAAGAAGCAAAAGCTCACTCTTCATTGTACAACCATGAAGTATTTATAGGAGAGAAGAAGAAGGCGTCCCTACACTTGGGACGTGGCTTTTCAGGGTCGGGGTTGTGACAACTCTCCCCCCGCTGAGTCAAGCTGTAAACCCCCATCAAAAAAAAAAAAAAAAAATGGACCGGTTCAGGTGAACCGGCCGGAGAGCCGGCCGGTCCAGCTGAACCGGCTTGGACCGGGCGAGGAAGCGAGACAGGGCGAGCGAGAAGAGCAAACGCCCTTCCCACTCGAGCCATCGCCTCGAGCACGCGACGAAGCAACGTCGCTTCGTCTTCTCCCGCACCGAGCAGCGCCGACGCTCCGCCTTCCGCCGTCGACCGCTGCACGTCGCCGTCGACGATCGTCTGCCCTCGTCCACCCCCAGCGAGCTACTCCCGACGGAAAGGGCGACTCGGCGACGCCTTCTTTTTCCATCCCGTTCGCGCGACCACCGCAGCAGAGGAACTGCTGCCGATCGATCGCCGCCCAGCACTCGCAGCCCCTCGGCGGACGTCTTCTCCGCCGCGGTTGGAGACGCCGGCCGTCTCCGCGTCTCCACGGGCCTTCGAGGAGTTCGCAGACCCCTCGGCGGGCGGCTGAGCTCGCAGCCTCTGTCGAGCGATCGAACCCTACCGGCGGCGGCTGCAAATCGTGATCCGGTCGCTTCGCCGGCCGCAAACCTCGTCCTTACCTTCTCCAGACGTCCGCGAGGTGAGCAGCCGCGTTTTCCCCATGAAAAGGGGTGGTTTTCACCCTCCGATGGAGACGCCGTGAGTTCGCCGGAGACGACGCCGGAAAGATCGCCGTTTAGGCGCTGATGGTCGTCCTTCTCGCAGATCGGCGTAGTCTCCGCGTTGAGCGAGGAGCTACGAAGCTCGCCGGCCGTTTAGCCTTCGTTTTCGCGAGTTCCGGCGAGGTGGCGGCTAGGGTTCCGGCGGCGGCGCTGAGTTTTCCGGCGGCGCACAGTTAATCCGGCGAAGGTGCTTAATTAGGGCTTAATCGCGATTAGCGCTAATTAAGTGTGCTTAGTGTAAATGAAATATAATTAGTGGAAAATTATGTTATTGTATGCTTAGTTTAATTAAAAGCATGATTAGCGTTAATTAACTAAGCTTAGTGTATAAGAAATTATTTCTTTAATGAAACGGTTGGGTCGAATCAAGTGGGGTTAAATCGGTTGGGTTTGAGTTAAGTTTGGGTCGAGTCAAGTTGGGTTGGGTGAGCCGAATCAAATAAGTTGAACCTCGTTCGAGCTCGAGTCAAATTAGATTGAATTTAATTTAGCTAAACCGGACCCGAACCGAACCAAATCGAACCGAACCGAACCGAACCGGATGAACAGTAACTCGAACCGTTGACCGAGTCAACAGCTGACCCAGTCAGCATTGACCGGGCCCACCGCCGACCCAGTCAGCATTGACCGGGCCCACCGCCGACCCAGTCAGCATTGACCGGGCCCACCGCCGACCCAGTCAGCATTGACCGGGCCCACCGCCGACCCAGTCAGCATTGACCGGGCCCACCGCCGACCCAGTCAGCGTTGACCGGGCCCACTGCTGACCCAGTCAGCGTTGACCAGTCAACGTTGACCGTTGACCGGTCAGCGTTGACCGGGCACCGGGTCAGAAAAATATAAAATAATAAAATAATATTAAAATAATAAAATAATATTAAAATATTAAAATAATATTAAAATATTAAAAAAATCAAAAAAATAATAAAAATTTCTATGGGTTCTACTTGGGCTCCTGGATGACTTGGGCCAAGTTATGGGTGAGTTTGATGAGTAGAAATTGAATAAAAATTCATTGAAGTTATTAGATAAAAATGCAAAAATATGATAAATTCATAATTCATTAGGTGAGATTAATCCTAAACATGCATAGGATTAATTTAATGTAAAAATTATTTAATTGATAGATTTTAATTTATTTATCTTAAGGGAAATAAATTAAATCTATTTTAAATAAATTTTATTAAATAGGATTATTTTGGGTACGCGATCCGAGAAGCTCGGCGGGTGATATTCTCCGCGCGACTTGGTTCCCAGAAGCAGATCGCTATCCCAGGTGCGTTGGTTCTCCGTTGGTAGGATTTATTCACGCTAGGGAATACCCGCTGGGGTTTTCTTAGGAAAAATTCTTGGATGTCTTCAATATGATAAACCAAAATGTTTTGATAAGATTTAAATTGTATGCATGCTAGCATAGTTATCTTATCTAACATGTTTATCTACTATGTATCTAACATGTTCTACATTCTTGCCCGGCATGCTATTGCATTCTATGATATGTTAAATGACTACCATGCGGACATAGATAATACATGTGACATGTTAGAACCTTGGCGACGTCACCGCCACTTAGAGAAAAAGGGGCCTTTTTCCATATGCCCCGGTTGACCGCCGCGTCCCGACGGTGGTCAAACGGTGACGTTTCCGTTAGGCGCCACTCCCGAGGTTGATGCATAGCGGAGTACTGGGAGCACCACTCCCGACGTTATGCATAGCTCATATACTGGGAGCTGGTAGGGTAAGGGACTGTACACACTCCATGGTCAGGTTAGACTGGAAATATGGAGCAAGTCCTTACCCGAAACCTTCACCCGCGCGAGTGTCGTTGTAGGCGGCCTCGTGATAGTCCTGAGATGGTTAGCTAGGATGAACCCTACCATGGACTTGGCACCGACGAAGTCGAGGGCCACATCCCATCGTGCGGATGTGCGCCAATCTCGATAGACGTTGACGGCTATTGGACTGGAAAGGTGATTCCACATGCGACGCCTTGGACAGTGGATCCGTAGACCGCACGGCTATCACCCTTGACGTCTGCAGACGATCGGATGAGTAGTCCGGATCCTAGGGTGGTTATTCCGGCTAGCCGTGGCCGATGATATTTAAGAGAGGTGACCCTGTCTACGGGGAGTGTGTAGTACTACATGGGTGTCGTGACCCCTACGGTATCCGGGGAGGATGTAAGGGCACGACGGTTTCGCTAGGGGAGGCATGGTTGGCGACTAGTGAAACAACAGGAGAGGGACTCTGGGTCATCCGTCCTCTCTGCCAACATCAGTGCAGCGGGCATAGGTAGAGACAGAGACAGAAAGGCACTGATGGGCTTACTGATACTCTTAGCTAGGGTAGTCATTAAGCGTAAGCTGGCAGCCCGAGTTTATGAAACCTAAAAAGTCTCACTATGACGTAGGTGACATACTATTAATATGGACACTAGACATGACTAGGGTGATATCTAGTGACATGTACACATTTAATTGTTTGTTTATCCTGTCTATTTTTATACGAATTGTTTAAAACGAAATGGCATGAAAGATGATGACTAATTACCAAAGACATCCTAGAATACTCCTCCTAGCCTTTGATTTCCTTATTCGGTAGGACCGTAATTTCGCATTAGGCCGCAAGGCTGAGCACACCGCGTTCAATGTGTGTGCAGGTGTCGTTGCACGAGACGAGATCGATGGCGGAGGGTTCGTCGCGGAAGGTATACGACTGCTGTTATGAGTTTTCGTATGCCGGTCTTAGATTTGTATTAGGAGATATCGGGACTGTATTTAAGATGTTATTTAAAAATATGGGTGTATGTAGTTTAGTATTTGTATTTATGCCTTGTATGGGCTTGTCGGGCTCATACGGCGGTTGCCACGTGTCGTCCTGCGGGTCGGGGCGTGACACAAGCGATGTCCTCATCGATTCTTGTTGGAGATAGGCTCGGATATCTCGCTGGAAAGGTTGTAAGGTGGCTGCATTCTCCCAACTGGCGTCCTCCAGAGGCTCTCCTTTCCAGTGGACCAAGAATTCGACGACGCCTTGTGGTTGAAAAGTTCGGCGACCCAGGATCTGCTGCACTTGTCGCGCAGGTTCGTTCCGCAGATAGGAAGGCCGAGCATCTTGGGAGCGTTCTGGGTTGTCATCACTGTAGAAAGGTTTAAGGAAGCTGACGTGAAATGTAGGGTGCATGCGAAGGTGGGCGGGGAGCTGTAGACGATAGGCGACTGCTCCGATACGTTCGAGTACCGTGAAGGGTCCTTCGTAACGAGGAAGCAGCCCTTTGTGGAGTTGGGTACCGCGTATCCGTCGCCAGAGCTGGGGTGTTAATTTGAGGACCTGGTCGCCAACCCCGAATTCGCGAGGCCTCCGGTGCCGGTCCGCCTGCTTCTTCATTCTTCGCTGCGCCTTTTCCAAGCTTTCGCGAACCTCGTCGAGTTGTTCCTGCCGGCTCAAAACAAATTGTAAAGCCGCGGGACACCGCTCGTTGGCAGAAGCTCGAACTATCTCCGTAGGATGAAGAGGGGGTCGGCCATAGACTATTTCGAATGGCGATTTCTCCGTAGCCGAGCTCCGATGGGTGTTGTAACTGAACTGGGCGACATCTAGCAGCGTGACCCAATTGCGCTGGTTGGCGGTGACAAAGTGGCGGAGGAATTCTTCTAAAAGGGCGTTGGTGCCCTCCGTCTGCCCATCCGTCTGAGGGTGGTTGGCGGTGGAAAATTTGAGCTTGGAGCCCAATAATTTGAAGAGAGAGGTCCAAAACTTGCCGGTGAAGCGCGGATTTCGGTCGCTTACAATGTCCTCCGGTAAGCCAAAATACTTTACCACGTGCCGAAGGAAGAGGGTGGTGGCTTGTTCGACCGTAACATGCTCGTTCGTAGGGATGAAGGTTGCAAACTTACTGAACCGATCCACCACGACGAGGACGGCGAAAACATCGTCAACCTTTGGAAACGAGGTGATGAAATCCAAAGACACCGACGTCCAAGGCCGGGAGGGAATTGGGAGGGGCTGCAACAACCCAGTTCCTTTGTTGCGTTCGGACTTATTCCGCTGACATGTAGAGCAGGTGCGGATGAAGGCCTCGACGTCCTCGCCCATGCGAGGCCAGAAGAAGGAACGACTCAGTAATGCCATCGTGCGTTCGATACCAGGGTGCCCCGCCCATATGGTGTCGTGGCACTCCGCTATGAGGCGTTGCTTGAGTTCGGAAGAACAGGGGATGTAAGATCGATTCCCCTGCAGTCGAATATTCCCGTCATCGTCCTTCCAATACCTCCGCGTGGAGCCTTGTTCAACCAATCGAAGGATGCGTTGGTAGGCTGCATCCTGTTCTCCTGCCGTGCGGATGGAATCGGCGAGGGTGCCATGTGCCCGGATGGTGGTCGCGCCAAGTCGTCGACTGAGGGCATCCGCGGCTTGGTTGTTTCTCCCCGCCTTATGGTTCCAGATAAAGTCATATTCTGCGAGGTGCTCCTGCCACCGAGCCTGCCGCGCTGAGAGCCGTTTCTGTGTCTGAAAAAATGTGTTGGCGATGTTATCCGTGTGAACCACGAACGGGTTCCCCAACAGGTAAACACGCCAAGTCCGTAAGCAGTGAACAACTGCTAACATCTCCCGTTCATGGGCACCGTAGCGTTGCTCGGCCGAATTCAACTTCCGGCTTTCGTAGGCGACGGGATGACCTACTTGGATCAAGATGCCACCCAACGCCTTGTCCGACGCGTCAGTAACAACCTCGAAAGGTTTGTCGAAGTTTGGCAAGGACAAAACAGGTTCCTCCGTCATCTTTATCTTGAGAGCCTGATACGCCGCCGCACATTCATCCGTCCACAGCCACTTCTGATTTTTCTTCAAGAGTTTAGTCAATGGCGTTGTGATGGCCGAATATCCCTGGATAAAGCGGCAGTAATAATTAGTCAGACCAAGAAAAGAACGAAGGTCGGAGACGTTCATTGGATATGGCCAATCCCGAATCGCCGCCACTTTCCGCTCCTCCATCCGAACTTTGCCGTGGCCGATCATATGTCCCAAAAACAGGATCTCCCGTTGCCCAAATTCACACTTATCTCTACGAACGTAGAGCTGGTGTTTCCGGAGTTCTAAGAAGACTTGTCGAAGGTGTGCGACATGGTCTTCTTCTGTGTCAGAATAGACGACAATATCGTCCAAATAAACCACGACGAATTTGTCGAGAAACTTGTGAAAAACCTCATTAATGAGGTTGCAGAATGTGGCAGGGGCGTTGGTGAGGCCGAACGGCATGACGAGAAACTCGAAGGATCCGTAGCGCGTGACGCAAGTGGTCTTTGCTTCGTCGCCCGCAGCAATCCGGACCTGCCAATAACCTGATCGCAAGTCGAGTTTTGAAAAAATGCGGGCATGGTGTAGCCGATCGAAGAGGTCGGCGATGAGGGGAATGGGGTATCTGTTTTTTACAGTAACTTTGTTGAGTGCGCGATAATCCACGCACATGCGGAGGCTGCCGTCCTTCTTTCTTTGAAACAAGACGGGAGCCCCGTAGGGAGCTTTGGAGGGCCAGACCAACCCTGCTTCCATCAGATCGTCAAGTTGTCGCCGTAACTCTGCCAACTCTGATGGCGCCATGCGATACGGTGCTTGTGCAGGGGGGCGGGCACCAGGTAAAAGTTCGATCTGGTGGTCGGTTGGTCGTCGCGGGGGCAGGGTCTTGGGGAGTTCGGTGGGCATGCGATCCTGGAACTCATTCACCACCTCAGAAATTTTTGCCGAAGTCGTATTGCCGGGTTGTGCTGGGCTGTCTGTTCGAAGGGCGGCGACGAAGGTGTCCTCCTTGTGGCGGAGACCTCGGACAAGTTGTAGTGCCGAGAGCATCCCTGTTGTCTTTATGGACGACTTTCCAGGTTCGATCGTGATCGCTTTCTCGAACCCAGGTTGTCGTTCGTCCATCACCATGACGCCCCCCAGATGTGGCGCGACCATTGTCTGGGAATGAAGGAGAAATTCGGTCCCCAGTATCAGATCAAAGTCGTCCAATGGAACAATCGTGAAATCCAGGTTGCCGCGCCAACTTCCCATCGTTGTTGGTATTTGGCGGACCACCCCGATTACTTTTGTTGGTGTGGCGTTCACCGTCTTCAGTTTGCAGTCACTTGCTTCCATCCGCAGCCCCAGGTCGCGCCCAAGTTCTTCGCTCATGAAGTTGTGGGTCGCGCCGGTATCGACCATCGCCGAGCATCGCTTTCCTTGTACATGCAAGGAGACATAGAGTAATTTGTAATCTCGATCTCCTTGTACCGCGCTCATCCTTTGTAATGGGGCTGCACGGGTGATGATGGTATCCTCCTTCGGTTGTTGGATCGGGTCGTCGTCTTCAACGCGTATGGATGCGAGTCCCTCACGCCGGGGTTGGGTAGAGGGTGGGTGATCCTCTCGCCGGCCCCTATTTGCGTTTGCGGCCGGTCCGTTGTTGTTGTATCCCGAATTCTGCGATGGGGAGTAACTTTGCCTCCTTTGTTCCGTGGGGAAGCGGCGACGTCCATTCATGTTCTGTGGAAGATTCTGTCGCCCGTTGGAGGGCCTCGCATCTGTTTGAGGAGAGTTGTTGCTGGAGCGCCAGTCGAACAGTCCCTCGGCGGTCTCGATGGCCTCCTGCACGTCCGTTATTCCTTTTCTCATTAACTCGTTCCTCGCCCATGGTTGTAAGCCTCGCAGGAATGCAAAAAGCTGGTCGGCTTCAGCCATGTCTCCAAGATCTAGAATAAGGCTGTTAAAATCTTGGATGTATTCTCGAATCGTTCTTGTCTGATGTAACTTTTGTAGTTGCTCCCGCGCCAGCCATGCTGCGTTCACGGGAAGAAACTGGCGACGGAGCTCTCTAGCCATGGTCGCCCAGTCATTGATCGCTGCTCCTTTTCCTTTCCGATGGGGGTCACAACGTACCCGCCACCATTTCTTTGCATCTCCAAGGAGAAAGGCTACTGCCGTGGGTACCTTATCTCCTTCCTCCATCTTCGTGGCCCCAAAATATTGCTCCATGTCCCACAAGAAATTCTCTACGACCTTCGCATCTCTTTCGCCTGAGAAGGTGGTGGGATCGGGAATACGGGTCTTGCTTCGCGCCGGTTGGCGATAGTCCTGATATTGCCAAAGTTCTGGATGAGGTGCGGTAACTCCTATCGATCGGTCTGGGTTGGGACCGAACGTTTCCGCCGGCTGGGAACTCTGTTCCCCTGCTTCCCGTGGACGGTTGCCTGCGCTTCGGAGTTTTTCGAATTCCGAAAGGACTCCCGCAAGGGCCAAGTGCAGCTCCTCCATGCGCCCCTGCAGAGTTTTGAAATTTGCTTCGCCTGTGTCCTGGGAGGATCGAATTTGTTCTCCCACTGAATCCATCATCGCGTCCACACGATTTTCTAGTTCCTTGAACTCTTTCTTCGTCACCATGTTGGCGGATGGTGTGGGAGAACTCAAGGAGGCTCGGTTCTTGTTATACGATGTTCAGAGACCCTGCTCTGATACCAGTTGTTACGCCGGCACTTCTCCGAGGCTTTGAAGGCGGAAGGAGAAGTCGAGCGTACGGCGTGTCGAGGGAGGGACATTCGTCGACACCAGCCTGATGAAAAATAGGTGATTATGAGCACCTGAACACCCTTAACAGAAGGTCTCCGTAGGTTCTTTCTCTCTCAATTCTTACAAAGCGAAGAAGCAAAAGCTCACTCTTCATTGTACAACCATGAAGTCTTTATAGGAGAGAAGAAGAAGGCGTCCCTACACTTGGGACGTGGCTTTTCAGGGTCGGGGTTGTGACACATAGAAACTTAAAAATATTTCCACAAAAATAGTTCTTATTTTCGTGGATTTTAAAAAATAATTATAACTAAATTTTAGTTATAATTCGAACTAAACTTTGATTAGAATCGGAAATGTTAGGTATATTAAAATATATCCTAAATTTAATTTAGGAGGAAGAAACCGGATCGGGATTTAGAAATCGGGTAAGAGCGGTGACGGGACTTGATCCAATTGGGCTGGATCATGTGGCGACTAGGGTTTTTTTGGGCTCAATCCGACCTCTTAGCAGACCCCTATATAGACGGGCCGCCTCGGCCACCACCGCCATCGTCGACCTTTTCCTTCCTCCGCCGCTGCCTTCATCACCAGGAGCAAACCCTAGCGTCCTCCCAAGGGTTTTCTTTCGCCTTCCTCGCCGATCCCGTTCTCCCAAATGGTCCGCCATCTCTCGCTCTCGCTCCCTCTATGACCCGATTGCTCCTTCCTGACGTAAATGACTTCGTTTCTTTTGCAGGCCGATTCTCCACGCGGACGGTGCGTACGCCATCTTTCGGAGCGAACTCTTTTTTCTTGGATCATTGTCGTTTGTTACTTCTAATCATATTTTAGTTGTCGGATCATTTGGTTCTTGTTCTTTTACTCATGCTAGGGCTTCCGTTTTTATTTTTCGTTTTTTGCAGCAAATCTCATGCTATCGATGTCTTTGGATGATTCCATAGTGATGTCTGTATATGAATAAGCTCTTGGGCTCCAATAAGCTCGAATATGAGGGGATAGCGTTTAGTTAACCGTGGAAACAAGAAACTTGGGGTTGATTTGTGACCTAGTATATCCATTATTCTCAAAATAACTGTGTTTGACATTGAAGCGTCATGGGATTTATGGCAGACATGGGAAAGACATAGATTTAGTACATTATTTTGTCAAAATTCCTTTGTTTTAATGTTGCTCGATGTGCCATTTTTTCTGAAATAGATGCAGGTTTCCGTGGACTATATTCTAATAAAAAGATTAAAGATATTTATTGGGTTCTGTTTGCATATCTTCTATAGTTTTTTGTTGAATACTGTTATTACTTTTTTTCTTTTTAAATAATTATGATTTCCTTCACTAAACCTTTGGTGCATAATTATGAACTATCCTCTGTAACTACTATTCAGTAATAGTTTTATTTAGTAAAAAGTAATCTTTTAATAAAATTACTCCTAATGTCGGAGGCCTTAGCCTTTTAGGCTATTCTGATTTCTAAACCATCAATTCACATTAATTTCTTGTTAATTAATGTTGGGCAAATGGGGCAGTCCAAAAGATAGTTTGCTGTGATCAAACCTTCATCAATGCCAACAGCTATATATTACTACTGAAATTATAATATAAGTAAATAAGTATAAATCAGAAATCATTTTATTTTTCATGGAAATTATAGGATATTGTATGTTGAGATATCCATAGACTGCACATACCTTTTTAGTAACTTCAATCATTGGAATTTTATGCTTGATAATGTGGTACCCATCCTAAGCTCATCTTAGAACAAATTTTTTGAATTGATCTTTGGCAATTTGTGGTAGCAAAGGGGATGTTATCTGTGGTGGATGTAGATAATTGTAAATGATGCATAATTTAGAAGCATTTACTATGCTCTATGCATTTCCCAAATGCATTATATGGATTCTTGCTAATTTAGATAAGATTTAATTATATTTTTTCCATTTCGAGTTTGTGTTAATTTTATTTTCTACTAGTTATATTTTTATCCACATGAGGTATCTTATGATGCCAATTGATACCATCTGTCATTTAGCATACACCTAGCTGCAATGCTGTGTATTTGAACTCTTACTAAAAGTTCATAACAATATGTTTTTCTAATCATGTTATGATGTTCATAACAATTAGTTCTGGGTAGGGATGTAGAGGGTTAAAAATGTTTTTCTATATAATCACGTATTATGTACAAATAACGAGAGATTGATGGATGAAGTAAAATCGTTGCAGACCATGTGCAGGTAGATTATAATTAATCCCTAAAAACTATCCTCTTAATAAATATCATCGCTAGCTAAATATTTGGCAACCGCCCCATGTCTCTACTATTCCTTTTGGAGTTTTATTTACTAATTAGTCATAGGTGACCCTTTTAATGAGAGTACTCTTTAGCTATCTGATTATATCATGTAATATTTGTAATACATGCATCTGTTCTATAATTCTTTGATATCATGGTTCTGATACTTCTTATTTTCTTCCCATGACATACCCCTAAATAATAAATCAATATAGAATATGTTCCTTTTAAGTATACACCAATGTGCCTTTTTCCTGCCTTAGCAGTTGAAGTTTGTTTTTTTCTACCTTCTCAGTTACTCTCGATCCCCATCCCCATATAAGGGCCGCTCTAAATCACGATCTCCTCCTAGGGGTTTATCCCATTCCAGATCACGATCTCCTCTGCCAAGGAATCAAACAAGGTCTAGAAGCCATGACAGGTTTCTCCCTTCCCATTTGTTTGTCATTGATGATACTAACTTTTTGATTTTTTTTTTAATGCAATGTTTGATATGCTAATTGTTATTTCCATTGTCTAAATTCTTTATTCACAGGACTGAAGCAGTGAATGTTGGAAATACTCTTTATGTAACTGGTCTTTCATCCAGAGTTACAGAAAGGGAATTGGAGGATCACTTCGCAAGGGAGGGAAAGGTTTGTGGCTGTGTGCTGCTTCTATGTTTTTTTAACTATCTTAATTCATAGGTATGTTTATTTGCAAAATCCATCAAATGCTTCTTAATTATTTTGACAATTGCTGCTCTTATCCTCGTTAAACCTTTATGTTACTACTAATAGGATATCTGATGGATACATGATTTTGCCAATGAATTAATAGAATGACAAACTTAATTAGGATTTAAAGTAGGCTATGCCTGCAGAAAACCTTGAACTATATATGTATAGTAGAATGTTAGGAACCGTAATGCAAGCTAGATTGCTTGATGATTATTTTTGTTGACGTTTTTATTTGTTTTTAAAATCATTGTCATTTTTGTTAGGTTGCTAGATGCCATCTAGTCGTTGAACCTCGCACACGTGTCTCCCGTGGTTTTGCTTTTGTGACCATGGACACTGTTGAAGGTGCTGATCGATGTGTCAAGTATCTCAATCAGTCAATTCTGGAAGGACGATATATAACAGTGGAAAAGGTAGGACTATTTTTCAGATGCATTGACTGTTATGTTTAGTGCTTGCTGCTTTCTCGTTCTTTAACTTTCAGGTTTTTTGGTTATATTCAGAAGACATTGCGTCAGATATGTTGGCAGCAATCAAAGATGATGAGTTTATCAATATCAACTGAACTCATACAGCTTGATGAATGGCCAGCCTAACAAGTTTTCCATGCATCAGACCATCAACTTAGCATAGCAAAAATTTTCCAACTAAACAACATCAGCATTCATCTACAACTCACAACAACTAATCAACGGACATTACCAACTCATAGTTGGCCTTAATGGTACCCCATTTGTTGGATTCAACTGAGGCTATTTGTCGTGTGGTTTAATGCTTGTGCTTCCTTTGTAGGCAATGCTCCGATAATTTTTATTTTTCTCTGGTGATTAGGATGTGATGCTATTGTCATCTTTGTTTTATGGCTCTGAGCCACGTGTACTGATCTCCTTGTCCAGTGATGTGGTCAGTTTGGGAGAGGAAAACATAAAAGTCACAGCATTTTTTGTTTCTTTTCAGTCAAGGAGGGGACGACCGCGGACACCTACACCTGGAAAGTACCTCGGCGTCATTAGTGCTAGAGATGGTTAGTTTTGCTTACTAAAATTGATTAAAAGATGTGATTAATTGTGGAGGTCATCTGGCCATGTTTGCTTGTGCCGTCCGTTCAGAATTATTTAATCATTATTTTTCAACTAATATTATCTAAATTCTATGGTAGGTCACCGAAGTGAACGCGGAAGATACTATGGAGGTTTCGGCCGTGATGACTATGGAGGTGGTTACTACCGTAGATCTCCAAGACGTTCTCCTTACTATCGTGGTTACTCTCCGGAAAGATCACCCTATGATGGTAGATACAGAAGAGAGAGATCTAGGTCACCTTATTCCCCTCCGAGGTCACCTCCTTACGATGGTAGGTACAGAGCCTCAGAAAGAGCCGGCTACGGGCGCCATGGAAATGGCTACCGCAGATGAGACGCGAGCACAAGAACATAGTCATTGTAGCAGATCGTCAGCTGGATGGATTTGCAGTTTAGACCAATCTTCTAGGTTATGCTTAGTTAAAAAGCTTGGTCTTAAATGTTCCTTCTGGTTGCCCGTTTCACCATCAGACATTTGAAGAGTAGTGGCACACTTGTAGAACAACTTAGATGATTAACTCTGCTAGAAGCTGTTGTCAGGTGTTTGTGTATTTTGTTCAAGGTTACGAGATCTATCAATTGCTGTCCATTTGAAAATTCCCAACGGCAAATCTGATCTGTATCATGTGATGAAGCGACGCCTTCATGCATGCCCATCGCACGGAACTAATGTTTTTTTCTTTTTTTAAAATACGTCAATCCCTGTCTTCTTGCCTGAGCACTGTCGATGAACTTTTTGATGATTTGAAGCTACGTATACCCCCAATTGGGGAGGGTACAAGCTGAGTCTCTGTGGGATGGAGCAGACCCTATTTTTGCATGTGAAGTGGAATCATCAGGTACCCTCGGCTCACTTTTTTATTATTATTTGTTACAGATTGCATTGATGGTTGGTAAGTATTCCATGCCCCCCATGTGTTCGGACACCAAAAATGTGCAGGGGGCACCCCCTATTTCACTGTACGTGAACATATCGATGCGGAGAATTGAGAAAGGCATCAACGTTTCATCTTTGTGAGGATGAAATCAGTTTCTTTTCTTTTCTTTCTGTTGGAATCAAATTAGTGAAAGCATGCACAACGTTTCTCTCGCTGGGCTCTGCTGCTGGTGTGGGTCTGGTATGGCAAGAAGAATTTTTTTGTTTCTTTTTATCCTTCCTATCATGGATTTTTATCTGGTCACGGGTGGGAGATTTGTATCTTCTATTCCTCACGGTTTATGATTTCATAAGATCAAAGAAATCTATTTTTTACAGGGTTTTTTTAGAAAATATAATATGTTCATAGGAACAAGAAGATGGATGAGTATTAATCAGTAGGATTGATTATTATTATAGGGAGGGCGAGGTGAAGCAGTAACATTACATCAGCATCCTCCTCGCCTTGTCATTATCATGTAAAATTTCCTCCTCCTTCTTGGCTGGCTCAAAAGCCTCGTGGCTGTGTTTTTTTGTGCGTCTCACTGCAGGCTGATGATGCGTCGGTTTCCTTTCTCTCCTCTCTGCAGGTCGCAGGAGCAAACAAAGCGGGGGAGTGAGTACCGAGAAGAAAGAGAGCTCCCTTTTGGAACTAATCATCTTCCTCGAAACCATTCATCACTCGTCACCCCCACACCCTCTTTCTTTTTTTTCCCTTCTAAATCTTCTTGTTCTTCCTCCTGCTGCTGCAAATGCCTCCGCTCCGGTCCTCCTCCTGATGCTTACAAATTAAAAATTCCTTCCGTATT
The DNA here is from genome assembly GCA_030544415.1 of Thalia dealbata. Lineage (NCBI taxonomy): Eukaryota > Viridiplantae > Streptophyta > Magnoliopsida > Zingiberales > Marantaceae > Thalia > Thalia dealbata. The sequence goes on along the minus strand of CM060454.1, from coordinate 28,824,646 downwards.
TTGGCCTTCTGTTCCTATTTTAGTTAAGCTCTTATGGATTACTAGTCTATCTTGAAACCAAAATAACTCGCTCTTCAAAAGCATAAAATTTGCTGACTCCCTGCACTTGCACACAAACTAAACGAGCGAGGTTGCTTGCAATGAACAGGGCGACAGTGTTACCGCCTGCGGACGGCATAGATAGACCCCATCTACCTACCGTGGGCTATGTCAGGGGGCCTGCTTATGTCATCCACCTCTTGCATCATTTTGTGCCAAGTTGTAGAACATAATTTGCAAAGCTGTTGGCGATATGATGTAGTTCTTGTGGTGTGTGTATGCTAGATAAACACCTGCAGGGATGCCAATGCAAGGCAGGAGGACCGCATGGGTTATTGATCTATCTATTTGTTACTGCAATTATGGCACCTCTTATAGTATTTATAAGTATCATCACAACCTCCACTCCGCTATGCATATTTCATATGCTGCTTACTGATCATTTATCTCTATGTTTCAAGGGTCAGTATAAGCATAACCTATTGATACCCTTTGCTACAATTTAAAAGGTAATCTCAAGTTTCTCCATATACTGGTACGAAGTATAAGAAATATATAAAAATAGCTTTCAGCTAAAAAAAAATTAAAGTATCAGATCGTTATTATATTTTTTTATTAATTGCATGAGCTAACTGTAGATTCAAGACACTAAATTTCAAAAAAAAAAAAGAAAACATCCTAAAGATGAATAACAACTTGGCAGTCCATTGTGTATATATATAAGTAAGAAAAGAGATTCCTTGATGGATCACCTACTTCAAACAGTTGAGAACAGCCAATTGCTCTTCTTCGCCCTTAAAGAAAATGACACCGTAGATGTCAAATAGGAGTCTCTCATCTGATTTAATATCTGAAGATTAGTGTTAATTTATTAGGTTGATAGGTATACATCTGATGTACCGTATCTTTTGTACTAATTATATATGTGTATATATAGTTCATATTAATTTTATACTGCCATCTATCTATACATATATAGATATATATTAATATTCCTTTTATTTTGTTTGTATTCTTTTCTTTTCCCCTTAATTCCCGGGTACCCTTTCGTTTGTTTGCGACGATTCAACGCATAAAACCATTTCCATCATCATCATCTTCTTCTTCAATCTTTTTCTGTCTCTCTCTTTGATTTTAGGTATTGTATGCGTATGCACATGTTCCAAGAAGCCACCAACCCTCCATTCTCATCTCATTTCTCATCCCATTTATTTATTTAATCTCTCTCTTTTTTAAAAAAAAAAACTTTCTACTAAATTTAGTCCTCGATCTATTTGCAAAATATGTATATTAATCTTTTTTAACACTCAGCGTTAGTATCATGAATGAATGAATGTTTGTTAATAATGAAGCTGGAAATGGGATGAAGACGACGCCAAGATAGCCGGCCTTTCCGGAATCATCAACCTTTTTCCCTCTGTTTGATTCCTCCCCTCTCTCTCCCTCCCTCTAATTTACAAGTCTACTTTTTTACTATAAACACAGAAACCGAAGCTGGCAGCGGTGGTGGTGGTGGTGGTGCTGCTGCTGCTGCAGGGAAAGGGAAAGGAGGAAAGAAGAAGAAGAGGAAGAGGAAGAGGAAGGGGTGGCGTTTTGTGCCATCGTCGTCTTCTTAATCGGGCGGGTTCCTCCTGCTGCTCTGTCGACACAGTAATACTAGGCATAATAATAATAATAGTTGACGTGATTAGGTATTAATTAACAGAAGGGGAAGAGGACAAAAGGGAGGCGTTGATGGCGGTATCGGTGTTGGTATGGGGCGGCCAGCATAATATTGTGGGCCGGAGTTTTTCCTCCGCCGTGGTTTTGGAATTTGGAGGAGGAGGAGGAGGAGAGGAGAATCGAGAAGTCTCGATCTGCCGTTTCTTATTATTATTTTGCATCGCTTCGCCTTGTTGGAATTAATCGGGAGAATGGTAGCTGCTGCTGCTTCTGGCGGTGGTGGTGGTGGAGGTGGTGGTGGTGCCGTGGGATGTCTTGTCACTGCGCAGCGCGGAAGAAAACAAAAAGGCCGTCGATTCAAATTGAAGGCGGAGCTTTTCATGTCATGCATACCAATTATTATACAGACAAGGAAGGAGAGAGAGAGAGAGAAGACAAATTAATTATTAAAGAGATGATGATGATTTGTTGTTATTTGTAAATTATTCTGTGTTTATTAATCTTTAAATTTTAGTAAAACTTACTATAAAAAATCATTAATATATATAAATTTTTTATAAATAAAATAGATAAGTAAATTTATTTGCCGGGTTAAAATTGAAAATTTTATAGGTAAAAGAAAGGGGGGAGACATGAACAAATAGCTGCTTTCAAGAGAGGGGGTTTCCAACATCCCAAAAAAATAATAATCGATTTTGCAAATCGAGGTTGTCAATCATGCTCTAATCATGCGACCAAATTGGATTATATCATATAAGAAATCTCATACGAGTAACATCACGAACAGAAAACTAATTTCTTCTTCGATTATTAAATCAGATCCCCATATCAAATCTAACCAAGTAGTTTTTTTTTTTTTAATTCTCCAATTAACCTTCTTACAATAATCCCTCGCGGACACTTTTTTTTTTTCCTATGACATTCAGAATATTTAATCATCTAATAATATAAAAGTAAAAAAATATCATATAGTTTAATTCAAACAGACATAATATTACATGTTTAGTTTTTTTATAAAAGCTCCTCCTCCCAGACATATAGTGTTTTTTTTGAATTAAAATGTAATAACAGTGACGAATGAATATAAAAATGGGAAGAAAAAAAACACCTCCGTCCTTACTGAATATAGCTGGGCTCAGACAGCTGTTACTTTTTGTTAACCTACGTTGAAATATTTATAAGTTAATAAATAAATATGATATATCTATTAAAATTAATATGATATATATATAAACGAGGGTAGAATTGATATCTGCTGCTTATTATTATTATAATTACTCAGCAGCTGCCCTTCTCCACTCTCAACCATTGTTTAAATTTTATTTTATAAAAGATATTTATATACATGTACAAAAATACATCGTAATTTTTACTAAATTAATAAATATTTATAGTAATTATAATTTAATATATATAAGTCTAACTTGGTATAACTAGTCTCGCATTATTATTTATTTATTAGATGAAGAATTGTATCTTATGCTTAACACTACACAACATAACTCGTAGTAGATGATTATTTAGTTACGAGGTGAAGAATTTTCTTTATAAATCCATTAGATTAATTATTTTTATGAATTCATTATGTGTTATTCAAGCAGAAAGGTGTTGGATTCAAGTCTGCTTGAGTTCTAAAAAAATATGTGTTGTTTAAAGTTATAATATTACCTATTTTTACCTGAGAGGTTTATATTATTATAGCTAGTTGAGTTATAATATTATATTTTTTTAGTTAAAAAGAGAGCAGATAGGATGTGAGCTTAAAACTTACCTAGTTAAAAAATTGAGAGATGCAAGGAAGCTTAATTATACAAATGGTAAAACAAGTCCCAATAATATATATAAATTAGGTCGTAAATGCAAAGTAGCTTTCTTAGCTTTTCATTTGATGCACAGAATAATATGCAGTGTTTGTTTGCAAAGACAGCATCACATGCACTTGTTTCCTCACGCAATATTTATATATCTACACACACTTTTGACAAAATAAAGAACTTGCTATAAATATTAAATATGTTTAATATATATATATATATATATCAATTAATTTATAAGATAAGACAATCAAAAGCCATATTTTTATTTTTATTATTTTGTATCTATCAGGCAGAAAGGATGGACTTCTTTTTAGTCCATTCAGATTTCTTCATTCTTCAGACACCATCAAGATCCTTAATAGTGATTATAAATTAAGCTACTGCTTGAGCTATCATATCAACCCGTATGCTTTTTTACATGTCTCACCGGTATACTCTTAATATCCTCTCTTTTTAAATTTTATAAAATATATTTGTTCCTACTGGGGTTTTATTCCTAGTTAATAAATTTCTAAGCATGCAATTTTAACCTATTATATCTTATATTTATTTATTTTTCTTTATAAAAGAGTCTTAAAAGTTCTACTTTATACCATCCTCATCCCAATCCACGTATAAAAAAGTATTTTAATTAATAATATGATATAATTTAGATAAAGATAGAGATATACTTTCAGGCTAAATAATTTTCTCAAAAAAGTAGCAATTAATTCACCACGTATCTTCCAATTAAATATTTTTTTTATCGGCATGATCCGGTTTTGATGGATCAATTTGGCTGTTAGCACGTAGTAAAATAAATTAGTAATATATATATAGAGAGAGACAGCAGAATTAATACAATATATCATTAAAGTAAAATTTAATTAATCTTTTATGAGGAAGTAGATTTGATCCGGACAAAGAGCAGTATAAAGCATACGTATGCTACATGAGTACTAATCTTAAAGCATCAATTTATTTTGTTATTAATGTACCTGGTAGGATAATAATACCTGATACAATAAACACAGCAGGCCTCAAAGTATGATAATAAAATTAATATTTTTCAAAAAGATTATAAAAAATGATATGGTGTATATTTATTATTCATGATAAAAAAATAACAATAGCTAAGTATAAAGTGATTGTATTATATGGTAAATAACAAAATCATAAGAACTAATTTATATAATGAGATAAAATAACTTACATTTCAATGATAAGAGAAAGAAAGAAAAAGATAACTAGAAGACAGATATATTATTAAATTCAGTAAAATTTTAAAAGTGAAAGGTGAGCATGTGCCCGCCCTGTCCGTCTCCTCCTCCTCCTTCCCTTCACTTGGATAAAAATGGATATGTAGAGAGATTAACTATGCAATACTTCAATTCAACTCACTCCCCTAATCATCAGTCATCAGTCAGTCATCAGTCATCCTCAATAGATTTATCATGCAAGCATCTGAAAAATAAGCTCAAATCCTTACCTTCTTCATTGATCCTGCTTTTGCTTTTTTGTCATTGGGGGGGAGCATGTAGAGCTAGTTGGCTTTGGTCCTATCGACAATTCAGATGGCCCACGGCATTTGTAATGAAGCTCCATCTGCATGCTGAATGCTCATGCATGCAGCAGAACAAGAACCGAAACATCCTTCTCTTTGTGGCAAAAGCAAAGCTTAATTACAGCATTTCCTTCATTTGGCAGCAAGTGATCCAGTGGAGGGCGGTCATTGCTTTTAACCCAAATCTCCCAGTATTAAATAATGCCATATTTACCTGTGACGGAGAGCTTCAGCAGAACAAAACAGTATGATAATATACCCAGCATAATAAGTGGGGTGATTAGATAAGATAAATGTAACCTGAAGAGAGACAAAAGATTTAGGTAAAAGAAAATTCGACCGAGGGCTCTTCAAGAGATAATAATATTCTTGGCTATTAAATCTTCACAGATACCTCAACAATGAATCTTGGATCAATCACAAAAAGAAAGAGAAAGAAAACTCACAAGATAATTAAAAAATTTATTTCAAAACTCTAAAATTGCTACATTACTGTAGAAAATTTTAATTAGGGAACTTTCCTAATCCCTAACTGAAGAGAAAACATAAAAAATATTTCTACCAAATAATGATATCATGAAATTTAATTAATATAGGAAGGAATAACTCGAGTCCTTTCCATCGGCTACCACATAAGGTGGGATTGGACAATCCCTCTTAACTACCATGAGGGATTATGCTGCGTGATGGAACCAAATCCCTTTTTAGACCAATTCAATCATGATACATTCATTCAAATAAAAAAGAATAAACAGTAGTCGTTCTTTAATCCTACGCATGTGTACATATAATTAAATCTCAAACACCTCATCAGCCGACCTAATTAAGCCCCCCAACCCCACACAAAGGCACTACTAAGCAGTGAGAGCAAGCAAGCAAGCAGTGCAGAGGACCACAGTGCCGTATATTAAATAAGAAACAGGGTGGGCTTGGTGGTTCCATTTATATATAAAAGTTCATGTGTTCTTATTTATGCTGCAGGAAGTGTGTGGATGGGGACAAGAAAGAAACATTCCACAAGGAGCCCAGAAGAATGACCTAATTAATTCCAAAATATTTATTTATAAAAATGAATCGTCATACCTGCAGGGTTTGGGGTTTGAGGTGAGGTGAGGACGTCCTCATAGGGAGGCAGAGCTGCTACAGTATGCGGTACGCCCGGATTAGTGTGCCAACGTACATGTGCAGCGAACCTGACACGCCCCTGCGCTCCCTCCGTCCCTTTTCGTTTCCGACAGCCGTGTGGGTCAAACCTCGCAGTCCTTCCCTTCACCCCTCTCCTCCCCTCCCCTCCCCATTATTTTTTATCACCCTCCCCCCCCACCTCCTCTGCCATTGCAGATTTCCATGAAAGAGACCTCCTCTGCCCTCTCTCTCTCTCTCTCTCTCGGCCTCATCCATGGCGGAGTAGATGTAGATAGAGAGGAGGAGGGGGAGGAGGAGGTGGAGGAAGGGTGAGAGAGCACAGCAGGGAGATTCCGTTCCAATCCCATGCTATGGCCCTTTTAGACCCCGCCCCCCCTCCCCCCTCATGTAATGCCAACCTCCCCTCCTCTTCCTCCTCCGTTGTTTATTGCATTTATTGCAGAGAATAATTGTTCTTCCCCCGGCCCTCCCTGCTTTTAGCTTCTTCTTCCTTCCTCTTCCTCTTCCTCTTCCTCTTCCTCTTCTATATATAATTCACTCCCTGCCCTGCCTGGAGCTCCTCCTGTGATTGATTGATACCTTCGCGGCTTTAATGGAGCTGGACGAGCATGGGTTCCTGGAGGAGCTGCTCGCGCTGCGGCGGGACGCCTGCTGGGACGCGTTCCCAGCCGCCGCCATGGGCGAGTTCTTCGCCTGCGACGCCGGCCTCGACTGCTGCTTCCAGCAGCAGGCCGCGCAGCAGCTCGCGGCGGTGCCCTCGAGCTTCACGGCCTTCGAGCACGCGCAGCTGGCGGCGGCGGCGCCCGCCGAGCAGCCCGCCGGCAGCTTCGTCGACTGCTTGAGCGAGGCGTACTGCCCTGCGCCGCTGGGCGGCGTGTACGCGGCGCCGGCGGCGCCTGAGATCCAGTCTTCCTCCGTGCGCTCCACGCTCGAGGACGGCGGCGGGGAGGGGCAGAGCGCGTGCAAGGTGGAGACCCCGGCGACGGCGATGTTTGGGATGGGCGGTGCAGCCGGCTGCGGTGGCCTGGAGCGGACGAAGAAGAAGAAGCTCGAGGGAATGCCTTCCAAGAATCTAATGGCGGAGCGCCGGAGGAGGAAGAGGCTCAACGACCGGCTCTCCATGCTGCGATCCGTCGTCCCCAAGATCAGCAAGGTAAAAAAAATCATAAAAGCTACTTCGCCCGCACAGCTTCTCTCCTCCTCCTCTCAAATTAAAGAACTCACCGAAGAGGCATTTCCACAAACACCAGATGGACAGGACGTCCATCCTCGGAGACACCATCGACTACATGAAGGAGCTCCTCGAGAGGATCAAACGCCTGCAGGAGGAGATCGACGTCGCCCCGGAGCAGGCGAACCTCCTGAGCATCTTCAAGGAGCTCAACTCCAACGAGATCTTGGTGAGGAACTCCCCCAAGGTAAAAAAAACAAACAAACAAACAAGCACGCGCACGCACAAATCGATCCACGGACGCACGCTAAATCCACGGCCGAACATCTTCGATCGCAGTTCGACGTCGAGCGGAGGGACGCCGACACGAGGATCGAGATCTGCTGCGCCGCGAAGCCCGGCCTGCTGCTGTCGACGGTGAGCACGCTGGAAGCCCTCGGAATGGAGATCCAGCAGTGCGTCGTGAGCTGCTTCAACGACTTCGGAATGCAGGCTTCCTGCTCGGAGGTACGCCCTCCCACCTACCTGCCTACCCCCCACCGCCGCTCAGACCGCCAAACTCTCCTCTCCCTCACCGTCTTCGATCTGTAAAATTCCTTTTGATCCTCGGCGTGCGCAGGGAATGGATCAGAGAGCGGCGATAAGCTCGGAGGAGATCAAGCAGGCGCTGTTCAGGAACGCAGGCTACGGAGGAAGGTGCTTGTAGGAATGCAATGCCGAGGAGGAGGAGCAGAGACAGGGTCGATAATAATTAATCAAATCGTTGCTGGGGGTTGCTGTACATCTCTCCATCTCCCAGAAGAAGAAGAAGAAGAAGAAGAAGAAGAAGCAGATGATGAATATAGTAATTAATTTAGATGAATAACTTAACTACATATTGCTCGCCGTAATGCATGTATATTGTTCTGATCACCCCCGAGAGGTTGAGATGTCTTGTTAGATTAATTAGTGCACTGTGATCCCCCCTCCCCTTAATTATTTAACAAGTTTTGTAGTAATCCTACCTCTACCTCTGATATGATGATGAGCACTTCGTCTCTTCTGTTTGCTATATATTTCGCCTTATCATTAGTGCTTGTTCGACTGAATTCTTTTTCTGAGGAGCACTGCTTAATTTCCTGCATCCTTATTCCCTTAATCAATTGAGGGCTTCACATGCCCCCTGAGTCAGTAAAATAATAATGGCAAATCTCTACATAGGTTGAAATTAATATTTAAATATTTTTTCAGGAGAATGTGCCGCACCACCTGCCTAATTAATATGCATTGCATTCCATATGCGTGTTAATAATAAAATATTTATACAAGGAATAAATGTCTGAATGAAATCAGCTAAAATAAATAAGAATATATACTGAGACTTGTGTGGCTCGGCAAAACCAAACTCCTGCTCATGAATCAAACTGCAGCAGGACTATTATTGTATGTGCATGTTTTATTCACCTGGATATTCAACTTTTTTTATATACAGTATTAAATCCACACCTTCCATCAACTTTAACTCATCAAGTATTAGCGTATATTTATTTATAAATAAAAGAATCAATTTACCGATATCTTGGACATTCTTTCTAATAATATAAATATAAATATAAATTAGAAAAGTCAGTATTTTGATTTGGATATATTTTATTCAACTAAAATTTAAATATTTTTTAGAACTTAACTAGTCTTAAACTCAAAACCTCATTCTCTCATATAGAGTTCAATTATTCTAATCAGAGGGATGTACATTCTATGTACAACTAAAATTTAGTATTTAGAATTATTAAGAAAAAAAACAAAAAGATTAAAATGTAAGCTGAGATGTCATTCAGAATTTAGCGACGGTGAATTCTCGTCAGATTAAATCAGTAGATTTGGCTGATTTGGAATGATCTAATGCTAATTAATTAATCTTTTTTTGGAAGTAATGTGATGATGGTATCACCGTATTAGCAGCACTGATTAATCGAGGCATTGGGGCAAACTTGCAAGACTTGCCAATGTGGGTCATATGATTGATATAATTTTTTGATATGCAATAAGCCCAAGAGTCAAGATTGAGCCGATCGAGGATAAATTGGGAGCCTTGTCTTATTCTTTGGCCCTTGGTTGATATGTTTAATCTAACACTTAGCTTTTCCATTATAAAATTAATATTATGAATTCAATCCTAATTAATCTTCTTAACTTGCTGCCCAGTTGTGATTAATTAAGATACTCTTAGTGCTCTGTTAAGTTGTTCGAACCGAGAAGTCACCCCCTTCTTCCATGTTGGTTGTAGTGGTGTATATTATAATTAAGGGATAAATATGCTATTACTTGTACCTATTAGCCTAGTTACCCTAGCTATAGATGTATCTTCTTATGGTTTATAAAATTATCCCATCACCGGCAACGCTTCTACCTGTATGTTTTGATTTACAATTTTATTTTATAATAAAAATAATAAATAAATATTCCACATGATTATACTGGTATGCTTATTATTTTATTAAAAAAAAAAAAACAACTCATGTAATAATATTCATACATAATCTGATAACTTTATCGTATTCAACAAACCTTCCAGCGAGTCTATGATAGAATGATGTGAGTATTTATTCTCTGTAGATAATTCTTAATATTTAGTTTAGGAGAATTATATTTCTTTAATATCTATATTTGATATTATTTGGCTCTTGTTTGATCATATGAACCATAAATAACTTATTATATCCATGATTATTGATATAAGCTCTTGATTGCTCTTGTTCTTGATTCACTCTGAGCATGCTATTATTTCTTTAAGATTTGATTAAAATATAGCTTAGAGATCTTGATGTATACGATAAATACATTACTTTTTCTTGATAAATAAAATAAAATTTTCATTCATTAAAAATATTATAAAATTTTACTTCTTATAACTTATTTAATAATATCAAGAGTAATCCTCAACTCAATTTCTAGGAAAGATATTTAAATATCACTTTAATATAATATGCTACGAGTTATAGATAGAGCAAATACATTAACAAAGAGCACATCATTATATAAACTAGTATTTCACAATAGTAGTACTCTAAGTTAAACGTAAGATAACAAACTAGTATAAAAACTATCTTGATGTGCTGAAGGACTGCTTCATCCTTGACATGTTGTTTAAATAGTCTCCAGTTCTCTTCCTCCCAAATGTGATAATATAAATTCTACCATCACCTCTACATAAGTTGTCATTTTAATGTTCTCATTTTAGCTATTCTAGCAGTTATATTAATTGTGGTGGTTTCGTATGTAGTTTATATAAATACATCTTCATTCTATTTCAATAAATCACTCCATATAGTCTTGCTATATCTATATTTATTCAGCGAATGCTCTAAGATTTCTACTGTAGCCAAACATAGCTAACTTCTTCCTTCTATCTGCATACTCCACTTGAGTAATTTATTCACAATTATCAATTTCTGGTGCAAAATAAGATATAGAATAAAAGTAGCTCTAGACCGAGTAGTAGAATCACAAATCAAACTCATCTAAGTCTTCTTTAGAAATGTACCCACTAGTATTGTGTAAATTGTACTGATGATGTTTTTTCTTAATTAATGCCCCTACCAGTTGAGGGTGGCATTTTAATACATCTCTACTCATCATCACTTTCTTTATCATCTAGCTTACTTATCTTAGTAGTGTCATAATATAAATATTTCTATTAATATAATAAGGGTGTACCTATTTAATTCATAATTTATATTTCTTCACGTGCATATTCCAAAAAAGTTTCAAGATGCTTTATTCTATAAATCTAGTCCGAGCAAGTTAATTCCTCTAGTTAACTTTGGTGTGCAGACTTTATCCCATGCTATTAAGACTTTCCTGTTAGTCTCAATTGATCATGTCTATAAGTGTTCTGCAGATCGTATCCATCATTTTTGAATATCTTCTTAGGCAATATAAATAATTATGATTAATAACTTTGCACCCCAAACAACACTGACTTTATGAGTTAAACTCTTCATACATATATTAGCAACTTAGCAGTCCAACTCTTAAGTCGAGCCATCATTTCATAAAGTAATAATAACAATATACCATTTTTAGTTTTTTAGGAGTCAATGGTACTCCTAAATACTTAAATGAGAAGGAGCCCTTCCTATAGCTAAGTGCATGCAATATTCTGTTTTTGTTTCAGTCGGCACTCCTTCAAAGTAATAAATTTAAGAAATGCTCCGTATAAAAGCTTTGTATATTCTTCATCTCCTTTAGAAAATATAAGCAAATTATCTACGAAATAAATGTGAGCAATAGACAGTTTTACACATTTAGGGTGATAGTTAAAGTTTTTTATATTTGTCCAACTCCCTTGTACATCTACCTAAGTATTTCTATCACAAGGATAAAAATATAAGGTGAAAATGAGTCACCTTGTTTTCTCTTTTTACTTTAAAGGGTACTTTTTTTTTATCACGCCCCGACCCTACTGTCGGGCACGTGGCAACCGTCGTATGAGCCCAACAGACCCATACAAGGCATCAAGTGGTACATACCATTCATATACATCGTTTATGCAGTGGAATTTACAATTAAATTATCTAACTCAACATTTCCTAATACAGTCCCGATAAACCTACTACAATTCTATGAAAAAGACATCGAGAAATAAAAATAGACCCGTCGACGGACTCATCTTCATCAAATCCCTCTGACAGTCATCTAACACACCTGCACAAACGGGGAAAAGTGGTGTGCTCAGCCTTGCGGCCTAGTGCGAAATTACGGCTCTACCGAATAAAGAAATCAAAGGCTAGGAGGAGTATTCTAGGATGTCTTTGATTGTTAATCATCATTTTTCAATTGATTTGTGTAAATCAATTTATCAAAAGCAGTAAAACAACATAAATAAATTACCGATGTATAACTCGCTAGATTTCACCTATATTGTATCTAGTGTTCAATGTCAACCGTATGTCACCTACGTCATAATCATACTTTGAAGCTATAAAACTTGGGCTGTCAGCCTATACTTAGTGAATACCCTAGCTAAGAGTATCAGTAAGCCATCAGTGTCTTTCTGTCTCTGTCTCTACCTATGCTCGTCGCACTGATGTTGGCGGAGAGGACGGGTGACCCAGTTTCCCTCTCCATTATTTCGCTAGTCGCCGACCATGCCTCCCCTAGCGAAACCGTCGTGCCCTTACATCCTCCCCGGATTCCATAGGGGCCACGACACCCATGTAGTACTACACGATGTCCGTAGACAGGGTCGCCATATAACAATGTCATCGGCCACGGCCAGCCAGAATAACCACCCTAGGATCCGGACTACTCATCCGATCGTCTGCAGACGTCAAGGGTGATAGCCGTGCGGTCTACGGATCCACTGTCCAAGGCGTCGCATGTGGAATCACCTTCCCAGTCCAATAGCAGTCGACGTCTATCGAGATTGGCGCACATCCGCACGATGGGCTGTGGCAACCTCGACTCCATCGGTGCCAAGTCCATGATAGGGCTCATCCTTGCTAACCATCTCAGGACTATCACGAGCTCGCCTAAACGACACTCGTGCGAGTGAAGATTTCGGGTAAGGACTTGCTCCATATTTCCAGTCTAATACAACCATAGAGTTTGTACAGTCTCTTACCCTACGAGCTCCCAGTATATAAGCTATGCATAACCTTGGGAGTGGCGCTCCCAGTATCTAAGTTATAGATCAACCTCGGGAGTGGTGCCTAGCGGGACGTCATCATTTGACCACCGTCGGAACGCGACGGTCAACCGGGGCATATAGAAAATGCCTCTTTTTCTGTCTAAGTGGCGGTGACGTCGCCAAATGTTCTAACATATCCTTATTTACTATCTATGTCTGCATGGTAGGTGTGCTAGCATAGCATAGAAAAATAATAACATAACATACAACATGCTCGACAAGATATCACGATATATTAAAACTAGCATGGACATCATAGTATATCCTACATGTTAGACAGAATAACTAAACTAACATGCAGGCAAAACAAATCTTGTCAAGCATAACATTTTATTATATTTAAGACATCCAAGAATTGTTCCTAAGAAAACCCCAGCGGGAATTCCCTAGCTTGAATAAATCCTACCATCGAAGAACCAATGCACCTGGGTTAGCGATCTGCTCCTCTGAACCAACTTAAGGTCTGCCTCGATCCATGTGCCGTCATTTACGCATTTTTATATTTCCTGTCAATTATTCAACGAATTTTAATTCTCAATCTAGAAATAATTTCTCAAATCTCTATTCACCACTACTCTTAGAATGATCTCTAGAATCACCCCAATTTTTTTCCCAAGTTCGCCGGAAATTTCTCCGGCGGTCGCCGGAAAGTTCACCGGAACCCTCGCCGGCGAAGTTCTTCGATCAGCACCAATATTGGTACCAATCGAAAGCTCTCTTCGTGAGGATTCCAAAAATCATATTTGCCCCAATTTTTATAGCTCATACGCGATCAATTTCACCGATTAAAATTTTGGGCGAAATCCTAAAATTAGGGTTTTTAGCTCGCCGGCGGCCAACCGACGGCCAATAGCCCTCAACTCCAGTACCAATGGATATCTCTCGTCAAGGAGAATCCATAGGTACCAAGTTTGTAAGGTTTCACGGCCGAAATGACCGGTAATCGCCGGAGCAAGCTCTGACGACGAAACTTTCACCGTCGCCACCTTTCACATGATTTCTCCCTCATCTCCACACCAAATTTGGGCATCTTGATATCAAAATGAAGTGGAGGTCGAGATCTACCTGTGGCTAAAATTTGGGAGCCTAATTCGTTGTGGTTTCACCGAAACATCGTCGGGAAAATTAGTCGCCGTCGCCGCTGCAGAAGAGGAGAAAGAAGGAGAGAGAGGAAGAGGGAGGAGCTCGCGCGCGCTCGGTGGGAAAAATTATTATTTTTTTAAAATTAGTTAATTAAAATCTTAAATCTAATTAAATCTTAACTGTCCAATTTACCAATCAAACGACGTCCAAATTACGATCCGTCTGCGCCGTTGGATTCCTTATCAAAAATACTACTTGATGGTATAATTTTCACATCAAAATCTCATACTTTAAAAATTCATATGATTTTACAATTAAGTCCTTTAAAGAATTTTTTTTACGATTAAACCCTTCAATTACTAAAATTACTCTATTGCCCTTATTCAAAAATCACAGGTCTCACAATCTATGTCCGCATAGTAATTATTTAACACATAGCAATGAAATCAATACAGCATGCAGGACACGGATTTAGAACATGTTAGATAAAATAAACTATACTAACATACATACAAGTCAAATCTTATCAAGCATTATGTTTTATCATATTTAAGACATCCAAGAATTTTTCCTAAGAAAACCCTAGCGGGAATTCCCTAGCTTGAATAAATCCTATCATCGGAGAACCAACGCACCTGGATAAGTTGATCAATCTTCAGAACCAACCGTATATTAGCTCACACCTCATTTAATTGATTGATGTATTTACCTATCGCAAATAATATTACCATTAGATATGATCTTTAATATTATCTACAAGATCAAATACCCATCGTTACTATTTTGCTCACCTAACTCATCCTAAGTTAAATGATTATTCAATTAGATTTACTTAATCCAAACTAACCTTAATTGACCAACCTGATTTAATTTATTACCCTCAATCACAATCTCCAACTAATCAAGTCTCAATTTTCTTAAAAGCCCAATTAAAATCTCACTCATTCATAATCAAAATTAAATCATTTTCTACTTTGAGATAGCTAGAATTCAACATAATACTATTATCAAGGTCATCATCACTATTTAATCCACGATTTAAAAACAATTAAACAACATCACCATCCATCTAAACATCAATAAACCAATAACACCATCAAACCATATATAAATCTCACATTCCAAAACTAACCACATTATCACTACAAATCACCACATTCCACTCATAACAACATCACTACATATCAAACAATAATTCCAATTAATCATCACACCTCATTTATCACCAAACAATTATTCCAATTAATTATCACAACTCATTTATCACCAAATAAATTCCAATTAATCATCATAACTCATTTATCACCAACCATACCGTATCAAACAATAATTCCAATTAATCATCTAAATACCAACCACTTACTTAACCCATTAATTAATCCACTTAATTAAATCACTAACTTTGGTTGATTTACGCTAAATATGTTTAATTAAATCTAAGCATTCAACAACACTAATTTATCCTAAACGTGTTTAATTAAGACTAAACATGCTTAATTAATCACTAATCATAATTAGGAAAAAATAAAGCTACCTTAGCCGAAATCACTATTCACTGTCGGAATCACTATTCACCATCGGAATCACTATTTGCCGCCGGAACCCTAGCCGCCACCTCGTCGGAGCTCGCGAAACCTCCGACCAACTAGACGACGAGCTCCGCAAGCCTTCGCACGCGTGGGAACCGACGACGACCTGCATAAAATTCGGCCATCAACGCTCTAACAATCCAAATTTTTGGCGTCGCTGGCAAACTTTAGGGCAAGTTCGCCGGAGGGCAAAATCGCCCATTCACAGAGGAGAAACAGAGCTCCTAACCTTGCGATCGCGTGGGGAAGGAAGGGAAGAAGTTCCAGCCAGCGAGAGGAGTGGATTTTGCAGCTCCGCTCGTCGCCGGAGGTGCTACGGTCGAACCAGCAGGGGCGACGAAATCGTCGCCTGTTGCAGTTGCGTCGGGGTCGCACGCAAGCTCACGAGCTTGCGGCAAGGGCGAGCAGCTCGAGCCCCAGCAACCACGAACGGTGCGTCGATGATCCTCGCATGGAATGATGGCCGGACGGCGGACGTTGGCTGCGAACGGCGAGCGATTTCAGTAGCCGCAAAGAGGAGAAAATGCAGGGAAGAGAGGTGTCGCACGGCGGCGAACCTTCACCGAGCTCTCCTCGTCGCAGCGAAGAGAAACGGGGGGGGGGGGGGGGGCGAACGGCTGCTGCGGACTGTGGTAGCGAGCGGCGGACTACGAGCGCAGGAACAGGTCGTCGGCGCTCGCGCTGTTGCAGGGGAAACAGGGAAAGAAGAGGTGGCGTGGCCACAGGACCTCCGCCGCGCTCTCCTTGCCACGGTGGGGATCTAAGGAGGTCGAACGACGGCGGACGCTGGCGACGCACGACGGACGGCGGGCGCCTGTATTCGCCCTGCTGCGATCGAAGAGGTGGGTGTCGTGAAAGCGAGGGAGGAGCCGTCGCCGAGCTCCTCTTTTTGCAGGAAATGGTGCACGATGGGCGACGAAGTCGGGCGGTCGATGGCGAAATGCTGGGCGTCGGCGTCGGCGCTGCTTCGCTGCGATGGGAGAGGAAGGGAGGCGAGCTCGCGAGGAAGAGCGGGTCGCGAGATCGGGGATGAAGAAGGCGAGCGTCGCGCGGCTCTTCTTGCCCGCGATACCTCCTTCGAATCGGGTTTGAGCCGGTTCAGCTGGACCGGTCGGCTGGCCGGTTCATCTGAACCGGACCCATTTTTTTTTTCTTCTAAAAATGAGATTTTGAAGGTGGGGGTTTACATTTTTATCATATATAATGCACTATTTTGATATAGGCCATCATTCACCAGATGAATCTATGAGGAAATTCCAACGAAATTCCAACTTTATAAGCATTTATTCCATATATATCTATTTTACTGAGTCATAGGCTTTTTGTAAATCCACCTTAATTATACATCTAGAGAATTTTCTAGTATATCCTTTAATAAGTTCATGACTGAATATGATATTATCTGCAATCACTCTTCTCATTACAAAAGCTAACTGAGTTTCACTAACCAATTCACCAATCACCTTTTAATAAAATTGTACAATAAGCAATTAGTCTCATATCCTCGACTATTTCTCAACTTAGCACCTTGGGTATGAGTGTAACTAGAGTAGAATTTATAGCTTTCAGTATTTTTCCTATCAAGAAGAATTCTTATATTATTATACATATATTAAGTTTTAGCATAAACCATGCTTTTTTGAAGAATAATACACAAACTCTTAATCCCTGAAGCCTTATTCTTATTTATGTCAAACAAAGTCTTAACTAATATCTACTTCTGAGACGATAGCACAAACTTGAGAAATACTCATGTTACATATTACCAAGTCCAACTATCATTTTATCCACCATAGGAGGTTCATATTGTATATCTCTCTCATTAAACCTTTAAAAAAGTTAAATATTTCTGCATTGATTTTATTATGAATAGTTAATTTTTTCCTATCTCTACTATATATGATATTGAGAGTTTTAGCATCACTCCTTTTGCATAAATAAAAAAGAGAATTTGATAATCACCTAAAGAAATCTAATAAACTCAAGACTTATGCTTCAATATGCTCTCCTCAACCCTATCCCATTTGTCACGCCTCATATCTTCCCATAGGACACGTGGCAGACCGTAGTGAATTTTACATATAGTTGTGCTTAATCTCCAAAATTATATGGGAACTTACTAAGCGTACCTGATGTATATCTCCTCTATTTATTGAAAGAGAGAACATGGATAACAGATTAATATAACTTTAAAACTATGCATTTTCAAAATCAGATCTCTTATATAAGAAAATACTTATATACAAATAATTTACAATCAAAATAGGGCACATGCCCAATGATATACAAAATACATATCTAGTGGATCTTTCAGTACACAAAAAAATAAAGGTATTATTGTCCTACTTTTTAAAAATTAGGAGTCTGACTATATATCTCGATATCAATCAGTCTCTCTCATGCTGTAGTCCTGAAAAATAAAAATAAGTCCTCTATAGGGTGAGTAACACCGTACTTGGTGAGTTAGATAGAAAATAATGTAAAATTGAGAATATAAAATAATAGTCTTAATAATATGATAATCTGACTATTCGTGTACAATAACTAAGTAAAAAGAGCAATCAAGAATCACACGAGACTATATCCGGTGCTGGCTTAATCAAATACAGTTGTGGCTAACAACTGTCACCTCAGGGGGAGGAATGTAGAACCAAAGTCCTCTTCCCCCTGGGTTGCCTATTGGACCTCACTACCTGGTAACCATAGCTAGTCCAGTGCAAAACTAGTTAGGAGTACTCTAATCTCCCATCCTGACCTCGAACACCATCATCTCATGCCCATGAGAGTGTTAATAATGTAATCTCCTATCACTGTAGTGAAAGTGCCTATAACACTATCCAGTTATATATCGTCTTAGCTATATGCATTTCAATAGTGAAGTATCATCACGAATAATCAAACAAATGCATATATTAGATTTAGAGTCAACAAAAGCATAATATTATGCTGAGGAACAATAGTAATGACAAGCTTATATCAACAAACAAAAATATGTTCATAACTCATTAATAATAATCATAATCAAGAATTTCATTAACTAGTAGGAGAGTCAAAGGATATCAAATATAAATAATCAAAGGGATATAGTTTTCCTAGACTAAACATTAAGAACTATTCCATCTATTCTGTCCAGAGAATAAACACTCACCTAATCCTATCGTCGTAAATACGTTCTAATTTGTATCGCAATCCTTAGTATCCTCGTGCTTGCTTATTAGATTTTATGTGAATATTTCAATAAATTTTAATTCTCAATACGGTAACAAGTTTGCAAATCTGTCTTCACTTACACTCTTAAAATGATCTCTAGATTCACCCTAATTTTTATCTTAATTTTGTCAGAAAGTTCGCTAGAGACGCCGGAATCTTGCTAGAAAGTTCGCTCGAACCCTCGCCAGCGAAGTTCTTCGATCGGCATAAATATCGGCACCAATCGAAATCTCTCTTCATCAAGAATTCAAAAATCATATTTGCCCTAATTTTTAGAGCTCATATGTGGCCAATTTCATCGGAGAAACTCAATTGGGCAAAAATACTAAATTTGGGTTTTCTGTTCGCCAACGGCCAACTGACAGCCAATAACCCTCATTCTAGATATCAATAGATAGCTCTCGTCAAGGAAAAGCCATAAATACCGATTTTACCAAATTCCATAGCTGGAACGATCGACAATTATCGGAATAAGCTAGTAAAAGAGTATCTTTGTAGTTGTCATTGAATACTTTTCAGATTACTTATTATTTTATTTGTCTTAAGTTTTATTTGACTAAAATATTTCTTGAATAGTTTTATTTGTCATTAAATAGCTGCAATAGTAGAAAGAAACTTAGTGTAATCGGCTATGATATTTAAAAATCTAAAACTTAGTATACCTCTACTAGTAACTACACCAATATCGAGTTTTAAATGGGGAATAATCTGAGACCATCCGCTCTCATATTTCCACTATCATTATTCTATTTCTTTACATCTAGTCCTTATTTTGAATACTCTCTCTATCTTTCTTCATATCCTATTCTTTCCCTCTTGTTTGTTGTTTCATGTGTAATATCCTCCAATAATTATCAATTCAGTGAGGTGGAGGTCCTCTATAGTCATTAAAGTCCATTGTTTCATGTTTAGTGATGAAATTACCTTGCAATCTGTCCTCCACACATAGGACTGTATTAAAGTCCACCATAATAAACCATAACCCTTGAATCTTAGTAGCTATAATTCTTAGATCCTGTCATAGATCTTTTTTTCAGCTCAATAGTTTTAAATTCATACATAAATGTAAGATTGTAGTGTATGTTAGAGCATCTATAAATTACTAGACAATGAATGAACTGAGCATTGACATCAAGAACAATTATATTTAATAAATCTATGTCCTATAATAATCAAAAATTTCCATTTGTAGTTGTAGTATAATTAGTTACACATTTAAAATTTATTATTATTTAATTTATCACTTTATCAATATTATCTTCTTTAACTCTTGTTTCTATCACATTGGTCAAACTTATTCAATTTTTTAAAGATATACATGCATATCTTTTTCTATTTATGAGGTTTATTTATACCTCATATATTCCAAATAAGCCACATCATTAATGTCTTCCCTTTATCAGTAAGCTTAGTTATTTCTTGATTCTATAATAGACTTAAGCATCTATAAGAGCATGATACTTTTTTTCTACCATAGGTGGTGAACTCCCTTCAATGAATAACACATTTTGTGAGGGTTTACATTATCTTGTTTTGCTTTATTTTGGACAACTATATGCTTTTTCATATGTTGATCATCCTTTTTTACCCTTTCCCTTTGTAGGTTGTCATTCCTACCGTATGACCTTTTTAGTCTTTCTCCTCATTTTTTGTTGGAGGCTTCGTCTAGTTAGGTTGCCATATGAGATCTCCTTTATTGTAGATGATATAGTATTTTAGAACTCAATCATATTCCACTGTTGATCATCCTTTAGAACTCGATGGTTCTACCTTATTTATCCTCAATGAGAATGCTACGAGATAATAGTTATGTCGCATTCATTTTAATTAGAACTCGTGCAAAAGAAATTCTCATTTGTTTAGTTGGGCACTCATCTATAACTATACAAATACCAATAGAACCTACTATTCTATTTAATGAGTTTACCTCCTAATAGCATAAAGCTAATTTAGGTAGCCTAACCAAAATAGAGATATCCTTTAAAAATTCTTCCTTTAATTCAAAATCTATATTTCAAGTTTTAAGTATATTAGGATTATTATTGAATAAAACTGCTAGTGAAGAGGGGAGTGCTAACTCGCATAGTCCCACATGCTCAATTAAGTAGTATAGGAATTCACAATCTAAAACTAACTTTTAACATCACTATCATTTCTATATGTGACTTTGCTCCATCTTTGGGTGCATATGATTAAGATGATATTAGATTGATGTTCCACATCGCCTAGATAAAGGGGCATTCAGCTGAAATGCCAGACTACCAAGATGGGAGGATAAGAGGTCAGATAATTCTCGGGCGATAGGTTTGCACTGGACTAACTATTGTAAAACATATAGTGAGGTTTAATGGGTAACCTAGAGAGAAATTAGGCTATATTATTGTATTTTTATATTTTTGCCTCTAGTTATTAACAATTAACATTGATCATGCTAGCCTCGGATGTATTCATGTGTTACTTGTCGATTATTCTTCTTATTGAGATATTTCATATAGATAGTTGGATTTGCTTACCATTGTTGTTATCTCTTTCCATCATATATTTCGAATTTTACATTGTTCTCTATCTAGCTTACTAAGTATGATGTTACTTACCCTATTGAAGGACTTATTTTTATTTTTAAGGATAATAGCAGGAGTGTAACTGTACACAAAGTGTACATCCCTCTGGTTAGAGTAATTGAGCTCTATACGGGAGGATTACTTAGCTAGGTGCGCTTCTTTAATTATCGTTCTCGTTCTAATAAAATGAGTGCATCTAGTGTCAAGTCTTATCATTTTAATAAGATGAGCACCTCCGGTGTCAAGTCTTATCGTTATAATAAAATGAGCATCTCTAATATTAAGTCTTATAATTCTAATAAAATGAGTACCTCTAGTATTATATCATTCTTATCCAAATGCTCTTATGAACTTAGTAGGCGTAGAGGAATACGAATGAGGTTTGGAGCCTTAGACATTACAATAAGAACTAAGAGAGAGATTATCATGCCTAAATCTTCTTTTGAGTATACATTAGAGAATTCTAAATATAATTTATACGTTCCCTTTATATTTAGGATATAAATTAATAATATCATCTTGATAATATAACTTTTCAAAAACTATTCAATGGGTGAATAACAAATCGGAACACTTAGTTGAGTTCTATCAAAACAAGATATTTAATAAAGCAAACTATGAATAATATAAAAGTAACTTTTAATAGAGATTTACTTTTCATTAATTTATTTATTTTTAAATTCATGAATAATATGATATCTCACTGTACATGTGGAATAACTAAGTTGAAGTAATAATTAAGGATCACATAATTTATTTAGGATTGACATAATTAACCATAGTTGCTGCAAATAAAATTTAGCTGTCTTTTCTGAGTTCCCTACAATACCTAACTGTTTAGAAGATCAATAATTAGTCCAATAAAAAATATAATCCATCGCCCATGCATTATCTGACAATCCGTGCTAGCCACCTTGCTGAGTCATCGTGTGACCATATCTTTAGCACCTATTATATTATATCGTAGTGATATGTATGCAAAGATAAATAATAATATAATAATAAGCTTTATTTTCAAATAAATTAATATACTAAATGAATCAACTCAAGGTGGAAGCATACTTTTTTTATAAAAAAATTACATTTATTTTACTGAAAAGAAATAAAATATCTTTTATTTCTCTCGCCTCGTATACTTTCATACTGCTAATTATGTTATCTTTATCAATTTCTTATTCTCATCTCCCTTCATGACTCATGAGAAGTGTGAAATATCATATGACTCCACTTATAATTGTGGTAATATAGGTAATATTTTTTGTATATAAGAAAAATTATAGAATAAACGATTCTAAGTCTTAATATCTTCTTTATATAGGTTGCACACTTTGTCAATAATCATGGGCTTGCATACTAAACACATTTTAATATGTAATTTGTCTTTTCTCATTAGCCAATTAAAAAAATTAATTTTAATTAGTAATCTAATCTTTCATAATGTGAATCTTTTATTTTGACTTCTTCTAAGATTATACATAGAATGTAGTGAAAACTTCTTATTTTTTATCCATTTCCACTAGATACTTATTAGAAATTTAAAAATGACTTATAATAAAATATAATATACATATAATAAATAATAATTTTGGTAAAATCATAAAATTAATCATTCATGTAACTCTTATATTATATAATAATAATAATTTATTTTTAAATATTAAGTTTTTCTAGATTAAATATTAAAAATTATTTATTACTATTTTTACATCTTTTGGATCACCGTATTTTTTTACTAATTTTTTATAAATATTTTAATAATTTTTATTTTAATAATAATTTCTTAAATCTCACTCTATAATCAATCTTCAAATAAATCTTAAATTCACTATAATTTTTCTCAAAGTTCACTAAAAATTTTACTAAAAACCTCACAGGCATGCAGTTCTCCAATAATTATCAATAAAGATACCAATGGATCGCTCTAATTTACCTTATTTTTAGAGGTCCATTGATGACTTAATTTTATTGAAATATCCTCAAAATTAAGATTTTTACTTATAGTTGGTCAATCATCGATTAATTGACCTTAATTTCGGTAGCAAATAATAGATTTTTTAAAGATGAATCTATTGATATTAAAATTGTCATTTAACTCACTTTATATTAACTCACTCTGATCAGAATGATAAGACTCTACAAGTGAAATTCTGAATTCAATACTTATCGAGTTAAAAAAATTACTCAATATTACAAATAAGCATGGGAGAAATCATTCACAATTCTATATATTATTGATAATCATTGAAGAAAGTATCCGACGATCCAATTTTTAATTTGTTGATTCGGATAAGGCTAATCTGAACCTGTCATCTCGTACGAACTTAGGTTTGGCTCATCAATCTCAATGTAGTTTAACATGAGCTATCTATTTCAATAAATTTAAACCATTATTTAAATGGTTTGGTTTAATTGAATAAGTTCACTGTGTTCATCCTAAATTCTAACTAGTTCAGTAAATTGGTAAAACTAATGAAGTTTAAATTAAAATTAATTTTCGTGATAGCCTGATATGAGCTATCTATTTCAATTCATTTAGACCATAGTTTGTACATAAAATATTTTAGTTTAGAATATCTAAATTAAAAATTAGTTTATCTTCAATTTTAAATAGTTCTTGATGTAAACTAAAATGATTGAATTGAAAATTTAATAATATATATTATAATAAAATTTAACATACCAAAAAAGTATATATTTAATTTTATAAGTAAGTTTTTAAAATAACGTAATAATATTATATAAATACTTTTATTTAAAATTATAATAGTACTCCCATCTTTACTAAAAAAAAACCTAATCCTAATGTCTAAGGCTTAAAAGATACTTAGGATCTTATATCATATGATTTTTTTAGATGAAAATAACTAATAGAAAAAAGTGTTATCTCTGTAACAGGCATGACTCACTCGGCAAAGGGTATGATACGAATGAAGGACTCAACTTGCGTAGTGAGTATTTGTATAAGTTTAAATATATATAAATTTAAATCGTAAAAGAAATAAGCAGCAAATATTTGATTATTTATCAAGTAAATAAAAAAAAAGGGGAGCAAGAAATGGGAGGCGTTGGCAGAGAGGGAGGCACCTGGCGATTTGAGAGGATAAAAGAAGAAGCAATTAATTTGTCGTCGATACCAAATTTGATCATATCTTTTGCTTCTCACTTTACTCTCATTTGTGTAAAAACCCCGCATCCATCCGCCTCCTCCCTCTCTCCCTCTCACGTGAATCATGGCCGATCGCAGCCCCAACCGCCGCTTCCTTCGATCCCCCTCCTAAAACCCCCCCAAGAGCGCATTGCCGTCTCAAAGATTGGATTTTTATCAGGGGTTTTTCCGATTTTCTTTGTTTTTTTTTTTGGTTCCTGAATGGCGGTGGAGGACTCGACTGAGAGTTGCGGCAGCCGGGCGGCCTCCGATTCGGCCCAGGCCCATCACCACCGCCGGCTGCAGCGGCACAAGTTGGACGTCTACAACCAGGTCCTCCGCCGCCTCAAGGAGGCCGAGCGGCCGGAGGTGCAGAGTCCGGCCTTCGGGGACGGGTTGTGGAACCACTTCAATCGCCTTCCCGCTCGGTAAATATCCAGTCCCATTTTTGGCCAGCTTGGCTCTCGGCAAATACCTTTTTTTTCTTTTTTCCTGCTGAGGAAAAATCTATGCGGATCCCTTTACTGGCGTCTTCACCTATTGGTCCGGCCTTCTCGCCGGATTGGTTCTGACATGTAGTTCTTGATTGACCTTTCATGGAAAAAGTTTTGCTCTTGGGTTGTTTCTGGCATACATATTCTACGCTGTGGTGGACTTTTGTCGATGTGCTGTTTAGCGACTTTTGGAAGGGGGTTTGCTTTAAATTTGGAATAGGACTTGTCTGGATGATATGAACACAGGCGACGTTGTCCTATAAGACTACTTTTGTTTGGTTTGGGGTAACCTTATTACTAAAGGTTTTATTGTCCCTCTCCAAATCAGTCATCGGTTTCGCCTTTCCTGTTGCAGCTACGCCTTGGATGTTAACGTGGAAAGGGCGGAAGATGTGTTGATGCATAAAAGGTTGCTGGAGCTGGCTCAAGAGCCTGCTAATAGGCCTGTCTTTGCCGTACGTTTGGTGCAGGTAAACAATGTAATTGAGTTTCCTTCATCCGAAATGTCAAAATTTCCGATACCTGTTACCGTTCCATACCGGGTCAATTTTATACTGATAAACACAAAGCAACTGTTAAATTACCCTCTATACCGACGATATATATTTAAATTTCTTGGAGCTATGCCTGCGTGAGGGGTCGATATAAATATTGTTGCGTTATCTTTCACTCTGTTGATTGCCAGCCCTTTTGATGTTTTTTTATTTCTGAAATTTGGCAATCTCCTTTAGGATTTGTTATGTAGTCGGAACAAAATAAACTTGTCTTTTTTGTTAACACAAAAGTAAATCTTCGCATTTTAATTTCCATTCACTAGTTTAGGTTGATGCTATTGTCTTGAAATAATCTGTGTACTGTTAGGAGGCATGTCTTTAAAAGTTCTACTCTTGAATGCAATATTGTTAGGAGACGTGTCTTAGAAAAATCTACCCATGAATGCAATATTGTTAGGAGGCATGTCTTAGAAAAATTGCTACACCTACTGGTTTAATTTGATAATTCGTCTAATTGTTGCAAATGTCTGATGTTTTATTTAAATGAATCCTTATGGACGTTACCTGTCGTGGGGCTAGTTTGCCACTGTAACTTAAGTTGATACTATAATTGATATTGTATGCATAATTTATTTTCCAAGACAGTAACCGATGAGATACTAGCTATACATGTAAAGGCATGTATATTCTTTTTTGTTGGGCCTTTTTACAAATGTTATGTAATGTATATCCTTTCTGCTGGTACAATTAATAATGAGATCTTGGCTAGTGGCTATATATGTGGGATTTTCTATTGATTTTTCTTGGAAAACATTTCAGGACATGTTTGTATATATACGTATAAACATACTTGTCTATGAGGATGAATACATATTGTATCTGTTCAAATTTATATGATTCACCTTTCTAGGTTACATTTTATGATTTTCATGGATCTACATCATGGCTGTAGGGAAAAGTTATTTTCATGCTTTTGATTTCTATAGACTTGATGATTTGCATCATGCACATTTAGATTAAATTTTACTCCTAACTGTTAAATGTTGTTACGTATGCCTTAGGTTTTGTTTCTTTTTATGTTTCCTCCATATTATTAAGTTTACTCCAATGCTAGTCTTCATAGCTTCGTACCTTGAGATACTTTTTCTTCAACAGGGAGTAAAAAATGTTCTATATAAAAGGAACACAACTTTTTTTTTCCTACTCCTTTTGTCTGTTTTATAAATTGCCTGCACCCGAATTTCTTGTGAAGATTACTTTTCCAAAACTACTGCCCAGTAATAAGATTTAATTTTAGGTATCCGTTTCTAATATATTTATGCTTTCTTTGAATCTGCTAGTGTCCTATAAGTTGATCAATTTCTTCTTTAGGTTGCTTCAGTTCTTGATGGAAATCAGGCTGATGCTTCTAATTCTAATGCACCTGGAGTTGCAGATTCTCAATCTACCTCAACATACTTCAAGCAAAGGTGCAATTGTTTGTCTGGTTTCCCTCTTTATTGTAGAAATCATCTCTCATTAACCAACACTACCACTGTTGCTATTAATATATTCACAATTATATTTTTACATGCTCATGTTATCCTCAGTGTTCATCCTCCTCCTGCCTTTGGTTCATCACCCAATCTGGAGGCTCTTGCTCTTGAAGCCATCAAGCAACAAGCTCACGAGGGAGATGGTGTTACAAATACTCCAAAATCATCCAGGTTCTAAAAAATTTTGGTTCTGTTTAGCATGCTGTCTCATGATCTTTAGCATAAATAGCAGTAGCAAGTAGCAACTGTGTTCAATGCGCAAACACTCTAAAAGAGTAAAAATTATCATCTGAACAATCTTAGTTCCCCTACCTTCATTGCATTTTACTAATTGATAATATATGTTCTATATCCTTGTACCTCTTCATTTTTTTATAATGGCCCTATGTGATGGCCCCTTTGAACATATTGATATCATAGTTCTAATGCCTTGAAGGAAAAAAGACAACTTTATCTGATAGGCCTTGTAGATGCACAGCTGGTTAATCTCTTATTTATTTTTCATTTCCATGAGAATGGTTGTGAATGTATAAATTTTGTTGCAGGCCAATGCATGAGATCACCTTTTCCACACATGATAAACCAAAGCTTCTAAGTTTGGTAAACTAATTGCTGCAAGTCATTTCTGTTTGCTAAGTTGAAGACTATTCACATTATAAAATAAGGATTGAGTGTATTTTGGTTTGTTGCTTGTTTGCTAAACATGCTATACCTATTTCATTAGATAATGCATAGAACTTAGCTATAAATTAGTTCTGTATCCACCCACCTACATTTTCTATCGGACAAGTGTCCTGAGCTTATTACTGCTTCTCTTGCAGCCTTCTAGTGATAGGACGGAGAACTTATGGAAACAAATTTATCTGATATTACAAACGATATAAGATGGCATATAGGATTGACCATACAATGCTATCCAAAGTCAAATGTGCTCTGAATATGCAATATTGAAGAGTACTACACCTATCTTGTAAATGCTTTCAAGGGATAATTTTCTCCCAGATTTTAAACCCGTTTGTTGATTATGTTTAGTTTTCTACTGGATACATTTCCAGCAGCTATAGGATCTAAGAACAGTTTCTCCTTTCGTGTAAATGCCAAATAGTTGCACTCTATTCTCTGGATGATTTAAAATTGAAAAAAATGTGTATCTTGAGATGAACTTGGGCATGGAGCAGCAGTTTTTCTCAAATTGCTTGTCCATCACTGGAGAACCTCCGACCCCATTCTTATTAAGGGTTAGGAAATATGTTGCCGTTCCTTATAAAGAACTTGAGGTAATTGGTTTTTCTGACCCATCATTATGAATAACTATGGAGTATCTGTTCAGCTCATGTTTTTCTGTGGTTAGCAAAACTTTTGACCTCACCATCCCTATTGTAGTATTATTGGTTATATACACAACTGCCACTTGCATACAAATACTGAGTAGTTCTTTCTGATGAATTTTGTTTGCTAGTGCATGAAATTTTATGAAAATCAATTTTATATAGAAACTTTTTTTCATACTTTTCCCCTGTATTCAAATTACTGCTATTATTTTTTGGTTAAAATTTTCTTTTATATTTCCAGCTGACCTCTTTGCTTGGTGAGCTTGGCCTTAACATTCAAGAAGCACATGCATTTTCGACAAATGATGGCTATTCATTAGATGTCTTTGTCGTTGAGGGTTGGCCTTATGAGGTAATTCCTATGCTACATGCCTTCTTTGAAACTGCCAAAATTTTCAGGAATATGTACGTGAAAGCCATCAAAAATAACATCCAATAGCATGTTTCTGTAAATATCTTAAGTTTTTGTGACTTATGCTATAATTTGTTTTGAGAAATTGCAGTTTGCACGAAATAGTTAATTCATGGTTATATTTTGGTGTTTGAATGGAACAGTGCTATGTGTGGCTCTATGGCTGTATGGTGGAGATATTTGGATCTTCATTAATATTTAATATTTAGTCATGTTATTGATGTAACCTTTGTCTTTGATATTAAAAAATTCTTTCATTATATTTGTCTTTTCAAGTTATGTAGATTTAGTGTTCCAAAGGATAAATTGCCCCATTCTATACATAATTCTATTATCTGGAACAGAAAATACTTAAATATAGGTAATTATGCTACGCACTTTAGAACAGGGGATATGGTTAAAGCAATACTAGGAAAACTAGCAGCTGTAGGTAGATTGGATTTGCTTGTTATCTGATAGTTAGTGGAAGTTCTAATTAACTTCTTGGTTTTACGCAAATGGCTAATTTGCATATTGTTACTTAGTTTTTTTAATTGTTTATCACAATGTATCCTGAGTCTCATCTAGTTGAGATTCTAATTTTATCATTCACTAGCTTCTGATTTCCTGCTTTTCCATAAAGGATTATTTGTTACCAGGTCTGATTTGTCATAAAACTCCTGATCTGTATCTTAATATTTTGCTAGGTTCTTACAAGTTAATAACCTTTAGGATTGCCATTTCATGTTGTTTCATAATGTTACTTTTTGTGCATGTATACAATTCTAATTGTTTATTTTTATTGTATTTGTTTGTTGCCTTTTGGAATATGACGCTGAGCCACTTCTCTGTATTGTGAGTTGTGATGTGGGCTGCTGTGGAAATTTTTACCTAATTTTTTTTTTCCATCAACAAATAATTTACAATTATTCTCTTAAATATATAGGAAACTGAGCAGCTTAGGAACTCGCTGAAAAAGGAAATTCACAAGATGGGGGTAATCTTTTCGTTCTAATTTCTCTCTTTTAATATTCTTCAGTACCACTGTTTTTATATACTTACATTTGTCATTATTACAGTAATGATTAGGAATGTTATTTGCAGTTATATATGAACTCATAACATATGTCCTCTCTGAGAAAAGAATAATTTTTTTAAACACTGAATCACCATAACATTCTACAACTATTTTTTTAAAAGTACTCTTGAGTTTTTTTGTTTAGTCCTAAAAATTCGTTTAATCCTAAGAGTTTTATGTGGCAGATATTCTTAGACAATGAAATCAGTTCTATTTAAGATTTGATTGCCCCAGTGCTCTCAATTTTGAATTAATTCATTGAAGCTGAGCTTCTGCTGGTTTTAGCCATAAAATAACATTTGAATTAATCCTCAACTGGTTAACAGGTTAGATTTAAAGAGGAATTACATGTTCCTTCCTCTGGCATTGTTCTTTTTTCTAATATTGCAATCATCTGTTTAGTTTTCTTCTACTAATAATCCCCAGTCCCACCCATTTGTTTGGTTATGTGATTCAGTGATCGCTTCATACATATATAATTCATCTTTAGTATCCTCTGGATTCTAGTATGATAGTTTATTGTGTGCTTCTTGAAATTTGTTCACTTTTTGGCGATGCTGTCTCCTTCAAAAATAGTGCTGCTGTAGGACCAAAATGAAATTGTTTGTCTTTCTTTTTAGGGACAAGCTTGGTCAAACTCTCATCCATGGTATCCTCAACTTGGGAATGAAAAGTCTGAAGAGGATTTTCTGCCTGGTCATGTCCAAATCCCAACAGATGGGACTGATGTATGGGAGATTGATATTAAGCTGCTGAACTTTGGAAATAAAGTAGCTTCTGGTTCTTATGCTGATCTGTGCGTCTCACTAATAAGTCAACAGTGAATCAGGAACTTTCTGGTATTTATAAATATAATGTTAATTACTGTATTGATTTGCAGTTATCGTGGCACATACTGTACCCAGGATGTGGCAATTAAAGTGCTAAAGCCTGAGCGTGTAAATGCTGATATGCAGCGAGAATTTGCTCAAGAAGTCTTTATCATGCGGTTAGTAAAGATACCTATCTTGTTGCATTGAGTGTTAGTTGTTTTCTGCTATCCAATGGTCTCAATGAAGACCAATGTATGTGCTTTATGGTGCAATATTCTATGATCTCTGTGGTAACTGCAATTTTACATCTTTCGAACTTAATACAAGCTAGAAGCACAGACTTTTGCATTAGAGCCAAGAAAAACGTGAGAGCTTGAACTCCAGTGTATCCAGTAACTTCTGTAAAATAAGGATCATCCTAGAGATTACCTAGCTTTAGTTTCCAATATTTCATTCCCAACTTTTTAGGTAGCACAGGAAGATATTTGTAGGAATACTCACTGTCGTATTAAAGTGAACTGAACTTTTCCTTACAGTGATGATTTATGAATTTCCTATTTCTGAGAAAATTGTTAACTTGATTAGGTATAAGTAACAACTTCTGGTGGGGCACCAGCATCTGAGTTAATTGATTGCATTTGTTTTTATGATGCAGCTCAATCTAAAATCATTTATACTCAATTTTTATTTTGCAATAAATTCAGTTGTGCTTTTTGTTTTTACCTTTGAGCATTAAAATATCTTATTATTTTTCTTAATGATGTTTTACCAGCTTTAATAAGGCCTTGCTATATTTGTGCTGATGTACCATGCTAACATGCTTCGTTGAGATTATACTTTATCAGATTTTCTTTTAACCTGCTTCTGTCTTTTGCGTACTCCCTTATTTGCAGGAAGGTTCGCCACAAGAACGTGGTTCAGTTCATTGGTGCTTGTACGAGAACTCCTAGCTTATGTATTGTTACAGGTACTAGGACCTGAGAAAACTTTTGTATGGCCTTCTTTTTTAAATATTGAAATGTCTTGCTCCTAAGAATTATCTCATGGTTTCTGTATTATTTTTAGAATTCATGTCAGGTGGCAGTCTATATGACTTTCTTCACAAACAGAAAGGAGCCTTCAAGCTTCCAGCTCTACTCCGTGTAGCAATTGATGTATCTAAGGGAATGAACTACTTGCATCAAAATAACATTATCCACCGGGATCTGAAGGCTGCTAATCTTCTGATGGATGAGAATGAGGCAAGTAATTTTAGAGATGTTACCTGTTGGTAGGCCTTTCGGGTTACAGGTTTGTGCGTTTACTACCAAAAGCCTGTCTATGGTTCTTTAATGGTCAAAACATATGCATATTAGACAGAAATAGCGTAGGAGATGCAACATTAACTAGGTTGTTACTATAAGATTCAGTGCTAAGATTTTGAATGCCATATGATTACATGTTTTTGGACATTATGGCTTTTTTTGAACTCTTTCATGGTTTATTGTCCCAAGATTTTTTCCTTGACTTAGAGATGGTAGGATAACTTATCTTTGACCATCTCACTTGCTCTAGCATTTGTTTACTCAAGTGGAAATTTTCTCATCAGGATTCAGTTGGTTATATTAGGTTTTGCAGAAATTTCTTCACTTTTTTATGTACTACGTTTATTGTGCTGTGGTATATACACAGATGTTGCTTGCTACTCTCACTACATTACATATAAAGTATATAAATGCAAAATATTGTTACTTCCCTATATTTACGTTCTATGGTTATGGACTGTTATGCATATCTTTAGCCCATTTCTTAACCAGGCAGTGGTGCATGGGCGTCATGTAACCATTTACAATGAGTGTCAAACCGTTGCATCAGTTTAGGTATAACCTGTTCTTCCTAATCAATTAACTGTATAATTTAACTAATTATAAGAGGATATGATTGTCTTTTACATTAATGATTACCATATAAATAGTAAACAAGGTATTGAATGAAATGGATTTTAATGGTTAAATCCAGAACCTTTACATTGTTGCTCATGATTTTTGCTGATGGTTGCATTTAAAGCTGCAACGTTAATGCTTGAAAGATCTTACTTTATAACTAATTTCATATTTCCATTCAAAAACCTAGCTGTACGAACATGAACTAGTTACAGTGCTTGTGATCTATTGTGAGCACTTAGTGTCAATACAAGCTCATCACTAGGCTCGAGCTTCTTGATTCAGTGGAAAGATAGCTTGTGGATTAATTTATTCCTCGTGCATTATGTGAACGATTATACTTCTTTATTTCAGTGATCTTGTATACTTGCATTGTGCCAGCAAAAATTAAGGTTCCTTTTCCAGTTTCTACAGTGCATTTACATTGAATAGCTTTGCTACGTACAGCTAATTATTTTCCACTAGTTAGATATCTCCTCCTTTGTCAATTTAACTTGCCGTTTCAATTTTGATTCAAATACCCTATTTTTGTGGAATTAATCCACTTATTTATCTATATCAGGTTGTTAAAGTTGCAGATTTTGGTGTTGCACGTGTTAAAGCTGACTCTGGAGTTATGACTGCTGAAACGGGAACATATCGCTGGATGGCACCAGAGGTATCATTTAATTTAGTTCTTTTGTGGCAGAATGTTGATATTTTCTTTTCCCTTTAGATGATCTAAGACAGTAGTACTTTGAAGATGATGGTTATCTAATTGCCACCACCAATGGTTGCATGTTTCCTCGGATTATGTGGTGATGACTAATTGTCATTTTTGAGATCCTCGGATTATATTTGAAATGGGGATGTTTTCTTAAGAAACATTGTTTTTGACCTTAGCAGACTCACAAGTGAGCTGTGTTCTTTTTCTGACGATGGAAAATTCTTTGATATTTTGCAATATAACTAGGGATAGATATTAAAGTGATTCTTGCTAATATACACCCGAAGTGAGCTTAGGGGGGTGATGTATGCAAGAGATTCTGTAGATTCCACAGTTTCTTTTTTTGAAAGATAACATTCATTTCACCAATCTGAAATGATAGACTTATCTTGGTGCTGCACTAGTTATATGGTGGTAGCATGATCAAGTATCTTGGATGCAAAATATTAAACATCCTTTATCGGTATGCATTCTCTCCTTACGCTTTGCATCTCCAGTCTGACAACATGTCTCGTTATGCCAACTATAGGTGATAGAGCACAAACCCTATGATCACAAAGCTGATGTTTTCAGTTTCGGAATTCTGGTGTGGGAGCTGCTTACTGGAAAGGTAAAGTGTGGACGTGCAATACAAATTTGTATTCGTTTACTACAATGAAATCATAAACTTTCACTCTGCCTCCTCTGTCCAGCTACCATATGAATACCTGACACCACTCCAAGCAGCAGTAGGTGTCGTTCAAAAGGTATGTTGGTAATTTACAGTTTCACTTTGTGCACTCAGAATAATTTCATTATATCCCTACAACGAGTAGCATTAAAAATCATCTACCGGCCTATGCATTTTGCCTTCACTGCTCCCATATAGGGAGGGCTTTGCACCATCAATAATTCCCAGCTTGTGTTTGTTTCAACCAAGTCCCAATTCCGGGTTTTAGGGAAACATAGTTTTGAATGACAATGATCCTCCAAGTTTTTCCTTGTGGAAGAGTCGCATGACTCATCTGAAGGTTGTTGTGGTTCCTTTTCCTTCTGTCCTTGTAGGGATTAAGACCGACCATCCCAAAGCATACTCATGCGAAGCTTGCAGAGTTGCTAGAGAAGTGTTGGCAGCAAGATCCGGCCACCCGGCCTAATTTTTCAGAGATACTGCAAGTGCTGCAGCTTCTTGCCAAAGAGGTTTACAAGCCGAAAACCACAAGTTTTTTGCGTCCCTAAACTGATGCCGGTGCTTTTAGAAAAGCAAGCTGATGGGTTAATAATCTGCTGAAAACTGACAGGTTAAAGACGAGTCTGGTGATCGCCGGAAGGAGAGAGCATCCAGTGGGTTTCTGTCTGTTCTCAGGCGCAGCCACTGAATCCATTTTCGTCGTCCATGAATCAACATCTCATCGGTGGACATCTGCGTTCTCTCGGCATCAGCGGCAGTTATACCTTGAAAAAACTGTACAGTTTTAATTTTTTGTGGTCTGCATCCTCTCCTAGTTCTAGTAGTGTTGTAATTCTTTTTTTGTCACACCACACCACACCTCCATCCGCCTTTTTGTTTTTGTTATTCTGATGATGGTACGTCGTTCACCAGTGTTACCAATCTCATCTTTGTCTTTATAAGCTGATCCTTCTTGTTCTTAATTTTTCTCTCTTTTTCTTTTAAAGTTTTTGAAAAGTTTATATATATATATATATATTATTTGATTGAACTCAAATGTCTTATGTTGTAAGATATTCTACTAAGGGATGATGTTAAAGTACTCCAACTTAAGCTGATCCTTCTTGTTCTTAATTTTTCTCTCTTTTTCTTCTAAAGTTTTTGAAAAGTTTATATATATATATATATTATTTGATTGAATTCAAATGTCTTATGTTGTAAGATCTTCTCCTAAGGGATGATGTTAAGGTACTCCAACTTGCAATACATAAAACGTGGAATGCATCCAGAAAGCTCGCGTGCACAAAATTATCAAAACTGCAGAAAAATCTTCAAATCCCTGAACATGAGTCTTAAAGGTATGGAGAGAACTCGAAAACTGTTGCCATCATCCTCCTCCTAAGAGGAACAACAGCTGAAATCTTGAGGGAGACAAAAGCGACCATCACGCTTCACTTTCAACTTTCTCTTTACACTTCTTTTTCCCTTTCACTTTGATCTTTAACCTCGACACAGAGAATGATCTAACTTGCCTTACAGCTCATTCTAGCAGGAGGTGCCTTGCTTCGCTTCAAGCAGCCCTTAAAGCAGGGTGGTGCAGTGGCCTCCTTTTTAGCCCCTATTTAATCAGAGAAGGAGAGGAACATGGAGCAAGGAGGAGAGCGGCTGTTAAACTTTTTTTTAGCTCCAACTTCTTCTCTGCCTTTGCCTTGGGCAATTTTGATCGATGGCAGCTGCTGTGCCGCCCACCGTTATGAAGGTGTATTATGGGAAGCCGATGCTGCCGGATGTGTCCAGGGTTCTTGCCTGCCTCTATGAGAAGGAGATCGATTTCCAGCTCGTGGAGATGTACGATGGCAAGCACATGCCTGCCCAGGTCCTCAAACTTCAGGTAATCAATTGAGAGCTTGTATCTGCATACGAAGAGGAATCATGGAAAATGTTTGCTTCTCTTTCTTTGGTCAGGGTACTGCCAAGGCTCCTCCTGTCCCAGCCCTTGAGGACAGAAACAAATTATTAGTAGGTAAAAGACGACTTCCACTCCTCCACCAACTCGGTAACACTTTTCTCCTCCTGCAGTAAAATTTTCTCAACATTTTCTCAACTCAGAATCCAGAGCAATATGCCGCTACCTGGCAGAAAAGTATGCAGACAAAGGAAACACGTACCTCCTGGGGTACGATCTCCTCGAGCGGGGCATCATCGAGCAATGGCTCAAGGCGGAGGAGCAGAGCTTCAACCCGCCGAGCTGGTCACTCGTCTTCCACTTGGCCTTCAACCCATGCACGACGACGGCGAACCTCGAGGAGCAGGACCGAGCACTGCAGACATTGCGTCATGTCCTTGATGTGTATGAGCACAGGCTGGGAGAGAGCGAGTACCTTGCAGGTGATAAGTTCTCCCTTGCCGACCTGACCCACCTCCCCAACACTCACTACCTGGCCAACTCCAAGGAGTGGAGCTACCTGTTCGATTCCAGGAAGAATCTGTGGCGGTGGTGGGAGCAGATCTCGAGCCGGCCTTCGTGGCAGAAGGTG
This sequence comes from Thalia dealbata, assembly GCA_030544415.1. Lineage (NCBI taxonomy): Eukaryota > Viridiplantae > Streptophyta > Magnoliopsida > Zingiberales > Marantaceae > Thalia > Thalia dealbata. Next base: position 28,788,060 of record CM060454.1, on the reverse strand, counting down.
GCCGTGATGCTGAATGAGTTTGAAGCTGTAAAGAAGGCATCATCATCATCTCTGCAGCAGCAATCTTCGTCCACAGCCAGCCATCTTTCTCAAACTCCTATCAGCGTTTCAGTTAAGTCCAGTGCTCCGACAGAGGAAAGCAGCAAGGTGACGGTAGCAGAGAAATCACCAGATGCGGCCATTGTCCACGAGCATAATCCTCCAGAAGCTTACAAATCTGAGTCAAATGGTTCCACTGGCCAGCCAGCATCCGTTGTCATAGTGGATGCTCAAAAATCTGGTGAACGAGTGTCAGCTGCTTCACCTGCTTCCCCTGGCAAAACTGATGCTGGTGGATCTTCCAGAGATACTAAACAACCAGAAGCTCTCACATCCGAGACCAAGTCCCAATCGCAGCCTGCTTCGCCTGCTTCCCCTGGCAAAACTGATGCTGGTGGATCTTCTAGAGATACTAAACAACCAGAAGCTCTCACATCCGAGACCAAGCCCCAATCGCAGCCTGCTTCACCTGCTTCCCCTGGCAAAACTGATGCTGGTGGATCTTCCAGAGATACTAAACAACCAGAAGCTCTCACATCCGAGACCAAGCCCCAATCGCAGCCTGCTTCACCTGCTTCCCCTGGCAAAACTGATGCTGGTGGATCTTCCAGAGATACTAAACAACCAGAAGCTCTCACATCCGAGACCAAGCCCCAATCGCAGCCTGCTTCCCCTGGCAAAACTGATGCTGGTGGATCTTCCAGAGATACTAAACAACCAGAAGCTCTCACATCCGAGACCAAGTCCCAATCGCAGCCTGCTTCCCCTGGCAAAACTGATGCTGGTGGATCTTCTAGAGATACTAAACAACCAGAAGCTCTCACATCCGAGACCAAGCCCCAATCGCAGCCTGCTTCACCTGCTTCCCCTGGCAAAACTGATGCTGGTGGATCTTCCAGAGATACTAAACAACCAGAAGCTCTCACATCCGAGACCAAGGCCCAATCGCAGCCTGCTTCGCCTGCTTCCCCTGGCAAAACTGATGCTGGTGGATCTTCCAGAGATACTAAACAACCAGAAGCTCTCACATCCGAGACCAAGCCCCAATCGCAGCCTGCTTCACCTGCTTCCCCTGGCAAAACTGATGCTGGTGGATCTTCCAGAGATACTAAACAACCAGAAGCTCTCACATCCGAGACCAAGTCCCAATCGCAGCCACAAGGTCATTTATCCACTGAATCATACCAAGAGGCAGATGGTCAAAAATCCGATCAACCGGGTCCAGCTGATTCACCTCCTGCCCCCGGGAAAACTGATGCTGGGTCAGCTGGTAGTTCTAAACAGGCATCTTGAAGGTGCTCCAGATTTCCAGTAGGTTGTTCAACGACAGAGAAGTTTCTGCACCTCAATCCTAGCATCTGAATTATCCACTATAATAGTAAATATAGTAATTATCTGTCTGAGAGAATCCATGTTTTTGTTTCTATGTTGAATGGCAGAGTTTGTATCTGCTGTCATACTTCCTTTCCTTGAATAATTGGAAGTGTTTTAGCTACTATGTCTTGGAATTTCAACATAACTGATTCAACAAGAACTAAACCGGCAAGTATAACCAAGGTTGGAAAAAACATGGAGAAGTATGTAACTTCTAAAACTCATTCAAAGCAGTAAGCAATAGATTGCCAGGGGGATGAAAAAGAAAACAACTCCTTTCCAAACAATGTCATGAAAATAAACACATGAATTATATCTCGCACACTGGTTTAGCTTTCAGGTGTGAATTTGGTAGAAAACTAATGTCTACGTCATATCATAAATTGATTAAGCTTCCATGTTGTGTTTGGCCAAATCCAATTAATCTACAAACACAAACACATAAGCAGATGCTAACAATATAAACGAATAGATCATGTCTCATACGACAAGTTAATTTTTTAGATGAGGCGATACTGACCTAATGCTAAAAACATCACACGGGCAGAGTGTCTACAGCTTCTCAAAGAAAATATAATCAAAGCTGGTGTAAAAAATTAAAAAGAGATCAAATGTTTTATACCACAAATATTGATATTGTGACACGGCAACAAAAATAGTTTTCAAGAACCAACCTGTATAATCTCCAACCGTGCAGATCATGACTATTGCGGACTGTCAAACCAGAGTGCTGAGTTGGTACTTTGGATCAGAAAAAGAACGTTTTGCAACTCCTATCACCATCAAGCTAATTTGTTTAAAGCATCATCTTCTAGACCAATGCATTTAATGCTCAATTCTCTTCTTTACAGTGATGGCCAACACATGGAACAGGGTCGGTTAACAGCATGGATCCAAGGAACACGAAATAAGGCTCTACTGAAGCTAAAAGAAGAGAGGTCTGCAGGAGGATGGTCTAAAACCCTACATGAACAAACCTAGAATAACAATGGTCAAATGCAACAAAGTATCTGCATATCAGCCACCACATTTAGATATGAGAAAAGAAATAAAACCTGTATTGTTTTGACAGCATTGATGCTGGCTTGCATTAGAAACAATCAACCAAAAAATTGTTGCTAGACATGTATAAGATTTGATATCATTCATCTTAAAATAATAAAAAAAGGAATAGTAAACAAGTTTTCATGGCCCTCGTAAGTTGAATAAATATGCTCACTAGAGTTTGGAACAAATTTGACACATGCAACCAGTAAATCTAGGTCCTAACTGCAATTTGGGTAGGTGACTATGACAATTACTCAGTAGTCAAGAGTTCCACACTGTTTGTGCTCCAAGTTGGAATCAGAAACTTTTGTATTTGAATTTCTGCGGTCCACACGCTTTCTTGCACCATCAGTGCCTCTTGCTCTTCCAATACCAAGTTTTGGTAAACCACGATTTAATCCTTCAAGTAAAAGGCATGCTTTACACAATTTCTGTAATTCAGATTGCAAATAAATTAGAATGTGAGTAATATTACTCAAGGCAGATGCAAGATGGTTATAAGGACTGAATTGAGGACAAGGATGCAAGACCAAGCAGTAAAACATTGACAATCTGATTAATCTGGATATGCCCTTATCAAATTCAAATTCAATGACATAACAGATACAGTTATTAAGAAGAATGATAAGAAAATAAAGTAGAATAATTAATATATGAAATGAGTATGATGTCTATTTCTTATTATACCTGACTAGATATATAACCACAACGCTCACATGTTCCTTGCTCTGGCATCTTGGTTGATGTAGCTATCCTAAAATTCTCACCTGATCTAAGGATGTCAATTATAGCTCTTGGCCTATAGAGAGGAATTAAGTTGAATTAGCCACACATCGTTTATAAAGAGAATCAAAATTTATGAATATAAATACAGTTCCATGATCATGGCCTTTAAATCTAGTGCAAAGGGTTTACCTTATTTTTTCCAAGTCTTTGATAAACTCACGAGCAAACCCACGATAAGCATTTGGTGAATAAATGCCTGCATTATCAGTGAGAATTCCTGATGTGATAAAAAGCCAGCATTTAAGTATAGCAATATAATACTAGGTTTTCAATGGGTCGACAATGAGCTTTAAAAATGTCATTCATTAGGCCACAAGTCTCTGCAAACTATGAAGTTTCTAAAGATAAGAGTTTGATCAACTAGACATGAACTGGAAAAATAATAAGGTGCCAATAAGCTCTTTTTCTTCAGGAATGTTAATTCTGTGCAAGTCAGTCCAGAGAGAACTATTCACTCTGCTAGAATGGACAAAGCCTCCTTCCAAGTCAAATATGACGCGCCAATGCAAATAGAACCATGTCCTGCCACCCATTTTCACAAATGTATAATGTGTACCCAAATGTTGAATAGCCCTTTTTTTTAAACTGTAATGTTGATTAGCACTTGGTTTCAAACCAAATTCTTCCTAATAGGTCATCATCAGGTCAATATGTATACTCAATATTTAAAAGAGATAAAAAGGCAAAAAGCTGTATAAGTGCAAAATAGAAATAAAAAGTATGAGATATTACATTCGGTGGAGAAATAATCCAGTTTCTTGAAGTAAGCATACGTAGCATTTTGTTAAGGTTAATTGTTTCAATAGTTTGGCTAACACAATAGTAGCTCAAGTATAATGGAATAAGACCACATATAAATAGTATTTCGTTGTCAAGGATATATAACAATCTCTTTCTCATATGTATATTTGAAAGGCTTGCATCTCGGTATAGGTCCATCTTCACCAGTAGTTATAAATGTACACCTACTCAACCTAAATAATCAAGAGTACAAATTACAATCATTCTCAAACAAAAAAACCTTGAGCAATAAAATCAAAATTGGAAAGAAAATTACCGAGCAATGTCACCCCGTAAAATATTTAGTAAAACAGTCTCAGCAATATCATCTGCATTATGACCAGTAACTATTTTATCTGCTTTCATTAATGCAGCACCTCGATCTAGAGCCTGAAAGAACCATAATACCCTAAAATAATGCATGACCATGAGATAGAACTAATGTCAATCTAATGTCTGAAAGGTCACCCAAAAGAGAAATGCCATGAGAATATGCAAAAACTACAATATAAGCAATAAAACAGTAAAAAAGGAATCCTCAAAATATGATGTATCCGATCCTTAGCACAGAAAGCAAGTTAGTTGCAGACAAACTCATTTACACAAAATTCTTCATTAGCCTAGATTTAGGACCTTAGCATGTGAATTTTGATTTCTAAAGCACAGAAAATGATACAAAACACCATAACACCATAAATAATACAAGTTTTCCTTCTTTTTTTTCCATCATGCATCAGCAAAGTACTAGTTTCAAACATAATTGCATAGACCACGAAATGCAATCTGTATGTAAAGCTGGTATTCTTGTGTGAAGCTCTTGAATCATCTTAATTTCATAGAATCTAAATGCCATAAATAGAGTATGCATTCATATCTCCAACACCAAATGGCTTTTAGATCACACGGTATGCCACACATCAATAAACAAACAGATTTTCTGGCCTTTTTAACTCTGTAATAGGTGAAAGATTTATTATAGTAGATGCAAAACAAACACTTGATAAGAAAATAGTAGTGTCACAAGAATGTGGTCCCTCAGGAGAATTAAGAATTACAATACCTGACGACGAAATACTCCACAAAATGTACAATTATTCTTTAGGCCTATTGCCTTCACTATCTCATCCATTGTCCAACCATACAGATCTTTGTAGGAAACCACCTTCAGTGGCAATCCATACTGCCAAAAAAAAGTATAAACACATAGGTATAGACATATAATGTACTGATGGAAGAAAGTCCATTAAAAGTTTGCCTAGCAATATTAATAAATAAAATAAACCAGAGGAAAAGAATAAAGTAGATGAAAGTTTCTGTTAAGTAGACAGCAACAATTCTACTAGAAAATTTAAAAAAGCCAATACTGAAATGTATTGTTTTTTTGAAAGATAATATTGCATCGAATTCACCAATCTGAAACGATACAATATATTATCCAAAGGGATGTATAAAACAAAGTTGAAAAAAATAAAACATAATAAAAGATGAACATATACATCAAACCATATTGCACCGTGCAACTCAAAGTGAACAAACACACTATAAGCCTCTTCAAGGTGGCTTATGAGTAGTAAAGAATGTTAGAGCTACAACTGCCTGTGTAGTTAAGGTCCTTGATGGTGTTGTATTACCCATACTAAAATGTATTTGATGGTATGTCCAATGATTAAGATGCAGCAATGCCTTTTTAATGAAAAAAGGTATAGGTGTTCAATAAATGGTAAAATGCAGTTGCACTCGTACTTTATGCAACCTGCCAGCACCAGGTTTACTGACCAGCTGCTGGTATGTGTGCTGCCAGCAGCTGGTTTTATGCATAACAAAACTGCATCAATCGCACAGCATGAAAACATGAAGTATGCATTGTTCATATCTAGAACCAGATTATTATTTTTTGTAGAATTTTTTGATGTCCTTAGATGCACGCATATACTTCCCTAGTTAATAGATTATTAGTGTGTCAAGATTTACCATGCTTGCAAATATTAAATATGGCCTTCAAGAAATAATCTTTAGTTGTTAGGTTAAAAATCCAAATGATATCCACCTCTTTATATGTAATCAAAATAATTCCAAACCAACTAAGAGATGATCATGAAATTCAAGCATTCAATCCATGTGTCTTGGTAGCTGAAATGTAATGTAAGCACTCGAAAAGAAAGGAATAACTTGTTTAACAAGAAAGTAGTTCTATTTTCATGATGCAGTTCTAAGATACTGGACCCTGGCCCTATATTGCATTTAAGCATCCGCACACACAAAAGTACTAGCAGCTTAAAATAAGAACTAAAGCATGCACAAAATGAATGTGGAAGAAAAATATAATGAGTGACAAAAAACAAGAACATAAAAGATATAGTATCAGCAAGTTAATAATTAATGATTAGGGTACCTCAATTTCATTTCTTTTTACAGTTTCAAGTGAGTCATCTCTGTAACCCGTAATGCCTTCATCGACAGATAAGAGGAAGAGATCTAAACCATAGTTGTGACGACGATTCAATTGTGACATAACATATGCAAGAACAGTTGAATCTGCACAGGAAATGTCATATTCATATGGATAGCTTTAAACAAAATAAGGATTTGCCTTGAGATGAGGTGAAAAATGGCAAACTGACTTTGAACTTTAATGCAAAAAAGGTAGGTAAGTAGAAAATTTTCTTGATCTCAAAGATTCATAGCCCTGGCCTTTTAGTGTACCAGCCATAAGATATTCTCTAAACATTAGCTATTAAGACAATACCGTATTAATCATCTCTCGGTATGAAAATTATATGATGCATTTTCCCCTGTTCAGAAGTGGAAAATAAAAATTAGCTAGTGTTGACTGCAACCAAATGGCACGTAGTACTTGCACAAAAGGAGAGAGGGAGTGTTAGAATTTAACAGTAATAAATTTATATATGGTCAAATAGTGGCGATAAAGAAATGACATGATCCTTTATTATTCTCTTCTCTTATACTGGACAAGAGGTACAAATGTGTTCGAGAAAGATTCTATGTGCATAATATTAAACCCCAAAAATATTTTAGGAGAAAAGGGAAATAAAAATCAAGCATCATACAAATATTAGTAAGGGGAATTATCATTACCTTTCCCTCCAGAAGCTGCAACTGCTACACGCTCACCAGGTTTAAATAAGTTGTTGTCCACAATAACTCCATGTATCTCATCCTCAAAAACATTGTAGAAGCATTCCCTACAAATCTAATAAATACACTGATCATATCTTAAAATGTTCTCGTAATTACTCTATCAAAAATAGTATTGAAAATAACATGCGTCAGAGCAAAAGGTCATCGTCCATTTTTACTTCAGGCATTAGGAGTTATTCAATGACTGGGTTCATTTGAGACCTTAAAAGCTTCAATTTAGGTTTGACTCACCTCACCATGCAACTTAATAGAGATGCTTCGTTTTGGGTATGCCCAATCCCTCTTGATACCCAATTGTTATATATTTTTATTATATCGTCTCCGGTAAGGTCAATTACCCCCAAAACATCCAAATTTTAGCTACAATAGAAATCCATCATTGTTTTTGATCACCACACGCATGAAGGTATCTGCTAATGAGAAATAAGATAATTACAATATAGGCAATGAGAACTGTATTTGCATGAGCGTAGCTTTTGCTGTGATACGCTATTCAGTGGGCATTCGGAACATGAACAAAAGCGCTGCCTTGCCATAGAAACTCGACCTTTAGGGCATAAGTTCCGCTAAAGAACCAACACGAGGCAGGAAAAAGGGCGGCACCTGCTCTAGGGTTTTGGGTCGTTTAAGGGCGGCCTTCCTCTGGTTACAGATGGAGCAGAGGAGGCGCCCCGTCGCTCTCCTCGGCCTCGCGCTCGCGTCGCCTTCCTCCATGGGCGACGACGACTCGGGAGGCCCCGCGAGATTACCCGCCGCGTCAATTCGAGCAGGGCGTGAGAAGAACCCTCGCCGGGATCTCAACACTGATCAAAACTCTTCCTAATCCTACCTACGATGTCGTCATTTTTTGCCATTTCATTATATGGGCTTCAAATTTGGGCCACTACTCTTCATCATCTAGTAAGCCCTCTTTCATCTCTGCAATAACCCAAATCGAAATCTCCGACGCTGAGCTGAGTCCTTTTTCCTAGTACTAAATTAAAATCTCTGGAACGAGACCCAATAATCCGATGCACTGTTCTTCATCCCCTCTGCTGACATTTTCCAGCGCACAAATCATGGACTTCCATAATCATATCAGCGATCAGCTTTTTACTAAAAAAGAATATTAAAAAAAGAAAGAGAGACAGAGACGATTACAGAGCAACTCAATTTTTAGGCAGCAATTCCGTGTGGCGTCCATGTTTGATCGGCCCCCACGCATCCCGGATGCGGAAATCCACACAGCAGCATGACAACCGGACGGAGCACTCCGACCTTTTTCCTCCTCTCCCTTAAAAGAGCCTCTTTTTCGCCCAAAGCAGCAACGCGCACCTGTGCCGCAAGATGCACGGCAAACAACTAGCTAGGGTTTGTACATCTTCTGCATCTTTACATAAAGCTACATATTTCGGGTGGAGTACTCGGTCAGCCGTGCAGTAAACTACTAAATATATGTATGGCTTTCCTCCTTGCTTGCTCCTTTGCTTCTTTTTTTTTCACCGTAACATTTGCATTATTCTCGATTTGGATGATTGCCGAAGGGAGGGGATAAACCCTAGAAATTTGAAGGGTCACATCCGGTGGATCTCGTGGTGTCCCACGCCGTGGATGATGGATCATCCAGTGATGAACTGCACTGGATATGCAGGCTGTGCCTCTGCCTCTGCCTCTGCCTCTGCTGCTGCTGTTTGGTGACTCACCATACAACAAAAGGTTTACTGCACGCACACACACGCACATATATATATATATATATATATATATATCATACATGATGCATCTCTGTCTCTCCCCAGCACGCATCAGCGTTCAGAGTTAACTTTTGGCAATTTCTGGTGCAGTGATGAGTGATGAATGGAGTAGTAAATATATATTTATCATACCCTCTTAACAGATACAGATGGAGTCGGTCTAATGGGAAAAAATATTTGTGCAGAAGGAGAGGAGCAAAGTGTTTTTTTTTTCTTCCTTTCTTCTGTTTAAAGCTGAGGAGGAGGAGGTAGCGAGGTGCAGCAGCAGGGGAAGGGCAGGGTTTTATGTATGTAAACTTAATATACTTAGCAAGCATGGGGGGGGGAGAAGGAAGGGGAGGGACACTGCATGCATGTGCACATGTATTTACAATGATCGTGATGGATCATGGATGTGTTTAAATTTTAATGTTAACCATGATGGATGTATGTCTATATATATAATAATTGAGAGAAGGGGCAACGTACGCACAAATCCTACGCCGACATGTCTTTGACGAGGTGACCTGCAAAGTGGCAAAAGCCAGGTCAGGATGACGTAGCCTTTATCTTAATTCCCCATCCCTTCCGTCGTCGTCGGACGCTTCATGTTTGATTTAAAAGTCGTCCGTCACATGCGCTGGCAGGCGGGATGACGTCATTCATATATGCAGGCAGTCGGCAATAATTCATCTCTCTCTCTCTCTCTCCGTGCATGTGGCATGCATCACGAATTTAAAACTAACTTGGAGCGGAATTGAAACTAAACTAATAAAAAAAATCTTCATAATAAAAATTCGTTAACAAAAATCCAAAATAATAAAATATAATGATCAATTTACTACGCTATCTGAGAAAATGTTACTGAGATAAATAATTCCTAATTTTAATCATCCGTATAATTTACTTGGCGATGTTTTTTTAAAAAAATTATTTTTATCAGTAATTGTAACTGATAAATTATCGTATATGATTTATGTAAATTTAAAATAACAGGGGTTGGACGCTCGTTGGTCTCCGAAGGGGAATGCAGCGGGTGTTTTTTAGATTTTTTTTTAAATATAATCTATGTATAATTAAAGAAATAAATTATATTTTGAGTATGATGACCTTATCAAGCAAACAAACTTGATGCAAAGAAAGCGATAATGAGTTGAGAGATATTATATTACAGTACACTGACTAGAAAAACTACAATCTGTATAATTTACAATATATTTGTAGATACACTACCAAAGAATATTTGGACAAATTTAATTTATGACTCTATTGCTAGGTCTTATGTTTAGTTTAGAACACTATTGCACTGCTTTTTTGAAATATTCTTTCTTAATATATTTGCTCCTTTTATAATTTGTAATACATGATATTGTAGTGATTCTCAAATATCATTTCTAGAAGGTGAGCTGAGGTTTATTCTTACTATCGAATAAGTTGTAAGGAGCAAAAATTATTCTATAGTATTCAAGAATAAACCTCAACTCACCTTTTAGAAAGAGTATTCAAGCATCATTACAATATCATATGCTGCAAGTCACATATAGAGTAAATACATTAAGAAAAGAACATATCGATATACAAACTAGTATATCACAACAGTAGTACTCTAAACTAAACATAAGATAGTAAACTCTCTTATTTTATTTCTATCTAGTCCAATAAATATTACTATATTAATATCCCGAATAAGGATCGTTTCATCTCTCACTTATTGCTTAAATAGCCTCGAGTTCCTCTCCTCCCAAATATGATACATAAATTTTGTCATCACCACTTGCATAAGCTGTCCTTTTTATGTCCTCTTTTTAGTTATCATAACAGTCATATTAATTGTAATTTTACGTTTAATCTGTATTTATTTTAATAAATCACTTTCTATAATATTATTATATCTATATTTATTCAATAAATATTCTAAGGTTTCTATTCTAGTCAAATGTAACTGATATTTTACTTCTGTCTATATGTCTCACTTGATTAGTTTATTTATAATCATCACTTTCGGATGCAAAGCAAGCCATATGATAAAGGTAACTCTATGTCGAGTAATAGAATCACAAACCAAACTTGTTCAAGTCTTCCTTAGCAATATACCCACTAGTATTGTATCAATTATGTTAATTATGATTTTCCTAGTCAGTACCCCTATCAGTTAAGGGTGACATTATAACATCTCTCACTCATCATCACTTTCTTTAATATACAACTTATTTATCATAGTAATTTTAAAACTTAAAAATATAATTATTGTAATATTAAAAGTTAGAATCTCGACTAAAATTGAGAAAAGATATGATTATAGTAAATTAAAAATTTAAAATTAATTCCTACGATTAAGAACAGCAGCAACATGTAAGTTGAAATGAGGGATCGTAACATTGAATCATTAGAAAATATTAAGGGTGGGTTCGATAAGCATGTGATCTTACTTACTAATTTTAAGCCATAAATACTCTGCGGTAGATCAAATAAAATAATAATAATTAATATCCTTACGTAGGTACGTAAGTATCGTACGAGCAAAAAAAAAACCTGCTGCATGAAGCATGCACGTAGGTCGAAATCAATGAGGAATCATGCAAAGGTACGTGTGCCGATCACGTGATCACCCACGATGTGTGGGTATATATTGAAAATTCACATTCTACTTCAAGATACATATGATAATTATATATTTTTGTATTAAAATATTAATATAAGTTTGAAAAAAAGAAGTGATATATATATATATAAAATAGGGAGTCGAAGATGCTGAAGTTATGGGGATAAAAGCTGAAATAATTAAGCCTTAAATTTCTTTGGCTGATGATTAATTAATGAAAAAAGGAATATTGTCGGTCAGCATGAGGAGGAGGAGGAGGAGGAGGGGGGGGGGGGGGGGGGGGGGGGGTATAAGAATGAATAATTGTGTGGGTGTGTGGGGAATTATCAAACAATAATGGACGGCACGTGATGGCGAAAGGCAAAAGCGCAGTGGGGTGGCGGACCATTCGCTGTCCCTCTCTTTAATTATTGTTGTTTTACTCACCTCTTTTTGGAACGTGGATCGCCCGTTCGTTCATCAGCTCAAGAACTTGTTTCTTTCCCCCCCTCCCTCCCCCATAATGTCAAAGGTGAAACTCTCAACAATTATTGCTTTTTTAAAACACACACACGTATATATATATATATATATATTAAAATTATAGTATATTTTTTATCTTGACCTACTACTATAAAATTTTATTAATTATAAGTATTCAACTTATTTAACTTCTTATTCTTAATATTAAACAATGTATCTAGCTAAGTACGATGCTCCTGAATACAAGGATATATCACATCCTAATATCTTAATAAATACTATAGTGTCTAAGTATGATATAGTGCACAACGAGTGTGAGACCCACCATATTGAGTCAAGAGTTAAGATTCATCATAACACAACATAGATGTCATTTAAAAGATAAGTAGCTTTAATAAAGTGACATGACTTAAACACCACCTAACCGACAAGTGGTAACTCAACAAAAGTCAATAATGATATTAACTTAGAAAGACACCTGACTAAAGAGGTGAAGAGCCATATCACTTATAATCCTCATGGAGTGGGAAGCTATACAAAGCCTCAACTAGGATTAGTAAACTATCTAAGAAGGATCCAATAAGGATCAAAGAATGATGAAAGAAACTATAAAGATAGAGAATAGAGCATTGTAATTAGAGAGAGAGGCTGGTGTTCGAGCTATGAACGATCGATGTTATGATTTTTACGAGTACTTGGAATAAAGTCATCTTTCCTCATTTACTGTTGTCCTGTGTTTCTTTGCTTCCGTATTTTGATCATTAGCGTAACATGAAGGCTCATCGGCTTATTCCCCAATGCCACTATGTCTTATACCTCGACGAGTATGCTATAGTACTTGGGTACAAAAATTATTAAAATCATGACAATTAGTATTAGAACAAGTGTTGCTTGATCCAGATGAAGCAATACAAAGAACAACAACTCTTCTTATCGAATCCTCCAATAGAGGATTCCACTTAGAGGATAGGTATCGATGGTGACCTCGATCCCCTTCGGATCCAAACAGGATCCTTACAGTCCAGCGGAAGACTAAAACCAAATCACTTTCTTTCCTCTCCCCTCTCTAATAAAATGGTATACTAACAAGTCTCCAACCAATTTGAGAAGCGAGTTAGCTTCTTGGAGGTATCTGTCAAAGGCATGTTCGTATAAGATAAGAGTACCTCGAGCATCGGCTAACTGCATGACTACATAGATAAGTTCAGCACATCTCCTTCTCCAAGCCGAGAACCTTTAGGGATCTAAAAATACTAGAGAAAGCTAGAAATACAAAAGGCGAAGCCTTGACACTGATCAGAGATGTGACCGACAATGAGGGTCAATGCTACTAAAGCTGAGAACATCCCTGCATGGAAATGTGTTACCAAAGCTAATGGTGGAGAGGGCTACACAGGACAATGCACAAGATTTCGTCAGGTGCTTATGAATGCTCTCAACGGGACCTACATAGTGTGCAAACCTTTATCTGTGTAAAGAGCACACAAAGTTATTCACATAAGTTAAACAAGTGCAAGATGTGCACCAAGATAGGTGCAAAGTGCACTACTGCATGCAGGGACGATGTAGTGCTTGAAGGTTCAATCAGGAAATGCAATCCAATAGGAGAGGTGCTTGGCCAAGTGGATAATGCACACCTGAACCCCAAAAAATTGAGAACATATCGAGAGTAGACATGGTTAATGAGTAGACACTGACATCAATAACTTCTGACAGTGGTGGATTGTCATACCCTTATAATTTTAAGATATGTTTGAGGTAAATCCTAATGTCTTAAGATAATAATGTTTACTAGACTCAACAAAGATAAAAATAAAATGATTTATTATTTTATATTCATTCTTAATGTGTTTACTCCGTGATTTGTAACATATGATATAATAGTGGCTTAAATATTTTTCTTAGAAAATAATTTGATGGTGATTATTGATATTATTAAATAAGTTACATGAAGGTAAACATTTAAAAAAAATATTTTTGAATAAAATTATTATATATATATATATATCAAGACTTAGAAAATTCAAAATTCATACAAGGTGCTCGTAAATTAAAACACATACTCCTCTCATATCTTAAATATAATAATTTATATGCTCTTATAATATCTTATGTATAATAATTTATATGAGATAAATATAAACATGATATCAGACTATAAATAAATTGGTGACAAAAGATAATGCTACTTAGTAAAATTTTGTGATCACAATATAAGAGTCTTAAAAATAATAGAATAATAATATATGTTAACTAGGCTAAATATTAGTTAGCTTAGGATATAATTTTTGATTCAAATTATTTTCAGTTAACCTTATATGTTTTATTCTAACAAAATTATACCAACAATTTAGACACCCAATTGTCTCATACTTAAGGTATCAAACCAATAAGTTTGGATCATGTCTAGATTTGACCTTAATAGCTCGAGGTACTGCCAAAGGGGGTCATGTGGAGTATAATACAAGATTGATCCAATGAGGCACAAGGTTCAAACCCATGAACAACATAATTGAAGAGCCCACCGTTCATGAACTTAAGTCAAACCTAGGTCCAAGCCAACTTGAATCATGCAAGAGATGTCGTACTTAGGCCTATGCCACCTGAGGCTCGCATTGGTGAAATCATCGTCTGCCCAAGCATGCATGCACGCCTACCTCATGGAGCTCATCCTCGACCTAGTATGGCCACGTCGGCCCCAAGGTGCATGCACAATGCCAATCGAGAGCATGCCCAGTTGTTCGATGCCTCACACGCGAAGGAGTTTACTGAGGTCCACGATAGTGGCTCATCTGTTCGCATGAGCAAGAGACATGCCTTGTCATTCCCTACCACGACAGTGCTTGTGCGCCATCCGTGCCTCAGCTGTGTGAGCAAGAAGCATGCCCATTTCATCAGTGCTCGCACACTATCTGCCCAATCCAAGTTTGACTGAGATTTGCACTAGACCCTTCACGAGTAAGGAGGATATGATAAGGTACATAATTTACCTAGCTCATGGAGGCAATCAATCTTATCAACATAAGTCTTGATCTCCATCATTCAAGGCACGAAGTGAAGGAATAATCTCAACCATGCAAACTTAGTAAATTGAGAGTTATCATTTCTTCACTGAGATTTCCTCGTGTAACTTAAGTGAGATAATTAATCAAGATAATCGGGAGATTTCATCTCTTGGTTAGAAGGGTCCTTCTATCTCCCCTCTTATTTACCTCATTTACTATGTAATGATATTCTATTGATGTTCGTATTTAGTCAAAAAAAAACTGTTTAGATTACAGATTACAGATAGTAATTGATTTAGAAGGTGTGAGTGTGATATCTTATATTTAGATTTCCATGCAACGTACTCATGCTGCTTAATTTAATCCTAAGAGGAAAAAATGATTATTTTATGCTACCATGCCAGTATGAATCACGAACACAATTGATTCCTCGTCGGGTTTTATCAACGGACGGTGGATCCGTCTGCATCACCAATTTGACCGTCGAGTCAACCGTGGATTCCAACGTTCCGAAACAAAATAAGCCAACCCCACACGGCTCCCTTCACTTCGCACACGATTCAATTTCTGGGTAAATTAAACAGCAGTTCTAATTTTGCTCTATACAAAATTTCAAATAAGGAATTCCAATCTAGTCTTACTAAAATAATAAACCGAAAACTTATATCATATTCCAAAATGATGAATCTTAGCAGTAACCCTCCCTTCCCTTCCTCCCTCTGTCTAATGCTCGGTTAAATAATGAAATATGAAGGGAGTGAGCGAGTAAGGCAGCACTTATTTATTTCCTGAGTGGGTTATCTTCTTTTAAGGCAGAGTGTGGGGTTTATACGCCTTTTTATCACCCCCAACATAACATGAGATAAATATCTTCCAAAAGTAAAATACATTTTTTTAATAAGTAAAATAAATTTTTCATTTTATGTTTTAAAAAACTTGTAAGTTCCAATTTATTTTATTTTATCTGCAAATTCATCAAAATAATTAAAGTTATTATATATTGTAAAACTACCAAGTATTAGATAAGACTTATCATATATTATTATTATAATAATAAATATCATTAAAAAATATTTTTATATCATAACTTACTAAATAAATATTTATTAATTAAAATCCTTTAGGGAAAATATTATGAATTTAATACTAAAAAATTATATATATAATAGTATATTTTTTAAAAAATATATATATCTATGAATTGATAATAAAACAGTTGATTAATTTTTTTGGTATATAGAAATGAAAAGGTAGTGAGTAATAAAACAAAAAAATGGAGGAGGGGATGCAGGTGCGGCTTTTAATATCCCACCTGGAGCTGGCGGATGTTACCGTTCGTAACGGCGGAGACGTCCGTGAAATGTGGCCCCCGTCTCGGGTCTACGATTCTGCCCAATACGCCGTCCTTTTCTTTTTTTCCCTTTTTCGCTTACAGTAATAATGCAGCCATCTTCTTGTTGTTGTTTCATTTCCATTCCACCTCCTTCCAATCTCCAACTCCTCCTCCATCACCCCACGGTGGAGCCGCTGGCTGACGAACTCCACCACCACCACCATCACCACCACCACCACCACCACCACCACGAGAAGAGAAAATACGAGACGAGACACCACCGCTCCCTTCTCCTCTCCCCTCCTCCCCCCGTCTTAGTAAGCATCGGCAGTACTGCCTCACGTCCCGACGACGCTCTCCCCGCTGTCATCCGAGAAAAAGCATCCTCCGCCTTTGTTTCTTCTTCCCCTTTCATCTCCTCGATCTGCTTTCCTCTTCCCGTCCATCATCGCCTTTTGGCTGGACTCGTCCGCTGCCTCCCCCTGTTGGTGTTCCTGGATGGGGTGCGGGGGATCCAAGCTGGAGGATGAGGCCGCGGTGGTGCTCTGCCGGGAGCGGTCCCTTCTGCTGGCCGACGCCATCCGCCACCGCTACGCCCTCGCGGACGCCCACGCCGCCTACGCCCGCTCGCTCTGCGCCGTCGGAGACGCGCTCGAGGCGTTCCTCCGCGCCGCGCCGGCGGGGGAGTCCCTGGCGTCGCCCGTCCTCCCGCTTCCCGCACAGCGGAAGGGCGACGACCTCCCGCAGCTCACCCCCTCCCCGCCGCCCCCCGCTGCTGCTGCATTCCCCGGCCATTCCCGCTCCCGCTCGCACTCCGGCTCCCACATCCGCTTCCGCCCCTCGGACTCTGAGTCGGAGTCCGACGATGACGACGATTTCCCGCTGCACTCTGATGGAGCCTCGCCCGTTCACCACCTTCGCTCGATCGATGATCCCGCCCCCCTGGGCCCCCCCTATGTCCGCCTCAACTACTCGCGGAACCGCCCGCCGGAGCCGTCGGTGGTCTACGAGCAGCGGCCGCCGAGTTCCGAGCCGATTCGCTTCGTCTCTGTCGACGCATCGCCCCCCGTGGTTTCTTTTCCTTACTACGGTCAACATTATGCTGCTCAAAGTTCGCAATTTTACCAGTATCCTGCTTACCCTCCTTATATGAGCTACGACGGTGGCGGCTTCTTCGGGCCCTCCATGCCGGCTCCGAACGTTCCTCCTCCGGGTGCGGCGGCTGTTGGGGGCTCCCATACTGCTACAGCTCCAGAGGCTCCGCCACCCCCTTCGCCCCCGAGGGCTTCGACGTGGGACTTTCTAAACCCATTCGACTCGTACAATAACTACTACGATGCATACCCGTCGAGCCGAAGTTCGAAGGAGGTGAGGGAGGAGGAAGGGATCCCTGATCTGGAAGATGAGCAGCAGGAGGTCGTCAAGGAAGCATATGGCGACTCAAATCCTGCAGCTTCCTCATCAGCTGCTCCGAGCGGAGAGCACACAGCTAAAGCTGATATGGGAATGAAAGAGGGTTTGGTTGGCAGTGTGGAGGGGGACTGCAGTCAAACCTCGAGGTCATTGGAAGTAGGGAGGAACCCGGAGCAAGAGGCTCATGTGGGGAAGAAGAACGTGGTGACCGAACCTGATGACCGTCGCAGCGCAGTGGGAGCTACAGTTCCGCGAAATTACCATGATGTTTATGAGGTCGCGCAGGAGATCAAAACCCAGTTTCATAAGGCATCTGAATCAGCTGACCGGGTGGCCAAGATGCTTGAAGTCGGAAAGTTTTTGTATCAGCAGAAGAATTCTGTATATAAAGGTGGAGCAAATAGTATTGCAATTTCTTGGCCTCATATTCAATCTCTTTGCTCTTGGAACAACACTGGTAAAAAAAAATCTGATTTTTCTTCTGTATTTATCTTTTTCTCCTCTAAGCAGTTTCTGCGAGGATGATACGAGGTTTGTCATCTCTCTCAACCTTTAAAGACAAAGATCTGTTGGTATTTGAGGAGGATAAAGCAATGGACTGTGGTAATATTTCGTCAACTTTACAGCAGCTGTACAACTGGGAAAAAAAGCTTCAAGAGGAAGTCGTGGTTAGTTATAAAAGCTAATTGTGTAGGTTTTGCATTTATCTTAAAATTTGTTTAGGCATAACTCGTGCAGAAAAAAACTGGATTTTTATCAAAGAAAACTTTGGATTAATTATCAATAAACAAAAAAGTATTCCAAGGATGCTTAAATGTGTTTGATTTCAACTTATGTAGGCTGAAGAAAAGATGAGGATCTTATATGATAGCAAGTGTGAGCAACTGAAGCATTTGAGTGAAAAGGGTGCAGAGCATGATAAGCTTGAGGCAGTGGGGACTTCCATGAGGAAATTATCAACAAAGATTAGAATAGCCATTCAGGTTGTGGGCACAATTTCAAGTAAAATCAATCAGCTGAGGGATGAAGAATTATTGCCACAGACTATTGAACTTATCCAAGGGTATGTTACTATCTACTCTTTAATTATGTTTTTTTTTCTAAATGATGTTGTCTTATCGGAGCTGGCATATATAGTCTTCTCAGTTATAAAGTAGTGATACAACTCAGTTTTGAATTCGCATGTACCATGACCTGGCTTGCTGTCTGTTTGTGGTCGAAATTCATTGAAATAACATGATCTCATTTTAAGAAATGTATATGAGAATGCTCTGTACCTCCTTTTTTTTTTCTTCTTCTTAACTAGTGGTAAGTTAGTATCGTCAAAAAGTATTGCAAAACATGGGTCTTTGCCGCAGGAGCTACGCCATTTTCTTTCGTAATTTTCTTATTTCTTGTTTTTTGCTGCAATTTTGTGTTAGCATGCGTTGTGGTTTGAATTGATATAAATATTCTGACATAGTCTACCTCATATAAAAATTTGCACAGGACTGCTGCATATACTATAACATTCTCTCCATCGAAACCAATATTGTCTTTAACTACATTATCCAAATTGTTCTTGGAGACGTCAATTCACCTCTTTCACTTTAATTAATTTATTTGTTCGTTAAAAAGAAATGTGGCCTTAACGTGTATTCATGTGGATATGTCTAAAGCGAGAGAAAACGTGTTTTTCTCTGTATACAGACACATTACCTGAAGATGCTTTCAAATATTAGAAGCGCAATTGTTTCTCGTCTGATAACTTTGTCTCTCTTCTGATAACTTAATTTCTGGTAAAAATAAATAGATGCTCTTACTTACCTTCTTCCCACAGCCTGGCTTTCACATCGATCAATGGTGATCCTCACTGAATTTGTTTTCATTTAATACTTTTATTTTGATAAGGTTTGTCTTAATTGGGAGTTGCCGTAAGTTTTTGATCATGATCTGCTATGTTACTTTTTCCCCTCGTATGAATGCCCTAAGACTGTTTAGCTTAAACTAATTTTATCCCTTGCTCTTAAGATGTATAATAACACTTTTCTTCTTGGAATCAATTTCACATTTTCAGATTTAGCAGAATGTGGTCAGTCATGTTGGAGTGCCATCACATCCAGTGTCAAGCAATATCTGACGCTAACAACCTAGATGCTATTGCGAATGAACAACTTACTGATGTTCATATGGATGCAATAAAGCAGTTAGTGATGAGCATGGCAGATTTAATTGCAAGTTTCTCTGCTTGGTCCACTGCCCAAAGGAGCTACGTGAAATCCTTGAATGGTTGGCTACTGAAAGGTATCAATTATGTGCCTGAAGAAACAGATGATGGTGTTCCTCCCTTTTCACCTGGAAGACTAGGTGCACCTCGTATATTTGTCATCTGCAATTGCTGGTCTCACTGTATGGATATCATATCCGAAAGAGACGTCATTGACGCAATGCAGGCTTTTGCTCATAATGTTTTCAACATCTGGCAACAGCATAACTTTGCGCAGCAGCAGCTGTTGATGGCAAATAAAGATATGGATAGCAAGCTAAGATTAATGGAAAGGGATGGACAGTTAATGCTAAAGCACAAGAGCAAATTAACACTAATCTCCATTGAGAATGAAATTTCAATACCTGAACAAGTAGGGCATCAAGATTCTACTGCAAATAGTTTGCGGACGGGCTTGAAACAGATATTTGAAGCTATGGAAATGTATGCTGCTAGTTCTGTGAAGGCATATGAGGCATCCCACACATGTTATGAAGAAGATCATAGGTCAACCAGCGAGAATGCAAAAGTTCCCTAAGTTTATGCAACACTTGTTGAGTGATTAAAAACTCGGGACATTACAGAAATTCAACTGAGAAGAGAAAGCCATATTTCTAACTCTGAATGAGTAACAACCTGGTTGTCGGAAGAAATACAAGCTACCAATAAGCTCAAGTGATAAGGACCGATATATAACTGCAAATTACTCTCGTGTCTCACGGAGATGTTGATGAATTGCCATCCAGTGAGTATCCCAAGTCAGGAAAGAGCAATTTGCAGTCATACATAGGATCCTAACTACTTGGTGGTTGCTACGTGTCGAGGGATCTAAAAGGATTAAATTTAATGTCCACACTACATACTGCTGTGCTTAGCTTCAGAAAGTTGGTTGGCTAATTTTACTGGGAAGTTGATTTTAGAACAGTGGTGGAAGTTTGGGAGAATGAGGTTGCAGTGGGGTTTGAAGTGATCGGTTTTGCTTTAATTGTGGACATTTCATTTCCTCAGACACTACATGACTTACTGTCATTTGTGCACTTCCCCATCTTTCCCTTTGCGAAATGCATCAAAAAACTTCTCCACCTTCTGTTGTGTGTTCCCTGTATGAGTATTTCTTTCCTTTCTGCCATTGTCATAACTACAAGGAGAAAGGGAAGGTAGGTCGGATGAGCAATTGTGAAGAAGTTTATCTTCAATTTCAAATGTTCGAATCATGATTCCTGGCACATAAGAAGGTATGGTTCATAAGTTGGTTCATCTATACATGAAACGGTTGCGTGAAACTGATTGAATTGTGGCGTATACTGCAGACTTCTTTCACTATGTTAGACCTGAAAGGCTGAAATGGAAGATGAAGGTTTTTGCAGGGAAGAATTGGGATCAAATTCCTGCAACTCCAGCTTGGGGTCTTCAAAATGGTAGCTCTGCCTGAAGAGTGAAGAACAATTAACAAACACTCATGCAGACTGATAATGATTTAGCCAGCCGCACTTGTATACAATCTTAATTTTTTGAATCTGAATAATCTTTTTATTTATTACTTTTTCTTTTGAGTTATCAGCTTCATCTGTTCACTCTTTTTTTGTCCTTTCATTACAATGCATGTAATAATATTTTCCCTTAGCTTTGTATAATCAATCATAAAACATGTCCAGCCTATATACGGGATTAATTTTGACAGCAATTGATCACCTTTAGCAAATCCACTTTAGATGCAGCATATAGTTTAAAACCTTAACAATTGTGATGGTCTCATCCAGCGGAGTAAGAGCAAGTAAGATGCTAATCAAAATTTAGTTTTAGATTAATTGAAATGAGCTGAGTTCATATTTCAATCAGTATTATTTTAACATATAATAAGTATTATTTAGAAGTGGTAATCTTGAGAGAATATAAAAATCTTCAACCATAATCTCGCTAGTGAAGAATCTTACCTGATACTACTATAAATTTGCATTACTATGTAAAAAATCACCTATTCCTTTGTGTGTGTTTTTCCCAATAAAAAGAAAGTATACCGAGTTTTTAAACCTTGTATCTATTAATTAATTAAGAGTTGAAATTTTCCCAATGGTCTAATTAATTAAATATTGCATAAGAATCTCTGGAGTCCGACTACCATATCATTAATCCATGACAAAAACTACACTCCAAATCCCCTTTCCCCCTGTTTTTTTTTTATCATCCGAGAAAAATAGAGAGAACTAATTAATCGGTTTGACCCAAGAAAAAGAAATAAATGGTTTGACCGACCTCTCAGATACAAATCCCAACAATTACTTGACAAGTAAAAAAAGAGCCCCCCTCGTCTCTCTATAAATAAGCAACAACACGCTCATCACATCTCATCATCAACTGCAACAAAAAAT
The DNA here is from genome assembly GCA_030544415.1 of Thalia dealbata. Lineage (NCBI taxonomy): Eukaryota > Viridiplantae > Streptophyta > Magnoliopsida > Zingiberales > Marantaceae > Thalia > Thalia dealbata. The sequence goes on along the minus strand of CM060454.1, from coordinate 28,765,734 downwards.
AGCCAGTAAATTAATAAAGCTCGCGATGGATCATCTTCCTGGGTTTAGGTTTCATCCCACGGAGGAAGAACTCCTCGACTTCTACCTCCGAAGCAGAGTGCAGGGGAAGAAGCTCCCTCTCGACATCATCACCACCATCCACCTCTACCGCTTCGATCCCTGGGAACTCCCAGGTTCCACCTCCTCCGAATATTTCTTCGATCCGATCTCATCTCCCCCCATCGATCTTTCTTAATCTCATCCTTTTCTTTAATCGATCGCTCGCTGCAGGGATGGCGAGGATAGGGGAGAAAGAGTGGTACTTCTACGTGCCGAGGGATCACCGGAAGCCGGGCGGGAGCGGCCGCCCGAGCCGGACGACGGAGCGCGGCTTCTGGAAGGCCACCGGCTGCGACCGCCCGGTGCGCAGCGCGGCCGACCCCAAGCGGCTCATCGGCCTCAAGAAGACGCTCGTCTACTACGAGGGCCGCGCCCCTCGCGGCACCAAGACGGACTGGGTCATGAACGAGTACCGCCTCCCCGACGCCACGTCGCCCTCGGCCGCCGCCGACGAGGACATAGTTCTGTGCAGAATACACCGGAAGGCAGCGTCGATGAAGGAGCTGGAGCAGCAGGCCGCAGCCGCCGCCGCCGCCGCCGCGGCAGTGCAGGATGGCCCGACCACCGAGTCGGTCTCGGAGGGGAGCTTCGACGTCGATCGCTCGATCCCCGTCGCCGACGATCGAATCGTCATCGAGGACTCGATGTCTCCGGAGGCCTTCTTCGTGGAGGAGAAGGGACGAGAGTGGACGGCGGCGGAGGCGGGGGAGATGAGGAGGAGCCGGCGGCCGAGTCTGCCGGAGCTGGAGGTTCCTGGGAGCACGGGGTGGGAGTGGCTGCAGCAGGAGGCGCCGGCGATGAGCCAGGCGAGGAGCCCCTGGCTCGTGGACTTCTGGTCTCCCTCTTTTTCCAGCATCCTCAACTGCTAATTTATCACCTCGGAGTAAAAAAAAATTTCTGTAAACTTTCACATCCGATAATAATAAATAATAATCGCGGTTCAACATTTTCCCTATTTCTTTCTCTCTTTTCGTGAACTCATCCGTATCATTCACACACACACAAAAAAAAATGGAAGTCCAAACTGTTTCAAAAAAAGCTGCTGCCGCATGCCGTTTTAATAATATATCATTAACTTCTGACCACGGAAAAAGCAGGGAGGAAGAAGAAGAAGTCGTCTCCGCATATTATATACATAAATCAACGGACGTACGTTCGAAAGTACGTTGTTTTGGTTCGAGAACAGCCGGCCGGCCGGCCAAATTAAGAATTCCTTCGATTAGGTCAACCCAACAAAATATATTTTTATCTATCACTCGTCTTCTCCATCTGCAATTAAGGATAAGTAAAAAAATATAATAATAATAATAAGAGGAAGAAGCAAAGGAGTGCGCAGTGTGTTTTTGTATTCGAAGAAGGCAAAGTTAGACCAACCAAACAGCAGACGAACACTGAATAAATAATAAATCATTCTCATTCCGTATCTAACCGCAGGACTCGAAGGAAAAAAAAAAAGAACACTTCAACTAATCAGATCATTATTAATGAGTTAAGCATGGGGTTTAACTGGGTTCAGACTCAAGCATTTAGCATGTGCGTCTGACACTTTTGTTAATCTGTGGATTACCGACTAAGTAACGACGACTTTTTTTGCTCTCTTCCAAAAACCTCAACGGCGACTTCCATTCCATGCGGGTTGGGGTTCGGTGCATGCATCCACGCTCAGTAGTAATCGTATTAAACCATGCAGCATGCATGCGTGAATCTCATCTGCCCGTTGTTTTTTTTTTTTTTTTTTTTTTAACTTTTTCCTCCGGTTTTATTAAATGTGTTCGTTTGACGATTTCGTCTTTTGACGCGCAAAAGAAAGCCACGTACAAATTTTGAAGCCTGATTTCCTTCTCTCTCTCTATCTCTCTCCTGTGATGAAAAGGAAGGTCAACTGTTTGAAAAAGAAAATACGAGGCACAGCAAACGCGATGTTGGTGATAATAATACTAGTAAACATTGTTTTCGTTTTTAGCTGGTTTGTAGTAACAGGTAACGGACCGGGTCTTCTCCATCTGTACGCCATTGGCGTAGATGTATCAAGTTAGCATATGAAAAATAAATATATATATATACATATATGCGGCTTCTTTCATCGACAGTGTGTGGCTTGGTAAGTAGCGATGCAGTACGAGGTGAGGTGGACGGGAACTTATTTAAGCAATGAGAATTATTAATTTATCCGTGATCATGTTTATTTCTACATATAATTCATAAACACGATCGCGAATATTCTTTCGTGATCGCATTGATGGCATTCCGTGTGACTGCGTTGACTTAAAGGTAATTAGGTTATTTGTTTACGTATGTGATTGACTCTCTTTTTTAGAATTAAATGTGGGGGAAGAGGATGAGCACCGATTAATTAGGAGATAATGACGTTCTTCGTTCGAGCTTCCACACTTAAACCTGATCAAAATGCTGCTCAAATTAATGCAATAATGTGAATTGAAAATAATAATAAGTAGATGATTTACTATATTTCAAATTTTGACAATTTTGCCGACATAAGTTGTCGGATTATTTAAATTTAAACATGTTTAATCCATATCCAATTAGAATTATGGAGTTTTTTTTTTTAAATTTAGCGTGTCTTAAACTCAACTATCCAAGATTAAGTCAGAATGGAATGCAACACTTAGAATCAGAATCATAAAGATAAAGTAGGAGACGGCTTGGATCGATAAGACTAGCTAATATGATAAGACTAGCTAATATGTATCGATCTAATAGGAAGCTTAATAATTAAGAAATCATAATGCTCAACACAAGTTCAGTTATACTAAAAATATAATATTAAATAAATCTAATAACCTCGCATAACAAATGGTGAGAGAATTAGAATGAGGGAAAATAAAGTTAGTTAACGTGATTGTAATAAAAAATTGATTGATCAATCGTTATGGCTAAGTTATTGGTATTCCTTTGGACTTTAGATTTATTTATTTGCAAAAGTAATTGACTTCTTACGAACATTAAATGTGGGGAAGGGGATGGCAGTGACCTTCGTTCTTAATTGAGCTCGCAGTTTGAGATTTTGTCAAATGAATACTACTACTTCTAATAATAATAATAATAATAACAATCAGATAATTTACTATATTTAAAATCTGAACTGAAAATTAAAATGAATACAGCAATTTACCAACTGAAATATAGATTATTTAAATTTAAACATGATTAATCAATTATAATTTTTTTGTAAATATTAATCTTTAACGCAGACCGTATACATTAGAATAGATTAATTTATTTATTTTGAATCATGGATCCTTAACTTAATAAATTAAATTCAACGTGAACCTTAAAAAAGTAAAAGTAATATCATTAAATAAATAAAATATGAGTAGTATATATTTGCTATCACCCATGGATCTTCCAAGTTCATACGACATAAACCCTAATTGAAATTATACAATATACAGTATATAGTATAATTGAGCTGCTCATGACAAAATTATATATATATATTCTCAGCTTCTTAATAATCACAGCTTTTCCTCCGAAGTGGACGTCGCCTCCTTCGCTGTCTTTTTGACTTCCTGCCCTGCAATTATTATCTCAAAGGTGCGCTGGTCCCGCCAAATTAATACTGTGATAAGTCAACTCTTTGATCCCGAGTCTTCCTTTATAAATTTATTTCCCTTTTAATTTTCGCCCAAAGTCAGTTAAAATAAATATTAATTGGGTGGCTCCATCTTTGAATTTGTTCACAAGTTAAGTATGGTGGCATATGACGGCGACCAGAGATTAATGTCCGCGGCGATCCACGGACTCCGCAGCTGAGTCAGGAACGATTCCTGCATCCACTCCAACCCCGTCTGCTTCGGCACCTCCAGCTCCGCCAGTCCCGCCGGCCGCCGATTCGACACGCTCGCCTCCGCCGCCGCCGCCGCCGCCGTCGGATCCCCCTCCTCCTCTTCCTTCGCGTCCACGTCCACAAAAATAACATCGTCCGTCACCGTCGAATTCAGCTGCTCGAAGATGTCGACCTCATCCGCCCACCACGCCGGTGCGTTCGCCTCCGGTGCGACCGGCAGGGGCGGGAGGAACTCTTCCCGCTTCGCGTCGTCGACGAGGATGACGTCGTCGGCCAGGGGCACCGGCGAGTCCCTCGGCTGGAACAACTCCTGGTCGGACCACTCCGGGGACGAGTCCCCCACCGATCCGCCGGAGTTCGGCGACGTCGTGGTCGTCGACATCTCCTCCTCTTCCTCCTCCTCCTCCATCGCCGCCGCCCGCTGCTCCAGCTCCTTCATCGACGTCGCCTTCCGGTAGACCTTGCACAGCACGATGTCCTCCCTGGCCATCGGCGGCGACGGGGCGTCGGGGAGGCGGTACTCGTTCATGACCCAGTCGGTCTTGGTGCCGCGCGGGGCGCGGCCCTCGTAGTAGACGAGCGTCTTCTTGAGGCCGATGAGCCGCTTGGGGTCGGCCGCGCTGCGCACCGGGCGGTCGCAGCCGGTGGCCTTCCAGAACCCGCGCTCCGTGATGCGGCTGGGCCGGCCGCCCCCGCCCTGCTTCCTGTCCCTCGGCACGTAGAAGTACCACTCCCGCTCGCCGCTAATCTTCGCCAACCCTGCAGCAGTTCGTTAAAAGCACACGCATTTAGTTCGATCGCCATTAGAGCCGAATCCGAACTCAAAGATGGAGCTTAAGGAAAAAAAGAAAACCGGACCTGGAAGCTCCCATGGATCGTGGCGGTAGAGATGGACGGTGGATATGATCTCGAAAGGCAGCTTCTTCCCGAACGCCGTGCGCTTGAGGTAGAAGTCGAGGAGTTCTTCCTCGGTTGGGTGGAATCTGAAGCCAGGGAGTTCGAGCTCCATCTTCTTCTTCTTCTTCTTCTTCCTTCTGCTTCTTCTGCTGCTGCTTCTCTTCTTTGGTGCTTTATCTATATATATAGGTGGGGGGGGGAGGATATAAAATGTTTCTTTCAAAGGAATCAATCGATTTGTTAAAACCAAGGACGGAGAAATATAAAAATTAATTTATGAGTTAGCAATCCAGCGTTTACCGGGTTGGGGGTTTCATCCTCCATCTCAAGTCCACTCGCCACCCAACTGTGTAATTTTATTTGCTCCATCAAGAATTGTTTAATACGGCTAATGGCGGCTAGTGGGAAGCCTCGATGTCCGAGTAAACGGATCGGATTGCCCTGTCCGCACGGCACCAACGGGCAGGATTGATCTGTGACCGGTCAAAGTAAAATACCACCGCACTGTTTGCACCGAGTTGATCTCATCCGCATTTGGTGCGGGAATCGTAAAGCAGATCGGACGACGGAGGGGCATGCGTGTACGTCGATTAATTAAGCGGTCAGTTTTGCCTGTTAGGATGATATTTTAGGGGGTTGCGTTGATGCGTTCGCCGGAGGAGAGCGGAGCGTGCAGGGAATTTAATTAGAGGAGGAGTAGAATAAATAATGAAGTCAAGCAGTACGTCCTTGAAGAATTACTGGTGCTGACCCCGTCTTTTTCTGCTGTGCTATTCGAAGGTGATGATTACGATGGTATAAATAAATACCAGAAGAATTATGAAACTGGAGGGTATATGAATATATATATACCTGCACAGACACGTATGCACACATATATACTAATCCCTGCTTCTTATTATTTATACTTCAGATGAAATGCCCCTAGTTATACTGAAATGAATCCGAGTGAATTGCATTAAATATTATTTAATATGTGTGCAATATAACATCATATCATGGATGCTGCTAACCTCTTATCATAGACCTTTCAACAACTCACCTTCCTTCCATCCTAATAATTTTTAAGGGTAATAGATTTTTATACGATTGAGTTCCTATAACTCTTTATTATTAATATTATTATACTTATGGTAACATCATCGTTATCTCATACAAGTGTATTCATCCATATATTATCGAATCCTTATTTGATTTGGCACATCTTAGGCTGATCTTGTTGATCAGAGTTTTATCTAATATTTTTTCAGTTATGAGCCTAATCATGGTACCTATTTTGGCACATCCTCGCACGTATTGGATCTAGTAAATACAATATATCCTCAATCTTTAGGGTACGACAGTACTTCCTCGTGCAAGTCACATGTATTTTTATCAACTCCTCGGCCATGTCTATTTATGATAAGCCCTCAACTTGTTATGATTAGTGCATCAATTCACTTAGCCAAACACCTTTGTTGTCTGACTGCACCTCCTGATTTGTACTTCATCGTCTTTATAATATATTTTTATATTCCTCTTAGCATTATACTCCACTTTGAGTTATTATCACTTATCTTAATTTGAGTAACTACAATTCAGACTTATTTTAAATTTTAGAAATAGAGATGGCGAATAAAAAAAATAGCCATACTTAATATTTATATTTTTTTATTATTATTTTATCATAATAAAAAATTATACATTTTCATTCTGTTTTTAATATTTTCTAAATTATGAGATGATTTATAATTATATTTTCACTTAAAGAAACATAAATCCTAAATTATCTGCACCTAAAAAGGACTCTATTTAAAACACTAATTTTTAATATTAAATATTTAAGTTTAAATAAATAAATAAGATTTATTAAAAGTTTATATGTATATATATATATTATTGTTGTACATTATTTTAGGTAAAACTAAGACATGTATAGAACAAAACAAAGATAAAAGTAAAATAATTGAAAAGTTAGAAGTTGGATAAAAACAAAGAAAAAGTTGAAGGAAGAAAAAAAAATTCTACCACATCCACATGCCTACAAAGAGATAACATTTGCTTTGCTTTCCACCAACCCCAACCCAAAAAGCTTCGGTTATATTAATTAGGCATAAGAAGACATCCACCGGTTGCAAGATAATTAACCCACCCAATTGAAGTTTAATCAGCAGATCAGATGTTCGTCATCTCCTTGATCCGTGTTGAAACTAAAAGTAAGCTCAGCAACAATATATGTTTTATATTTAATCAAATCTTTCAAAGTATGTGTCCGTGGATGCCAGCCATAGCTAGAGAGCTAAGCAGTCCAGGTCATCATCACAAACATAACATCCCTGGAGGTCACTGATCGATCGCCATTAAAAAACAAATCTCTTCAACCCCTAACTACATTGGATGGGATTGAAGGGAGCAAGTAGATTTCCTTCTTTTTAATAAAATATATATAATGAAATAATTAATTAAGTAGGGGAGGGAGGGTTACACGACGCGGTTTTTGCCTTGGTCAAATCAAATTAATTATCTAATTGATTAGTTAATGTTACTTTTTAGGTCTCATTTTTTTGACTTTATGCTAATTAATTATTACTTTTATAACTTAATTGATTGAGAAAGCAAAAAAGCATGCAGGCTCTACAGGCGCTTCACAGTATAATATTACATTATACGCCAAAAATAAAAAAATGTCTAAGATTTATTACGGTACAGAGGAGGGAAGGATCCAATAAAGATCAAATAATTTAAGAGGGATCAAGAAGGATACCGATGTTGATGATTTTACTGATGTTTGAATAAAAATTACATTTCCTTTTTTTCCTTATTGCTTGATTTTCTTATTGATTTTTGAAGATGATACGTCACATCCTCTTCATAATGATTTGGAGTACATAATTATTGAAGACTATGTATTATACACAAACTATAAGCTCTCTAGCTATGTAATACACATGAGGTTTTCTTTATTATAATTGTGCATAAACTATAATTGTGCATACATATGAGGTTTTCTTTATTATAATTGTGCATAAACTATAAGCTCACTTGATAAGACAGTGTAAAAAATTTCATAGAATTTTTTATAAAAACTATAATACAATTTTAAATATTTAATTTTTTAAAGAATTTAACGAGTAAAACATAAAATCTTATAAATCTTTCGTGTAGTAATCAATTACTCTAACTAGATAAATGTAGAATTTGTGTATAATTTTAAATATCTAGTTAACTAAATAAATTTCTTAATTAAATTTTTTTAATCATTTTTTAAGAAACATTTATATCTTTAGAGGATAATTTTTTTTTTAACAGCAAAATATTCACATAGATAATATAACTAAAAAAAAGCACAACATGGTAAAGAATATTAAATACAACTCAAACATCATTCATTCCATTCGGTCGATTTAATCATAATTGATGCGGCGTCGACGTCCATAAATAATGTTGAAGTCACGGCCTTCTACTGCTGCTCCATTGGTGTACCGCACACAGTTAAGCTAATTTTGAGGGTTATCGTATTAAAGTTTCTTGTCAATGAATTAATTAATCGGGTAGACCTGTTCAAGTCAATGGACCAAGACTTTGATCGATCCCATTTGACTCTCTCCCTCGGTCTCATCTGACTTCTAGCTTATCTTTGTAGAAAATAAAATAAAAAAATGTTTATCTTTTTTATAGGTAAAAGAAACTCCTCTATGATTCACTCATAAAAATAAAGAGGATGTGGATTGATTTGTTTCCTGGGGTTGTAGAATCGGTCAGGGTCAAGATTTTAAGGGCAGCTCGTGTCTTCAATTCTCCGATCATTTTTCCGGTTTAATAAATACTGTGGGTGGGGTTGCTCTTTTGATCCGCTCCTAATTCACCCAAGTAGCACGCTCGATTAAACTCTTTCCTATCTACTGTATAAAATATATGTCTTCTTCTTCTTCTTCTTCTTCTTGTCCTCCCGGGACAGGCACATCGAGTCGTCGTCTTGCACTGATAATTTTGGACGATAACACATCAACTCGCTTCGATTCAAACGGTTGCTTCCTTCCTTCCTCCCTCCCTCTCTCAAACTTTAGCGTATTTGACGGAGTCTTCTCTTCTCTTCTCTTCTCTTCAGTGCGCCTGCCTCATTCATTTCTGCCATAATATCTATTTTCTATATATCATTATATGATTACAATTATGTCAATAAAACTATGATAAACCCCTTCTGATGAAACTGGAGCATTAGCCTTTAATAAAAATGAAGATAGATCTCGAACCTCTTGTATATAATAAAATCTGAACTTTATAAACAGTTAAGTATAATCCTCTCTTTTTTATTGTCATTATTATCATTATTTTGAACCAGAAATACTCTGGAAGATCTTCCACAGCTTATCTATTATTTTTCTTCTTCTAACTGATAAGAACATCACTAACTATTGCCATACAACAGCCCTGATTAAAATAATTAGTGCTGCAGGAGTCTCCTCCACTGGAGTATCTGTTCCACCACTTGACCTCCTTCCTTGCAGATTCCAGTCTTCATTTCTGCGCCCTCTCAAATTTTCCAAACGAAGTCAATAATCAAGTACGAGCATGGAATTCAAAGCATAGTGAGTTGCTCTTCTGCCCCATGGAATTTTGAAGTCTATGCTGGGATGGAAGGAATGGCAGGAAGAAGGAGGGGGAGGAAGGAAGGAAGGAAGGAAGAAGATGCCCTTCAAAATTAGTGCTTTAGTCTTACTGAGAGAGATTTCTCCGCACTGCTACTTGGCTGCCTTATCAAGACTGCAAGTCTGCAAGAGGAAAAAGAAGAGTCAAGGGTCTTTCTCTTACTTGTCTTATCTCAATCATGTCAACCAACCACAGTAACAATGTTGACCTTTTTTTTATTTTACTTGTTCCCCCCTTCTTCTTCTTCCCCTTGGAATATGGGCCACACAGTCCTTTCTTTTATGGGCCAAACAACATTTCTTTTGAAGTTAGTGTTTATAGTCTCAAGGAAAAAGTTTTCCAGATCTGAATTCTCATTTTTTATAAAAAAAATCCAGATACTACGTATACTCAAGTAAAGAGCTTGGGAATTGCCAGTAGTCCTTTTAGTTCTTTACATGCCAATCATCACCACCACCTTGTAATCTTATTAACACTCAGGACCACCCTCAAATGAACTATTGAGGGAGAATGGACGATATATAGTTTTATGATAAATGAATGTAACTAGGAGCAACTAAATGTCATTTGCAACTATGTAGGTAATCAGTAATCGCAGAATAATCAAATGAAAAAGAAGAGAGTTAAGTTGAGCGGATGTCTTATAATCATTTAGAGGAATGGTTGTCTGAATGTTTGCCGAAACTATTAATCTTCCAGGAATTTTTTTTGAATAATAGCATTGCATTCAAGAAATTTATAGGAATGGAATGGAAGCTTTAAAATTTATAGCATTTCTGTTATTATTCTGAACTGATGTTTGTAGCATAGTCTCCTCCTTAATTGCAGAGAGGCAATGTGTGCAGATACAAAGGCTGTTAATCATCATTTATTTACCTAGAAAACCAAATGATGCATCATTGGAATAAAAACCATCTCATCCTACAACTTAGCTTCTGAATTCACATTGAGGCTTTCTCCCTCCCACACCCACTTCTGCTCTGTACTAGGCCTTTCTCAATTGCATTATTATGGCCCAACTTATACTCAACATAGCTCCACTAATCCTTGTATTATCTTTTCCATTAAAATATACTGCCTAGATATTTGAGGCACTTGGGCTGAGATCTTTCAATTTGTAATAAGTTGAGAGAGTTTGATTAGTTTTTTTTTAAAGTGTGAACCCCTTCGAGCAATAAAGAATGCATTTTCTTTCTATTTTATGATTTTCTATCAAAAATGTTATAATCTTAAATTTTACTATGAAAAGAGAGACTAATAAAAACTAAAGAGTTGATCCATACGATCATAGTGTGTTCGAGAAGTACAATTCTCTTAGTCGCATCATTGGATGAGGTGCAGATTGATACACTCAATAAATTCGAATGAGGCAGCACATAGACCTCAAATAGCTCACAGGCCTTCCTCCGTACCTTCCTTCATATGACTTCAAATAGCTCACAGGTCATCCTCCATGTCTTCCTCCTTCATATGAGGCACATGAAGAGGCACTGGATAAGCCACATGGGGTAGCACACAATCCTTCCTCTCCATGAGGTAAGAGCAATGTTATATGAGACAACATGCAAACCTCCCTTTGTATGAGGCACATAGAGGTATTCAAGAGAGTTTGTATGAGATAATGCATAGGCCTCCCTACGTACAAGTATGCACGTAGGCTTTTAAGCAAAGCTACATGAATATCATACAAGTCTCCCTCTGCACAAGGCCTGTATAGAGACTTCATATTGAGTCGAGCGCACTAGATCAATGCACCATAAGGGTGCAAGCATTCTAGACATGCACAGGAGGTGCATAAGTATAACCAGTAATGTCATGCCCTGACCCACAGGTTGGCACATGACAATCATTGTATGAACCCTGCAATTCATATTGGGCATAAAATGAATGCAACGGCACACTAAAATCATAAGCATAATAATAAAATGATAGTCTTGATATATCCCTTAACATAATACTATGTCTGACAGTAAGCAAAATCTACACCGAAGTGGTAGTATACCTCCGACAGTGTACTCTTTGTCAGCAACTCCAACAGCTACTATTACACATGTACACATATTGAACATGGTATGCTCAGCCTTATGGCCCAGTGCGAAATTACGGCTCGAAATCATAGTAAGAAAATCAAAGATTAAGGGAAAGATTTTAAGATGTCTTTAGTTTATTAATAATCATCTTTCTCTTTTATGTGTAAATCATATTATAGTGAGCAATGTATCAACATAATAATATAAGTACGTAGATATTATTAGATGTCATCTGTATTGTATTTAGTGCCTTTGCCACTAATATATATCATCTAAAATATTCTCTAGCTTTATATTATAAGACTCGGGTTGCCAGCCTATGTTTAGGAAATGCTATGGCCAGGAACTTTCATAAGCTCATTAGTGTCTTACTGTCTATGTCTCTGCCTATAGTCACGATACTAATGTTAGCAAAGAGGATATGTGACCCTAAACCACTTTTTACTGTTTCGCTAGTCACCCTCAGTGCCTCCCTTAGCGAGACTATCATGCTCTTACATCCTCTCTAGACTCTGTAGGGGTATTGGCAACTCATATAGTACTACACACTGTCCGTAGATAGGGTCACCATCATAAATAACTCATCGGCCATGGCTAACTGAGATATCAATCATAGGATCCGAACTACTCATCTGATCGTTTGCAGAACGTCAAGGATGATAGTCATGTGGTCTACGGATCTACTGTCCAAGGCCTCACATAGAGAATCATCTTTCCAGCTTAAAAGCAATCAATGTTGGTCGGGATAAATGTGCATCCGCATAATAGGCTGTGGCTACCCCGATTACATTGTTGCTAAATTCTTAATAGAGTTCATTATCGCTAGCCATTTTAGGACTACCACGGTGGCCCTTAAGCGATAAATGTGCGGGTATCAATTTTTGGATATGGACTCACTGTACCTTTTAGTCTAATATGATTCTGGAGTTAGTTTGATCAATTTCCTAACCAGCTTTCAAAATCTAAGCGATATGTAGCATCAGAAGTGGTGCAATGAGGATAATCACTTATCGACTATCGATAATTTGCAGTGGTCATCTAAGGTGTATTAAGGGCACACCCTTTTAATTTATAATCAAATGATGTCTCCTAAGAGGTTCTAGCATCATATGTCACTTATGTCTCTATTTAGAGTATCAGATGTTGATTTTAATCATTTAAATTATTTTTTTTTAATAAGGGTATTTTTATTTTTATCTTCATCATATACTGTATCATAAAAAAAATGCAAAAATACCCAGGAGAAGATAGTATGATATGCTAAATGCTAGCATATCCTACTATATAAAATAAATTATGATGGCATGCAAAGACATTTAAGACTTTCCAAAGAAAATCTCATCAGAAATTTTTTTAGATTGAATAAATCTTACTTTTATGAATAAACACTCGATAGTTTGATCTTCAGAACTAATCCAATTAAAATATAAAATTGCTTGATGATTTACTCGACTCACGTGTCAAGATAATATTTCTATAACAACATAGCTTACTTATAATAAATCTAATAGAATTTGATAATATTATTTGGATAGAGATTATGTTAATTATGAACCCAATTTCTCCCATTAATTAGATACTACCCGATTTAATTTATCTAATCCAAATCAAGCATTCATCCCCAAACCACATAACCCACTCAATTAATGTCCAAATCACATTATCTAGCTCGAGTTCATTTAACAAGTCCAAGTCTAAGATTATAATCCAACCCATTATCCCACCTAGCTTAATGAGTTAATTAATTAAGGTCCAAATGCTTCATCTAACTAATTTAATTATACAGTAGAATTGCTAACTCCATTAAATTTATCAATACAAATTTCTAATTCTATTTCAATCAACATTGTTTAAATTAATTATCAACATCCTATTTAATTAATTAACTTCAGTCCATTTGATCAACCCAACTAACTCATCTAACTATGATCTATATTGTTCATCTAACTATGATCTATATTGTTAGCTAGCCCATGACTTATTGATGAGCCCAAGTCCTCATTTCATAGCCCAAACAAACAATAAGCATATTTTAGTTAATTAATTAAATTTAATTACTATGCTTCCTATAATTAATTAACTAATTTAATCATGCAGCGCAAAGGCTAGCTTTATTTAATTAATCAAGTATAAATTAAATTATTTTAATATATACTATTAAAATGAGCTTTTGATCATTCAAACTTATTAAAATATTTTAATGTCATAAATAATAGAGTAAAATTTCAGCTAAACAATATGCCAATATAGCTTGTTCATCAATTTTTATTAATAAAAAATTAAAACTCATCAAATTGTCGACCGCTCCACCCACGAGCCAAACCCTTCCTATTGCTCCCCCAACTAGTTTTTTAAACTGAGGACGGACTAAGTTGCTTCTTCTCTGAGATTATCACCTCAACCTGCTGATAAGGGACATGATCATAGACTTTAGCAAGCACAAGGGCAGAATGCTCGGCTCCTTTCCATCGTCCTACCTCCAATGGGTCTCCAAGAACCTCCGTGCCTGCGAATTCGAGGAGTGGGCACACACGCCTAGCCGACGGGGTGCTCCAAGATCCGTTCTATCATGACCGGCACAAGTGGGAGGCGATAGAGAGAATCCTCGCCGGCGGACTCAAAAAGGCGTAGATATGTGATCAGAGAAGAATAGAAATAAGAAGAAGAGGAAGAGAAGATGGAGGCGGCTGGGAAGGGAGGAGGAAAGAGAGAGGAGAGGAGGGAGATGAGAAGATTGAAGAGGGAGCAGTGGCTGCAGATTCTTCGGAGGGAGATGAGATTGGAGGAAGGCAATGGAAGAGGCAAATAAGAGGGCTTTGTACAGAGAGGAGCTTTAGGAACTGAACACGAATCCATTTCTTAGGATCGTAGGGCGAGGGTTGAATGCAGGAGAGACCTCGTGATGCTCGCAAATAGAGGAGCTCTATTTGCCTCGTGTTATTCTGTTTATGGCCGGACCTCTAAGATGGAATGAGAGGTGTGTCACGCCCTGACCCTACTGCCGTATGAGTCCAAAGGACCCATACAAGACATTTGGTAATAAATATTATCCGTACACACAATCGACACAGCGGAATATACAATTAAATCACTTATACAACTCTACTAACAATGTCCGGATATACCTACTACAGTTCTATAATAACAACATCAATAATTAAAACTAACTCCATCGATATCCCTCATCTTCATCAAATATCTTGGTCGATCATCTAACAATCTGCACATACATTGAACGCGGTGTGCTCAGCCTTGCGACCTAGTGTAAAATTACGGCTCTAAACCGAATAAGGAAATCAAAGGTTAGGAGGAGTACTCTAGGATGTCTTTGGTTGTTAATCATCATTTTTTATTTGATTTGTGTAAATCAGTTCATAGAAAGGAGTAAAACAACATAAATAAATATAGACGTATATTTCACTAGATGTCACCTAAGATGTATCTAGTGTCGATGTTATCAGCATATGTCACATACGTCATAATAAGACTTGAAGTTTGAAGACTCGGGCTGCCAGCCTATGCTTAATGAATACCCGAGCTAAGGGCATCAGTAAGCCCATCAGTGTCTTTCTGTCTCTGTCTCTACCTATGCCCGCTGCACTGATATTGGCGAAGAGGACGGGTGACCCTTGATCACTCTCCACTATCTCGCTAGTCGCCCTCAATGCATCCCCTAGCAAAACTGCCGTGCCCTTATATCCTCTCCGGATTCCGTAGGGGCAACGACGACTCGTGTAGTACAACACACTGCCTGAAGATAAGGTCACCATCAACAAAATAAATCGGCCACGGCTAATCGATAAAAAAATAATCATAGGATCCGGACTACTCATCCGACTATCTGCAGAACGTCATGGATGATAGTCGTGTGGTCTACGGATCCACTGTCCAAGGCATCGCATAGGGAATCTGTCACGCCCCGACCCGCAGGACGACACGTGGCAACCGCCGTATGAGCCCGACAAGCCCATACAAGGCATAAATACAAATACTAAACTACATACACCCACATTTACAAATAACATCTTAAATACAGTCCCGATATCTCCTAATACAAATCTAAGACCGGCATACGAAAACTCATAACAGCAGTCGTATACCTCTCGCGACGAACCCTCCGTCATCGATCTCGTCTCGTGCATCGACACCTGCACACACATTGAACGCGGTGTGCTCAGCCTTGCGGCCTAATGCGAAATTACGGCTCTACCGAATAAGGAAATCAAAGGCTAGGAAGAGTATTCTAGGATGTCCTTGGTAATTAAACATCATCTTTCGTGCCATTTCGTTTTAAACAATTTATATAAAAATAGACAGCATAAACAAACAATTTAATAAATAATTAAATGGGTACATGTCACTAGATGTCACCCTAGTCATGTCTAGTGTCCATATCAATAGTATGACTTTTTAGGTTTCATAAACTCGGGCTGCCAGCCTGCGCTTAATGACTACCCTAGCTAAGAGTATCAGTAAGCCCATCAGTGCCTTTCTGTCTCTGTCTCTGTCTCTACCTATGCCCGCTGCACTGATGTTGGCAGAGAGGACGGATGACCCAGAGTCCCTCTCCTGTTGTTTCACTAGTCGCCAACCATGCCTCCCCTAGCGAAACCGTCGTGCCCTTACATCCTCCCCGGATACCATAGAGGTCACGACACCCATGTAGTACTACACACTGCCCGTAGACAGGGTCACCTCTCTTAAATATCATCGGCCACGGCTAGCCGGAATAACCACCCTAGGATCCGGACTACTCATCCGATCGTCTGCAGACGTCAAGGGTGATAGCCGTGCGGTCTACGGATCCACTGTCCAAGGCGTCGCATGTGGAATCACCTTTCCAGTCCAATAGCCGTCAACGTCTATCGAGATTGGCGCACATCCGCACGATGGGATGTGGCCCTCGACTTCGTCGGTGCCAAGTCCATGGTAGGGTTCATCCTAGCTAACCATCTCAGGACTATCACGAGGCCGCCTACAACGACACTCGCGCGGGTGAAGGTTTCGGGTGAGGACTTGCTCCATATTTCCAGTCTAACATGACCATGGAGTGTGTACAGTCCCTTACCCTACCAGCTCCCAGTATATGAGCTATGCATAACGTCGGGAGTGGTGCTCCCAGTGCTCCGCTATGCATCAACCTCGGGAGTGGCGCCTAACGGAAACATCACCGTTCGACCACCGTCAGGACGCGGCGGTCAACCGGGGCATATGGAAAAAGGCCCCTTTTCCTCTAAGTGGCGGTGACGTCGCCAAGGTTCTAACATGTCGCATGTATTATCTATGTCCGCATGGTAGTTATTTAACATATTATACCGAAGCAATTTAGCATGCAAGACAAGATTATAAAGCATGTTAGATACCTAGCAGATCAAACATGTTAGATAAGATAACTATGCTAGCATGCATAAAATTTAAATCTTATCAAACATTATGGTTTATCATATTGAAGACATCCAAGAATTTTTTCCTAAGAAACCCCAGCGGGTATTCCCTAGCGTGAATAAATCCTACCAACGGAGAACCAACGCACCTGGGATAGCGATCTACTCCTGGGAACCAAGTCGCGCGGAGAATATCACCCGCCGAGCTTCTCGTATCGCGTACCCACAATAATCTCATTTAATAAAAATTATTTAAAATAGATTTGATTTATTTCCCTTAAGATAAATAAATTAAAATCTATCAATTAAATAATTATTACATTAAATTAATCCTATGCATGTTTAAGATTAATCTCACCTAATGAATTATGAATTATGAATTAATCATATTTTTGCATTTTATCTAATAACTTTAATGAATTTTTATTCAATTTCTACTCATCTAACTCACCCATAACTTGGCCCAAGTCATCCAGGAGCCCAAGTAGAACCCATAGAAATTTTTATTATTTTTTGATTTTTTTAATATTTTAATATTATTTTATTATTTTATTAATTATTTAATTTAATTTATTTTTTTAAATTATTTTTCTGACCTGGTCAACGGTCAACGTTGACTGGTCAACGCTGACTGGGTCAGCAGTGGGCCCGGTCAACGCTGACTGGGTCAGCTGTTGACTCGGTCAACGGTTCGAGTTACTGTTCACCCGGTTCGGTTCGGTTCGGTTCGATTTGGTTCGGTTCGGGTCCGGTTCAGCTAAATTAAATTCAATCTAATTTGACTCGAGCTCGAACCAGGTTCAACTTATTTGATTCGGCTCACCCAACTCAACTTGACTCAAACCCAAACTTAACTCAAACCCAACCGATTTAACCCCACTTGATTCGACGCAACCGTTTCATTAAAGAAATAATTTCTTATACACTAAGCTTAGTTAATTAACGCTAATCATGCTTTTAATTAAACTAAGCATACAATAACATAATTTTCCACTAATTATATTTTATTTACACTAAGCACACTTAATTAGCGCTAATCGCGATTAAGCCCTAATTAAGCACCTTCGCCGGATTAACTGTGCGCCGCCGAAAAACTCAGCGCCGCCGCCGGAACCCTAGCCGCCACCTCGCCGGAACTCGCGAAAACGAAGGCTAAACGGCAGGCGAGCTTCGTAGCTCCTTGCTCAAAGCGGAGACTACGCCGATCTGCGAGAAGGACGACCATCAGCGCCTAAACGGCGATCTTTCCGGCGTCGTCTCCGGCGAACTCACGGCGTCTCCACCGGAGGGTGAAAACCACCCCTTTTCATGGGGAAAATGCGGCTGCTCACCTCGCGGACGTCTGGAGAAGGTAAGGACGGGGTTTGCGGCCGGCGAATCGACCGGATCGCGATTTGCAGCCGCCGCCGGTAGGTTTCGATCGCTCGAACAGAGGCGGCGAGCTCAGCCGCCCGCCGAGGGGTCTTCGAACTCCTCGAAGGCCCGTGGAGATGCGGAGACGGCCGGCGTCTCCAACCGCGGCGGAGGAGACGTCCGCCGAGGGGCTGCGAGCGCTGGGCGTCGATCGATCGGCAGCAGTTCCTCTGCTGCGGTGATCGCGCGAACGGGATGGGAAAAGGGCGTCGCCGAGTCGCCCTTTCCGTCGGGAGTAGCTCGCCGGGGGTGGACGAGGGCAGACGACCGTCGACGGCGATGTGCAGCGGTCGACGGCGGAAGGCGGAGCGTCGGCGCTGCTCGGTGCGGGAGAAGACGAAGCGGCGTTGCTTCGTCGCGTGCTCGAGGCGATGGCTCGAGTGGGAAGGGCGTTTGCTCTTCTCGCTTGCCCCGTCTCGCTTCCTCGCCCGGTCCAAGCCGGTTCAGCTGGACCGGCCGGCTCTCCGTCCTGTGCATCTGAACCGGTCCTTTTTTTTTTTTTTTTTTTGATGGGGGTTTACAGAATCACCTTCCCAGTCAAATAGCAGTCGATGTCGACCGAGATTGACGCACATCCACACGATGGGCTGTGATAACCTTGACTCCATCGGTGCCAAGTCTATGGTAGGGCTCATCCTCGCTAGCCATCTCAGGACTATCACGAGGTCGTCTAAACGACACTCGTGCAAGTATAAATTTCTGGGTAAGGACTTGCTCCATATTACCGGTCTAATATGATCATAGAGTTTGTACAGTCTCTTTCCCTATCAACTCCCAGTATTTAAGCTATATATAACCTCGGGAGTGGTGCTCTCAGTATCTAAGCTATACATAACCTCGGGAGTGGTGCGTTGAGGAATATCACTATTTTGACCATCGACGGTACGCGGTGGTCAAACGGGGCATGCGAGGAACACCCCTTTCTGTCTAATTTCTAATGATGTCTCCTAGGAGGTTATAACATGTCATAGTTCATATCTATGTCTGTATGGTAGTCGTGTAGCACATAACATAGAAATTAATATAACATGCATGACAAGATTTTAGGACATGTTAAATACAGAGAATGGTAAACATGGCATAACATATATGTCAGACAAAGTAAATCATACTAACATGCATTTAAATATAATCATAGCAAGCATTTCATTTTATCATGTTTAAAACATCCAAGAATTGTTCCTAAGAAGACCCCAGCGGGAATTCCCTAGCTTGAATAAATCCTACATCGATGAACCAACGCACCTGACTTGGCGGTTTACTCCTCGGAACCAACCTAAGGTCCGTTCGCTGAATTTTTATTCTCTGACACTGTCTCGATCCACGTACCGTCATTTACGCATTTTATATTTTCATGTCAATTATTCAACGAATTTTAATTCTAAATCCGGAAATAGTTTCTCAAATCTCTCTTCACCACTACTATTAGAATGATCTCTAGAATCACCCCAATTTTTTCCCCAAGTTCGTCGGAAAATTTCTCCGGCGATCGCCGGAACCCTCACCGGCGAAGTTCTTTGATCAGCACCAATATTAGTACCAATCGAAATCTCTCTTCATGAGGATTCCAAAAATCATATTTGCCCCAATTTTTATAGCTTATACACGATCAATTTCACCGATTAAAATTTTGGGCGAAATCTCAAAATTAGGGTTTTTAGCTCGCGAGCGGCCAACCGGCGGCCAATAGCCCTCAACTCCGGTACCAATGGATAGCTCTCGTCAAGGAGAATCCATAAGTACCAAGTTTGTAAGGTTTCACGGTCGGAATGGCCGAAAATCGTCGCAGCTTGCTCCGACGATTGATACCATCACCGCCGACGCCTCTCACATGATTTCTCCCTCATCTCTACACCAAATTTGGGCATCTTGGTATCAAAATGAAGATGAGGTCAAGATCTACCTATGGCTAAAATTTGGGAGCCTAATTTGTTGTGGTTTCATCGGAGCATCATCGGGAAATTACGTCGCCATCGTCGGTCCACTGTGGAGGAGGAGAGAGTGAGAGAGAGAGGGAGGAGCTCGCGTGCGGGTGGGAAGAAAATAATTTTTTTTTAATTAATAAAAATATTAAATTCTAGATTAAATCTTTACTATCTAATTAACCAATCAAACTACGTCCAAATTACGATCCGTCTGCGTCGTTGGATTCTTTATCAAAAATACTACATAATGGTATAATTTTTACATCAAAATCTTATAATTCAAAAATTCATATGATTTTATAAATAAGTCCTTTAAAGAATTTCTTTTACGATTTAACCCTCCAAATACTAAAATTACTCTATTGCCCTTATTCAAAAATCACGGGTCTCACAAGATGAGTAGAAGGGAACGTAGGTCATGGTGGGGCTAAAACGAGGGAACCGTGTGGACTGTGAGGACCTACTTAGAGGCATTGAGGTCGTGGACTTGTTGGCATCAACGGTGCTCTCGTTGAAGTGTAGACATGCAATACGGGCCGGGACGCCCACGGGCGTCCCGCACCCGGCACGAATCGGGTCATGCCGGGCACGGCCCGCTCTTTGCATGTGCTCGTGCTGGGCGGCACCTCTGCAGCCCGCAGCACTAGCACGGCACTAGCACGACCGGGCCCCGGCACGAGCACGCTTGAGAATAGCAAGGTGAGAGTAGAAAATAGAAAGAGAAGCCATCCTTCACTCCTCAGATCCACGCCGCTGGCTCCAGGCTCCTTGCAGTCCTTCACTTCTCGAATCCACGCCATCGGCTCCAGGGCGAGGCGGAGGAAGCTGCTGTAGCCTGCAGGACAGTATGGGATCGACGCCGCCAGCTCCAGGGCGAGGCGGAGCAGGCTGCTACAGCCTGCAGGACAGCAGGGGATCCACGCCGCCGGCTCCAGAGCGAGGCGGAGCAGGCTGCTGCTGCCTGCAGGACAGCAGGAGCTAAGGCGGCCGGGGGGGGGGGGGGGGGGGGGGGGCAGCTTCAAGGGTGGAGGAGCCGGCGGCGTGGAGAAGGAGCCAACGGGAAGAAAGCTACGGGCGAGGAGAGGAAGCCCTTGCGATGTGGAGGAGCCAACGGGCGAGGACGCCGAGGAGGAGGAGCTCGATTGAACGTATCTTGTACAATTAATACATTTTATTTTATTATTTAATTTACACAAACTAATTATAAACATTGAACGTATCTTGTACAATTAATATATTTTATTTTATTTTATTATTTAATTAGCACGAACGGTACAATTGGAAAAAGGCAAAAGAAACCACTCGCAATCTCAAAGTACGTACAACGGCTAGCTCTCTCTTAATTCTCATCTCTCAAATCTCTCGTCCTTTTGCTATCAATCTTGTCCTTTCGCATAGTAAGTTAGCAACCTGCAGAAGCAAAAGCTGCAGACGTTCGCAAGGGCTTGGTGACTTGGTGAGCGGGAGCGGGAGGGTAGCCGGAGGCAGAGCTGGGAGGCCGGCGGCGACGGTGGGCGCGAGCGGAAGGGCAGCCGCCGTGAGTCTCTCCTTTTCACTATTTACGTTTTTTTTCCTCTCCCTTCATCTTCTTCATCACGGAGCAGGAGCAGCCCACGAGTTGTGCTGGATCTGGCCCGGCACGCAAAATATCCGTGCTTCTTGCCATGCCGGGCGGAGGCAAAGCACGACTCCTTCGTGCTGAGCACGGCACGCTCTAAGAGCGTGCCAGAGCGGGCCGTGCTCGGGCCGGCCCGAGCACGGCCTGTTTACACCTCTATTGAAGAGGAGTAAAAAAGGAAAAAGACCTTCTGATGCTCATGAATATTAGAGCGTGCCAGAGCGGGCCGTGCTCGGGTCGGCCCGAGCACGGCCTGTTTACACCTCTATTGAAGAGGAGTAAAAAAGGAAAAAGACCTTGTGATGCTCATGAATATTAGAGCGTGCCAGAGCGGGCCGTGCTCGGGTCGGCCCTGTTTACACCTCTATTGAAGAGGAGTAAAAAAGTGATGCTCCATTCATTGCCGGAAGGAGAGAAAAGAGAGGATGAAGAGGTTAACGAGGGACCAGCGGAGGCGATCGATTCATCCTTAGATGAGAAGGCAACAATGAACAAGAGAACCTACCAACATGGTATGTTTTTTTTAGAACTTGGTGAGACTTGAACCCAAGACCTCACATATCTCATGTATAGAGTCCAGTTGCTCTAACCAAAATGTACACTTTGTGTACTACAAATATAGCATGTTGATTAGTCCATTTGCCTATTACTTATTTTTCTCTGTTATTTATGGTATTATTAAATTTAAACTTGTTACCCGATAAAAAGTTCGGATTAAAATTGATTTAGCAGCTCTAAGTTCATTTAATTAAACCTTAATAAAAATCTATGATAATACCCAATCCACTACCTTGCTCAATTATCTCCAAAAACTCAATTTAAATTAATGAGTAAAAATTGATCAACTTTGACCTAGTCAACCTAAATTGATTATTTTGAACCCTCTTGCGTGATTTAATTAAACATCAATTCAACCCAGTTGTATTGACTCGACTAAAGTTCAACTCATACGGATTTGGTTTAGGTTAAGCTCGACCCAAGCCCAAGTTTGGTTGATTTGATCCAACCTAATTAACTTCATTTAATCGAATCCAACTGAATCGAACCCAAATCCAAATCTACTTAACGTGATCCAACTCTATTTAGTTAGTCTTCTATTTTAGTTAATTACTTAGTTAATTAAGATTAACCTGATCCAACCCTATTTAGTTAGTCTTCTATTTTAGTTAATTAAGATTACGTGGATTCATTATCTCATATATATCAATTAAGCATACTTAAACTAAACCATCCATTAAGCATAATTAAATTTACATCAGTCATGCATAATTAATTCTAATCATGCGATTAAGGAAAAGAGAATTGGATCGATGCCTCCGCCGAATCCCTTGCCGGAGTTACTATGGATTTGCGATCGGACGATATGCCGGCGAAGTGCGAGACCTCCGGACTTCTGTGCGCGTGGATCAGTAGACATGCTGCACCAATACACGCCCATAAGGACGGAGCGACAAGAATCTGGTGGTTGTTGGACCACCCGCGAGAGACATTGATGACGGGACGCAAAATCAACGGAAGGAAGGGAAGATGGAAGCAAGTCTACTCACCTAACGAACTTGCGAACCAGTGGTGATGATGGATTGCAGCTTTCGATCTGTTGGCGTGGCGTGGCGTCTTCCTCGCGTTAGAGATCTGAGATTAGTCAGGACGGAGCCTCGCCGCAAGCCCTGCTTGATCGACCTCTGGGAAAGGGGAAGGTTGTCACGCCCCGACCCAACCGTCGGCCATGTGGCAACCGCCGTATGAGCCCGACAGACCCATACAAGGCATCAAGTGATACATACCATTCATATACATCGTTTATGCAGCGGAATATACAATTAAATTATCTAACTCAAAATTTTTAACACAGTCCCGATAAACCTACTACAATTCTAGGAAATAGGCAACGATAAATAAAAATATAAACTCGTCGACGGACTCATCTTCATCGAATAACTCGGGCAGTCATCTAACACACCTGCACACACGGGGAAAAGTGGTGTGCTCAGCCTTGCGGCCTAGTGCGAAATTACGGCTCTACCGAAAAAAGAAATCAAAGGCTAGGAGGAGTATTCTAGGATGTCTTTGGTGGTTAATCATCATCTTTCATGTAATATATTTTAAACAATTCATCTAGAGCGATAAGATAACATAAATAAATAATAAATGTGTACATGCCACTAGATGTCACCTAAGTTAAGTCTAGTGTCAACGTCAACAGTCTGTCCCCATTTGATTTGTGTAAATCAATTTATGGGGAGTAACAAACATCATAAATACTATACCGATGTATAATTCACTAGATGTCACCTACGTTATATCTAGTGTTCACGTCAACAGTCTGTCACTTACATCGTGATGAGACTTTAAGGTTTTATAAACTCGGGCTGCCAGCCTACGCTTAGTAACTACCCGGGCCGGGGGTATCAATAAGCCCATCAGTGCCTTTCTGTCTCAGTCACTACCTATGCCCGTCGCACTGATGTTGGTAGAGAGGACGGATGACCCAGAGTCCCTCTCCAGTTGTTTCACTAGTCGCCAACCATGCATCCCCTAGCGAAACCGTCATGCCCTTACATCCTCCCCGGATTCCGTAGGGGTCACGACACCTATGTAGTACTACACAACTGCCCGTAGACAGGGTCACCTCTCTTAAATATCATCGGCCACGGCTAGCCGGAATAACCACCCTATGATCCGGACTACTCATCCGATCGTCTGCAGACGTCAAGGGTGATAGCCGTGCGGTCTACGGATCCACTGTCCAAGGCGTCGCATGTGGAATCACCTTTCCAGTCCAATAGCCGTCGACGTCTGTCAAGATTTTGCGCACATCCGCACGATGGGCTGTGGCTCTCGACTCCATCGGTGCCAAGTCCATGGTAGGGTTCATCTTAGCTAACCATCTCAGGACTATCACGAGGCCGCCTACAACGACACTCGTGCGGGTGAAAATTTCGGGTAAGGACTTGCTCCATATTTCCAGTCTAACCCGACCGTGGAGTTTGTACAGTCTCTTACCCTACCAGCTCCCAGTATATAAGCTATGCATAACGTCGGGAGTGGTGCTCTCAGTGCTCCGCTATGCATCAACCTCGGGAGTGGCGCCTAACGGGACGTCACCGTTTGACCACCGTTGGAACGCGACGGTCAATCGGGGCATATGGAAAAAGGCCCAATTTTCTGTCTAAGTGGCGGTGACATCACCAAAGGTTATAACATGTCGTTATTTACTATCTATGTCTGCATGGTAGGTATGCTAGCATGGCATAGAAACACAATAGAATAATATTTAACATGCTCGACATGATACTACGACATATTAGAAACTTAATAAGAAAATCATAGTATATCATGCATGTTAAGTAAAGTAAATTAAACTAACATGCAAACCACTCAATCTTATCAAGCATTATGTTTTATCATATTTAAGACATCCAAGAATTGTTCCTAAGAAAACCTCAGCGGGAATTCCCTAGCTTGAATAAATCCTACCATCGGAGAACCAACGCACCTGGGTTAGCGATCCGGTCTTCAGAATCAACCCGCGTAACAACGAATCACTCCGTCGAACTACTCGGATCACGTACCCGCGATAAATCCTAATTAACATAATTATTTAAAATCAAATTTAATTCTTTTTTTTCCCTAAAGTAAATCAAATATTAATTTATCAATCTAACCTAATCATTCAGATACTAATTAACCAAATTTCCATTTTACAATTTAAATTAACTCAGTTAAGCTTAGATAAATTCTATCAAATTTATCCATTTAAACCCATCATCTAGCCTAAGTCATCTAAGGGCCCAAATAGCACTCATCAATACTTAATTAGATCAATTAAACATTAATTAGCTATTTTAAATCACCTAATCATACTCATGAAAAGTTAAATTATTTTTATTCTTATTTTTATTATTTTATTATTATTTCACTAGTCAACGGTCAACAGTTGACCCGGTGGACCCGGTCAACGCGGTGGACCCGGTCAATGCTGTTGACCCGGCCATCGCGGTGGACTCGGCCAACGCTGTTGACCTGGCCAACGCGGTGGACCCGGTCAACGCTGTTGACCCGGCCAACGCGGTGGACCCCATCACTATTCGTTCGACTTAATTTGAGTCTGACCCAAGCCTAGCCAGTTCGGTTCGATCGAGTCAGCTCCAACTCATCTAAATCCAAGTCCGACTCGAGTCTGGTTCAAGTTAATTGATTCAGCTTACCTCAACTACACTCAACCCGAATCCAAACTTACTCGAATTCAATCCAACTAACTCCAAACCGGTTCAACTCAACCCATTCACTAACTCTACTCAATTAAATCACTAATTTTTTACTTAACTTAATTTATCATGCTTAATTAATCCACTAAGTTTGATTAATTAATACTAAGCATGTTTAAATTAATCTAAGCATTTTAACAACACCAATTTATCCTAAACATGTTTAATTACAACTAACATGCTTAAATAAATCGCTAATTACGATTAGGGAAAAATAAAGCTACCTTAGCCGAAATCACTATTCATCGTCGGAAATACTATTCACCGCCGGAATAGTAGCACCGTCGCCGGAACCCTAGTCGCCACCTCGCCGGAGCTCGCGATACCAACGGCAAACTTGACGGCGAGCTCCGCAACTCTTCGCACAGGTGGGAACCAGCGATGGCCTGCGAAAAACTCCGACCATCAACGCCTAAAAACTCACTTTTGGGTGGCGTCGCCGGCGAACTTTAGGGCAAGTTCGCCGGAGGGCGAAATCGCCCAACAATAGAGGGGAAACGGAGCTCCTCACCTTGCTAATGCGTGGGGAAGAAGGGGAGGGAGCTTCGGCCGACGAGGCGGGCGGAATCGAGGCTCTACCGCTCGCTGGTGGTACTGCGTTCGAGCGAGCAGCGGCGGCGGAAATCGCCGCCTGCTGCATTGCCGTCGAGGGTCGACGGCAGCTCGCGGGCATGCGCAGAGGGAGAGTCCGCACCAGCTGCGACGGAGGAGAGGATGCGCCGGTGATGTGGGCGCGGGACGGCGAACGAACGACAGAAGGGAGGCGAACAGCGGACTGCGGCTCGGCGGGTGGCTGCTCTGCTGCAGGTCGAACGAAGGCAACGAGGGAGTTGTCGCCGAGCTCCCCCTTCTGCAGGGAGTGTGCGACGGGGGTGGATGAAGGCAGGCCGACGCCGACGGACGGCGGGCAGCGGTCGACGGCGATATGCTGGGCGTCGGCGCTGCTTCGCTGCGATGGAAGAGGGGGCGAGCTCGAAGAAGGGAAAGCAGGGGAAGGAAAGGGGGCGCGACATCACTGCTGCGCTTTCCTTGCTGCAGCACCGGCGATGGACGGCGGACGGCGAACGCGGCGAGTAGGCACCGGCGTCCGCTCCGCTGCGATGGAGAAGGGCGGCGTCGCGGGAAGGACGCGGACAGCTTCTCTCACGGCGAGGAGAATGCAGGGGAAATAGGGGAAGGAGAGGGGCGTGGCCGCTGGACCTCTGCCGCGCTCTCCTTGCCACGGTGAGGGTCTAAGGAGGTCGAACGACGGCGGACGCTGGCGACGCGCGACGGACGACGGGCGCTGGCGACAGGCGGCGAGCGCCTGCACTCGCCCTGCTGCAATCGAAGAGGAGGTGGGGCGTCGCGAGAGTGAAGGAGGCAGGCGACGGAGTTGGGCGGCCGTCGACGAACGACGGCAGCCGACGGCGTCGAATGGGAGGGCCGCCGGCGTGCCCTGCTGCGGGTGAGGGAGACGGAGAAGGGGCGTCTCGCGAGTGGGAAGAGCCCGCGGCTCTTCTTCTCGCTCGCGTCGACCCCTTCGGACCGAGTCGGACCGATTCTCTCGGACCAGCCAGCCGGCCGGTTCAGTTGAACCGGACCGGAAAAATAAATTTTTTTTTCTAAAAATAGGATTTCGATGATGGGGGTTTACAAAGGTAGCCGTGGATTCCTCAGACGGATAGGGGAAGGAAGAAGCCGAGGTCGTCAGGGACAAATGTGGTGGCTGTGCACTTGCGGGTCCTCGCTACCTTGGTTGGGAGTCGCGGATGTAAGGCGACGGATGCAAGAGATGGAAAGAGCACTTGCCGATGATGGGCATGGAGCTCGGCAACAAATCCAGCGTGGGGAGCAGACGCCAAAGGTGTCGATGTACCGCTCGTGGAGGGAAGAAACTAGGGCTTCCAAGGATGATGTGAAGGGAGGCGATGGCATCGCGAGAAGACGATGGAGGCGTCGCTAAGCCGCTTTCGATAAATCCACCTCGCTCCGATGGGGAATGAAGGGCGATGGAGACGATGGGATCGGCGAGCTTGTTGGCGCTCGCCTCCACCGCATGGAGGTGAAGAGAGATGAAGCTGCTCAGATTCTCACCCTCCTTCGCGTAGTGTTCTACACGAAGGGCCGATCCAACTGAACCGGAGAAGTATATAGATCAATGACATCCAGATGGGAGAGTAACCATAGGTTTAAAAGTTAACTTACAAACCTATTATATTCACTGTGAATAATTATTAATTATACATAAGCCTACCATAAAATTTGGTTTATAAAATATCATATAGTATATAAGTTCATGATGAGTATAAAATCTAATTACTCTAATAATACTTTGTATTAATAGGTTTTAGTTAAATGATAAAAAAATTTGAGCAAGATTATAAGAGAGAATTCAAAATTTGGTCTGTACAAATATATCTACAGCTACAAAACTTAATTTTTTTAAAATTTCTCTAACAAATATTTACCAAACATAGTGAATTAAATAAAATATTACATTTCTTAAATCAAATATAATAGTATAAAATATAAATATAGATAATATATTGAAATTTGTGGATTTAAGATTCACTTGAATTTTTTAAAAATGTAATAGTTTAAAATATTATCTTATTATAAATAATATATTACTTTCAATAATATTCTTTTAAAAATTATAAGATATATTACTTTCAATAATATTCTTTTAAAAATTATAAGAGTTTAAGAAGATCCTTTACACCTTATTTTTGCCTTGTCCTTTTTTGCCTTGCATCTACAAATAATGAGTTATCATGACTTTAACACATAAGAAAATGTTAGCTTATTATATTTTGCTACTACAATAATAGGTTCAGTAGAAAATTTTAATTTTTCTTTGAGAACGACTCATTGATCGGTTAAGTCTAATGAGCTTTCCAAAACTAAGAAGTAGAGAGATTCAATGGGCATGTATCCAACATACATAATGCTCCTTGCAAGTGCAGGCTGCACTAATCTCGAGAGGCAACACTAATAATAAGACTTCCGTTATTTCTAGTTAATGCTGTGGGTCCTCATGTCCAACAAAGAAGCTCGAGAATAAAGCATCTCATTTAACAAATGTAGATAATTAGGTATTGGGGGCGACTTCTTTGTCAGTCTTGTGTGCAGTATTTGAAGCTCTCATAATGTATTGCTTGTGGACATTTGCACAAGTCCTTTATGCACAAGCCCCCTGCTAGGAAGGCTGCAACGTCCCTCCTATATGAGTTTAATTGTTAACATTATTTGGAAACTTTACAGGGTCTAGATTATTGTGAGGTGGTGTAAAATAATGTTAAGGCATTTAATCTGAGTTGAGAGAATTTGGTGAGGTTTTTTAGATATTAACCCTCTTCAAGACTAATAAAGATCATCCTTTTCTCTCCACTCCATCGTATTCTACGGAACCATTATGATCTTAAGTGTTGTTGTTGCTCCATTCTAATGTAATGTTAAGTAGGTAATTTTTTTGGACGAGATGTACACAGATGCACTCAACGGGGCCACGTGAGGCAGCACAGTAACCTCCTCTATGTAAAGCGCACTTAGAGGCATTTGATCGAGGTCATGCCAGATAGCTCACAAACTTTCCTCCACCAGGGATTATTCAGGTAAATTAGATGAAATTTGATATTTGTATATGGAGAAGATTATCTAGGTGATTATCTAGGTTTGGTCACCAAAGATTTATTGATTTGCAGGAGTAGATATGGAGAACGATCCTAATAAACCTAAAAGATGTAGAGAAATTAATAATCAGAAATAAAGTAGACACCAATAACTGAGTTTGGAAACTAATGTTAATGTCGTGGGGTTGCAATGGGAGTTGAGAGAGCTTGATGGAAGTTTTTTGGACTTCTCTTGAGAGCAATAAATGACCTTTTTTTTCCTTCTCATTGTGTTCTCTCAGCCTTCACCATCTTGAGTTCCAATGTGCTGAGGGTACGGATGGTTCCTCTGAATATTTTATAAACTCTAGAGGATTATAATATTTACATTATCTGTAAAATAAATAAATTATGGTGTGTGACGGAAGCTAATTAAATCTCTGCATCGCAGAGAAAGCAGAGCGATTTGAGCACCCCCTAACGCCTATCCCTTTTACTAATTTCATATTCCTCCTTCCCTTCCCATTAAACCAAAAGAAGAGGAGCTTATCCGACCTAAAATCCTACCGAGTTCCGCACTCCGTCTCTGCAGCTGCCGGTAATGGCGATGGCCGCCCACAGCACCAGCTCCCCCTTCCGCCCCCCCTCGCATCCCGCCCTGTCCGGCCGCTCCTCCCCGCCCCTCCCCCGCTTCCCCATCGTCCGATGCTCGTCCTCCGCTAAAGCCCCCGCCTTGGCCGCCGCTGACCCCTCCCCCGTCTTCCGATCCCTCACCGCCTTCGCCCCCGCCACCGTTGCAAACCTCGGCCCCGGCTTCGACTTCCTCGGATGCGCCGTCGGCGGCGGCCTCGGCGATACCGTCACCGTCTCCGTCGACCCCGCCATCGCCCCCGGAATGCTCTCGATCTCTGACATCTCCGGCTGCCCCGCCGCCTCCAAGCTCAGGCGCGACCCCCTCTGGAACTGCGCTGGAATCGCTGGTATCGCCGTGATGCGCATGCTCGGCGTCCGCTCCGTCGGCCTCTCCCTCTCCCTCCACAAGGGCCTCCCCCTCGGCAGCGGCCTCGGCTCGAGCGCTGCCTCGGCCGCCGCCGCTGCGGTCGCCGTCAACGAGCTCTTCGGCAGCCGGCTCTCCCCTGACGAGCTCGTCCTCGCCGGGCTCGAGTCGGAGAAGAAGGTCAGCGGCTACCACGCCGACAACGTCGGGCCATCTATTTTGGGAGGTTTCGTGTTGATCCGGAGCTACGACCCTTTTGAGATCATCCAGCTGGAGTTTCCGGCCGATCGGGAGCTCTACTTCGTTCTGGTGAGCCCAGAGTTCGAGGCGCCGACGAAGAAGATGAGGGCAGCTTTGCCTGCTGACATCCCGATGAAGGACCACGTGCGGAACTCGAGCCAAGCTGCCGCCTTGGTGGCGGCTGTGGTGCAGGGGAACGTGAGGGTTCTTGGCTCGGCATTGGCTGCCGATGCGATCGTTGAGCCGAGGAGAGCGCCGCTAATTCCCGGGATGGTGAGTGTGAAGAAGGCGGCGATGGACGCAGGTGCATATGGGTGCACCATTAGCGGCGCAGGGCCAACTGCTGTAGCTGTTGTTGATGATCAGGAGAAAGGATACAAGATTGGGTCTTCGATGGTTGAGGCATTCTTGAGGGATGGGAACCTGAAGGCAAGTGCGACGGTTGCAAAACTCGACAGGTTTGGGGCGAGAGTCATTGCGAGCAGTGCTGAGTAACAGGTAATTCCTTCTCTCTCTCTGTTGTCATTCCATATAGATCTTATTGGAGTAAACTATGAGTATCGCATATTTTCATTTGATTTTGTGGAATTAGTTCTTCTCACTACGAGCCATATTAGTTGGGTTCAGAATGAATTTCGCCATCTATAGGACGACAATATCTGCTTGCTTGTGGATTTACTAATATGCAGCACAATATCCATGTTTCCCCCATAAATTTGTTTGAGATGTTCATGAGTGATAGTTATTCACTAGGATTGTTCTTATGTACGTGTACGTGCAACTAATATAAGTTCTTTGAATTTCCTACTTGATGGTACTTAATGTGCAGAAGGATCATAGTGAATCTTGTTTAAATGAGTGATCAGATCCATGTCGATAGGATCCGTTCCATCTTTTATACGCTAGAAAATATTGGGGAAAAATTGATTTGGGGCATAGAATAAATTGAGTTGATAGTTATTGACATGGAAAAGGCAGGTGAGGCCAGCCTGCCCAAGCAAATCATACTTTCTTAATGCCTTTGAAGTAGAAGTTCATATACTATTTTCTATCGTCCTCTCCTCAGTATTTTTGTGGAATAAAGTAAACCGATCCTTTTTCTAGGATAAAAGAAAAGCAAAAGCAAAAGCAACTAAGAGTTTTGTAGATTAGGAATCCTGGATTTGTTAAAGTACATTCGTATGCCTAACTGCTCCACTAACAAGTTTTACCTTGTGAAAGAAAGGAGGAAGATAAAAATTGTGCAAAAATTACATAACTTTAGCCATAAAATTGTTACTAGCTCCAACGTTGTAAATCAAATAAATGATGAAGTTGGCCGCATAAATTGTTACTAGCTCCAATCCTTGGATCTAAGGATAAGTTATAATTTGAAGTTTCAAAATCTTCAGCAGGCAGAAAATTTTCAAATCGATAAAAAGAGTTAAAACAAGCTAGCCAGTAGCATCATAAGAATAACAAGCAAATAAAAGCCTTGAGGCAATAGTGCTTTAGATTTTCTTTCTTCATAACATCCAACATGCCAATGAAATTAAAATGTCTTTATTATGGATGCAGTAGGAAACCACCAACTACTTCTATTCATTAATTTATATATGATGTGATAGCTTGATCTTGCAATTTATGTCTGTTGGAAAGCTAGATCTAGCATAAAGTTCATACCATGTTCTCTTCTTGATATGTTTGTTGATGAAAAACAATTTGTACGCCTGTGCATTACATTGCAACACACAATTGATGCAAAAGAGGAATATTAAGGAGATCCAAACAACCAGAAGAACCTGTGGATGTATCAGATAACAAGATAAAAGCCTTGTATAGCTATGGGAAGTTTCTTTTATTGCTTCTTTCATGCAAGGGAATCAGTTTTTGCCAATTGAATTTTCTCTTTCAGTATCGCTCTGCTAGATTGTCATAATATTATTTAGTCATTTATCTTTGTGCTACTGTTGTACATGCCTGAACAACATGCGTAAATGGACAATAAAAGTAAGTTGTGTGAACTGCTCCTTTTGACTGAGAGGACAGGGACCATGACCGAAACTTTTTTGACGGTCAGTTCTCATTTTTGATGCGCTTCTTTCTATATTGTAATACCATCTTTTTTACTCCAGGTTATGTTGGTGCCTGTCCAAGATTACTGGAGAAGGCGCAGCCAGAGCAGGCATTGGGGCTTACCGCTTTATTTTTGCTTCTGAGTGTGGATGCTGGATTTCCAACCTAATTTGTCTTAGGAATAGGAATTCTTCTGCATTTAGCAAGCCAAACAAATCTCAGCATTTGAGCTTCCTCTTCATAGGGGGATTGTTAATCAATGGCTTGCTTGACTGTTGTCTGGAATAAAAATAAACGACCAAGTGCTCACTTGTAATTTTCTTACCATGCTTCTGTCTTTGTATGTTGAGGGAAATGCGCAGTACCAATCAACCAATGGGTTCATTTGGCTTAAGATCAATGGCTTCCATTTATAAGAAGCCACTTTTCTTTTTATTTTTTTATAAACTTGATTGGCAAAACAGTAGATTTAGCACAATAAAGAGCAATGGCTTCCACCTCAAAAAGTTTTGAATACAACATCAAAAATCCAAAATAAGGTTAAATATACCCACGAATCATCAACTCAAGAACATAGAGAAACTTTTGAAATAAAATAACCAATCTATGAAAAGAAGCTAATTTAGTTAGTCCATCATTGAGCCATTATTTCCTTTTTAGCTCATAAATTAATACTTGGATTCTTAATTTTTTATTTAATCTCATTTAAAATTTCGGATAGAAATAAAAATCTAAGAGACATTCCTTGTTAAAATAAATAAATAAATACATTTAAAAAAGACCTTGGTCTTCTTCCGTTCTTCCGTCCATCCGCGCCGTCACCGTCATCGTCTCACTCACCGCCTCGCCCACGCCACACTCCGACTCCGTCACTTTTTTCTAAACGTCGACTCAAAGTAGCAGCGCTCTCGTTTTCACCTTCACCACCACCACTGCCACCACTGCCTTTCTCCACCTCCTCTAGGGTTTCCCCTCTCCTCCTCCTCTCTGTGAGCTCTTCTCATCCCCCCATGCCGAGCTCCTTTTCCTGCTCCACGTAAACCTTGCCCTTATCCCCATTCCGAGCTCTCGTCCCTTCCTCAGCTCCTCGGTCGTTCCCGATGCCTCACCGTCTTTGCTACCTGAGAGGCAGACGTTCTTGAAGCCTGCTGAGGGAAGATGTCTTCGTCGAGAGAGCCGCTGGATGAGCTGGATGATCTGGATGATCCGCCTGCGGCGTCCAGGCGGATATCCCGGACGCAGACGATGGGGAACCTCGGGGAGTTGAGCTTCGACAGCGAGGTAGTGCCGTCGACCCTCGTCGAAGTCGCTCCCATTCTTCGCGTTGCCAACGAAGTCGAGTCCCAGAATGCCCGCGTCGCTTATCTCTGTGAGTTATTTTCCGCGGTTCTCTGTCTGCTGGGTGATCCAGCTTTGGTTTTTTGGATGATTCCTGCTGATAGCTGTGCTTGCATCGTTTTTTTGTCAGTTGGATTGATTAGTTACCTCTTTTGGAAAAAAGAGGTATTTGGTAGCCATTATTTAGGAAGTCCACAGAGAATACTAGAACATCTTTTGAACAAGAGGCTTTCTAGTGCACGATATGTGCGTACTGTTTTGACTTTTGAGCATTCTGATTGAACGCTGGATGATTTTGTTGCACGTAAGCTGTAAAGTTTGTTTGTTAAAAGCTCATGGTTTGGTGTCACCACCTTGACAGTTACGAGTTACGACTTTAAGGTGGGAGGGTGGGAAGATCGTGATTGGTCTGTTATCCTTCCATTCTTGATGCAAACCTAGTTGAGAGGAGAAGATTTTGTACTATTCAATCATAAATAGTGTATAGTACTAGCTTTTGTATAGGAAAACCAAGGAGAAAAAATATAAGGAAACTAATCTATTACTTGATCTAATTACTCTATCTCTTTTCAGAATCACTCTGTTATCTTCAAAGTGAATTTGTTTTTCTAGTATATCTCTTAAACTCACTCAGTTCCATTTTTTAAATAGTAAATTCTATTCTGTTAATGCATTATGTTCTTAGCACTCATGTTGGATGTTGCTGAGTTCTACGAAGATTTTTTTTTTGGCTTGTACCTTCCAAAATTCGACATTCTACAATATGCTAAGTTATTCTAGATGGCTCATCAGAATACTCATCATAGTTATATGGAGATAATATTGATATTTTTCCTATTGAATAGGCCGGTTTTATGCTTTTGAGAAAGCTCATCGATTGGATCCAATCTCAAGTGGGCGTGGTGTTTGTCAATTTAAGACTGCACTCTTACAGAGGTTAGAAAGGGTATGGATTTCTTGATCCACTAATTCATGCTAAGCTAATCTTTTGGCATCATAAAGAATTGTATTTCTTGTATGCATTTGGGATTTCTATTTCCATGATGTCTTTGTTATTTCAATATATTATTTAACATCATGTAACTTAATAAAGTTGTTTTCTTCTAAATGGTACTTCATACATTTATTTATATGCATGATCAGACATTTGACTTGTTTTTTACTGATGTATTTTTAACGTCTTGTAACTTGGTAAAGTGGTTTTCTTCTAGATGGTAATTCGCACATTTATATATATGCATAAATGTGTTGCTTCTAAATGGTCGCTGTTCTTCTTTTATGTTTGTGCTCATACCTGATGCATTGTGACATTTGACTATTTTCAGCAATCAAACCTTCCTATTGCTTACTGTGTATGTTTACATCAGGAACCAAGATTGTTAGAGATGCAATGCTTTCTCACCTAGGATTTAGTGAGGATATGCAGAATTGATCATGAGAGCCTACAGGATAGCTAAGATATAATAGTTTTTTAAGTTTACATCGGGTGACAGTACATCACATTTACAAGACTACATGACAAAATATTATAATGTTAAGAATGTTTTTATTCACGATATATTCTTCTATTGTGTTAAATAGTGCCTTCCATGTTGTTTTTGTTGCATGAATAAAAGTGTGCAATTTAATTATGAAAATATGAATGTTGGAGATAATTATCTCATATTAAATATAATCATCATTTTTTTAAAGATAATTATTATACACAAAGTGTACACGCTCCTCTGGTTAGAGCAATCGAGTTTTATATGGAGATAGTGGGTTCGATACTTATCAAGTTCAGAAAAAAATATTGTTACACTAGAAATATTGTAAATAATTATCAAAATAATACGATAATTATCAATAAAGGAAGAGTTACGTAAGAGGGAAGCTAATTAATCCTCTTGAACCTATATCTAGAGGCATGCAATTAATTCTTTATTCAATATATTCTATCAATTTCAACATGAAAGAATCGAGCATATGCTTCTTAGAAGAAATTTTTTAACTTGATGAACATTGACGAACATGAACTATTAAAAATTCTTCAGTTAAAATTCAGTGAATCACAATTGCAAAAATAGGAAGATCAGAGCAGCATTAAAAAAGCTAGCGTGTTAAGAACCAACGGATTCTTGTGCATTCCTGAGATGGAGAGAGAGGGGTCTATGTATTTTTAAGCATAAAAAATTAGATTCCTTTAACTAACTAAAATTCTTCACACAGTTGTAATCATCATAATCGATATATTAGCATAACAAATAAAAATTTGTGAAATAAATACTAACACAGTTTTTAAGCACTATAAATCAGAGAGGAAAAGATGAAGAAGGGGAAGGAGCTCAAAGTGACGGAGGAGGAAGGATGTGTTTGGTGAAGGGTTTCATGGTGCACCAGGAGGCCTGGAGGGTGCTCAATTCTGTTCCCAGGGTGCCCTTTTGGGCAAGATCCTAGGGCTGAAAATGGGATTGACTATCATGCTAGAAAAATTGGAACTTAATTATTTCATTTTGAGGAACATTCTATTTTTAAAGAGGAATTTCAGTGATAATAAATATGCGAACCACTGCCCCCAAGCTTGCTTGTTCAATCAAATGCTATTCTGTTTTATAACTAGATTTTCATGTTGCATTTTGACATATTATATCATGCTTTTAGGAAAATGATCCTACAATGAAGGGAAGAGTCCAAAGAAGTGATTCTCGGGAAATGCAAAGCTTCTACCGTACTTACTATAAAAAATACATCCAAGCACTCCAAAGTGCTGCTGATAAGGCTGATCGGTGAGTGAGATGTCAAACTTGCTTCATTTAGTTATTTTTGAATGACATGATTGTTTGAGCAATACATGTTTGCTTCTTCAAAATAGTGCTCAACTTACAAAAGCATATCAAACTGCTGCTGTTTTGTTTGAGGTTCTAAAAGCTGTTAACCAGACACAATCTCTTGAAGTTGAACCTGAGGTAAGAGAGCCCAAAGTTTTTGGCAACTAGGTTAAACATCATATAAATTCCTTTTTTAGGTTGCGGTGATCTTCAATAATCCTCATGATTGACACAGATATTGGAAACTCATAACAAGATCGAGGAGAAGACTAAAACTCTTGGTCCATACAATATTCTTCCTCTTGATCCAGATAGTGAAAATCAAGCTATTATGTGTTTTCCTGAGGTTTTATCCTTTTTTTAGTCTGTACAATACTAATCATTCACTTGGTTTATTTTATAAAGTGTTACCTGACATACTATATTATCTTTTTGCAGATTCAAGCAGTGGTATTTGCCCTTAGGAACACAAGGGGACTTCCATGGCCTAAGGACCACAAGATGAAACCTAATGAAGATATCTTAGATTGGCTTCAAGTTATGTTTGGATTTCAGGTAAAACACAAGTGGAAATTTTTATTCTTAGTGCACAGTGATTTTTGACATTCTTGGGGCCTTTTGAGTTATTGACCTCCCACTAGCACCGCTTGATTAATATTCTTATTAATTCATGAAGGAGGATAATGTTTCTAATCAACGAGAACACTTGATTTTGTTGCTTGCAAATGTCCACATTCGCCAGATCCCAAAGCCTGACCAACAGCCCAGGGTACTTTTCTTAGTCTTCTAATTGTTCACATGTATCTTTTGACATAAGACTGATGCCCAAAAGTGCTTGTTTAGTTGGATGAAAATGCATTGACAGAAGTAATGAAGAAACTTTTTAAGAACTACAAGAAGTGGTGCAAATACTTGAATCGGAAGAGTAGTCTGTGGTGAGGCATTTAGGCACATTTTAAACATCTGCTGTTATCATTCTTTTTTGGTTTATATATTACCAGGGAAAAAATCATGCAGCCTGATTTCTTCTTCTGGAGTTGCAATTGCTATCCTTTGACTGGTCATCTTGTGAATTATGAAAATCTCAGGTTGCCCACCATCCAACAGGAAGTTCAACAGCGCAAGCTACTATATATGGGCCTTTATCTTCTAATTTGGGGCGAAGCTGCAAACTTGAGATTTATGCCAGAATGTCTTTGCTACATCTATCATCATGTAGGTTATGAATGTTGAATTCTTTCCCTTTATCTTTATACTGCATAGTACACTTCTGGTGTATCTAGTCTTTTCAATTCTTGACATATGGTTTACATAAATTGACTAAATAAGATACCTTGTTTCTGGGCTTCCACTTGGTTTTTCAGCCCTTATTTTATTTCGAAGTTGCTTGAGGTTTTTTGTTCAGTTGATTACTTGCAGTGACATCTCCTGCTTTTATTGTCACTAGCAGTGAAATTTTCATGTGTCTGAAGAATTTGCACCAGTGGAATCTCATCATATATAGTGTTTCTTGTGGGTCTTCTCTATATCTATCTGTGACGTGACCAGTAATTTTCACAATTTTTGAGTCTCTGATCGTGTGATGTTGCTCCTATGTGCTCTCTTTTATTTTTGTGCACCTTGATGAAGAGGATAACATCATAGATTCCTACAATGAACCATTGATGGGCATATGGTGCATTGAGATCTCATTAGGGATGGAGTGTGTTTGCTGTGATGCTTGAACAAATTTCTCCTGTCAGATGGAGGACTATTACCATTATTAGTACTGGCATGGTTACCAATCTATAAATTTCTTCTGTCACTTATTTTTTCAATTTATACTGGGTGCTAAGGCTTTGTTTAATGCTGTGTACACGGGTAAATATTGTTTTGACCGATTGAGAAAAGCAGTATTGGAGCTTAACTTTTATTATTGTTTAGGAGTATGCCATTAACACATTGACCCAAGCAGAATTTTTCCCCTTGTCTGGATTAGTGAGATTTTAGGTGTAGTTTAGAGAGAGCTTCTGCTATCAGGTTACCAATAATTCAGTGATTTGATGAGAGATGTCAATATATAGTCAATTCGATCGATCAGAACCAGAGATTTTCCCTCGTCATGCCTATGTGCTCATGATTTCTAACTTGAAGGCAGCTATTTATATTCCTACATATTCCAAATTATCTGGTAGATGAGGATTTTCAGAATAGTAGCACTTGCATGATTTTATGTATATGGATAAGTGCTGGGTTGGTCACTGAAAGTTGTCATTGTCAGATTAAAATTCCACCTGCTAGTAGTTTTATAGTCAAAAATTTATTTCCATTCTGGTCTTTTTTAATCTAATGATTCTGGCTTCATGGCACTAGTGATTTGGCTAAGGCCTGTAATTGTTTAGGGTCAGCTGTTTCAAGCTTTTGTTCCCTGATCAGTAGGTTGCCTGGTCTCTGAAATCCTTTATACAAGTAGTGGACAGAAAGATGCATGAGCATAGTATCTGCATAATTTCTGTTATGCAATTGGAGGATGGTAATTTTTTACTGTTAAATGTTTCCAGATGGCATTTGAGCTATATGGAATGCTAGCTGGCAATGTAATCTCAACGACAGGTGAAAGTATAAAGCCAGCATATGGTGGTGAGGAAGAGGCATTTTTGAAAAAAGTTGTAACTCCAATTTATCAAACTATAGCAAAGGTATTCTTTACGGTTTCTTCCTATTGAGTCCCTTTACAATGTGGTTGATCGTGAGATAATTTGTTATAATGAAGGAAGCTGAGCGGAGCAAGAAGGAAAAATCAAGACATTCACAGTGGAGGAATTATGATGATTTGAATGAATATTTTTGGTAATTCCATGAATAACTGCAAATTTACACATATAAGTAATTGTTTTGTATGTAGAGTACCAACTTCTCTGCAATGTGCATAGGTCTGTGGACTGTTTTCGATTAGGCTGGCCTATGAAAGCTGAAGCTGACTTTTTTTGTCAACCGCCGGAGTTTTTTCTGACCAAAAAGAATGAAGTAAGTCTCAAGGTCATATTTTGTATCACCTGATATTCCATCTGTTTATGTATGCAATTTTCCTTTTTTGACTGATTAGGTTGCATAATATATCTAAGTTTTAATTTTAATTTTTGGTATGCAATAATCTCTCTGATGTACTCATGGTCTATATTATTTCTTTTTATCTGAATAAAGTTAGATGCAAGATTTTATTCCCACAAGATGGATACAAAATATTCCTAATTTTAGTCACACCTTTAGGTACATAGTGATTTATCTAATGAACTCATGCTCTGTAATTAATTATTATTCAACTTCTCCTAGAGAACACTTCTGGATGTCTAAAAGAAGTTTAGTGAAGTGATGCATAAGTTGTTGTTTTCACCATACCAAGGAAAAGATGCAGTAGTTGGATATGGCACTGAGAAGCAAAAGACATTGTTGTTGTGTATCCGTGAAAATTTGAAAAGTATTGCTTGGGACACCGTGCACCTACAGCCACCTGAAAAAACCGTTTGATTTCCTACAAAAACTGCTGATTTTACAATGTAAGAGCTTGAAGTTTAAAAAGTAACTGTCATGTATTGATGTATTAAACTATAAAGTATATGGCTCAGGCATAGTAGAAAACCAATACTCACTTTTATCATGTGAATGACTGCAATAGCTGCTGAATCAGCTACTTGACTTTCTATTTTCATTCATCTTTCTGCTTTTCCCTTGCACTGAACTAAATCAAATCCAGTACTCCTTGGAGCAGTACATTGTTTAGAGCTTAGTGATGGAAGAGAAATTCTTCCACATTGTCATAAAATGTATGCTTCCTTGCACCAGTACATGTCTTCTTGCAAAAATTTTGAAAAAGAAATATGATAACCTTCTTCTAAGATAATAGCAAGGGCAAATAAACAGTTGTAGCATTTGTTTCTACCTGCCGTTATGGCAGAGTGAGAGGATCATGGAAGTTATATCATTGAAACCTCCTATTTGTAAGAAGCTTATGTTCTTCATTGATGATTCCGCATTGAGTCTGGGTTTATGTTCTGCAAAGTCCATTTTTGGTAATTAGCTTAGATTCGTGAAGTATTGTTTTTTTTTTTGAAAGATAAACATTGCATTCATTTCACCAATCTGAAATGATACTATATATCATCCAAAAGGATGTAGTGTGTAAAACAAAATAAACTAAATACAAAAAAAGGGAAAAAACATATAAGACAAAAGTAGGAGAGGCAAAAAAAATCTCCTATACTTCCCTGAAGACAAAATACCCAAAATTAGGTATCGCTAGTTCAAGGTGGCTTGTGAGTATTAAAAAAAGTTAAGGTTGCAGCAGCTTGTATGACCAAAGCCCTTGTTGATTTGGATTCACCCATGAAACATCTTCTATTTCTTTCCCCCCATACACTCCAATGCCATATAGCTAGTTGCTCAATCTTTGACAACTTCTTTTTCACTTCTCCTTTCCCAACCCAAGGGATTAAAGAGATGTCAAATGGCTTTAGTTGTAGCTGTTGCAGGTATATAACCCATCCATTTAACACATATGGGCATTGGAAGAAAAGATGATCTCTTGTTTCAAGTTCACCCTTACATAGAATGCATGTTTCCTCAACCATAATCCCTTTGCATACCAAGCGCACTTTAGTATGCAGCTTGTCTTTTCTCATCAGCCAGTTAAAGAAATTTATTTTAAGGGGCAGCTTAGGTTTCCAAAGGATAGAACCTTCAACATCCATAGTACCCGACTCTTTCATAAGATTGTATAGGGAATGCACTGAAAATTGCTTGCTCCTTGTCCATCTCCACCAGATTCGTTAAGTATTGTTGGATTGTTACATTATGCAAATCCATAGTTTTTCCTGGAGTAATCATCTGTGCCAACTCTGTAGGGCAATTCTTAAGATCCGTTCATGTCATAATGCTTAAGCTGTGGATTACATGCTCCCTGAAATCAGAAGGAAAAGAAATTTGAATGTTTCGTGCATGTTAGAGATATTATGTCGGGATTAATAGGTATTATTTTTTGAAAGATGTCGGGACTAACATGTATATTGAGTATTGTAGAATAAATGATGTACTTAGAAAAAAATGAATTGATATTTTTTTCTAGGTTTTTCTCATGTTGTTTTCTTTTGGGTTTTCATTTGGTTTTTTTATTTGAGGTAAGATATGTTTTTTGGTGCTATAGTATTGTTGTGATAAGAGTACATCTTGACCTATAATTTCACTCTAGAGGTCAATGGCCTATGTTAATAAGTGAGTAGGCCCGCCACTAGTAGGGGACAACAAATAATCATTTGTAATAGTTTTGGGAAGAGAGTAGGCAGTTTAAAGAAATATTTCTCCTATTTTACTGGATGATATTCCAGGTCAGCTGCAAAATCCAGTACAGGGATGAAATGAGTTTGGAGATCAGATAGGTTAAATAGGCTTTTAAAGAAAAAACGTCCCTCTGCTGTTAGGTAATGCAACATTAACTATTAGTGTGGCAGCATTGCGCAGCACATACTATACAGATATTGTGGCCTGAGGAAAAGAAAGATAGGGAATAGTTTTGAGTTTTACATAGAAGAAGAAAGCATGAGGAATAAAGGTTTAGGGTTTATGCTACCTATCTCTGATGTTCCTTGCATTGTGAATTTTGCTAACACATACATACTTAGCTGTAGTGATAGTGGTACTAGGTGTTTCAACTTTTCTTCCTGTTAGCATCGTCCCACCAAATATCAATATTGCAAAAAAAGGTACACCTTGGTCTATTACCACTGCACCCTCTTCCCCATCCACGACATTTGTTATTTGAATTGTCAGCATGAGCAGTAAGAATAGAACATTTCGATGAGTTATTTAAGGGAGCCACAACAGACCGTTGAGCAATAACAATAGATGATCCCATGTTTGAGAGGTTGAGCAATCGATGGAAGATTTGTGATAGTGTAGGCGTATTAGCACTTATAAGTATTTATTGTCGTACACTCTGCAATTCAATTGGAAGAGAAGATAAGGTGAGAACCATGAAAAGAGTCTCTTGTTGTTTTTTATGGACTACTTTGTGTTGGCATTGGGCATCATGTCTGAGAATTCTTGCATTAGAGATCTAGCTTTGCCAAGGAAAGTCTCCATCTTTGAAAATTGTTGGTGAAGGGAGATCATATTGGACACAATAGAATAGAGATGTTGGGTGTCATTGGCATAACAATTAGAGGCTTCTCGACAAATTTCATTACAAGTTTCAAATGGCTCAAAAAAATCTACAATTGATGGATCGATGGAGGGGAGGAGAGCATTAAGTAATTGAGAGTCAACTCGTGGCCATTTGATTAACTGGTTTTGCAGGTATAGTTTCTTTTTCCATTGTAAGGTGCTCTATTTTTCCCTAGCCCTGCAAACCATATCTTCATAGATGTTGCCTATGATTTGTAGGTGGTTGATCCTGTAAGCTTCTTGCTTATAATGGATGGAACTAATAAATTA
Organism: Thalia dealbata; assembly: GCA_030544415.1. Classification (NCBI taxonomy): domain Eukaryota; kingdom Viridiplantae; phylum Streptophyta; class Magnoliopsida; order Zingiberales; family Marantaceae; genus Thalia; species Thalia dealbata. Next base: position 28,722,168 of record CM060454.1, on the reverse strand, counting down.
GAAAGTGTGAAGTGCTCCTTTGTATTGAGGGTGATCTTAGACTTAGAGGAACTCATGAAGATTAACAAATATTAGAGATCTAAGGAGAGCACTTGAGATCTCTATCAATTTAATCAATAGAACCTTGTGGGAGAAGGTGCTGGTAGGATGCATGGCAGGAAGGAAGCAGCCAATAAGATGAAAGAAGGTTCCGGAAGGATGCATGACAAGGAAGAAGTAGCTGGTACGATGCTCAATTGCTGTCTTCAGCAAAAGGGCTCTGATACCATGAAAAAGGGTTTTGGAACTTTGGAGAAAGGAAGAGATAATCACCTTGATTGATTTATTTCAGAGTATCATACATGATATTTATATATAGATAGAGAAATAATCTACATCCTACATTCAAACTAGGTTACCATCCACAGATGAATTAATAAGGAATGGAATAAGCATTAATTGTATTTCCTATAGCTCTAGTATCAATATTAGTGTTACTCAGTATTGAATGACTCAACCACACATCTGGCCAGTATTTTGGTTGTCCATTGTTGCTTAAGGACTGTTTTGACTGAATGCCTTAATTCAGTGTCATTTTCCTTCTCAATCCTCTTACTGATAATCTTTCAAAAAAAAAATCCTCTTACTGATGAAACTTACTGTGAATGGGATTGATGGGTAGGTCATCCGAGATGATGACAATTAAGCTACCTTTCATTTTTTGATTTCATAGTTTGATGTTAGGTTTGAAATGATATCTGAAAGTGCTATCTTAAAATTTATGATATGTTTTCATTATAAATTATACAAAGCATTTTGGAGGGGAAATTGCATTATGTTACCCTCTAATTTGTATCATAACTGTTGCTATTTACATTATGAAAAATCATGAATCTTAATTATATGTATGATCTTGTTTCAGGACAACAGACAATCAAGGTCTGAACGGTGGATTGGAAAGATAAACTTTGTTGAAATACGATCATTCTGGCATATCTTTAGAAGTTTTGATAGAATGTGGATCTTCTTTATTTTATGCCTACAGGTGCTTGTTGTTTACAGTTTGGCTTATCTGTCTGCTCGGACACTTTTGTTCTTTGCTATTTATTTTTCTCATTTGCTTTTCCTTTTTTCAAGGCCATGGTTATAATTGCTTGGAATGGTGGCACAAGTGCTATTTCTGATGTTGAAGTTTTTAAGGTGCTAAGTATATTCATAACTGCTGCAATACTGAATCTGGGACAAGGTCTGGTTCTACAGATTTAGGTTTTGTTTCTACAAGTTCAGAACTATTCTGGTTTTTGCCATGTCTCTGTCAGAGTCATCATTACTTTATAAATTTACTGAATAAGCTTAGCTCCATAATTTTGATGTCCATGTCATTTTGGTAGTGGTTTATTTATCGAGTCAAATGACACGATTTCTTTTCTTAAAATTGTTGCATATAGTTCTTCTCATGGTTTAAAGTACCAGTACTATATCGAATGTTGTTGGCAAAAGTACCAAAGTATAAAAAAATAAATCTTGAAATGTGGGAGTGGGAGAATGCTGTATAGGAATTTATAGACAGTATAAATGAAATTGAACTTGATTAATAACTATTATTGTTTGAACATGATTAATAACTACATGTTTAAGACATTATAAATGTTTAAAGCCTTGGGCAAATACAAGTTCAAACACGTGATTAATTAAAGTCTCTTAAAGTTTAAACTCTAAACATTAACCAGTAATAACTAAGTCATGCTTTGTTTGTTAACTTTTGGGATTTGAGAGAGAGGGAGAGTAAAAATGCCGAGGAATGAAAGAACCAGTAGTTACTTACTGGGAGAATGAGACGGGGGGCATTGCTGCAAACATATAAAATGTGGAGGTCTTTTTTTTGTAAAAATCTATCATAGCTTTCTAATTACATTACACTAGCACTGCTAAACTTGTCGTTTGGCACTGTTTAATGTAATACAGTGACTGAAATATACTTCATATTTAGATGCATGTGTCTTTGAGTACTTCCGTTGATAAGCTATTATTCATATAGACCAGTAGAAGTAATGATACCGATCCTTGTGCGGAGCAGTTTAAGCATGAATCACTATAGTTTTGATTACCGAAAAGCTGCAAAGTTCTATATCATGGAGAACATCAGAACAATGAGTTTTGATAAGTATAGTTTGATGAAAAATACTTATTTAGTCATATTTGTATTCCCATAACAATTGCTAGGGATGTGAGCATCTTGACTGGTCACTGGGTGCAGGGTTCTTCCTCTGTAACATTCTTCATTCCTACACCCCCTTGCTGAAAAAATCTTTGATTAATTGGAAGTTGTCCAAATACTATATTCATACTATTTATTAATAAATCAGAAGCATGGCTTTTTTGAGATTTCCATAGATATGCTCCCTCATTCAGGATCATTTTTAAGAGAAATGTGTTCCTTAGAACTTCTATTTATGTTGTGTAGCTCCAAAAATATTGGATTGACAACCAATATCAACATTGTATTTATTAACATATAAAGTACTGCCCATGCTGGACCCTACCAGTTCATGCAGGGAGTGATATTTGGACCGACCAGTTTTGGTTGGCCCACTTGAGTTTGCACAGTGCTGCCTGCTAGTGACTGAGTGGACCATGCGGTGTCAGTATGGGTGCATATTACCCTATACCTGCGAGCTATGGAACTAACGACAACTTTTGCCCAAACTGTATATCCATTGGTACACTGACATTCTACTATATAGCTGTCTGCTAGTGTGTTTCATAGGGATGGTATACTACCAGTATTTTAAACATTGTTTTCTTTGAAATGGATACTTCTAAACGTTGTTATGTAGTCAATATATTATATATCATTCTGATCTATATTCTACATTTACATTTATGCAACAATGAATTTTGCAGCTGTTCTTGATATAATATTTAGCTGGAAAGCAAGGAGGAGGATGTCTTCTCCTGTTAAGTTGAGATATATTTTGAAGGTTATTTCAGCAGCTGCCTGGGTGATTATTTTATCAGTTACTTATGCCTATTCTTGGAAAAATCCCAGTGGCTTAGCAAGGACAATCAAAAGTTGGTTCGGGGGTGGTCAGAATCAACCTTCACTGTACATTTTAGCTGTTGCCATCTATCTGTCACCAAATATACTTTTCACAATATTATTTCTATTTCCCTTCCTGAGACGTTTTCTTGAGCGTTCAAATTTTAAGATAATTAAATTGATGATGTGGTGGTCTCAGGTAATTATGTTTTTTTTTGTAAATGTGCATTTTAAGTTGATGCATGTCTCAGTCAATAACTTTTTAAAGGGAGATTAGAAGTTTATGTTTTTAATGCTCGCAGCCTCGTCTTTTTGTTGGAAGGGGGATGCATGAGAGCTCATGGTCACTTTTCAAGTATGGTTATGATAATATTTTGTTTCTCATTTTCATAATATGAATTCCATCTTATTCCACCACTGCTATTTTTTAAATGTTCAGGTATTCATTATTTTGGGTGCTTCTTATATCTACAAAGTTGGCATTCAGTTACTATATTGAGGTAACCATGTCATTGCTTACATTTTACAAAGTTCTATCGACTTTTTTTTTGCATGGCATATGGAATAATCTTATCTATGTGCAAAATGGAGCTTTTCTCTGGACTTGAATAATCAGACTACCCCCTTGTTGTTAGCCTGCACTACTCTCTTCAGAAAATTCTTCCGTTAATGCAGATTAAGCCTCTTGTAAAACCAACAAAAGATATCATGAGTGAGCCAATTACAACATTTCAGTGGCATGAGTTTTTCCCACGAGGTATATATTTTCTAAAGAACATTTACTTTACCATGGTATATTTTTAAATGTCATGTTCCATCTGCAGCCAACAACAACCTTGGTGTAGTGATTGCACTTTGGGCTCCAATAATTCTTGTATGGCTCTTTCTTATAATTGTTACATTTCTATTTCTCATGCAATATTTCATTACTTGAGTTTTTGAGCAGCCTGTTACAATTGTTGTTTTAGGTGTACTTCATGGACACTCAGATCTGGTATGCAATATTTTCAACACTAATTGGTGGTATTTATGGAGCTTGGCGTCGTCTAGGAGAGGTGCACATTGCATTCATTTACTATTTTACTACTAGCTTGGGGTTGAAATCATCTTTGGCCTATTCCAAATGGTCTTGTGATGCTTGTGTCTTGGTCCCCTTTGCGTTTCCAAATATCTGTAGCGTTTTAAGGGTTGCATGAGGCAAGTTAATAAGGTGCTTCCAATAGGTTCATTTCTTTTCAAAATGTGGTAGTCCCGAGTTCAGGCATCAACAGTACTCAGAATATTCAACATTGTACTCAGAATATTTGGTGACCCACGCCCGTTTATTTGGATTGTAGGGCTCTTAAAATAGGTGCCTTCAGTAGCAAACATTTAATATTACATCTCTTATGCTCCAATTATTCTTTTTTTCTTAACATTTCAGATCCGCACATTAGGAATGTTGAGATCAAGATTTCAAACCCTGCCTGGTGCATTTAATGGTCGGTTAATTCCACGTCAACAATCTGAAGCAAGCAAAAAGAAGGGTTTACGAGCTTCTCTGTCTAGCAAATTCGAGGAGGTTTATACATTTTTCTATAATTTGAACTTTTGCATGTAAACTTGTACCTTGAGTTAGGTTTACAATTTAAGTTATGTTTTTGAATATTTTTTTGCTGATTTTTTAGATGCCAATTACTAGCACTCAGAAAGAGTCAGCAAGGTTTTCCCAAATGTGGAATGAAATAATCACCAGTTTCCGAGAAGAAGATCTAATCACCAACAAGTACCACACTGATTTTCTCAATAGCATCTTTGGCCTTTTTTTAGCTTACTAATACGTTCTGTTTTTGGAATAGTGAAATGGATTTGTTGCTTGTTCCATACACTGCTGATCGAGATTTGAATGAACTGAACCTTATCCAATGGCCTCCTTTCTTACTTGCTAGCAAAGTACACAACTCTTAATCTTTTTCTTTCTCTTTCTGTAAATTTTATAATTCTCTTATTTAGTGCAAGGTTAATATAATGCTAATTACTGGATAATTTTGCTTCTGTTAGATCCCAGTAGCACTTGACATGGCCAAAGATAGCAAAGGAAAATACCGTGAACTGAAAAAGAGAATAAATGCAGATCCTTATATGATTTGTGCTGTTAAGGAGTGCTATGTATCATTTAAAAGCATCATTAAGTATTTAGTTGATGGTCCTCGTGAGAAAGTGTAGGCTACTTCTTGCCATAAATCTTCCTATATAGCTTTTCCTTTTTTATTTTTCACCTTTATCTAGAATTTTTTTGACTGATTTTTTCCCTTGTTTCCTGATGCATGAAAGTGTCGTTAACAAAATTTTCTCAAAGGTTGATGAGAATATAAGAGATGAAAAACAGGACCAGCTGAATATGAACTATCTTCCAAGCTTGTGCAACATATTTATTGACCTGATTGGGTTGCTGGTAGGCACTAAACTAGAAGGTTCTAGCTAATTTTTCAATTATTATCACTTGGGTGTTCAATTATTTTATTTATTCCGACAGATGAGTAATAAGGAAAAAGATAGAGACCAAGTTATTATTTATTTTCAAGATATGCTTGAGGTGGTGACAAGGGATATTATGGATATGGATGAAGAACTCCCTGGGTAAGATATTCTAATATCTTTTATCATAACCAATTAATTGATGATAAGAATATAAACGGTAGATTAAGCACTTTTCTCATAGTTTATCTGATAATACACATCTGCTAATGTCTTTTATGATCAAATGAAGTTTCAGTTTGGAATCAAATTCTTGGTTCACACAAGCAAACCATTCTTTGCAGCATTGTAGATTCCAACCATGGTGGGTCATATAGGAGGTATGAGGGAATTACACCTCTGGACCAGCAAGTTCAGCTCTTTGCAAAAGCTGGAGCTATCAAATTTCCTTTACCAGAATCAAATGCTTGGATGGAAAAGGTACTGTTACTTAGTTTTGTGTCCCTATGTTCTTTCCTCAAGTTAGCTATGCTAGTTTTAATGGCTCATGTTATGTTTCATGATATGATGCTTTTAGTTCAAAAGACTGCATCTACTGCTCACAGTGAAGGAGTCCGCAATGGATGTGCCATCAAACCTAGATGCAAGACGGCGAATCTCTTTCTTTTGCAACTCTTTATTTATGAATATGCCCAATGCACCAAAAGTCCGTAATATGTTGTCATTTTCGTAAGTCAACATCTTCTACAATCATTTTTATAATCTGCTTTGTTTTGATTGATTTTATGGTGCCTTGAAGCATCTCAATTTGGGTGCTTAAAATTGTCCTTGTCCCACATATGTCAGCAGATACTTGGTGATCAACTATGTCGTGTGTATTCAGATAGTCATTCATGGTACCATTTACGATGTGTAAAGTTGCATTCTATGAAACTTTCTGGTTTTTCAGCTCTTACCTTGTGAATGGAGGAGGAACTAATAACTTGAATTGTTGTACAATGCACCACTATCTTGTCATGACCCATGATCTTGGTTCTTAATTTATTGAACATTCAAGTCATATCATTTGATCTATTTTTAAGGAGTGCTTCAGATACTTGGCAAATGAGTGGGCTGATTCTAGTTTTCTATTCCTCTATACCAATTGTTTCTTTGATGAGTTTGACAAATATTCATCATTGTTAGCTATATATAGTAACATCTAAGTGCTGCTTTATGAAGTTCACAGAATACCGTATACAACCAGGCATTCTTTTTTTTTTACAACCATCCTCTATGTTCGATTACTGCAGTGTGGTTTTAGAATTGTTGCATGCAATTCTAATTGATGTGGAAATAACTATAGATCTTTGATGTTGCAGTGTGTTGACCCCCTATTATAAGGAAGATGTTCTTTACTCTCTAAAGGAAATTAAGGATGGAAATGAAGATGGCGTTTCCATTCTTTTTTATCTGCAGAAGATCTATCCAGGTTTTCATGTTATATTATCATAAAGATTTGTATTCTGTGGATATTTTCTGAGTGGTATTTAGACCATTCGGCTGTGGCTAATATAGGCATCTGTGTTTCTTCTGCTTCATTGTTTTGCTGTAGATGAATGGACAAATTTCCTGCAGCGTGTAGGACAAAATATAGAGGAGGAACTTACTCATGATAGATATGATGAATTGGAAGACGATCTACGTCTTTGGGCATCATATCGGGGCCAAACATTGACGAGAACTGGTAACCCTCTTATTGCTACATTCTCTCTTGTAATGAAACGTTGTATTCATTTCACTAATCTGAAATGATACAATAACTCCTGTTACTACATTCTTTTTTTTTTTGAAAAAATATTGCCTTCATTTCACCATTCTGAAACGATACAATATCATCCAAAAAGGATGTGAAAGTAAAACAGAAGAAACAAAAACTTAGAAAAGAAATTAGAGAAAAAAAGAAGAAAGCATAACATAATTTAGAAAAACTTAAACTAGAACAACACCTCCATTAAAGCATGTGCACCAGAAATCTCAGTAGAGAACAAACCAACTTTCATGGTCTAAGGAGGCTTGTGAGTTGTGTAGAAAGTTAAGGCATCAGCTGCCTGCATGGCTAAGATCCTTGTTGATTTTGAAGTCCCTATGAAACATCTCCTATTTCTCTCACACCAAATACTCCAATGCCACGATCTTTATCAATTTTGTATCCTCATCAACCTTGAAGTGCCATGGTAAGTGTGAAATATCATATGATCCTACTTGCAATTGCTTCAAGTATAAATGCCATCCATTCTTGTATAGGGGCACATGTAAAATAGGTAGTCTCGAGTCTCAACATCCCCTTTGCATAGACTACACTTCTCATCAACTATGATGCCTTTGCATATCAAGCGTATCTTGGTGTGCAACTTATCTTTTCTCATCAACCAATTGAAGAAGTTGATTTTGAGTGGAAGCCTAGTCTTGTATAATATAGATACATTACCTTTTCTCAGCAAATTAATTTTCACACATCATCTTGTCCAATTTCTTTTATTATGTATACATTTTAAATCATTTCATATGACATGCTCCATTTGTGTTCCAGTTAGAGGTATGATGTATTACCGAAAAGCTCTTGAACTTCAAGCTTTTCTTGACATGGCCAAAGATGAAGGTACTATAGTATCTGGTCCATTCTTTGTATCTGTTTCAATTACCCACAATTGTTGTACCAGAAGTAAAACTTCATTATTCTTTTCAGATCTCATGGAAGGTTATAAAGCTGTTGAGTTAACATCTGAGGAAAACTCAAAAATAGAAAGATCATTATGGGCACAATGCCAGGCTGTGGCTGATATGAAGTTCACATATGTTGTTTCCTGCCAACATTATGGGATCCAGAAGCGTTCAGGCGATCCTCGTGCGCAAGATATTTTAAGACTCATGACAATGTACGTGTTCATCTTATGCTTTTGTGGTTAATTATGAGGAAGTTCCTTATGATGAGAGTTGATATTTTGTTGTTTGTTGCAGTTAACTTTAACTTTAGATCATCATATTACTTATATCCCTTTGTTTCATTTCCCATTTTGTCTTAAGTTAATGAACTGGTCAAAATGATGATGAATAATGTGGTATGTATGTTTTTTTCTTCTGGTACAATGTGGTATTTAGTTTTTTTTCCTCAATTGTCAAACATACTAGCCATTTTGTTTTAATTAATCGAGTTGATTAAACTTTGCACCTCATACCCTAACCATGATTTCGATTTGCACCTGTTGTTTCAGAAATTACACTTTGTATCTTATACTTTTGCCAACGTTTCACTTTGCTCCTATTTTTTTTAAAAAAAGATTAGACTTTGTGCTGCTTGATTTTCACTGTCACCTTGATCCCTCGGTTAATTAATGACCAATTTTTTGCCAAAAAGTGGGTAGTCAAAGTGACTACCTAGTTAAAGATGGCAAAGAAAAAAAAACCCTTCACAACTATTGAATTTCTGTAGTAAATAGTAAGCTTTTATGAGTTAACTTGTCAAGACAATTTTTTTATAAAATGTTTTTATTGTAGCCGCATGTAATATGGTTGCATTTATTAATTAATCTCATTAATATGTCTGAACTTTGTGAACATGTATCTCTTATTCGTTCGCTAAGTATAATCATTTACAAGGTGCGTGCATAAAGTGCACGCTTATAAATACATTTCACACAAAGCTCCAACAAAATTTAAAACCTAAAAGATGTTTTAAATTTACCATTAGTTCTATTTGTAGTGTTACTGTCGCTTTTATGGGCATTATTTTTCCAATAAAAGTTTTGATCTACTTTTCGATAGTATATCATTACTCAATTAATAAAGGGTGCAAAGCATAATTTTTGAGACTACATGGCGCAAAGTGAACCATTCGCATTTCTACATTATGCAAGGTGTAATAACTATGAGCATGCAGAGCCTTGAAGGTTTTAATCTGAGTGCTTCAGACTTTATGCTCTTTTTTTTTTCTTCTCACAGGTATCCATCTCTTCGTGTTGCTTATATTGATGAGGTTGAAGAGCCTGGCTGTGGTGGATCGAAAAATAATGAAAAGATTTATTATTCTGCATTGGTTAAAGCTGCTTTGACCAAGGTTGGTGATTCTGCTGAGCCAGTGCCAAATCTAGACCAGGTAAAGTTGTTAGTTTCAATTACTTGAGTTTTGAGTGTCAAATTTTTTGCGATGGTTCAAGAAAAAAAAAAATCAACTGAATCTGTGCTAAGAAATTGTTGACTAATGTCAAAATAATAAGAAAAAAATCATTGCAATCTGCTTAAAATTGTTGAGAAACATCAATATAATAAGAAAATTGGAGTTAGATTTGTGTAAATTTATTGTTTATTACTTGAAATCTGTAAATTCAATTCTCTGCAAAGTTCTGCCATATGATTTTGAGTTCAATATTTTTTTCTTGAAAATATACTTCCAATATCAAGAATGTCTGTATTAATACTACTGTGAGCGCTTATTGTTGCTAATTAATTAATCTGAAATTTTCAACTGTCTTGATAACAATAGGTAGTTTGTTCACAGTTGCAAGTAATAGCTTATTGTTATGTGTGACAGAACTGAAGTCTAATTTGATATTAGCAAATAATCTCATTGTTAACCATAAAGAATTTCTCTTTTATCCTTTCATTTGCTTGTTTTGGTGCCTAATCATTCTTCTTGTTTCATCACTCTGTGTATCTCTAGAGTGTATAAGTTACATCTCTATAAAATATGTTACTGTTAGATGCACACGTGTCTTTTATACCTTTGATATGCTGTTAAATCATGTTTTCTCTCCACCTTTGATCTGTAAAAGTTTTTTTCTCCACCTTTGCTCAAAATAAACTTTTATCTTCCTAATCTACCACTGCAACCCTTTGTTGGTCTTGGTGGAAAAATTGTAATTTGCTGCAGCTTTGCTTTATTTAGTTAACCCTTTTTGATTTTCAATGATTTTCTTAATGGTGACGGAATGAGAATTAGAATCGCTGACCTCATATATCAACTACTTGTTCTCCTATTGCTTCTTAATTAGAATTGAGTTTTTGTTGGTCATCGGAGACCTTGGTGGTCTTGTTGAGGTTGAGACTTGACGTTCCATCTCAGTGAAAATACAGGAGAGGTGGGGGGTTCCCATTAATAAACACACAGGAACAGCTAGCAACAAAAACTAGGGTACTCACTTAAGCAGTAGCCTTGTACAGGGCGGCTGTATAGTAACATAACTGCTTCTGCGCATTGCCAACTTGTGTTGGGAATGTTAATTAGAATTCTTATTGGGATTGTGTTGAGCAGGTAATCTATCGCATCAAACTTCCAGGTCCTGCCATCTTAGGTGAAGGAAAGCCAGAAAATCAGAATCATGCCATTATTTTTACACGTGGTGAAGGTTTACAAACTATAGATATGAACCAGGTAAAAGGTTTTTCCGTGTTTCTTGAGCTTTTTTTTTTGGTTTTTGTGATGAATCTTAGGATTTCTATTGTAGGAACACTACATGGAGGAGGCACTAAAAATGCGAAACTTGCTGCAAGAATTTCTTATAAAACATGATGGTGTAAGGTATCCGTCAATACTTGGAGTCAGGGAGCATATATTTACTGGAAGGTAGCCCTTCTTTTTTTTTTTACCTCATGGGTAATTATTTGATAGATCTTGATGCTAATTTAGTGCTTGATATCGTGGCAGTGTCTCTTCTCTTGCTTGGTTTATGTCAAACCAGGAGACAAGCTTTGTGACTATTGGACAGCGTGTACTGGCTAATCCTTTAAGGTGTGTAATCTCTATTCTAGGTATAATAAGAGATGAATTGCATCACATGAAGGTACACAATGAAAACTAGATTAGACGTTTAGTCACATGTATAAGTGCTCTCGTGATATTTTCTGATAGTCACATGCATAGGTTGCTTCCTTCCTACTGTGCATCCTATCGGCACCTTCTCTTACAAGAGGTTCTCGATTAAATTGATAGGGAACTTGGGTGCTTTCTTTAGATCTCTAATCTTTATTAATCTTCAATGAGTTCCTCTAATTCTGGGATCACCCTCAATACAAAGGCATTGCACAGTTCCATCCATTACAAGCAAGAAGCATACAAGATCAGCCACTTACAAATCATAGGCAACCTTTGCAAAGATATGGTTTGCAGGGCAAGGAAAACTAGAGCACCTTGCCACAGAAAAAGAAACTATACCTGCAAACCAGTTAATCCAATGACAAGTTGACTCTCAGTTACTTAGTATTCTTCCTCTCCAACGATCCATCAATTATAGATTTGTGTGAGCCATTTGCAACTTGTTATGAAATCGGCAAGAGGCTTCCAATTATTATGCCAATGACATCCAACGTCTCTATTCTATACTATTTGATATGATCTCCCTTTTCCAACAATTTTAGAAGATGGAGACTTTTCATAGCAAAGCTAGACCTCTATTGCAGGAATTCTTAGTCATGATGCCCTATGCCCAAAACAAAGCAGCCTATAAAAGACAGCAGAGATTATTTTCATGGTCCTCACCTTATTTCTCTTCCAAATGGATTGGAGAGTGTATGACAGCAAAAACTGACAGGTGCTGATACTCCTAACTATCACAAACCTTTCATCAGTTGCTCAACCTCTCCTACGTAGGATCATCTACTGTTCTTGCTCAGCACTCTATTGTGGCTCCTTTAAATAACTCATTAGAATCTTCTATTCTTGTTGCTCATGCTGAAAAGTCAAAGTAACAAAGGTCGTGACAAGGATATACCCAACAGGAGTACATGTGATAATGAGGCAATTTAGCTTACCTATAAGCCTTTTGCATCTCTAAGGATTTGAATACAACCTCCCTTGATTTGGTAAGGGCTTTTCATTTGGGTCTATTGGAGTGTTTATTGGCTTGTAATCCCACCTCTTGCAATATATCAAATGCATATTCTTTTTGAGATATGATTATTTCCTTCTTTGAGCTACTTCAATACCAAGAAAGTACCAAAATTTTAGTTTAAAAATGTGGAAATAGGTATTGATTAGATCATTGCTTCCCTCTTGATCATCACCTGTGATTATGATGTCATCCACATAGATAAATGAATTATTGATTGAAGAATACTTGGAAAATACTGAATGATTTGATTCAGACTGAATAATACTAAATCTACCAAACCAAGCTCTAGGAGATTGCTTTAGACCATACAATGGCTTCCTCAACTTGCACACAAGATTTGATTCCCCTCGAGCAACAAAATTGAGTGGTTGCTCTAAGTAGATTTCCTCATCTAGGTCCCTATACAAAAATACATTTTTGGATATCTAATTAATATAATGGCCACTTTCACATAGATGCCATTGCCGGGAACAATGGAACACAGGTAATTTTTGCAACTTTTGAGAATGTGTCAATGTAGCCCAGGCCATGATTTTGGGTACATCCTTTTGCTACCAATGGAGCCTTCAACCTAGTGGCTTGTCCATCATGACATCTAACGATTGACTTCCTAGATGGCAAGGGAGAGGGAATCCATGTGTGGTTAGAGTCCAATGTAGCTCTCTCTTCAATCATTGCTTGCCTCCACCTAGGATGAGATATGGTTTCTTGCACAATCTTGGGAATTGTGGTAGAAGATAAAGTTGGTGACAATTTGATGGAGATAGTTTATGATGGCTCATAAAATTGTAAATTGGATAGGAATCGGGAGTAGAGTGTTTACCTCTATGAAGTGCAATAGGTAAGTTGTTTGAATTTGTAGATGGATCAACATGTGAGTTGGCTAAATCAGGAATTGAGTTGTCATTATCATTCATAGAATTAGGCCCAACTTATGTCTCAGGTGCTGAACGATGATTGCAAGTAATGCCAAATTTGCTATTAAGGGTTGAAACCTCGTGTTGCTGACCCCTATTTTAGGAATTGATTCTTCTATAGGGTCAATTATATGTTGTTCCACATGTTTATAAATTAATGGTTGAATTTGAGGTTAAGCAACACTTGATTTAGTATTAGAATCAATTTTAGTAGGAAAGTATGGTGTTTTTTCAAAGAATGTTACATCATGAGACACATAAAATTTGTATTCAGATGGAGAGTAACATATGTACCCCTTTTAAGCACGTGAATATCCATATCCACTGAATTTATATAGGTTGCAGCTTAACATGATTAGGTGATAAGTCATGGACAAAATAGGTTGATCCAAGAACCTTAGGAGGAACAATGTGGAGAGGTTCCTTAGGAAACGACAATGTACGTGGAACTTTATTCAAGATCGAGTAGGGCATTCATTTGATCAAATAGTTTGTTGTATAAACGTCTATTCAAAATTCTAAGGGAGCATTTTGTCTTCAAGGAAGTATAGGAGATATCTTTTTTTGCCTCTCCTACTTTTGTCTTATATGTTTTTTTCCCTTTCTTGTGTTCAGTTTATTTTGTTTTACACACTACATCCTTTTGGATGATATATTGTATCATTTCAGATTGGTGAAATGAATGCAATGTTTATCTTTCAAAAAAAAAAAAATTCTAAGGGAGCATTAGCATTTATTAATAAGGTATAGGCAATATCAATAATGTGCCTATGTTTCCGAAAGACAGTTTATTTGTTAAACTAGATATCAAGAAGGCTTTTGACACAATATCTTGGGTTTTATTGAGAGTGTTCTAAAGGCTCACTTTCCACCTAAATGGATTCAGTGGATAATGGAGCTGATCACTAAAGCTGATTTTGCAATAATTATCAATGGTATCTCGAGCAACCCGTTTGCTCATCAAAGAGGTTTAAGGTAAGGAAACCCTTTATCTTCTTACTTATTTGTCCTAGTCATGGAATGTATCTCTAGGATATTTAAGAGGATGGATCATATGAGACTTATCAAGGGGAGTGCTCAATCAGGCTCAAGGGGAAGGAGTCACATATGTTTGGTTTGCATATGATATATTAGGGAAAATAGTACATAGATAACTTGAGGCTACTTATTGATTATTTTCATGCTTTGTTCGGACTCAAGATCAATTTGGACAAATCCAGGGATTGATTTTCAGGGGAAGGAGGCAATCTCAAAAAGATCTATCGAAATTTTGGGATGCCCGGCATGCACCTTTCCACTTTAAGTATTTGGAATTGTCTTTGAGAGACGAAAACTTAAAGAAAGATGATTGGAGAACCATTATAACAAAAATTGATAATCATCTTGCAGGGTGGATGGGTCGTTTGTTATCGGGGGTGGGGGTAGACTTATAAGCTTCTCAGCATTCTTTAAAATTCCCTAATGGTGATCAAGGAGGTAGATAGGCATAGAAGATGTTTTTTATGGGGCAAAAGTGTACTATTTATCTAGTGAACTGGAAAGTAGCCACAACAAAAAGAGAAAATGGTGGTCTAGGAGTTCTTGACATTCATACTCACAATGATGCTAGATTTGGGTCTTGGCTGTGGAAATTAACAAGAAGCTCCTCAACATGGGTTAGGGTCGTGTTGTGGAAATATTTCAGAAGGAAGGATGGGTATATGAACAAGGCACTGTAGGATGGTCAAACATATGGCGTGCTATAATAAAATTGAGAGGGGTGTTTATATGCAGTATAGACTATGAAGTTGGTGATGGGACTGACATAAAATTCTGGTTTAAGCTATAGCACAATTACAAGAAGATGGCAGACATGCACAAAGAGGTCTTCCTAACAATTGAACTTTCAAATGCCACATTATCTCAATTTGCTAGGTTTGCAAGGTGGGAAGATGGTTTGTTTAGAGGCTGGGCAGTCATTGTAAATAATTATGTTTTCCAAACAGCTATGGAGAGGTTTGTTGATGATATGAAGGACATACAAATTGAAGGAAATAAGCAAATTTGGTGACGATGGACAAATAACAAGTTCTTTGTGTACTTCATGTATAACCTTATGAAAGAGTTGGGCATCAAGGATACTGAAAATTGCACCTTATGGAAACCTAGAATACTATTGAAAATCAATTTCTGTAACTGGCTAATAAGAAAAGATAAATTGCATACCGAATTCGCATTAGAATGTATAGGGGGAGAGAAATAGGAGATATTTTATGGGCAACTCAATGTTAACAAGGGCCTTAGCTACACAAGCAGTTGCAGCTCTAATATTCTTTACTACACAATAGTTAGTTGGTTTGTTCACTTATTGATTCAAAATCTTTGTGGAGTCCATGTAAAACAATCACTATGAACATATTCTCCAGCTTCCTTAGCTTACTTTATGAATCATTTCCTCCGTTCTTCCCTTTCTGCATCAACCATTTCTGCTTTTATAAATAATGATGGAGTCTCCGAGTCCCTGACCTAAAAAACCATCTCGGAAGCATTATACCAATCTAAGTTGTTCTTGCCATTGAGTTTCTCCAATGTGATTGTAGGAGAACCTGAAAAGGCAAAGGAGATAAGACTTCTCTTGGGAGCCTCACTCTTCTGCATATCTCCCATTAGAATAGGAACAAAGATAACCTAGGGAAAATTGGAACAGAAACTGTTCAAGGAGTAGAAAAGGAACTATTCAAGGAAACTAGAACAGAAATTAGATAGAATTTCTGCTTACCAATACAGCAAACACTATCTTTAAACAAAACTAATAACCTACTCCGATACCAAGTAGGAAGATCAAATTGAAAGCGGACGATGAAAAAGTATAGTAGTCACACTTGATTCTGTAGTATACTATAGATACATAATACTTCCCCATTTACAGCTAGTTAAAACATAACTATTATAGTACTAACAATTTCGGATGTCCTACCTAATTTACTCATTACAATCCAACAACCTTTCTTTTAAAAAAAAAGCATATTCATTTATCAATCTGAAATGATACAATATATCCTTCAAAACGATGAAGAAGACAGAGAAGAAAGAATTACTATCCAACAAATTGATAACTATGACTGTTAACTTATCTTTCATGGATTTGATTTCCATTTTTAATGACAATTAATCTGCTTTCTGGTTATAAATTATGATCCTTCATGCCTTGTAGGGTTCGATTTCATTATGGTCATCCTGATGTCTTTGATAGACTTTTCCACCTGACAAGGGGTGGTGTAAGCAAGGCATCCAAGATAATCAATTTGAGTGAAGACATATTTGCAGGTTTGTAACTAACTTGTCAAAATTCAGATCATTTCTATCATCTTTTCTAACTTATCAACCTTTTCTCGTTCAGGTTTTAACTCAACTCTTCGTGAAGGCAGTGTTACACATCATGAATACATGCAAGTTGGCAAGGGAAGAGATGTGGGTCTTAACCAGATCTCTTTTTTTGAGGCAAAGGTAGCAAATGGGAATGGAGAACAAACATTGAGCCGTGACATGTACAGGCTTGGTCACCGATTTGATTTCTTTAGAATGCTGTCATGTTACTATACCACTGTGGGTTTCTACGTCAGTACAATGGTATGATTGACATGCTTCCCTATTTTCTTACAGGTTAATTATCTGAAAATCACATTTTTGTCCTAGTTCTTTTTTACCTCAACTTCCTGGAGTATTCTTTCTTATGTATAGACCTATGGGTCTTGAATGTCAACTAAATGGTCAACTAGATGTGATTTTGTAACATGTAAAAGACAATTGTATCCTTCTATCATGCCACTCGTCCACTTAACTATTAGAAACTGTGAATATTCTCTTTTTAGGAAAAAATAGGATGATGAGAATTTTGAAATATTTAATGACTCTCTGAATATACTAGTTATGCCTGTGAAGTGCTTACATAACTATATTTGTGGTTTATGGAAGGTTGGGATTTTACATTAGGAAAAGATTTGAGATTTTCAGATAATTGGCCTTTTTTTTTCTTATATATTTGTTCATATTAACTCATTCTTAACTAATGACAGGTGACTGTTCTAACTGTATATGTTTTTCTCTATGGACGATTGTATCTTGTTCTCAGTGGGCTTGACAGAGCACTGGCTACTGGGAGAAAGTTTGTGCACAACCAGCCTCTTCAAGTTGCTCTTGCCTCCCAGTCTTTTGTGCAACTTGGATTTTTGATGGCTCTGCCTATGGTGATGGAAATTGGTCTGGAAAGAGGATTCCGTAAAGCACTTAGTGAATTTATACTTATGCAATTGCAATTGGCCTCTGTGTTCTTTACTTTTTCCCTGGGAACCAAGACTCACTACTATGGGAGGTCAATTCTCCACGGGGGTGCAGAATACAAAGGTACAGGCCGTGGATTCGTTGTCTTTCATGCAAAATTTGCCGACAATTATAGGTTATATTCACGCAGTCACTTTGTCAAGGGTCTTGAATTGATGATTTTACTTGTCGTATATGAGATATTTGGACAATCATACCGAGGGCCAGTGGCTTACGTCTTTGTCACTGTTTCTATGTGGTTTATGGTTTGCACTTGGCTTTTCGCCCCATTCTTATTTAATCCTTCAGGATTTGAGTGGCAAAAGATTGTCGATGACTGGCATGATTGGAATAAATGGATTAGTAACCGTGGGGGGATTGGTGTACCACCTGAGAAAAGCTGGGAATCATGGTGGGTGAAGGAACAAGAGCATCTCCGATATACTGGGAAGCGTGGGATCATTGCTGAAATAGTGCTTGCTTTACGCTTCTTTGTCTACCAATATGGGCTTGTCTATCGCTTGAATATAACAAAACATAGCAAAAGTGTGCTGGTGCGTACTTCATAACCTGGAACTAAAGTATCAGCTTAAATAGAAGATAATCTATTACTGAATCATGAATGTTTTCCAGGTTTATGGATTTTCATGGCTTGTAATCTTGGGGATATTGCTCATCATGAAGGTATAACAGTATTTTTTAGAACCTCCGCGACTATTTTATTTCCAGATCTTTTTATACATATATAGTATGTGTGTGTGTGTGTGTGTGTGTATAATAATATCAGAACGTTTTGGCAGATATGAAGAATAGCCCACCAGATTTATTTTTTTTCATAGAACAAACTGCTATATACACTTCAATGCATTTTTCTCATTACAGGGCTCTCTAGCCGAAAATTTGGGAAGCCTCTATCGTATTATTATACCCAATTAATGCATCATATATAAATTTTCTCGATGGACCTCATCTTTCTTGGACTATATCTTGCTTGATATAACCAGTGGTCTCTGAGAAATTTTAGTAATCAGTTGTCTCCAGACTGTACTTATCACATTGTGCTACATGCCTAACTGTGTTGTTAATTTAGCTAGTTTCTTCTCCACTTCTGTTTAAAGTACCCAATGCATACTGTTCTAAGCATGGTGGAATACCAAGATCCGCTACCGACAGTATCTTCTATTAAATCTTGAAGTTATTGCTAAAACTCTACATAAATGAGCATCATTTTGGAAAAAGTTAACTACTAAAGATCAACCTTCCTCCAGTAGCATGGTGCTTAGCTTTATTTTGTTATGAACTGAATAAATTTCAAGTACGATGGCCATATAGTTAGATATTCTGCTGTGCATTCAAATTTCAAGGTAAAGTATGTGCTTTTGTTACCTAATTAGTTTGATGCTTGTTCTTATAACATTATCTTACCATCACCATCCTTCATTATCTTCATTATTTGTATCAAAAGAAAGTGACCCACTGACCATATGATCTTTTGCTTTTCTTCAGACTGTTTCAATGGGAAGACGTAGATTCAGTGCTAATTTTCAGCTGGTGTTCCGATTGATAAAGGGTCTTATCTTCATAACTTTCATCTCCATCGTGATTATATTGTTAGTTGTTCCTCACATGACAGTCCGAGACATAATTGTTTGCTTTCTTGCGTTCATGCCTACTGGATGGGGTCTGCTTCTGGTTAGTGATGATTTGTCTTGCACTGTATTTGTATCGATTATGATATCTCTAAATGGATGATCCACCTAAATATTGTGATTCTCTTGCTTCCTTGTCAGATTGCACAAGCTTGCAAACCACTTTTTCCTGGTCCTCTCTGGGGATCAGTCAAGGCACTCGCACGGGGCTTCGAGATTATTATGGGTTTACTTCTGTTCATACCTATTACTTTCTTAGCTTGGTTCCCTTTTGTTTCCGAATTCCAAACGAGGATGCTGTTCAATCAAGCCTTCAGTAGAGGTTTGCAGGTTTCCCGTATACTTGGCGGGCCCAAGAAAGATCGATCATCCAAAAACAATGACTAATTAGCCGCCCTGCATGCATTCTTATCCGTCTGTTTATATCATTCTGACCGTATGTTAGGATGTAGGATTATGATAATGTGATTAGTTCATGTCAACTTGGTGTCGTATTTATTCCCGCTTACCAGATTATCATTAGAGTTATATTAGATTTTTTTATGTTAATGATGGATTGGACATATCTGTGTTGGTAAATGGACAGAAGATGTATTTTGATTTTAATCTAAGCAGGCTACAGATGTCTATGTAGTAACATAAAAGGGAGTTAAGAGGGACATTGAGTGAGGTGGAAGCTACTAAAACTGCTTTCTCTCGTTGGGCTAGTTGAGGAGCAGCCGAGTTGGCGAGTTGAGGTATGTGCTGCTCTCTGCCAAGTCAAATTCCAGTTGGGTTAAGTCACAAGGGACGTTCAATTTGATGATTAAGTATGGCAACAGCGACGACACAAGTAAAGATTAATGTGCAGAAAATTAAGGTCCTTCGCTGTGGATACATTGACAAGGGCAAGCGATAAATTTGGCAGCCAAGGGTGATGGTGCGTGGACTTAAGCTGCTTTGTGAGCCCCAAACCAACTTTAAAAGGAAAAGGTAAAAAGAAAAAAAGAAAAAAAATTTCTGGTTTCTTTTGGTTAGGGCAATTCTACTGTGTTGCTGCTGCCGAACAGAGAAGAAGAGGGCAAGGGAGAGAAGAAAAGGAGGTTTCCTTGGCTCTTGTCCCTTGGAGAGGTGCCTGCCTCGAGCAAGATAAGTAAAAGGCTCTGCGAGAGGGAGGGATTAAATCAAGCATTAGTTTCTTCCCTTCTCTGTAAGTGGTTTCTGTACTCCTCTATGGGTGCTTGCAAGTGGTTTGAACAGCTTGGGGGCAGCATCATAATTGATCTGAAACTAATTTCAATATAATTGAGGCAACTTCCAAAATAGTCTTTTTTTGAATTAGTTTGTGAATGATGTGTAATCAAGTTGATAGGATCTTTTGTGATATTATATTTTTATATGATACTATAGTGATTTGTGCCCTTTTTTTAAAGTAAAATTATTTATTGTCTTTGATTGTCCATGTGTTCTATCAAGTTTAGCTTTGTTAAATAATAATCTTATCCATCATTAAAATTATTTTTGTTAAAAAATATTTTAATAAAAATGAAATGATTGTTTTTGTAATCGCGGGGGGGGGGGGTATTACGATGAAAAGAAAATAAAAATTTAACATTTTAGTTGCTTCAGAAAAAGTTGTTTAATCAAAGTAGGGCATATCTATGAACATTTTGAACTTCCAGATCTAATCTAATCATGGATGCTCTTGAAACATAAATATTTTATATGTATATACAGAACCTAATTGTGCGTATATTTTGTGTGCTTGAATAGAGATCCTTTGTTTCCTTTTTGCAATTAACATTTATCTCAGGATGTATACAATTCTGATTAGAGTAATTGAGCTTTATAGGGGAGGATCATCAGGTCTTATGTCTTATGTTTAAGACTCATTAAATTTTAAAAAATATATTTATCTCAAGATTAATATTCATTAACAATGTAGCTTAAATTTCTATATATATATATTCATTTTTTATGTAGTTATTCGTCTAGATTTTGTTTTTTTTTTTTGAAAAGTAGATTGCATTCATTTCACCATTCTGAAATGATATAATATCATCCAAACGGATGTGTAAGAAAGGAAAGAAAATAGAGAGAAGAAAGAAAACAGAAAATCATTACAGTAGATACCAAAACTAGGAAGAAAATAACAAAAATCAAGAGCCCCAAAAATAAAGAGAGGATCATCGACATAGCACAAAATATAGGACAACACTTCCCTAAACTTTTGCACCCGGTGTGACTCATAGTTAAGAGCAGGATCAAGTTCTGGAGAGCTAAGGAGGCTTGTGGGTAGTGTACAAACTGAAGGCATCAGCTGCTTGCATAGCTAGGGTCATTGTTGATACTGAAACTCCCATGAAACATCTTCTATTCCTCTCACCCCAAACACTCCAATGCCACACTGCTAGTTGCTCAAGCCTTGTCAATTTTGTAGCTATATCATCCCTCATGTCCCACGGTAAGAGTGCAATATCATACAAACTCCCTTGCAAATTCTTCAAGTAGCAATGCCATCCATTTCTTGTATAAGGACACATATAAAATAAGTGATTCCGGTTTTCAACAACCCCTTTGCAAAGGCTACATATCTCATCAACTATAATGCCTTTGCATATCAATCGCAATTTGGTATGCAACTTATCTTTTCTCATCAACCAATTGAAAAGATTAATTTTCAGTAGCAATCTAGCCTTCCATATCATGCTTCCCTCAATATCCACTATACCTGACTCCTTCATAAGCTTATACATTGATTTTACAGAAAACATCTTATTTTCCGTCCATCTCTACCCAATCTGTTTTGTTCCCTCGTGAAGCCGTATATTTGCTAAGTCATCTGAGAGCTTTACCGCAGCTGCCAAGGAGATTTCGTTAGTAACATTTATTTTCCAGCCCTTAAATACTCCATCTTCCCATCTAGCAAGTTTAAATAAAGATGTGTTTGAATGTACAGCTACTAGAAATGCCTCCCTATGCTCGGTTGTCATGCTTCTATGATTGTGCCATGGTTCAAACCAGAAACTTATATCTTTCCCATCACCTATCTCATAATCTAGGCTACACATGAATAGCCCCCTTAGCTTGGCTATAGCGCGCCAAGTGCAAGACCATCCTGCAGTGTTTTTGGATAGAAATCAATCCTTCCTTTTAAAGTACTTCCATTTCACGACCCTGGCCCAAGTTGAGGAATTTCCTGTAATCAACTTCCACATTCAAGATCCCAATCTAGTATCATTATGTGCTCTAAGATCCAGAACACCCAAACCACCATTTTTCTTTTTCATTGTAACCACCTTCCAATTTACTGGATTCAATGTACATTTTTGCTCCTCATTTTTACCCCATAAGAAGCGTCTTCTCCGCCTATCCATTTCTTTGATTGCCCACTAAGGAATTTTAAACACTGCTGAGAAGTAAGAAGGAATGAAGATAATACTGAATTTAGCAAAATCAACCTCCCACCCTTAGAAAGCAATCGGCCCTTCCAACCCGCAAGATGATTATCCATCTTTGATATAATGGTTCTCCAATCATCCTTTTTAAGTTTACCATCTCTCAAAGGAAGACCCAGATACTTGATTGGAAATGCACCAGCCGTGCATCCTAAGATTTCCGCAAATTTAGCTGATATGTCCTGCCTCCCTTGCAAATCGATGACTGTAGATTTGGCTAAATTGATCTTAAGTCCAGAAGCAGCGTGAACAATCAATCAGCAGCTTCAAATTGTGAATATATTCCTCCTTCCCTTGTAAAAAAAGGACAATGTCATCTGCAAAACCAACATAAGTAACTCCATTCCCTTGGATTCGGTTAAGCACACCCTTAATAACGCCTAACTGATTTGCTTTGTTGATCATCCTCGAAAAATACTCCATGACCAGAACAAATAGATAGGGGGATAGGGGATTACCTTGCCGTAGCCCCCTCCTATGAGCAAAGGGTTTGCTTGCAGTACCATTTATGATTACTGCGGAGTCTGCTTTAGTTACCAATTCCATCATCCAAAATATCCAGTTAGCTGGAAATTGGTTTGCTTTCAAAATACTTTCAATGAAATCCCATGAAACTGTGTCAAAGGCTTTTTCAATGTCTAGCTTGATGAACAAACTGTTTTCCTCAGTCCTTTTACATGCATGAATAGTTTATGTCACTACCATAAAAGTATCAGCTGCTGATCTGCCCTGAATGAAAGCACTTTGAGTTTCTGAAATCAGATCTGCCATGAATTTTTTGAGTCTATAGGCAAGGACTTTGGATATCAGTTTCCTCATGCTATGTTCAAGACTAATGGGCCTGAAGTCCCCTATGGTATTCGCTCCCTGCTTTTTTGGGAGAAGAATAATGTGGCTCATTGAAACTCTCCTCATATCAACATTCCTTTCCTTGAAAGCTTTGAGGATAAGCATAACCTCATCCTTTACTTTTTCCCAAACAGCATTGTAAAATTCCGGAATGAAGCCATCAGGGCTAGGGCCTTCATTTTTCTCATTCTGTTGATTGCACCCTTCACCTCTATCTCATCAAAGTCACTAATTAGGCTATCCAGTGGTATGCTGTGTGGCTGATAAAACTTCTCTCATCTGATTAACAACTTTGGCTGATGTTTAACTCTTAGGAGTTATTTGTAATGAGTATAAAATGCTTGTATAATTTTCTTTGGATCGGATGCTTCAATCTCATTCACTTTCAGCAAGCCAATATGATTTCTCCTGTGTTTTACACTAGCATACGTATGGAAAAACTTTGTATTACGATCACCATCTTTGCACCATCGAACTTTTGCTCTTTATTTCCAGAATTGCTCTTCGGCTACATAGCATGCATCCAGCTGATGTCTTAGCACCTTCAGCTCATCAAGTTCTAGTGGCATAATGGATCCCTCCTCAGCTTTGGTATGAAGCTTATTTATTTGGTCTTCCAGGTCAGATCTGAATTTTCCCTTCATAACCTTTAGTTCAGCACTCCATCTCTTGAGTGTTTTCCTTAGCTCTCTAGTTTTGATGAGTCATGCTTTCAACGGGTCCTCTACCTGAGATAGCACCGCATTTGATGCCCAACTCTGCAAAAACATTTTCATAAAAGTACTTTGCTTCAGCCAGTACCTTTCAAATTTGAAAAAAGCCGGTGGGCGATTGGTAGAGTTTGAACTGAAAATTAATGGACAATGATCTGATAGCCTCATGCTGCCAGCTGAGCATGTGGCAAGGTGTAGGCTGTTTTGAGCTGATGCATTAAGAAACACTCTATCTAGCTTTGCAAATGCAGGAGGCTGCTGATGATTTGTCTATGTAAATGCCCTTCCTATGATTGGCAACTCCATTAGATTTAGATCTGCAATAGCCTTGGAGAACTTTAAAGAATCTCTTAGATGGCCCGTACAATTTATCCTTTCATCCAAATTCTTTGTCAAATTGAAATCACCCCCATAATAATCATTTCCTCCTGACTTGCTACTTCCTCCATCTCTTGCCACAACAGATTCCTTCCCTCATGACGCGGTGGATCATAGAAATTTGCCACTTTTATTATTTGATGACTATTTTTGCATTGCAGCCGTACCAATATGTAAGTGACACCAATATGAGATGCAAGTAAGTCCCAAAAATCAGTGTGCCATCCAATTAGAAGTCCTCCACTCATGCCCATCGAATCTTTAGCAATGAAAGCATAACCATATGAGCCTGTGATGCTCTTGACTATTGAGCTGGAGCAAGACTCCAACTTTGTCTCTTGTAGAGCAAAAATACAAATCCTGTCATCCTTTAGAACATCCATGACCATTCACCTCTTCCCCATTCTGTTGAGGCCCCTAACATTCCAAAATAATATTTTAAACGATGTCATGTCCATGGAAACAAATCAAAACCCCAGTATTAGCACCTAATTGCACTTGTCGTCTCCTCCACCAACTCAAATCCTAGCATTCTGATTTTTATCATTAGCTCGGGATTCGAGTCCAACTCATTTAGTTGAGGAGCTCTTTGCTGTTGACTATCTGATTTTCCTGCCATGTTTCCATTATATGAGTCTTTACCCAAGTGTTCCTGCAACCCCTTCTTGGCAAGCCGTTCACTACGTCTCACTTTTATGTCATTTGTACCTGATACTTTCAGACTTCGTGTTGAGGCAAGTCTTCTGCCATCCTTCCACCAAAACTTCCTCTTGTACATTTTCCCTTTCCATCTTTCAGAACGCATCCCTATCATGTTGTCCTTCTGTTGCTGGGGTTCCAGAAATTTTATATTGTTGGAAAGCCACATGTTTCCTCTAGTTTCATCTATGAATTTTTGCACCATACACCATTCAAGGTTGAAACCAATATGCCTTTGGAAGAACGATTGCAGTATGCTAACCTTCTGAAAACCTTCCCCTTTTTTATACATTGCCAAAGTGATGCCCATTTGGCCTACTTGAATGCTTAGCTTTTGAGCATGCAACTGATTTCCCCAAACATCAATACATGGTTGGTTATACTCCAAGGAAATCTGATATTTGCTTGAGATTAAAAGATCCCGTTTTAACCTCTTGAAAATTTGTGACACCGAAATGATGTGTGTCAAGGTAGAATCCTCACATTTAGTGCTTACTCCATCTGCATGATTAACCCTCTCTTTCCACCCGAGGACCGGAAGGCAGAGGCCCAATGGGCGTGCACTCCCTGCGCGAGGGTTGGAGATAGTGATCATGGCGTCATTTGAAGTGAAAGCCCCATGTAATGGAAGAACTGTATCCATTACTAGTCTTTGAGGATTTACCACTTGACATGTGTCATTTCCAACTGCACTTTGATCCCTTGGTTGCTGGATGTCCTGCATCACCTCTACCCTGCTTTCTTGTCCATATCGCTGTTGAGGATCCTTGAAATTGACCTCCTCATTTCCCCATCCCTTCTTGATTGAAACAATGAATTTCTTCTCTCCTAAGTGTGAGATGACATGTGTAGGAAGAGTAATATCAGTTGATTTGTGAATTACTATTTGGCACTTATTTGCATACCTCCATGATACGCAGTCTCCATCTATTTCCTCCAAATCGGTAAAAGAAGAAATGGCTTCTGCTATTGCTTCTTTATGCCACATGATAATTGGTAGTCCTTGCAAAGTAACCTTCATCCTTGTTGTTCTGCTCAAGATAATACAATCATCCTACAAATTTCAATATGCAATTTCAAGTAATGATTGATTATAGTGAATAAGCTTCTTTTGTAAAAGACACCTCTTGTAGTATCCATGCCCGACTGTTGGGGTAGTAACCAAGAATTTCCCATTATTCATAGCTGCTTGCTTCCATAGATGTCTGTGATTTCCAGCATCCTCAAATATATTTGCCAAAGCATCAGCCACATTTATTTCCTTCTCCATGCAACCTTCAACGCTGACAACAACACAGTATTCTTCTAGGAAACTTACTCTTTTCTGTGTAGCCGTAGAGGTGGAAGTATCTGATGACTTCTCAGTCACAAGTACCGAAGGATATTTCTTACCTTCAGTGTTTGATGACTTGAAATATTTGAATTTGCAGAAATTTCCCTCATGGCCTTGCTTCCCGCACTTGTAACATATCCTGACAGATCTGCAGCTTACTGCTTGATGCCCTTTTCCTAGATATTGGAAACATCTATTATGTTCCCTTAACTTGGCAATGGACATATCTGAAAGTGAATTGCTTCCCATTATTTGTGTTCTGCTTTGTTGTTTCTTAACGCTGTTTTTCTAAAGCACTTATGCAAATGTTAGTTTGGGTTTATTGCTGAATACTTTACTATCAAATAGATTCTGTTTTTCCTGCATGAAATTTCTTGGTTTCAGAAACTTGTTTCCTGTTTATGTAATCATGGAACTGCTCCTTCCTTCCACACGTACGTGTCTTGATCGCGTCTTGCTTTCTCAATATGTGTTGTAGCTGCTCCTTCTTCCCTTTTCGGCCAGTAACCAACTGCCATCCATGATCATCCTGCTTAGAAACAACATCAGAAGAGCCATTAACATCCTTCACCCTCCATGTTGGGGGGTTATAGCAGGTCTGTGATTGTAGCTTCTTTGGATAATGTTGTCCCTCTGAGAAACTCCTCCTCTCCTTCAGCAATTTCAAGTGTAGCCCCTGTATATGATAAACCATACTTTCCCTGGTATATCTTGATAACAACTTCTCCATGATATCAGGATTATCTGCTAACCATATTGATATCACTCTCCTGCTGACCAAGGCATCCTTGTTCATAGATTGCAGCCAGCTACGGATGGTCCTCCATGAGTAGGAATCCATAGAAAATGCAGGAGGAGGCTAAAATATGAATTAAGATTTGATAGAGGTAGAAGACAGTAGTTTGCAGGCGACAGGTTCAAACTATGGCGATACCAACAAAGAAGAACGAGTTCTTCTATTTGGGGATTTGTAGATAAGCAGATTAGTGGGCGAGTCTCTTAGGAGGCGGAATCAATCAGCCAAGAACTGCTCGATTGAAGAATCAAGGAAAGTAAGCGACTGTAGTATTTGGAGGATGCGAGAAAAGGAAAAAATCTGGTAGAGACTCGAGCAGGAGGCAGAAAACGATCGATTGAAGATTTCAGAGAATTACATGACTGTAGGATTGGAAGGATTTGAAGAAAACACCACAAAATCTAGGCTGAAAGGATGCAGGAGGCGAGCGAACTGAGAATCTAGGCTGAGGGGTTGGAGAAGGCGAGCAAACTATCGCCATCGCCAGGGGAGAGACGAAACGTCACCCATCCATTATGAGTTCTTAGTGGTCGACTCGTTTCCGTCTAGATTTTGTTTGAAACGAATCATTCACTCATTTTGTACAAGTACCATGATGATCTTTTTCTATGTGCGTCTGCGGCAATTTATTGGGGCATAAAATTATTTACGAGAGACTAAAGGGGGGTAATCAGTGAGAGCAAGAGAGAAGTCCAGTGAGTGAGAGTGAGAGGTGCCCCCCCGTATGATTGAAAATTAATCTGGCATTTTCGGTAGCAGAATTAGTTTTACGAGAATAAATTGTTATTCTGTAAGCATCACTTTCTCCCCCCTTCTCAATTGAGTTGTTGGATGCACCTAGTCATCTAAGCATACTTTTGACCGAACAAGAGCTCGAGATTTTATGCACAAGAAAAGTTTATTTGACTAAAAACCTCAACTTTCATTAACATCATAAACAAGAATAAACAAGGATATTATGTCCATTTATCGCTCTTAACAAGACTTCATTCATAACTATAAATATATACATGGAAGTGACACATTAGAACAAACCAAAACGAGTGGCATACTGCATAATATATGTTGGATTCTTTTTCGGATTGCATATGCAACCTGTCTCGGAGTCACAAGATGAGAATGCCCGTGCAAGCTCTGATAGAGTCCATTAATGGATGCAAATATAACAGTAGAGTGCAGGTAGAGGTTTTCGTTGTCAGTGCTGAGAATTTCAACGTAGGGTCGGAGGCAAAATTTTGATTTTAGAAGAGCACCGTGACACCATGATCTTCTTGTAATTTCCATGTCGACGTGATATCATCGGAGTCCCCCAAATCATCATCAGATGTTGCATCACTTTGACTCGAAGGCATTTGTCCTTTGAATGATGATTTGCATAGGGAATCAATGTTCTTTGATTTGTTTGATCTCTGGCATCACACTGACCCTTTTCCACTCTCTAGCGTGTTGGTAGCTTATGAAGAAATCACAATCCTCTTTTTTGATTTATCTATGAGACATTTGTTGCTCAATCTAACACCCTAGTGCAGGTCATATGGCCTTTTCAAGTCAGACCAAGACCTCTTCCCCACAATTTGAGAACCTTTTATGCTTCCTTTTTGAGATCCTCTGCGGACTGCTCATCGCACGATGCAATTCTCTGGCAAATTTTTCATCTGTTTCTTTGCTCCGAGTAGGATGGTTGGTCTTATACAAGAGCTTTATAGGGATCTGCTTTTTGCTCATTTTGGTTTTGGTCAAGCCAACCTTGATGGATTTTCTTTTCGTTGTGATAGGATCCAGAAACAATAACGCACTCTTGGCAGCAGCTCTAGCCTTTGCAGCTGCAGCTGCTTTCTGACACGCAGTGTTTCTTGCTGCCATTGCAATTCCAGCTGCAGCCAAAGCTACATAATTTGAAACCTCAACAATTTGTTCTAGAGTCGAGCTCGGGGAGTTAACAACATCACGAAGCTGGGCACCAAGATCCCCAGAAACAAAAGGAACTAGTGGCAGGAATTCCAACTCAGGATTCTCCCTCTTCAGTTCAGCCAGCAGGCGCTTGCGAGGAGGCAAATGGGTGTTCACACTGAAGCACTCCATCTAATTTAACTCTCAGAAATAAACAATCACAAAGTAAATCCGGTTTCCTCTGACAAAGATTCAATCTTGATCAATCGAATACCATGACTTGTTTCCGATTCCATTAATACTTGGGAACACCTGAGACAAGCATTCACAAAGAAGTAGATTACCCATT
This sequence comes from Thalia dealbata, assembly GCA_030544415.1. Taxonomy (NCBI): domain Eukaryota; kingdom Viridiplantae; phylum Streptophyta; class Magnoliopsida; order Zingiberales; family Marantaceae; genus Thalia; species Thalia dealbata. Next base: position 28,692,517 of record CM060454.1, on the reverse strand, counting down.
CCCACAATTAGGTTTCCCAAAATCCACCTACTGAATCAAGTCTTGAGAACAATCCATCTATCATCAAACAAACAGAAGGCATATAAAGTAGATTAATTAAGGGCGCAGAGGACAAGAAAATTACAACTACTCTGATGCAAAATCCATTAGAAAGCCTCAGCTTAAATAGAAGAAAACGCCGAGCAATTAGGATCCAAATACGGTGAATTGGGGGAAGCGGGCTAATTCCAAATTTGATGGAATTAACAGAGTTGAACGGACGATTTGCCAAAGCTAACAAGACCAGGAGGATGAAGAGCGTTACCTCTTTTGGTTGAAATCAGAGATTAGGTTTTTTTTTTCTCGACGGAAGAATCCGATGAACGACTCCACGCCAAAATGAACCCTTTTTTCACCGATAAAAACCCAGAGAGAAGTGACACGAGAGGAGAGGATTGCATCCAATTAAAATAAATAAACTAATTGTATAAATATATATATATATATATATATATATATATATATATCAGGAAATAAAAAATTTACATATTTAAAATATTTTAAAAAAATCTATTTGCAATTCTAAAAGGGCATAAAAGTAAACTGCTCAGCCTATTTCCCTTAATTAACAATACATAATAAAATTAAATTTGATATATTGTAATAGACATGTCTTTTCTATTTTGTATGTTTGGCTTGTTTATATTGGAAAAAGAAAATATAAGTATTTGTACGAGATATTTTTTTTGAATTTTACTAGTATTAAACCTAATTACTCTCTAGATTTATATGTACTAGGGATGAAATAATTAATTTTGATTATGGGATTACATCTTTTTATTAATAATATGTATTTTATTTATCTGATATAAAATAAGGGGTTTTACATTAAAGGATTTCTATTTGTATTATGTTGTTTATTATGATTGTAATGTAGAATAATAGCATCACTAATTTCTTTTATTTATAATTAATAAATATATTTTTTATAAAAAAAAACTTTGATATGAAATTTTTAATTGAAGCAGTAGAACGATAATTTGGATTAAATGTAAAAATATTTTTTAAAAAAAACTCAAGTTCAAATATGAATTTTTAACTAAAAAAAATCATCACTTACCACTATTTTATAACAATTTATTTACATAATTTATATATAAATAACTCTTAGCACCGTGCCATATGGGCCACTGGACCTGACACTACCCAATAAGCACATCCACTCTTAGAGAAAGGCGGAAGAAGGATTCTTCCTTTTACAATTAAAGTCTTCACCACAAGACTTGAGTCCGGTTTAGATGTTCAAACCAGGCCGTATTCAAAGGATCTGAAACTAAATCCAACCAATAGATTTTACTTGGGTTTAGTTTAGTCTAGTCTATCCCGCCTCAATGTACGGATGTCTTGTCCATTTCAGTGGGGGATGAAAGCTGCACTAATGTTGCAGCAAGTACCTGATGGGAATCCACGGCATCTCTTATGCTGGTTTTAGTGTATCAACCAACTCTTTGCTTTTTATCCACTGCAAAACCAAGATGCAGCAGAATCCAACCCTTCCGCACATCAGTTGAATGAAGAGAAAACCAAGAAGAGGCAATTGAAACTGAACTTAAAGAAGAGTAATCAAACATGGTATTACAGATGCGCACACACTATATATATTTGGTTAAAGTTTGCTGTAGGGAGAGCCAGAGAACAGTATCAAAGATGAGGGGATATGATCTGCTCGTTCCTAATAACATATACAGTAGTCTTCACAATTATGCTAATAAAAACTCTTGCGGAACCCTAAATGTAATCATTAGTCATTATCATGTGATATGATCAGCTCAACGTGATTTCAGCCCATGACATCGTAGCTTTCGCCAGGATGGAAGGGGCTAAAACTCGTCGGTATATCGAACTTATCCATCAAGTGTTCTAATCCTGCATCGAAGGATGACGATCAAAAAAAGGGTAGGTGGATATCTCCACAGGTTGAAAGGATAAAAAGTGAAAGGAGAAGAAGGAACTTACTTGGGGATGAAAGAACATTCTCATAGGACATCTGATCCAAACTGCCAGCAGACCTTACACTGTCGTTGGACCGATACATGCCTTGCACTTGATTTAGCTCCGGTGCTAACAGATGGCCTTCTGCATTTATTTGCATATTGTAATTGTGGTGGTTATTAATGGTCGCAGGCGTGTTTTCATGATGATAACTATTAGGCCTGGGTTTCTTTTCATCAGGGGATTCCTCGTCTGCCTCGGCTTCAGATTCAGCATTACCTGGTAAAGCAGCCATTTGCTTTCGCTTCGATCGGGCCCTTCGATTCTGGAACCAGTTATAGACGTTAGATTCAGAGATCTGACCGTGCTGCGATAGCTCAATCGTTATCTGTTTTATCTTCTGCTTGCTTGGAGTCCCGTTGCCTTGATTAAACATATTCTCAAGAATTTGCAGCTGCATTGTTGTTGGAGTCCACCGCTGCCTAGCCGCAATCTTGTGACTTCCAGATCCCATCAGTGTATCACCGTAGATGCCCCCCAACCTCATTCCTGAACCACCAACGATGAGAAGGTAAACTACAGAGAGATGCAGGCTAGGAAATTGAAAATGATTTCCGTAAAAGTAGAGAAACTTACAGAGGATGTGAGATACACTTACAGCATAAAAAGTATGAACTCAAGACTTTCAAAATCTGAAATAACTGTTTACCATGAGTTTATGAAAAAGGATTCTCAGAGGTCAAAATCTGTCTTCATGATGCCATTGGAGTAAGCAAAGGAATCAGTCCGCGATCTGCGTCGGTTCCACAAATTAACCAGTTTTATGTCCAAAACACCAAGTTTCCCGTCATTTTATAGATCAATTTTGAATGCAGTTCGAAGGAAGGATTGATAAAAGCCCAGTGCCTTATGTAGCAATGTTAAGGTTCCATCAAAAGGTTTCATAGTTTAAGTTGGAAAAGACCCATAAACAAGAAATAAAGAAAGAATTGTTCGGTTTCTTTCTTCATCTTCTCCCGTCTTTTCTGTTCTAAAATAATGGTAGGAGGACACTCTCACACGGAGTTTCTTGTAGAAAGAAGAAAAATACAATTAACGAACACTAAAATGAGATCCTTAGGAATTCAGTTGCTTGCTTCAGTCCTAAGAAATCATGGCAATACCAGGTCAAAAATTTGAAGATTCTTGTTACTGTGCAGATATTCCAAACAAAATAAGTGACTGGTCTTATATGCTGCAAACATTAAGGTCAAAGATAAACATAAAAAGTCAGACCAAAATTACTTAGCAAGCTTGGATAAAATCAACAAAGATCAACCCATCAACTGAAGTCTACCCCTACTACTGGCAGACCAATATAAGGTAATCCATTAAATAATGAGGTTGATCTTTCAAGCATCCAGATCAAACTTCAACATGCGCAAGATCAGAACTCTTCCTGCAAAATAATATTAATTTTCATGGCCAACTACCTTATTTAATTCATAAGAAAGATCTGATCGGTTTGTCCCAACAAAACCTTCTTGCTTCTAATATATATGCTGACTAATTACATTAACTTAACAGAAGGTCTGAAATCACAATGTGTTACAATCGATGGCTATCCACTCGTGTTCCATCATTTTCCAAACAGTTAGAAGTCGTAGTTTCGTTTGAGTCAAACAACCAACCACTTCATCCTTAACCAAGCATGCATGGCATTTTCAGATATTTTGCTCTGTCTCCACATAAAAGATGATACAGTAACAGAGTAAATTCCCATAACGAAATGAAAATTAAAACTATCTGTATCCTTTGCTTTAGTTGCTTGTTTGCTAAATAGTCCTTTGAGAAATCCATCACAGAAACTTAGTTACTTACGAGAAAGTAACAACTTGGTGCTTCAAGCAAAGGCCCAACAGCATATAGTAAGTGGGTAAATGGCGATACAATGTACGTCAGTATTAACTATATCTAGAAGAAGAAGGTTTCGCAGAGTGAACATACAAAACAGAATTGCTCCAAGTAAGGAGACTGCTTTTGTGGCTCTAAGTTTCATTGCTCAAGTCCTAGTAGGGAGACTGTTCCTGTGACTCGAAGTTTCATTGCTTAAGTTCCAGTAAAACAGTTAGCTAGTTTAAGCACATTAAAACTGCCATTTAAATAAAATGTCATCAAATTACTCTTCCAGAATATATTTTCCGCATTCCAACTCTTTGAATCAGCCCACCTCTAATAGCTTCCCACTATTGGAAACAGCCAAGCCATCTAATTTGAAGATTAGGCAAACAAAGTACAAATTAGTCCCTTCTAGGGAAAAAAAAATCCACCAACTTTCAAAAAAGCCATCTTCTTTAAGAGGCTTTTAAGTGGATCTAAAAATGGCATCAAAGTGACTGATCTTTTGACAATGTTCTCCATAGCACATGCTATCAACTTTCACTGTGCCAAGCAGAAAAGCTGAACCTATCATTAAATACATAGGAAATTCTATAACGAGCAAAATGTACCTCATCATGTAATTATTAATTGCTGACACAGCTAGAGAGAAACGGATTTGTAGCTCGTAGGTTCCAGAGCTTTAATGAAAGATAATTGAGCATTATCTCTCCAACTGGTAAGAAGAATTAGTTGAGAAAAAACAAAAAAATGTCAATGATTCCCGTATAAAATAAGTCTAAGAAATGGCCGACAGGAAGAACAGCAGTATCTTCTTTTTATATAGACCTTCGAGTCCAGAACCAACATCACATAAGGAAGAGTTTTCTGCTCTAACTAATTGAAACTCAAGCTGCTCGAACGATAGTAATTTCTAAGTCTATGGTTAAGAAGAAAAAAGGGGTGACAAAACTGTAGCAGGTCTTCCAGCACAGGAAAGCCCCTCTCTTTAAAGATTTTATAGCGATGTTAAAAAGCCTAGAAAAAATCTTCTCTTTCCAAAAGTTAGATGGTGAAGGCAAAAGAGGGAAATCCGGCAAGATAAAGAATTGCTCACCAGCGAGGGAGTCGTGATGGGCAGTGATGGCCTTGTGCATCTCGACGAGCTTCTCGCATATGGTGCCGTAGACGGCGATCTGCCGACGGAGGACCTCCATCTGCTCATCCGTCATCACCTTCACGTAGAGAACCCCTTCTCCCATCCCTTCACCTCCCCCACTCGCCCCTCCCCCTCTCCCCTCCCCTACCTCGTCGTTCCTCTCACCGCCGCTGCCGCCACCACCACCAGAAGCTCTCTCCCATTCCATTCTCCGCGTCTCATCCATCAAAATTCCGCCTTTTCCCAGCCCAACCCTCTTCCCACCATCCGGCCTCTCTCACCGCTCCTCCCCTCCGCCTTGCCAAGACCCCACTTTTCACGGTTCCGGCCCTCAGCCGACCACCGCACCGCCCTTGTCCGCGCAAAAGAGAGCAGGAAGCGGCGGCTTGGGACTACTAATAAAAGAAGAACAGGACAGATTTCAAAAGAAAAAAAAAGGAAAGAGCTTCACAGACGGCAACCGCGCTCTGGCAAAGATTCCTCCTTTCTTTCCTTAATCACCAACGCCTCTCCACCGCTGGCGGCAGCAGCAGCAGCACTCACTCCCGTTGCGCGGATACAGATGGAAAGAAGCTAAGAATTGAGACCGAGAGTGAAGCGGAGGCGAGGAAAGGAAAAAAAAACAAAGCAGAAGGGAGATGATGGAGGAAAGATGGGTGGCGACAACGACCGTGTGGAATGATGAGGATTGAGGAGAGTGCTCACACTCGCTGTCTGCTGCTGCAGCTCTTCACTCACTCTCTCCCTCTGCTGCGGCCTCCAAAGCTAAAAGCCATTCATTGTGAGGACTTCCTTTCCTTCCTCCTCCCTGCACAGCAATATTTATAAATTATACGGATAATTACGTTCCCACCCTCTTGTTTTATTTTAATTATGTTGGCTCTCATAAACACTTAATCATTAATAAGCAGTCCCTTTGAGTCAAATCAATCCAACATTATACAACACAATAATTATTTAAACTAATTTTCATCAAAATAATAATAATAATGTGAACTAATAATGCAAGCATTCCCATGATTAATTCAAGACGGACAGATTATTTAATGCCCAAATGGGAACCTTTTTTTCAAATTGTTCCTTGTATTTTATTCATTTTATAAACTTCATCTTCCTACTTCCCCTTTTCTTGTCAAATCATTATTCCCAGAAATAAAAGAAAATTCAAAATAATAGGTAAGATTAAAGGATAATTTATAAATAACTACTTGATAGGGAGACTAATTAAGAATTTTAAAGGTTACCCATATTAAATAATTAAAATAGCTATTGATTTAGAACTCAACTATTATATAGTGTGATTGTAGAGTTTTTATTTTATTTTCTAGTTATCAAAGTCAGATTTCTATGATTAGAGTAATTAGATTTTATTTGATAAAATCATGGATTCAATATTAATCAAATTCTAAAAAAATATAAGATCTCTAAGTCATTATTTTTATTAATTTAATATATATAGTGAAAAATAGTTGCAGTATTTTCTAAAATAGAAAAAGGGATAATATAGAAATTTATTTCTTAATTTTTAAATATTATTTTAGTTTTTAATTTTATTTCTAAAGGAGTATAGTGAATTATAATTTTTCAAAAAAAACTATTATTATTATCACATTTTTTCAAACACACTGTTGTTTTATTTTGCTAAATTGAAAAGGAAGGAAAGCTAATGGTCAAAATTATGTGAACACAGCGCTGGGAGGGTTGGATTAGAGGATTTCTAATCACAGTTGTAGGCCATTGATTATGTGATAAAAAGGTCAAGGAAAAAAGCAAAACCCCCCCTTTTTTTCTGCTTAGGCCTACCCCCCTTCCAAACTTAGGACCATGTGAGGCCCCCCACCCCCACCCTCTGGTTGACAGGTAAAACTTTTGAGCTTGCACTTGCATTGCTTGCACAAGGTGTGACCTCCTGGAATTGATGTGATTAATACAAGACTTTGTTTGGGTCAAATAGAATAAAACTAATATAATTTTTTATTCACACCCTCATCTGAGTAGCACTTTCCATCCTAATCTTAAAATCTAACTCACTCAAGATTTATAAATTATTCTTCTTATATCATCACTGTGCATCTAAGGAAATTTAAAACATAGTGTCATACTTCTAATTAAATCATTATGTATCTAATGAAATTATATCATTTAAATATGTTTGTGTGATCTAGTGTTAACTTGCTACCAATTTATTCTTTTTTTTAATGGATTGGAAAGAAGATAATGGAAAAACAAAATTATATTTAATCTTGAAAAAAGTCTTTATTGTGCCCAATACGATCGTGCAACCTCTCCTCAGAACTTTAAGAAAACTCTGCATAAATACTCCGCAGTAGAGAAATTATTAAAAGATTAAATATAGTTTCCTTATCCTATTCATGTTGGAGCGTGTGAATATATATTTTCTTGTTCTCTATTTTCACTGAGTATGAAAAATAGATGAATGTACTTGTAGTGTTTTACTAAATGATACTGCTTTCTTCCGCCCATTGGATATTTTTTCCTTTTATAAGATTGTCTTTCTCCTCTTGTAAGGAACATAGTCGATTTCGTTATGCCACAACCTATAGGATAACACATAGTATAAGCTCAAAGGATTCATACAAGGCATTTATCAATGAAACACAATCCACGCACATCATCAACACATTAAATAATATATTCAAATGAACTAACACAGTTTCTCTAACATAGTTCTAATATACCTACTACAATATTACGACAACAGTATGCATAAATCAAAATAAATATTCTAATGATTTCATCTTTATCGACTATCTTGACTAATCGCCTACAATACCTTCATACCATAAAATTTGATGTGCTCAGTCTTACGGTATTGTGTGAACTTACAATTCAAACCATAGTAAAATATCTCAAGTAAATAAGGGGGAGATACTAAAATGACCACACTGTTATCACACAAAGTATACAATGCCAATAGATAAGAACATGGAACATTCATAGGTAGAAAATATTTCATAAGTATATGTTTTTATTTGTTATATCAATCTATAATTGTAAAGTGTATCTATATATTTAGATTGTTACTACCGATGATACTTCTATTTCTATTCAAACTCTGTAATCTGAGAAGCCAGACTATGCTTAGGGGACCTCCTGATCAAGGTATTTGTGTAAGTTCATCAACGTCAACTCTGTTTATGTCTCTATTTATGCTCGTCACACTAATGTTGGTGGAGAGGACGAGTGTCCGTAAATCTTTCTCCAAATTGTTTGCTAATCAAAACCCTATACCGCGTCCTAGTGAATTACCACTCGATGTGTCCTAGGACAACCTATGAACACAACTCGTGTAGTACTATGCATCATCCGCAGATAAGATCACCACACACTAACATATAACTCATCAACCACGACTAGTCAAAAATAACTAAATCCTAGGATCTGGATTGCTCATCATAATGTCTATAGAATATTTAGAATAATAGTCATATGAGAGATGAATCCACTATCTAAGGCTAGTAGAAGGAATCACTATTCCATTTCAAAAACAGTGATCTAAGAGGTGTGTCTTACAACCAGCACTGAAATACTATATGTTAAATATTTGGTCTAGCTTCATTCTCACTAGCCATATGAAGACTATAAAGGTGGAGATTACCCGCCATACGTATGGGTATAGTGAATACATCGCATGGACCCCACCCTTTATATTTGAGCTAAACTCAATCTCACTAGGGTAGTGCAGGTATCTGAGCATCAGAGCTCATATTAGCAAATTGAATGTTGGCTAGGGTGTACAATCATTGTCACCCTATATATATATACTTATGTTACCCGTTTATACGGGTACTGTATGTTGTTTGTTGATGTATATATATCTTGATACCTAGTGTGTAATAAGATTCTCTACCACTTATTTAAAATTATAACTATAATAATTAATTATTCATCACATCAACACAATAAGTTATAAACAAAAAAATAAACCTAGTGCGGCATATAAATACTGACACATTCTAATTAACATAATATTTTATTAAGTTGGCATCCTAGATCTTACTATAGTTTTTAGGCATATTGTATTCATAATATAGGATGAGTAGTATGCTTGAATTAAGATACTAATCATGAGTGATAATTAAAAAATATTAAATTCTAAAATTGGTAAACATTTATTTCTTTTAAGTTACCCTAACTTGCATTGATTTCTATACGCCAGTATTTGCAAATCGATCTTTAGAACTAACCATATGATATATCACTCATCGCTTAATTGTTTCAAGGTAAGCTCTGTATGTATCCCCCAACTATAATAATTTTCCCCAAATTATGCTCATACACAGTAATTGGGAACCTAGATTTAGCATAATCATGAAAAAATTAGAATTCATGATTACTCATCCATACAAGATAATTAAGCACGATCAAAGCAAGGAATGTAGGTTCATCAATTTAATATAAAATTTGGACGAGGATCTAAGTATCATACCTTCACTAGGCTGGTTTCAGTTCAGTTGATAGTAGAGAAGCTATGGAGTGAATTCCTTTCGAACCGAATCAATCATCGATCTGAGAGCTAAATCAGCTTACTCACCCGCTTAGTCTTGATTTCGATTTTCTCCTCTGCATTTGATTGCTTTCCTTGCTCCCTTCCTTCCCAATTAATAGGATGGGTGGATGAGAACAACATTGAATCGAATTGCTAGCTCAATGAAAAAAGCATCAATTCGGTGCAAAGACCATTAGTTCATGATGGATAAATCTAGGGCTTTCAATGGGGTGCCGCCAAATGATCTATTGGATTAGAGTCTAGGGAGCGATCAATTCCTCCGCACGCCCTTTCATTTTGATCAATGCGGTTGGACTCCCTCCTGGGTAGCAGCAAATTGAGGAGATTGCAAGCAACAAGTGGGATTTAGTGATCGAAGGTGTGCGTAAAGGGTGAAAATACCGAAAGAAATCAACCCAATCGACGGATTAGTGATTCCATGAATTCGGTTGCTCATAAGCAAAAGCCAAGGAGGATGCATTGGTTGAAATCACTGCAACGATAAGGTCACAGCACATGATGCTTCGACGTCAAGTGGGGACAATAGCTCGACAGCATGAGGTGAGAAAATTGGTTGTGCGCGCTATAAAGGGGAAATGTCGAAATCCCAAGCAGGCTGAATCAGTTCAAAGTTTGTGCATGGAGAAGAAGAGAAGACGAGCCAAATTCCCTGATGGCATGAGTCACACCGATGGTGGTGGCAAAATCACCAAATGGTCTCTTTGATTGGCATATGGGCGGCGATCAATTCCTCATCATGCCCCTCTATTTCGATTGACACGGTTGGACTCCCTCCTCAATAACGGGGGATGGACGAGCTTACGGGCAGCATGTGTGATTTAATAATTAGGATGCACGTAGAGTGTGAAAACGTCGAAAGAAATCAACCAATCAGTTTATTGGCAATTCCATAGATCCGTCAGTTGTTTGTGAGATGAATCTAAAAAGGATGTGTCGATCGAAATCGCTACGATGATGAGGTCAAGGCACCTGATGCTCTAACATCGAGTGAGGATGATTGCTCGGCAGTAGGACGAGGTGGGGAAACTAGTCGTGCACGTTGTAGAGAGGAAATGCCAAAATCCCAAGCATACCAAATCAGTTTGATGTTTGTGCGGAAGAAGAGAAGACGAGCCGAATTCCCCGGCGGCACGAGTCGCATTGATGGCAGTGACAAAATAGTAGACGAATTTATCAAGGTGGCGAGGAGCGGTGCTAGTGTTTTCTTAAAGTGCAGGAGAGAAAATAGGATAGCGATTTAGTCGCAATGGATAGGGGTAGAGGAGAAGATGCACGTGGAGTGCGCATGAGCGATAATTTCTACCTAATTACCATCGTGATTAATTTCCTCTCTTTTTGTCTCTCCTCTTTCATTTTTTTATTTATGGTTAATCCATCAGTAAGTAAATATTGGTGTTTATAGGCTTGGACTATCTAATTGCATTAAACTTTGGCCAAACCTTGAGTCGGCTTAGGTTGACCTTAAATTGTGCTTCTCTTAGACCTCCTTACTGCTATGAGTTACTTAGGTTAGATTTAGATGTGACCCGAGGGCAACGGGTGCGGATTGGATTAAGATAAATAATAAAATATGAGAATTGGTCCGTGCAGCGAACACATGGCTTACTGGATGCATGTTGGGTCACATCACTCATTTTCCATCATCGAGTTAATGTTAAAATCATTCCAAATTCCAATCCTTTAATATGTCATGATGGACGACAACTATCCTCCACACAAGCAGCAGGCCGAGAGAGATATTTTTTTCAAAAGGAAAATTATTCTAGGAATTTATATATATATAAGTTCATACGTAACTCCCTCATCCATAGTTTTTAAGAAATCCTTTAATTGATTTTTTTATTTTTATTTCTAGGAAAAAAATAAGTTTCATATTATTATCATTTATTATAAATTTAAAAATATGGATTAAAAAGATGCAATTATTATCTAGACTAATCCTAGTTCCATGTTCATGTAAAAGTTATGTAAAGCATACTCCCCCCCCTAAGAAGATTATTAAGTGTATCTATGTATCTCATAACCATTTCTCTATTATTATTAGTTTGGAGTCATCAGTAGATTATTCCCTGCAGCACAACTATACTAATACAAGTTGGGGAGTCTCTCTCGAGAATCATCAATCATTTTCTTGCGTTGAAGTTTGAGACATTTTTGGTAAAATAAATGTCCCTTCATCACATGCATGATTTGGATATCCCATCGCTCTCCTATTTTTTAAAAAAAATTTAAATGGTCAAAACCCTAGAGAATTTTGTTTGGACCTGCCTACTTCAGCCGCACAACCCTATTCTTTGTCCTTTTTTCAAAAAAAAAAATCAAACCATAATTTTAATTTTAGAAAATAAATACACGATATAATAAGATATTTATATATATTTAATTGGAAAATATATATTTGGAATATAAATGCAGTCAAACAGTTGAGAGAGGGGAGGTAGGAAGATGAGGGAGTGATTCAGCTGCAGCTGCTGCTGATGGATCGATAAATTTCAAACTCCACCGCCCCAAGATTCATGCATCCGTCCTCCCCATTCTTGTTCTTTTTCTCCATTTCTCCTTCTTTATTTGATCTAGTTTATCTATCTATTCTTAATTCAAGAGCAGAATCTTTTTAGTTGAACGACCGGATGGGTCGTTTGACGATTGCAGTATGATGAATATGTTTCCAAAAAAAATTTAGATAATAGTAATAATAATTTGACTCTTTTCGCCGTGTGATTTCAACTTAATATTTTTAAAGCAATATTAATTATAATAACATATGAGCGTATAAAATATGCTGCTGTTCCAGATGTATATCTCATATTTTAAATATATATAATATAATTATTTTATCTTAAGTAAATTAAATTTTAACTTTTTTTTAACTAATTGAGTCTTGAATCTAAGACCTCACGGTATAAAGTCTAATTACTCTAACAAGAAGAATGTACACTTTGTGTATATATTTAAAATCATAATTAATATAGCTGCTCAAATAGCTAAAAGACAACTTATACAGATCAAGATGAATAGGAGACTATTTGAACAATAAGTGAAGGATAAAGTAGTCCTTTAATATATCAAGATGATAATTTTTATTAGGTTGGACAGAAATAAAATAAGAAAGTTTGATATATGTTTAGCCTAGAATATTATTGTTCTAATATACTAATTATAAAGTGATATATTCTTTTTTAATATATTTACTTACTCAGCCTGGAGCATATGATATTGTAGTTACGTTAATACTCTTTCTAAAAGGTGCACTGAAGTATTACTTTTGATGTTGTCAAATAAGTTATAAGGAGTAAAAATTTTGTGTAGAAAATTTTGTATTATTTATAAAAAGATTAACAAATACATAGAAATATTTAATTTTTTATTTTTATTTTATTTGTACTGAATACACGACTTGTGTAATTTGATAAGTATAAAAATATCCATCAAATATATTTATATGATATAAAATATAGGAAGACTCTTAACCCACTCTGATTTACTAATATAATATTTATATGCACAACATTGACCGACTTTTTTGTACCTCATCACCTACGGACTAAAAACAAATTAGAAGCAGCTAGTTTTCTTTCAAATTTCCACCTCATCATGACCTTACCTAGCGGGCGTGTGTATACATACATATATATGTATACGAACGAATAAAGTTAATTATTCCATTCGTCCATAATATTCCATGTGATGATTAATTTGATTCGGTGGGGGTCAATTCAGTTATTTGTCCTCAAGCTAGATATATAAAAAATTATATCACCAGTCCACTTGGGTCATTTTTTGCGACACTAGGCTGCGACGTGTCTGGGTTTTTTGTGAAGAAAAAAAACTAGGTTAGGCTCACGTACGTACATCTCGGTCAATTTGAAAATTAGAAGATTCAGCCCTTCAAGTCAGTATGAGATTATTAGTTAAAGTTATTGATTATTTTCTCTAATTGCTGGAATTTTTTTTTTTTTGGGTCATCTGAACTAATAATCCTAATAAAGTAGAATGCACCAAGCTAGGTCCATTATATATTATGTACATATGATGATTAAGTTGGGAATGGTCCTCTTTATTTGTATATATATATATAAACAGGCCATGTTCGTGTTCACGTTGACGGTGGACCAGATTGTGATGGCAAATGCGATCGGGTCCGAGCCGCACCGACAGGAACGGTCCAGATAACGCGTGGGCGCGTGGACTCGGCCCAGCCACATCCCCCAATTTTATTTCTTACCCACCCCCATCTGCCTTCATTAATTCAATTCTATTTTATTTTAATTTAACTACCCTCATTAAATTTTATTAAAAAAACATGAAGGGGTTTTTTTTATGCGTACGCCGATCCTATCGGGGGATGCCGCGTGCGGCGGAGGTGCGCTGCGGCAGATCCGGCGGACACGTTTCGACGACCAGACCAACAAAAATACAACATGCACGCCTATTTATTTATACCTAATATTTGTTTTGTCCTCACATTGAATTAAGTGCCGACAAATACGTATTAATTGAAGGAGGAGGACGAGAAGAAATGATGACGTGGGTGTGGGGGGGCGTATGCTAAATTAATTTAATGGGTTAGTGGTGTGGTCGTACTTTATTTTAGTACCTGCTCGTTCGTGTCATCTTCCTCTCCTGATGTTTTTATTTTTCTTGCTTTCTTTTTGTTAATTATTATTCAAATACAATTCCTCCTGTCTGATTAAATTATCCGTGGCAACCACCATCATCCTAGATATTTAAAAAAAAAAGATAAATTGAGAAATATTACGATGATACCCTCAATTGTACATTGTACTAACGAGAAAAATTATCTATAACTATAATTTATACGGTATATTGCATAAAGGTAAGAACATACTCCATATTTCTGGTCTAGTATGATATTTGAGTTTGTATATTTCCTTTTTTCACCGGCTCCCAATATCTAAGCTACGTGTAGCCTCGAAAATGGTGGTGATGTCTCTTGGGAGGTTCTAACATTTCATGTCATCTAAGACTAAATCTAGTGCATCTAGTGTTATTGTTGATGCTCCTCCTATGTGTATGGTTAATAACACATAAAATAATACAACATTTAGGATGAGATTTTACAGCATATCAAAATACTTAGCATAGAACATTGCACATTATTCACGTTAGATAAATAATTTATACTAACATGCATACATGCATAATATTATCAAGGATTACATTTTATCATATTTAAGACATCTAAGAATTTTCTAAGAAAACTTCAGCATGAATTCACTAAGAAAACTTCAACAGGAATTCCCTAGCTTGAATAAATTCAAACAATTTGGCGATTTACTTTTCAGAACCAACCCATGTAAAATAATCACTCCGACAAACTACTCGGATCGCGTATCAACAATAGTTCTAAATAACACAATTATTTAAAATAAAATTTAATTTAATTTTCCCTAAAATTAATAAAAGTAGAAATTTATCTTATTCTCTAAATCATACAATTATCCTAGTTAAATAACGTTTAATAAGCCTACATTTAAATTTACGAGCCCATATTTAACTAATGAGCCCATGCTTATCCATTGGGCCCATGTCCACGTGTTAGGCCCAATTGCTCATCAATATAATCAATTAAAGTAAATTACATGTAATTAACCAAATCTAAGCATACAATTTGATAACTAATTTTAATTATGCTAATTTTAATTCAAATATTAATTAACCTAATTTTAATTATGCTAATTAAAACTCAATAAAATTCTAGATTAATTCAATTAGGCTTAGATAAATTTTACCAAATCTATACCAATTATAGACCCAACACATGATCTACCCAAGTCACTCAAGGGCCTAATTAAAAACCCGTCAGAAATTATTAAATATATTTAATATTAATAACTAGGTTAATCATTTACTCAATTTATTCATCCCCTAATCCAATTTAACCCAATTCGGTCCAAGTCAAAATTCGATCAAAATTGGTCTAATCAATTAAAATTGACTATTTTATCATGACCCAACCCAATTCAAATTATTAGCCCAATCTGGGTCAACATTGACTCGGTCAACATTGACTAGTCAGTATTGACGGGTCAATATTGACCTTGGTTTACCACCTAAAACTTAATCAATTAAACACTAATCTATACTCAATTCGTTTAACCATGTTCATTTGGCCCAACTTAATCCCATGGGTCAAAATTGGTCAATTTTGATGGTAGTCAACTTAGGTTGACTATGTTGACCCACTAACTCGTTAAGTGAACCCATACTTAGCCCAATTCGAAATAGTTTGACTTGAGTTCGACCTAAGCCCAAGATGAGTCGGTTCGATCCAATCCAATAAATCCTAACCTTATTAACTATTTTAATTTGAGTGAGACTCGAGTTCGAATTTAACCCATTGAGCCCAATCCGAAGTGATTCGACTTGAGCTCGATCCAAGCCCGAGCTGGATCAGCTCGATCCAATCCCATCAAACCACCCCTTTTAATTAACCATGTTGTTTATTTAATCATTAAATAATTACTAACAATCATTCATGCACTAATTAAATATGATTAAACTAACTTAATCATAACATATAGTTAATTAACACTAATCATGATTAACTAACACTGAACATGCTTAATTAGCACTAATCATGATTAGAGGCAAAAGGGGCAGATCGATACCTCCGCCGCTTCCTCCGCCCACACTCCTCATCGAAAAACTCGCAGCTGGAGGGACGCCGGCGATCTAGCCGGCGATTGGCTTTTGCTTGTGGGGAAGGCGTGGAGATCCTACGAACTCGCACACATGCAGGATGGAACGGATCGAGCGACGAAAGGGAAGAAAACGAGCTAATCTTGCTCGCCACCGGCGCGTGGGTGAACCGTTTCGAACGCCGACCCCTGATCGAAGCCTTTGCGAGCAGCTCTGGAAAAAAGCCAGCCTTTAAGCTTGCAGAGAAGGTCGGAGCACTGCTCCTCGGTGATTGTAGCGGCGAGGCGACGGATGGCGGGACGAACTCCCGAACGGAAGAGGCCGAAGGAAATATCGTGCACAGGGTTGGCAGGAGCGTCGCTGAATCGTTCCCAGCGAGCTCTCCTCGTCGTGATGGGAAGAATCGGAGGGTGGACAGCGCCAGCGAGCTCGTCGGCGCCTGTTCGTGCTCTGTGACGCAAGGAGGGAGACAGGGCGGGGGCTCGAACGAGTTAGGGCATCCGCCCTTCTCGCCTGCTCTATTATTCAAGGGGCAGTCGGTCCATCTGAACCGGTCGGCTGACCAGTTTGGTTGGATCGGACCGGTTCACTTTTTTAAAAAAAAAATTCAATTTTTTTTAAAAAAAATAAAAGTATGGGTTTACAATGATGATACCCCTCAATTGTACACTACACTAATGAGAAAAATTATCATCCCTATAATTTACACAGTACTAGCTTATATACTTTCAAATAAGACTTATGCAAGTTTAGTTTATAATTCTACTAACTTTCATCATATGACCTACTTTGCATTAGAAATAAATAAATGACTACATATAAATTTTTCAAGCGGGGCATGCAGATAGATAATAAGTGTCAACTATATTTGACTCAACAAAACCCAGGCGTCTGCTGAATGAATATTAAGAGTAGCAATACCATAAGAAATGATTTGTCGAAGTAGAATGAATAAGTGTCCATACAAATTATATGGAAAATCACAATTAATACAGTTGTTAGAATAGCTAAAGTGAGGACATAGAAAGGACAACTAATGCATGTGATAATAGTAGAGTTTATGTATCACATCTGGGAGGATATGAATTAGAGACTATTTAAGTAATAATTGTTGATACAAATTATATGAAAAACTATAATTAATATAGTTGCTAGAATAACTAAAGTGAGAATATAGAAATGACAACTAATGCAGGCAGTAGAGTTTATGCATCGTATTTGGGAAGATATAAGCTAGAGACTATTTAAGTAATAAATTAAGGATGAAACAATACTTCTTCGATACATTGAGATAAAATAAAAAAATTTATTATCTTATATTTAGCTCAGAGTACTGCTACTGTTATATATTAGTTCAAACAATGATATATTTTTCTTAATATATTTGATTCTTCTATGATTTGTAGTATATGATACTACAATGATGCTTAATTACTCTTAGGAAGGTGAGTTGAGTTGAGTAAAATTTAAGAAGGTGTCGTACTGTTAAAACAAATGTAAATAAAAAATTTATTCTATTTATCACCAAAAATATTAAGTTATCTATTTTATTTTTTAAAATACATATCAATCTCATAAGAAATTACGCTCATCACATGTGCGGATCATCATCATCTTCATGTTTCCTATTGGGCTCAATTCATGGACCCATTCGGTGAGGGCTCAACTCATGCTAGCTAAACATTCATTTTAATAATGACATCATTTTCGAGTAATAATCTTTGACGTATACATGGCATCATATTCTGACATGTTTTTTATACAAATATCCACATTTTTGTAAAAAAGAAAAAGAAAAGATAAATACACGCATGGATCCAATCCGTCTCCTCCAAAAATGATTAAATTCAACCGTGCCTTTTATATTCTTATAAACTTTTTTTATTATAATCTGAACGCGAATTGGAATTTTAAAACATCGATGCAAACTGTAGGGGGGAAGGTCAAATCCCCCCCCCCCATAATTAAATATAACCCGTTGCCGAACAGCACTGCATATTATAAAGTGAAGTCAAATTAAAAAAATCAACGCTGCCCACCATCAGCAGCCAGTCGTTTGACCTGATTTTTCTTTTTAATCCGAGAGAGGGAGATAAAAAAGAGGAACATGTTGCTGTTGGAGAGGAAGGAAGGAAGTGCGATCGGGCCGTGTGAATGGTGCGTCGGGGGCGTTTTCAAGTCTTCGATCGCGTGCTCCCGCGAGAGTTTAATCCGCGACGGAGTGAGGAATCGAGCACTCAAAGATGGCTGCTGCTTCGTGCCTGTTTTCCAATTTCCACCCGGATTTGAGAGGATTGACTTCCTCGCGACGACCGGTCAGAGCGAAAGCCGAGCCTTGACTCCGACGGCGGGGAGGAAGAAGGGCCGAGTCGTCTGCCTTATAACACGCGCTCCTTCCGCTTGTGTGCCTCCCTCCCTCCCTCCCTCCCCTTCTCCTTCCGCTTCCCTCCTCCTCGATCGGCTCGGCGAGTTGGGGCGCCAGAACGGTGGAGTCGCGCGTCGCGGGTTCGTGTTTTGGGAGATTAAGAGAGGTTTGCGGAGGAGAAGGGAGAGATTGGGCATGGGGAACTGCTTCGGGCTTTCTTCGAGCTTCTCCAGTCCTGCTGATACCAGACCGTCGAGTCCAGGTACTGCAGCGCAATATCGAACGATAAAGGGAATAAAAATTTGGTCTTTTTTTTTCCGGATTCAGGATACCTTCTCTCCTTTTTTCCCCCTTTTTGAAGTAGACTATGATGGGGATCAGAACTTTTTTATCCATCTTGTGCGCTAAAATTGCGTAAAGATATGATCTTGATATGCCTTTTTGGGTTTGTTTTTTTTCCGCTTTATTTTTTTTCTGCTCTGTTCTTTCACGTTTCAGACAATGAGCTCTTTCACGTCTTCAAGTGTTGGATCGCAGTTCTTCATTCATGCGGTGTGAATGCTTCCGTGTCCTTCTGTTCAATCCGAGCTTTAGATTTCCAGTCAAAAATTTCATTTTGACCAGGTCCAAATGAATTTTCTCTACTTTCTTTTCCCCAATTCATGTCTGGTTGATTCGTACGCATGCTTTGCATCGGGGGAAAAAAAATCTCGTCTGCAGCCCGTGCCTCAATGCTCCTCTTACGGTGTCGCAGGGAGGTCGACATCGAAGACCAGCAGCATCAGCACCATCGCCACCACCGGGAAGCTGTCCAACTTCAGCAGCAGCACCTTCGGTCAGTCTACGGGCAGCAGTGTGAGTGTCAACGACGAGGTGTTTCCGGATGGCCGGATATTGGAGGTGCCCAACCTCCGGATATTTACCTTCGCCGAGCTGAGGAGCGCGACGAGAGGCTTCAAGCCGGAGAATATGCTCGGTGAGGGCGGATTCGGGAGGGTGTACAAGGGATGGGTGGAGGAGAAGACTCTCAATCCAGCCAAGAGCGGAATGGGGACGGTGGTCGCCGTGAAGAAGCTGAACCCTGAGAGCATGCAAGGGGTGGAGGAATGGCAGGTGAGGATTAATTTTCTCTTTTTGTATTGGTTCTTTCCACTTGCAGGATACTTTGGATTCTACCTGTCCTGTGCTTTGTTATTTACTGTTAGGGTTCTGTCTGACGCGATTCATTCTTGACTAGAAGTATCAAAATTTGGAAGAAGCACTTGATTTCTCCTTAGAATTACTAGTTTTAAACACTGGATGATCAATATACACAACTTTATCCCCTCATAATAAATCGATTCATGTCGTGGTGAAGTAACTTTTCCCCAGTAACTTAAGACCTTTGCTCAGGCTCTTACCAACGTGAGAAAGCTCTCCCTGAAATGAATTTATATTTCCTAAGTTTAATTCTATCGTTTAATATGGTTTGCATTAACTGGTTTGTTCGGAGAAGTTTCTTCACTTCCCCTTGCATATCTAATTGGCATACGATTCTTTTAACCTGTGGTTGCAGTCCGAAGTAAATTTTCTGGGAAGGCTTTCACATCCAAACCTCGTCAGGCTCTTAGGGTACTGCGTGGATGAGAAAGAGCTCCTCCTTGTATACGAATACATGCCCAAGGGCAGCTTGGAAAACCACCTCTTCAGAAGTGAGTTGTTCTAACATTTTGCTTCAAGCTTACAACAGTCATGCATTATTAACAATGCCAAGACAAGAGGCTACTTACTGAATACTGTCAGTAGTTTCATGTTTGTATCAAATTTAGCCATAAATCTTTAAGAAGTCATAAAACTAGCAGGTGGCTTGTACCTGTGTTGTGAGTCTATGTGGCAAGATATGTCTTGGTAACTACAAAATGATCATACAACATCAACAATCTTCTAAAAAGAGTCAAAACCTTTTACCTTTTGCCGACCATATTTTTTTTGATCTGCTGTAAACATTTGAGCCTAATTTATGATACAAAGATCTAGGAGGTGAAGAACTTTTAGGTCCATGTTTAAGAGTTGCTCCTGCAGGAGTTACTCAGCACAAGCTATATCGATTAGCCAATGCCTCCAGTAGATATCATATTATCTAAATTCTGTCCTACTTATATTTGTGAACTGTAAAATGAGTAAGCTGTTTATCAATATTCCCTTCCTTCTCTGGGGCAGGAGGGGCAGCTTTTGATCCACTCTCCTGGAGCATAAGGCTAAAGATTGCCATCGGTGCAGCTCGGGGTCTAGCTTTCTTGCATTCTTCAGAAAGGCAAGTCATCTACCGTGACTTCAAGGCTTCCAACATCCTCCTGGATGCGGTATGTTTGTTTCTGCCATTGCAACGCTATGAAGAATAAAGCTTCTGGAGAATTGATGGTCTAATTGTTCATATCTTTTGTCTCTTTCACAGAACTATAATGCTAAGCTCTCTGACTTCGGCCTGGCAAAGCATGGGCCAACGGGTGGAGAATCTCATGTCACAACAAGAGTCATGGGCACCTACGGCTATGCAGCTCCGGAGTATGTGGCGACTGGTATGTATCGCTATCATCCATCCTATTTCATGTTGATTCAGTGAGTACCAATATTAGAGGTTCCACATAAAGTTAAATAATTGAGCCTCTCATAGGGATATCAATTGCTTGGGTACTCAAAATTGGTTTGATGGTTACTCAAATGCTCAGAAAAACCCAAAAAATACCATATATAGAGGGTATAAAGTAAACAAGCTGAGTACCTATAAAATGTCTTACTGAATCTCCTGTTTGAATCTTGCATTTGTCGTAATTTGCACAATCCCAGAAGAAGTGAGTCTGATAAATGTGAATACCAGAAAATACCTGATGTGTTGTCAGCCTCGCATTTTCCTTGGTGGATTGTGGGACTCCTTGACTCTGAAAGGTCAGGGTATGCTGCATCACCAACTTAGTCAAGTGCCTTATCATGAACAGTGATAAGAGAGATGCTGCTCTTGTCAATGGAGGCCACACTGATGTGAATGCACCATTTCCATTCGCTCATTGCTCCAGTGATTACTGTCTCACACACCCTGCAAGATCTTTTGCAGCACCTTTTGAGTTTTGAGCTATTATCTTGGGTGATTGACAGCATTAAAGCACAGTCGTCCCTGTAAAACTGAGTTGGAGGCATGGATTCAAATGCCAACAGATCAGTAGGTGTCATTGCAACAAATATGTCGAGGACCAATGCCACAAGCACTTGTCAGGTGGTAAAATTAGTACCATACTGTTACCGATCTATTCAGTCAAAATGCTTTGAAATCACAGTCAGTCAAATTTGGAAATTTTGAAATACTTTTTGCCAATCATATCAATCGGATAGCTTAGTATCATACCAGTATTTACTGGGCAGATCATGTATTCCAGAACCAACATGAGGTTATCATCCTAAGATTGGCACCACTTCTTCACAAGCCTTTTGTTAAAAACACTTGTTTTGTTGATCTCAGGACATCTATATGTAAAGAGCGATGTCTACGGTTTCGGAGTTGTGCTACTTGAGATGCTCTCTGGTCAGCGGGCAATGGACACAAACAGGCCGTCTGGGCAGCACAAGCTAGTCGACTGGGCAATGCCGATGCTGGCTGACCGACGAAAGCTAGTGAGGCTAATGGATCAACGCCTAGAGGGGCAATACTCCTCCAAGGGGGCCTTTCAGGCGGCGCAACTGACGCTGAACTGCCTCGCCAGTGAACCAAAGTGTAGGCCGTCGATGAAGGAAGTGGTGGACACACTGGAACGCATAGAAGCAATAAGAGGAGGTTCTAGAGAGGTGAAACATTCTTCGCGGCAACGAGCGGCAACGCGCAGCCGTGGCCTCACTTCCGAGCCATCGCCTCTGCATCCAAAAAATGAGAATCTCGGCCACCAAACCCACAGGCCAAGAAGAAGATGACGATGATGATGGAGAGCAGTTGACATACTAAAATGTGTTTGTAAAGTTTAAGTCTTTTTTTTTTGCGTTTTGTAGTATAGTTATTGCGACGGAGGAGTTCCAGTTATTATCTGTGTCAATATTTTCAAATGAGATTTGATGATTAAATGGAAGTGTTTTTCTTCTGCTAGCTCAACAATGAAATTTGGTGTATCTGACTTTGTATTAAGTACTCCTAAATCTACTCTACATTTTTTATGAATTATACAAATAGCTCCTTAGGAAGCTATCAGTCAAAATCATTTTGTAAGGCTTAAGTTTCGTCTTTGCCAAGCATTAGCTCGTTAGGCATTGGTTTGAACATCTTTATATCATATTAGTAGATTAAATCCATTCGGATATGCTAGAACAGTAGTTTAGAAAGAGATGTTAGGTATGAGAAGAGTAATCAGTAATGTGAGCGTAGGGCCAAGCTTTATATATTTATATATATTATTCTCAGCATGTGTGCTTGACTTTCGAAGTTTTTCTTTTGTTCTTTTTTCCTGAAACCATAGTTGACCTTTAAAGTTGGGCTAGTGGATGGATGATGACTTCCATTTATCTATCTAACTCTAACTTTTGTCTGATAAAATGAGAGATATATATATATAGGGTGGAAGAAGGTTCAGGGTTGAAGTGAGCTTGGAGCTGTAAAGGCCAAAGGTAAAGCAAAAAGAGAGAAAGAGTGGTCAACGACTCCCTCTCTCTCCCTCCCCTAACTCCATGAAGTTGAAAAAAAAAACACAGCCCAATAAGGGGAATAAAAATCATTTTTTATCCTTAGTGAACTTTCCTTTTTTGACTCCTAGTTACTGACTTCAATTATATACCTCTTTATACTCCGTAAGAAGGTGTTCTTATTGCATCATCATCTACGTTCTCATCTCATTATACTACTTTACTTTTCTCCAACGTAGACTTTGACTTTTGAACCACAAGTCAACCCACCGAGAAGTCACGCTGTTGCTCCGATTGGAAAGAACAATGAGTGCTAATTATGATCCTTAATTAGATCCGCACCGCAGTATGCATGCATCTCAGTCGTCGTCAAAACCCAGCTTGAGAGAAAGTAGTAGCACACCGTCAATACAAATCCAATCCAAACATTCTACTGCCCTCTCTCAGATTTGTCCATCACAAACAATCTTTGAAAGCAGTAGAAGAATACCAGCACAGCACCAAGTAGCGACTTTTGACTTTGGAGAATTCCAGGAGGGTGAATCATTTCACTTTCAACGCCAAATCTAACCAACCAATTCGATCAATCTAAGGTCTAAACAAATACTATGAAAGGATTTGACCCATTCTGATTCGAAATCTATTATTTGAACCTAATTAGATTCAATCTAAGGCACTGGGTCCGGGTTGGGCCTGAACCCTAAACTGGGCTCATATATTTTCCTAATCGGAAATCGGACCATAAGGAATTGGCCCGATCCGAATCCATCAATTTCCAGATCCGACCCGATTCAGCGGTGTTGTTATGTTTGATGCGTCAACCGCGTTCCATCTCCGGCTTGTCTTCGACACGGGCAGGGATCAAGCGGCGGCTCCCGGGTGATTCCGGTGATTCCCGGCGGGGGCTCAAGCGTGCGATGGGAAGCGGGCCTCCGCCTCGAGCGTGCGACGGCTGGCGAGCGTCGCTCTCCACCGTGTGACGGGCGGGGCAGCAGGCTTCGTTCGGCTTCCCTGGCGTCTCTTATCTTGGACGCCACGGGAACCAACAGGAAGCTGATTAGATTAGTGAGTCATCGTCTCTTTGTCTTTCTTTTCCACCCCCGTTACTTCAATATATTAGGGGCATTATGCAGCTAATTTAGGTCTAGGTTTGTGGCAACGATTACTTGGAACTGATTCCTAGGTCCGGAGCGTATATACATTTTTTTTCTTTTAATTTTTAATGTTTTGTCTTGATTCGATCTTATTATTTCTATTCTGTCGTTTTTTTTTTCCATTAGCTTTTAATTCTTATACAGGATGAAGGTCGTGTAATAATCCCATTTCTTATGTATCTCGTAACTATTAGGTGCTCTTTGATGCTTTATTTGAATAATTTCTTCAGTTTACATGAATGCGCCTGAGAAAGGATTTGTATCTACAATTAGGATTTTAAGGTTTAAGGTGTAGATATTTTTTAACACGATGTCCTGACTGCAGGTTTTGTTCAGAAGAAACTATCTAGCTTTTTCACACCAGGATGGCTGTGTGCAATTCTCTCTCAGAAGGGAAGCCTTTATTCTGGGCAATCTACGCTGCTGTTTTTGTAGGCATCATCTTTTCTGGTCTTGTCATCCTCTCCTCAATCTACTCCACACCTACCGTCACGAGTGGAAATGGAAAGTCATTCTACTTCCTTGGGACCTGGCCTTTCTCATCTTCTCCTCCATCATCCATTTCCCCTCAACCATCACCGACGGGTAATTTGTCAAATTATTTTAATACATATTGTATTTGGTTATGCTGTAATACTAGGATGGTTTCTCTGTTGTGGAAAAACAATCTTCTTGATCATGGCATGTCAATGGCTTTCCTTTGTTTTTCATTTTTCCTTCGTATGTAACCCTACACATTTATTTGTCCTCTCATGGTAGCTGCCGAGAATCCACTGGTTCTTTTTGGCTCACTCTAGCATCCACATTCAACGACTCTTGATTTTCATGCTGATTTGGCAAAGAACAAGATAAGCATAATGGTGCACAAACGCATTAAAGATTACAAGATCTATCTTCTTTGTCACTTATCAGTTTCCTTCAGTTTCAACCAAATATGAAACCAAGTCTTTATTTATGGTGTGTGAAATAATAGAAAAAGTAACTCATGGTGCTTACTCCACTATTCTCCTGGGTTTACCTTAGTTACAAAAGGTATTCATGAAATCCTAGCATATACATTTACAAACCCATTCAATGGCTTGATTGATGAAATTTCCAATAAATACTCGGTTGTCTCCTATGTCTTTGCTGATGTTGTTATGCTCAATAGGTCTCTTCGTGCTAAATTGAATTTTGTTTATTTTGCAACATGCATTCTAGAAAGGGAGACTAAGATGATTTCTTCTTTATCATCCATCTATTTATTTTCAGGCAACAGAAACTCCAGTCAGTAAAACGTACTAAAAAGTTAATTTTATGCAGTTATTTACTTGTTCTAATGGCGTCCTTATTATATTCTCAAATGCTATCATAAATTTAAAACAATAGGAGTTTTACTTAAATGAAACAGTATCTGTCATGTAAAGTTTTGTTATATTGAATAGTACATGTGAAACTATATTACAAGATCAATTTCAACTACCTATATTGTGATTTTTTTATGATTCTTAGCATTCTTTTTTGAAATTTATTTGTTCCGCGAAAGAATATCAAAAAGGACTTGTGGTGCACCTAGGTGTTATTGTGATTAGGTTTTCACTTTATATGTTATTGTTCAAATCTTTGACTTTTTTGTTACATTAGTAAGCCTTACAAAGTTCTCTTTGACAGCAACTAGAACACAAAATCCGCAAAAAAAGCCACATTCCATTCTTACAAGTACTATATGGGATGTGCCAGTCGATCCTAAAATGCCTCATTTGAAGTCATTCCAGCTAACCAAGGAGATGGTAGAGCACCGGGCAAAAGATAATGTCATTATTGTGACGTTTGGAAACCATGCATTCATGGACTTCATCTTGAACTGGGTCAAACACTTGACAGATCTTAATGTCTTAAACCTTCTTGTTGGTAAATTAGCCACCTTTCACATGCTGGGTTGCTGCAAAACAAAAAATTTCAACAGTTGAAGTTAACTGAACTTTTTATTTCTTGAAATAGGTGCTATGGATACCAAACTGTTGGAGGCTTTGTATTGGAAAGGTGTTCCTGTATTCGACATGGGTAGTAAAATGGCAACTGATGATGTTGGTTGGGGATCCCCTACATTTCATAAAATGGGTAGAGAAAAAGTGTTGTTGATAAATGCTCTCCTACCTTTTGGCTATGAGTTGCTACTGTGTGATACAGATATGGTTTGGCTAAAGGTATATGTTTGTTCATTTCTGCTATCCGAGATAGATAATCAATAAGCATTTCCCAGAGTTATAACCTAGCTGAGTCTGCCCGATAGAAATGAAGATCTTCAAATCTGTCTATCTGTTTTGCATTGGAACAACCTCCCAGGCTCTACTCGTTCTTTCTTATCGGTCATAATTAGCTTAAAGTTCAGTTAATGCCCTTTTGTCTGCAGCAAATAGTATAAAACTCCTATCTCTATTCATGTGCAACTTTGTCATTGATTATGCACTATGATGAATATATAAAAGAATTTATCATGTGATGAAAGTGTGACTTGAATTTGTAAACACAAATATCATTTCTCAATATTTCCCATGATATCTCATAGAGGCACATGGTATTTGGTGTTCAAGTGTCTCGCACCATCTTCTGAGTCAGTCTGCCTGCTAATGTGGTTTAGTTTCTGTTAGTGTCTGCTAAATCCTATTTTGTAGGTTCAATCTACTGAGTTGCTGTTCTCCAATCGATCTCCTTAGATTCCAAGTGAGGGTTCCTTAGGTTTAAGGGACTACCTCTAATCACTTGCTAATGTTTAATTGGACTATTATTCTCCCATGCTACAAGCAAATTGCCTTTTGGCCTAGGTGATATGCATGTTATATAAGGTGCATTTGTTATACAAACCCAAAAATACAAAAATGTTATTCCTTAGATTGATAAGCTGGGGAAATGACCTTCTTGGTATAACTTGGAAAGTGTTGAGAAGAATTGATAGTAATAATTTATGCTAACAATTTCGGATGGTAGGATTCTTAGAAAATCCACCATAAGCATGTTTTTAGGGAAAAAAACTTATACATTGCATGCAAATCACAAAATCTCAAGCCAACCTAAGTGCCAAACTGTATGTAGATACATATGTTGCACATATTAATTCAGTTGTCAATAAAATTGTTCATGCTCTAGTTATTAAACATACCTATTAACTTGGATAATTCAGTTGAAGCATCCTTCATTTATTTTTTCATCTTTTTTTGTAACATTTTGATATTTCCTTTTTGCTTGGAACAGAATCCACTTCCATACATTGCTCGTATTCCTGATGCAGATATCTTGACATCAAGTGATCAAATTGTACCAACAGCAACGGATGACAGTTTGGAAGTGTGGCAAGAAGGTATTTTGTGCTAATTCCAATAAAAATAATAATATTTTCTAACCATCTTTTTTTCTCTTGCTTCTTGATCATTGTCATGAGATGAAAGCTTAATATTGACAATCAGTCAAGTTGCAGTGAGATAAGTGATATGCAAGTCTCAGTATCCAGTGCTTTGTTTATTAACCATTTCCTTCCATGGACTTCAGAAGTCCATAAAGCACCATGTGCATTCATGTGTTGTTTACGTAGTGGACTCTGCACAAGATTTTAAGTTTTATTAATACCCCTATGCTGAAAATTTGACACCAAAAGTATGAAACGTGTGAGTGGCATCTTTCCTCGAACCTAACCCAATCAATTATTTTTATACCCATACCTGTCCTGATCTCCAACCATGTATATATTATTCAACTCGTACCTGATTATTTGGTTATAACTAAACATTTTATGTTTAATACATTGAATTTAAATAAAAAAATAATTCCAATAACATCCGAGGTCTAATAAAATGAATTTTCACATGAATTTAAATACCATATGAGAATTATTTAAGATGACAGCTCTTGGTTTTTATTTAAATGAGCTTCTCCTAACCCTTAGGTCATAAGTCAATGGTTAAAGTTATTCACATATATATAATTATTTAAATATAGTTGGGTTGGGTTTTTAATCAGGTTATGATAGTTACACCATACTTGACCCTCATATTAACTTAATAATTAAGTTGGTTAATCAAGATAAATATTGTACTCATGCCCAGATTATCTAGTTACCGGACCCATTTACAGCTCTAATCTGCAGTTTGTGTTGGTTTGATTAAGATAAGAACAATATTTGGTCTACTTGTGCCATGTCAACACCACAAATTTGAATATCAATATTAGGTCATCATCATCCAACTAGACAATACAAGTAGAACTTGCATCACTATCCAAACCTTGAAACCAAAACCATGCTCGAGCATTTTACAAGGTTCGACAGCATTTACATTTTCAGAATCCTTTCTTGATTTTATAGACATAACTTAGGAAAATCCTGGTAAAAAATTGTCAATTTAATGCTACATTACACCTGTATGTCTATTTTCTTCACTTAAATGCATTAGCACCGGTTACTGAAGTTTTGGGAACTCAAAGTTATTCATTTATTTTCCTCATTGCTTTAACCATTTGATGATTTTTAATATTTGTCACAATAAATATTTTATTTAGAATTACTGATCGCCTGAATTTTAAATTTTCCTAATATATTTTTTTTTTCTTTCGAATAGATTTTTATAGACTAGTTCTCTCCTATACAGAACATTTCATTTCTTTTTATCAAAGTCATTCTGTTATATCATAATCTATAATGGTTCTAAGATCTGATAATCAAATTCAATTTTACTTTCTCTACCAAAAAATGGTAGTTGTCTGTTTGTACGTAGCTACCTGAATACTGTGTGATGCACAGTGGAAAATTAAAAGCAGAAAGAAAATCTATAAAATATAATGCCAAGTCTTATAGATCATCTGAGGGGACTGTTAGATGTAAATTTTAGTTACATTAATATTTTGATGCAAAATCTGGAAGGCGAATATCATAAATGAATATAATACTTTTATTCTGTATCATTTATTAACCTTGGTCTATTTTATATCCCGTGAGACATGCACAAGTGATACATACATTTGACATGGCCCAATAAAAAAATATCATATTTCATGAAATAAGTATATTTAGCTAAAAACTAGTGGGTATGAGATCCATTGCTGTTGCTTCACTAAGGATGGTCGCAGTTGACCTTTTTCATTAACACTGGTTTTGGTGCCATATTTTAGGTTAAGCACAGGTTCTCAATTGTTTGAGCAGCCAGTGAGTCTGGGTTTCGATGAAGTTTGTAGGTGGACCAATTGCTCTCTCTATATGCTGCCACATCATTGCTCTTTTAGAGCTTGTGATTTTTTTGTTCTTTTTTTAAGTAATGATCAGGTAGTTCCATTATCATTCAACTAATTCTTTCTCCTTAAATAATTGGTAGTAACCGGTGCATATAATGTTGGTATTTTCCATTGGCGTCCTACTGATCCTGCAAAAAGGTTAGCAAAGGAGTGGAAAGACATGCTCTTAAAGGATGACAAAATATGGGACCAAGCTGGCTTTAATGATCTCATTCACAAAGGTTTAGGCCCATCTGTTAATAGAGGAAGTAGACTTGTTTATGCTTTTGATGGGTCCCTTAAGCTGGGTATATTGCCGGCTAGCATATTCTGCAGTGGGCACACATACTTTGTCCAGGTATTCTTCAGTTTTTTCTGGAAAGAGGATTGTTGCTTGTTCATTGTTTGTCATGTAGTCCCTCCATAATATTTTCTTCTTAGGCATAATAATTTGTGAATTCCTATGCAACAGTTTTTTTAAATGCATTAGCAGGCCATGTACCAGCAGCTCAGATTAGAACCATATGCAGTGCATACTACTTTCCAATATGCAGGCACTGAAGGAAAGCGCCATAGGTTACGAGAGGCTATGCTTTTCTACGACCAACCTTCATATTATGACTCACCCGGTATCCTTCCAATGTCTTGTTATCAAATCATCTCTTCATTATAACCTAACTATATCTTGCTAGTCAACAACTAATTTCTGGGTCTTCATTCATGTTGTATAATCCGAAAGTTAATACTTCAATCCTATATTTTTTTTGAAAGATAGCATTGCATTCATTTCACCAATCTGAAACGATACAATATATCATTTAAAGGGATATAAAAAAAAGTGTAAAAGTATATGCATATAGTAAGTATAAACAGTATCATCAAAATGTTCAAAAAGCCAAAGCACCAAAGAACCAAAAACTAAGAAAACCCATTATAAGCCTCTTCAAGGTGGCTTATGATTAGTGAAGTGAGAGCTGCAACTGCTTGTGTAGTCAAAACCCTTGTTAGTATTGTAGTGCCTATAAAACATCTTTTGTTTCTCTCTCCCCAAATGCTCTAATGTCATACAGCTAATTGTTTGATTTGGAGCAAAGTCAGTGCCCTATTGCCCTTCACCTCCCATGGATGGCATATGGTTGCATTTGCAATGAATGCAAGTAAGTAGATACTTCAATCTTATATTAGAGTGAGGGATTGAAAGTTTTATATGACCTGCAGTTGGATGTGAATGCAAGATTTGGTACGATGGTCGTGTACCATAGCCTTCTAAGTTAAGAATATGGGAATCTGTTAGCAACAAGCTTTAGTAAGGCCATCATGATATTGTGTAGGTCCTTTTAGTTTGACATTTCAACTCAGTTAGTCCGACACTTCAATCATCACACCTTAAATGTTTCTTCTGGGAATTATTAATTTCAGCTTAATGGAGCCCAATTATTAATGAGGTCTTGGGTTCAAGACTCATTAAGTTCTATAAAAAAAATTCAGCTCAATGGAGGGATATAATGAAGATATTAATTTAGCGAAGGTTTATTTTTCTTTTTTATCAGTAACTTTCAGCATGGGTACTGTAATGAGGTTTCTGTGGCAATAATTCATGGTTTTCATGTGGATGTACAGTTCTTACTTTGAGTAAACCCTCTCTTCAATATGACCGTTGAGTTTTAGCTTGGTGCAAGGGCTAGAGAAACACAATCATGAGTGATAAAAAAATAAAAAACATCCAATACATCCTAGAATCTAGTTCCTGCTTCTAGTTACTGGATTCTGATTCTCTGGGTTTAAGGTCTTGTAAGAACTTTAATCTTTTATCATGCTTATTATCCTTCTGAGTAGTCTGATTTCATGGCAGGTGGTTTCTTATCATTCAATCCAGCTATTCCTAAGAGTTTGTTGCTAGATGGTCCGCATACCTTAAATTCCCACTTCTCGTTGGTCAATTACCAGGTAGATCTCAACTCAAACAAATTATTAACACTATTGGTACTTCTTATCTTGCTTTGGAGATGTTGTCCAAGAAATCAATTGGTCTCCTTGCATTCTTGTTTACAAATTTCAGTTGAAGCAGATAAGGACTGCACTTGCTGTTGCCTCCTTGTTGAATCGAACACTGGTGAGTTAGATGGCCCAATAATAATAAGTTGACTTGACCATCCTAAGAATGAGAAAATATTTCTTAAAAATATACATATGCATTTTTAATTTTGGAAGAGTTACTTTTACTGCTATATGTGTTCAAACTCCACACAGCAGCTTATGTTAGTGTCTTTTCAACACCTATCATCTTAGCAGACCATAAAATTTTGCTTTTACTGGTTTGTCAAATACATTTTCTGTGTCGCCATCTTAGGTCCTAGCTAGTGCATGGATATTTCCTTTGTCATGGTTATGATTTTAATTCACTTGCTAGCCATGCTTAATGGTAGGGATGATCCTGTCCCTTATTGTCATAACCATGCAACAAGTGATTTACACGCCTGTAATAATTCCATTTCATGAAGATACAACATTGTCGCTAAATCATTTTACATTTTATTCAACTGCTGCAAATGTGAATATTCTGACATTCTTGTCTATTTTTTAGGTAATGCCTCCCTTATGGTGCAGGTTTGATAGAATATGGTACGGACATCCTGGAATTCTGGAAGGGACATTAACTAGACAACCTTTTCTTTGCCCTATGGACCATGTGTTTGAGGTGCGATATTAGTGTGAGATATACTTCCAACTAGTTTTGTCAAGAAAATGCGCACCACTAATTTCATAACAAATTATTCATGCTATGGCATAATCCTTCATTTTGTTTTTCTCCGAGTCGTGTACTTGCTATTATCTGATTGTTTGTTAGTATATGAAACATATCAGGGTTTTATTCCCTTCTTTTCATCAAGTTTAGAACTTCCAAAGAATGGAAATGGAATAACAGGGTTTAAAAAATTTATAAGATGAGTATGTATTACCAACTGTCACGAGGCCAATCTTCTCCCCTCACTTCCTTGTGAGCCAGCAGCCCATGCGGTGTAGACGAAGACCACCAGTTCGCCTACCAGCCTCTGTTTGTGAGGGTGCAGCGGAAAGGATGAGAAGAACAAGGGAATGGCGAGAAGGGAAATAGATACTTTCATTGGAAATAACTCTAGTAAAAATCTCCTTTATTACAACTCTCGCTCTTTTGATCTAGATCTTCCTGAAGTTGGCAAAACTTCAATGAATTGCTTGGTGGAATGGGGCATTTATAAAGAACTCGGGAGTCGAGTCCGTTGAGGCTGTCTCTGCTTCCTTATCCCATCTCCCATAGTTGCATGACTTTCCATGTTTTTCGCCCCTGCCTCATGACATAGATTGCAGGCGTCCGCTCGAGGATGTGACAATCCTCCCCTGCCTGAGTGGGAAGATGTCCTTGTTGTTTCCTACTCCAGATAATCTCAGATGAATTGCTCGAATTGCTAGGGAGTAGCGCCCTTCTCCCAGCTGCTTTCTTCGGATGGACACCCTTCCGTTGGACAAGATACTCAAAATACCCAGCTAGGTAATTGATTCTTTTTCCCACGGTCTTCTCCGCCTATGAGAGAATTCCTTCGTTATTGTTGGAGGGGCATGCTCCAGTTGTTCTCCTGTTGCAGCATTGTGCTTCATCAGTGGGCCTTCTGAGGTGGTTTCGGTGAAGGGGATCTTGCTACGACCTTGTCCCTTCACAAGTTACTTAAAGTACTGGTTCATATCTCAGATAAAGTTCTCCAAGGCTTTTGCATTTCTTTCTCCTGAAAATGCAACTTGTGAAGGGATAAGGTTGTAGCAAGATCCCTTTCACTAAAACCACCTCAGAAGGCCCACCGATAACGCACAACGCTACAACAGGAGAACTGGAGCGTGCCCCTCCAACAATAATGAAGGAATTCTCTCGGTAGGCAAAGAAGATCGTGGGAAGAAGAATTGCTTGCCTAGCTGGTATGTTGAGTATCTTGTCCAACGGAAGGGTGTCCATCCGAAGAAAGCAGCTGAGAGAAGGGCGCTACTCCCTGGCAATTCGAGCGACTCATCCGAGATTATTTGGAGTAGAAGATGACGAAGATGTCTTCCAACTCAGGTGGGAGAGGATTGTCACATCCTCAAACAGATACCCTCGATCTGTGTCACGAGGCAGGGGCGGAAAACGTGGAAGGTCACACAGCTGCAGGAGATGGGATCGGAAAGCGGAGGCAGCCTCAACAGACTCGACTATTGAGTTCTTTATAAGTGCCTCATTCCGCCAAGCAATTCATTAAAGTTTTGACAGCTTTAGAGAGATCTAGATTGAGAGCTGTAATAAAGGAGGTTTTTACTAGAGTTGTTTCAAATAAAAGTATCAATTTTCCTTCTCGCCATTCTCCTGTTCTTCTCATCCTTTTCGCTGCACCCTCGCGAATCGAGGCTGGTAGATGAACTGGTGGTCTTTGTCTACGCCGCATGGGCTGCCAGCTCGCAAGGAAACGAAGGGAGAAGATCGGCCCTTTACAAGTATAGCAAGGGACATTGCTGACATTATTTTTTGGATTTAAGCATTTTGAGTCATGTGATAATAGATATAGCTCAAGTTATTAAACTAATAGCTTATTGTTTTGGGCTGTGATAATAGATATAGGTGTGCTATCACCATAAACGGTGTGGGGTCCATCTTGAGACATTGTTCTTCTCATGAATCTCTAAACCAGCAAAGATTACCATGGTTGGTAGCGATAGGGCGGACCCTGGCCTCTAGACTTCATACCACCTGTAGTGGACCTAATGATGTTACTGTATAGGCTTTTAATATTATACAAGTTGCAACCTAGATTTTGAAGACTCCCTTGGAGAGGCAACCAACATGGTTTCTCCAAGGCTGAAAGGTA
Source organism: Thalia dealbata (assembly GCA_030544415.1). Classification (NCBI taxonomy): domain Eukaryota; kingdom Viridiplantae; phylum Streptophyta; class Magnoliopsida; order Zingiberales; family Marantaceae; genus Thalia; species Thalia dealbata. Next base: position 28,658,073 of record CM060454.1, on the reverse strand, counting down.
GATATGAGCCATTTTAGTCTCTACTTATAATAGTTGGTATGACGGTGGTTGTTCTCTCTATTGTCATTATTGATTAGTTGTTCTGAGAGGATACTGCAATATATGCCATGTAAGATATGACAGGTTTTTACATTCTGAAAGGAATATATGCACAATTACATCACATGCTGTCTATGTTTATCTTTTCAGTAGGCCTATGCCCTTTTATGTATATTTTGTCCTCCTGCTAAATTTCAATTAGCTCAGATGAGTCTTTGTTTCACTGTGCAGGTCAATGTCATGCTTAGTGAACTTTCTGAAGCAGAATTTGGCCCACAAATTTTTTTTAGAGAGTACTCATTCCTGCAGAATCCATCAGTGCCCAGACATGTAATAATATTTTTTAATAAGGAGTATTTGGTTGCACCAACAGCCCATGCACTTATTTCAAATAAATAAACAATTCAGGTGAAGGAATCAGTACTTGACGTTCAACTCTGCGATGCACGTTCCATAGGATGCAATATCTCGAATGAAACAACTGACCGTGGATTCATTCACTTTCCTGGGAATAGCACTGAGCAGACGGTATAGATATTCTAGTATTAGCTTTTGTCTTTCCTAAATGATGTCCACTATGTGAAGCTCAGTACAGAAAAAATATTGTCTCTCTTGCTTAATGATCTTGTACCTGATGCTGATGCTCATAATCATGTTCCTTGGACTGTTGAAATAGAAATTTTAACGTGGATATAAAACTGGAACTAGGAAGTCATCATCCCGGAGATGAACGTGTCATTGCATATTGCTTTTCCTTGTTCTTGTTGTCACACTGCTGCTGAAAAACTTTGGTATTGCTCCTAAATCAGATTATCATGTGATGAACATACAAGGGATTTAATCTTTCCGGAAGAGCTATGGGTTAAGTTGTGTAGGTTATAGCAGAATCCTATGGGAACAAACACTAATATGGCTGGTGCTTGTTGAGGACAGTATCTATAACTTGAAAACTCTGTTCACCCAAACATGTAGAACCAACACACTGCACATTTTTGAACCTTGAACATGTAGTTTGTTGTATATTACGAAATCTTTGTCTTACATTCTGTTGTGTAAGTACCTTCTTCTAGAGGATCCAGACATGCATATAGCACTTAACTAAAAGAATTACCTCCTACAAATTCTAAACATGCATGTGTGGTGGACTTAGCTACTATGCTCTTGTAATTTAAAAGACATGGTCATTTGACATACATCTGATTATTAGTGGCTTCTCGATTCTTTCAACAAACTTCAGAATCCTAATTAAATAGTTGTTTTGCAGTATACTCGAGTCTTCTCTCAGTACAGGGATTTTAAAGTCTTGCGCTTTTCAACCATGGTAGATGCCTTTCAAGGGTTCAGTGGGAAGGTCAGTTTAACGAATCCTTTTTGTGTGACTTCTTATATTGTTTCTCAATTATTATATATGATAAAGTGGTAAGTTATTTCAGAAAAGGGAAGCAAAATTCAGAAATCGCGTGAAACGATATGTGGGGATATGGTGCTGTGTGGAGCTTCGTGACCCTGGCCATATATATTATGACATGTATTGGGATGAGAAACCTGGATGGAAACCCGAACCACCTCAAACTAGAAAAGATGATCATCCGCCTTGGCAAGAAAATTGACACATTCCACATTTGTTGCGGGCCACGTACTATCTGTCATCGTATGATGTAAACATATCAGAAGCCCATTCCATCCAATGGAAAGGAACTGTCTGATGTACTCTTATTGAAGAGGTCTCCCACATTTGCGAATGAAATTTTTTTTCTGATGAATATAATTTGACAGGTTTGTTCTGCGACGGTGATGTTTTTGCTGTGGAACAGTTTGCCTATCGCCAAAGATGATCTTAAGCTTTGTTAAATTCAGATTATTGCATTGAAAATGCGCTGTTTGGCCAACTCTGTTGCATATCCACAATAATTTGCTAAAAATTTGTTCTGCGCTTCAATAATTATCATATAAAAAATTTTGTTTTCTGATTATTCCTCTGAAATTGAGCAGACTTCATGCCATTGCCGATTATTTCTTAATTGCTCCCTCCTCAAGTTGGTTCATTTGTACTAAATCTATTTTCATTGCATTCATTGGATGCCTGCTGTAGCCAACAGGTCCTCTGTTGAAATGGGAAAAGGCAATAGAACAACGAAGTGGTTTAATTGTTGTTGCACCCTCTATTTTCATCTCACGCATGAACTTTAATAATTGTTGTTGCACCCTCTATTCTCTTTAGTACTACTGTTTGTCTTTTCTAATTTGAGTATTGTCCATCTAATTCATTTCTTCTACTTGCATTCTTCTAATTTGAGTATTGTCCAACTAATTCATTGCTTCTACTTGCATTCTTGTAAACATGAAGCAGAAGAATTTGTTTATATAGGATTGCAGAAGCATGAAGCAGTAGTAAACGCAGGAACATAAAGCTACCTGCTAAAAGGCAACAAATAATGGTGTAATGCTTCATGAATACCGGTTCTCTAATGGGTTGGCAATTAAAGCTGCTCTATAACATGTTCTACCCTTTCTTTAGATTTAGCCATATATTAACTTATTCACTACTATACTTGTTGGCTTGATCCTTTTAGCTGCAGATAGATGCTGTGAGGAGAGTATGACAAGCATTTCAATAGGTGTTCAAGATATTCATGCCAATATCAAGGCACTGCTACGAAGATATCACCAGGTAGGATTGTTTTTCTTAGCACCTAACTGTAATTATGAGCTTCAAGATTCCAAATTATTTGCTCTTGCCATTCTGCTGCATAGAGTTGATATTCTCTTGCCATTCTGCTGCTTAGAGTGAAAAAACTCGTTAAATGGGCTTAAATTGTGATTAGTATGTTTCAGTTATTCTTCTCATCCGCCAGCAACTGTCCGACCTTTAATCTGTTAAGTATCCGGTCCAAGACTATATGCTTGAAAACTCTTAGGTCACGTGGATCTTAGATATTTTATCTTTGAAGTAGATTATGCTTATTTTTTTGTTCTTTAAAAAAGTTTGTGAAAACAAAACACATCACATCAATTCTTTTCCTTTTCCAGAAAGCATGCTCAACAAGTGCAATGTGAATTCATAACTGAAAGTCTTTTAGCATTTTACTACTTGAGTCTATTTTCTTTTGCCTATTAATTATCTTTAGCAACTGTACAGAGATAAAAATGGATCATACTACATTAGCCCACTAAGGATTTATGATTGGTAAGCACGGGCTCTCAATTCAAGCTCAGCACAAGCTCTTGGTCTAAACCTAACATGAGCTAAGAGTTCAAGCCAATCATGAGCTAGCAGCATCAAGGAGGTGCACTACCTTAGCATGAACCACTGCATGGTAGATTTGCATTGAGACAATGAGCCTCATGGAATGTCACACTTGCCCGCTTGTAAGCACAAGGGTACAAGTGCGATGAGGTGGCAATGTGGCCTTAGTAGAGATAAGCACGATATGCATCAAAGATGAGTGTACGCCATATTAAGCAATTGTATTAAAAAAATTAGTAGACTTATCATTGCTCCAATCAAAGGCATCCATTATTATTTTACCTTTTGGGTCGGTCTTGAAGAACTATATGTGGTTCAAGCATGAGTTAAAGGAGTCAGCTTGGCCTAGACCCTTGTTATGATAGCATTCCAGTTGATCCCAATATTACTAAAGATGACAGTAAATGGCTTCTTCTTCCTTGATCTGTTGTCTTTGTTCCTTGTTAGCTCTCTAGAGCTTCTGTCAGAGTTGTATTTGAATGATCCTTTGCTTCCCGGTACATTTATCTTGATCAAGAATGTAGCACAAATTAACTTGATTATTATATAATAAATAGGTCATGTTTACAATTCCAAACATGAAAATGGAAGGACTTATCCAATTCCAAGTCTAGCCAAATCCAAGAAAACCCTTGAGCTACAAACTTATCCACCTCACTAACATCGATGAACACATCTTTTCCTCACTAGTTGGCACCAAATTTAGTGTCATTAGCCTTCTCTCTTTATTTGTTCGTTGAGCTTCAGAAAAACCATTTCCACGATTCTTATGATGGTGCATGCCTGGCAAGATGTTCTTGCTAGTTATGCAGAAGGAGGGCAGTTGATGGCACGGTGGTGCGTGGAGTGGACTTCAAGTTTGGGGGAGCTTGAAGCCCCAATGGGGTGTAATGGGGTAATGGGGTGTCAAGACTCCAAAAAAAAAGTACTATACGCATTTCGAAAAGGACTGTCCAAAAAAAGAATTTACCATGTTTAGGATCTATTGCTATACCACCATGATTTCCTAAATACATTAATACATTTTGCTAAGGCCAAAAGTTTAATCACCCAAATATGATTCGCAATGCTCAAGCCGAAAGGTTAATCAAGAGAACCTGGCTTACTAACAACAACGCATTTTGATAAAATATTGCTCCTCGCACTTGTCTTATGTACAAACTGAGATTTACAGTAACCGATCAGAACAGGTGTAAAATTACAATTCCCAATTTATTCTGTCAGCAGTCACCACAATTTGTAACCATTGCTCCCCGGCAATCCTAGTGATACAGCTAATCATTTAGCTTTCCCTTGAATCGTTCTCCCACCAAGGAACCCTCGAACCCTCAAATATCCAAGTGGCATATTTCGTTACTAGAAATTTTTACCCTGACCTACTGAGCATGATTCTGAATTCCACTTCCACTGAGAAATGTAAAAAGAATAAACTTGACCTGCACGAGGCAACAAATAAATTACGACATTATAAAAAATCAAACACCACCAAAAAGGAAACTTGAAATACCCCGAAGAACCTGTTAAAACATTCTTTTGATGCTAAAACAAAATGCCAGCGAATCCAGAGGTGGTAGATAAATAAACATACAGAGAACTAATCAGCAGAAATCAGCCAATAATGTACGGAGATAATCAGCACCAGAGAAAACAGCTTTGGTAACTTAACATGTTAAAACATTGAAAAACTTTAGAAGGTATATTGCAACAGCAAAGAAAAAAGTAAACATGAATATGTTGCTCACCAACGTCCAAATGCAAAAGGTGAGTTTGCATCGGATAGCGAGGGAGCATCTTATTTTTTTGCTTCAAACATTATGAACTATGTAATCCCCATTTACATACTCCATTTTGAACATGTTGAAGCAGTAATAGCCATCGGTCATTTTGTCCCCTAAAATAAGGTTCATTCAGTGCTGGGAGACAAAAAGGTTCGCCAGTTACTGCACAAGTTCATTCAATCAAATGAGGTCAGAAGGTATGCGGCCAACAAAGAAACAACTTATATGAATATGTTGCTCGCCAACGTCCAAATGCAAAAAAGTAAGTATGCATTGGATAGCGAGGGAGCATCTTAATTTTTGCTTCAAACATTCAGAATTATATAAAATAATCCCGTGTTCATATGTTGAAGCAGCAGTAACTAGTTAGCTGGGAGATCAAAAGTCTGATAATTAGTTCCCCAGTTTATCCAACTAATCGAAAGACTTTAGAAGGTATCTTCTACAGTTACTGCACAAGTTCATTCGATCAATCAAATGAGGTCAGAAGGTATGCAGCCAACAAAGAAACAACTTATATAAATATGTTGCTCGCCAACGTCCAAATGCAAAAAAGTGAATATGCATCGGATAGCGAGGGAGCATATTAATTTTTGCTTCAAACATTATGAATTATATAAAATAACCCCGTGTTCATATGTTGAAGCAGTAATAACAACAATCAAAGAAAGACTAAATATGTTACTGCACAAGTTCATTCGATCAATCAAATGAGGTCAGAAGGTATGCAGCCAACAAAGAAACAACTTATATAAATATGTTGCTCGCCAACGTCCAAATGCAAAAAAGTGAATATGCATCGGATAGCGAGGGAGCATATTAATTTTTGCTTCAAACATTATGAATTATATAAAATAACCCCGTGTTCATATGTTGAAGCAGTAATAACCATCAAAGAAAGACTAAATATGTTACTGCACAAGTTCATTCGATCAATCAAATGAGGTCAGAAGGTATGCAGCCAACAAAGAAACAACTTATATAAATATGTTGCTCGCCAACGTCCAAATGCAAAAAAGTGAATATGCATCGGATAGCGAGGGAGCATATTAATTTTTGCTTCAAACATTATGAATTATATAAAATAACCCCGTGTTCATATGTTGAAGCAGTAATAACAACCATCAAAGAAAGACTAAATATGTTACTGCACAAGTTCATTCGATCAATCAAATGAGGTCAGAAGGTATGCAGCCAACAAAGAAACAACTTATATAAATATGTTCCTCGCCAATGTCCAAATGCAAAAAAGTGAATATGCATCGGATAGCGAGGGAGCATATTAATTTTTGCTTCAAACATTATGAATTATATAAAATAACCCCGTGTTCATATGTTGAAGCAGTAATAACAACCATCAAAGAAAGACTGAATATGTTGCTCACCAACGTCCAAATGCAAACATTGTGGCAATAAAATAGTTATTGCCACATTTGCTTCAAACGTTCACATGAAAAGGGTATATGTGCATAGAATACTTTTTTGATTCAAACATATTGAACTTGGGGCAGTGAATTTAGAAGAAGAAACAATTGATGAGAAAATGTGGCCCACCATCGTCCAAATGTGAGTTTGCATTAGATAGCAGGACAATATCTTATTTTTTGCTTCAAACATTATGAACTACCTAAAATAAATCTTTATGAAGTCCTTAGTTAACCTGTTGAAGCTGTAATAATATCGATCAAATCAGAATTATGTGTCCAGGTACAATAAGCACCCCACTTAATCAATTTAGGATAACAAAGAAATTGATAATATGAACATATGTTGCACACCATCGTCCAAGGCAAAAAAAAAGTTTGAATTGGATAGCGAGGCAGCTCTTGTTTTTGCTTCAAATATTATGAACTATAAAACATAACCTTGATATAGTTCCCTGATAATGCACAGCAGTAATAGTACAATGAATGCAATTTAAACATCACTTCTAGATCTACATTCAGTTAAAATACTTTTTATATGGAACCTAATGTCTAAAATATCTGACAAGTACATGGTTAGGTAGATTCACAAACTTTAATTGATTCAATTGATCGAAATACTTCAGCAGGAAAATAGCAGCCAACAAAGAAACTATTATGTGGCCAGTAAATTGCCAATATCCAAATGCAAGCAGTAACTTAACATTGCTTTGCAAAGGACGCATATTATTTTAATACCATCAATGCAGTTTATTCAACCATCAAAAGATATCTTGTAGCTAACAAAGAAACAATTAGCATTAATAAATAGCCTGCCTAGGTCTAAATGCAAAAAAGATGTATTTGCATTAGATAGCTTCAAAATTTATGAATGTATGAAATATATAACTAGACACCTGTTAATATGCAGAAATAATAAGGTCTCAAACAACACTCTAAAAAAGGTTAAAAATATTAAAAAAAGGGATTATAGCACTTACCTATTTAAGGATGTCTGGTTGCCATACACAAAGAAGTTTATCGTAGAATGAGCAAGTAGCAACTAACTTTTCTTTCCTCTGCATATATTCTGTACCCCTTTGCCAGTCCGCTCCATATGCTAAAGATTCATGCTTACAGTAAGTTTCAAGTATATGAATGTCTTCATTATCTGTTTTCACAATCGCAAAACCATTGTGCATACAAGCTGCCAATACAATGTTGGACATATTTGGATGGTATTTTACTCTCCAAACACCACCGCCCAAGCAAAGAGACCTCTCACAAACAGGTCTTGATGTTGATCGTAAATCCCAAGCTCTGATAGATTCATCATAGCTTCCTGTGAGCAGAATGTTGGAATTTGTGGGATTCTGAGCAATGCAACATACACCCATCTGATGTGACTTGGAATTTTTGAACACTACATCAGATGGATGGACCCTCAAATCCCAACAGCTAAAAGTGCAATCATCTGATCCTGTGTATAACAAGTTCCGCCTGTTGACATCTAAACTTGTTGCCCAAACTTCATAATCATGACCCACCCATGATTGTGATACTTGCAATTGGCCTTCCCCAACAGTAACCAGAGATACTGAACCATCTGAATGACCAAGTGAAATTGAACAAGCCAAAGGATCCCAATCCAAGCATAAGCACATTGAAGAACTGATTTTCCTTGAGCAAGACTCTATCAATTCCTTGCCTAAAAATAGGAGGTGAATGAAAAATATTAAAAAATAGTCTACAGATTGCAAGAAAACACAAGAAAAAAAAGCAATATGAAATTACAGAGATGAACTGTAACAGAAGAAATTACATCTAACATATATTGCATTGACCATATTTTAAAACCTTTACCTGTTCCTGTTTCTGCTTTGTGCCCTAAGGTGTAGAGAATAACGCCACCATCAGCCCCAGCTTGGGCAAGTGAAGGATCCATGCTATCTCCAATTGTGCCCCATTTCATATCAAACACACCAACTGTGGGAACACGACAGAGCAATTCAAGACCAACAACAGAATCAACCGAAAATAGTGATATGCTTCCTATGCGGTGAGGTTGAGGATCCTCTTGTAGAGTATATGTGCCAGCAGCCAGTATATGATGATATGAGTTATGTGGGCAAAACTCCACAACATCTGCATTTCCATCTAAATAACAACTACCAACGTCCATCTGTAAATTGTGGAAGGATACATTAATTATACAAAGAAGAAACAAGTAAATCAGTTAAAAATAAATTCTACAAGGCAATGATACGAGCACTTAAATCTCTATCCTACATTTTTTGTTCTAAATCCAAAGTAGAAACACAAACATCTCCTCTAAGACTTTCCAAAATCTAAACCTGGAGTACATGCAGAACTTAAAGTATTACGATTGCAATCATGGTGTCATTTGGTGAAATAAAACGTGAAATCTGACATGAACATGATAGGCAATTAATAAATCCAAAAAATCCACGAAATTTTATTATTGGGGCCATGATAATAGATCAATACAATACAACCTGACATGATTTCAGACTAAGATCGTATATTAAAAGTCTCAACATTTGCTGCTGAGCACAATAGTCAAACCGGTACAATGAATCCATCAATTTATAAAATTTAAACATCTAACATGACCAACAACATAGTTAAGGCCACCAGATAAAGGGTGAAGGACAATTAAACATAAATACAAAATATAATGTTTAAAGTACAGGCCATGCCCTAAAGCTTACTGACTGAAAAAGGTAACCCAAACAATGTATCATCTCGACCTATTTAGATATAACCTAAAAATATGCTAAACGTCCATTAATGTTATTGTATGAGCTTTCATAAAAAATGTTATTCTATGGGCTGCTGAAATGGTCCAAGTGAACCAATACAAGTAATTTTCGACATCCAAGTTCAAGAGCCTGATTAAAATAATTTTAAATTTCCACATAATTAATCAACTAATCACTTCTATAGTTTAAGGTCAAATGACATATAGCTATCGTTCACTATAAATTAAATGAATAAGTTTCAATTTTCCATTTCAATCACATGATAATAAATTAAGCCTTGTATGCTTCCAATTGAGCCAAAGAGATCAGAACCGGTATACTTCCAGAAAACAACATCGCGCGAATGATACTCCTCACGTTCAATTCAACCCATATAAAACTTACTAGTCATGCAATAATCATTATTGACCCTAAGTTCTCGTTCAATTTATACACATGCAGCTTATACAAAATTACCAAATTACCCTACCACCTCAGATCATATACACATCATGACATAATTTTCTTAAAGACTAGGCTCTAAATCATTAATTTAATGCATAACTAAACATTTATACATTGGATTATAGCAAATAGCTAAAATCATCATTAAACTTGAGGCAAATTATATTTCCAACTAGGGTGTCTTAGAGCAAAACAGCAATTCCAACTATACTCATATACACATCATCAAATTCTACATATTTAAATCGATCGACTTTCATGCCAACAAGTTAAGCCCATTTTCACTAATCATACTTGTAATCATGATTAAAATAAATACAGCAACAATACGATCATTATACCTTGGCAGAGAAACAAGTGAAGATCTTTTCGAATGCACGGAAATGAAGCGACGAGGGAACTGGCGGAGGCAGCAGCACGGTCAAAAGAGCTCGCTTCCGAGGTAGGGGTGCGCAGTGCGCACCTGAAGGAGAGTCGCCGGCGGTGGGATGAGCAGTCTGAAGTATGAAGACTCCAAGAGGAGGGCGAGCTCCCACGCTGGAGCTGGTGGAGGGGAATCGTGAAGATCGGCAGCACTGAGTTTTACACGAAGCAGAGGGACAAGGGACTCCCCTGTTCCTCGTAGGAACGGGCTCAAGAGGAGGTGGCCGGCGGCAAAACCTTCCCGGACAGAATCATGATGGCCAGACAAGGGAGAAGTAGGGGGTATGTCGTTGGCTAACAAGGTTTAAGTCACAGAACTTGCGAAAAGAGGGGAGGAAAACATAGGTCCCCCGTTCCTGCCTCGTCGACAGAGAGAGAAGGGCCGGCCGGCGGAAAAGCTCCTTATGCAGTCTCCGAGGAGGTTTTGAGGGAGCTTGTAGCGGACGGCGGCGGCGTTGCGCTATAAGAGACGTGAAACAGATGCCGAGGCAGAGGCTTCCACTTGTGGGCGTATCGGACGTCCTGACGGCGAACGAACGGCGGCGAACGTAAGGCGTCGGGCCTCCACTCCAGTGGCGATAATGAAACTACGGGAAGGGGAAGGAAGACAGACGCGGATCGCGCGGGTGGGCTCGCCGGATCCGACGTGCGTGCGTCGAGCGAAGGAGAGAATTACTGATTCTAGTCGGCGGTTGGGCGGAGGAAATGGAGAAGAGAGGAAGGATGGGGGAGTGAGGAAGGCCGTGCGCCGGCGTGGGGTGGAGTCCCTGGCGGCGAGGGCTCGAAGACGTTGAGACAGAGATGCTTTGATCGAGTATATATAGTGGTGGCGGCGGCTGGGTTTTGGAAAAGGATTTAGGGTTTTCGGCCACAAGTTCTGTTTCATGAAGATTTGAAGGGTGCCAATAAATTTGGTTTTACTACAAGCAATGGCCTTCCTTTGACCAAATAATTTTGAGATAAGCTTTAAAAAGGTTCTAAAACTAAGATTATGGGTTCACTTGTTATTTTAAAAAAATATGAGATAAATTACCCCTTAAAAAATAATGGGCTTCGCACCCTCAAAAAATAACAGGAAAATTACTATATATTCAAAAGAATGAACTAAAGATTATTATTGTAACATGTTAAATTATGATCGTTTCATCTCTTATTATTTAAATAGTCTTCAGTTTATTTCTTTCCAAATGTGATACACAAACTCTATTATCATTATTGGCATAATTATAATTTTCTATATAGTTTGTACTATATTTATTCATTTCATTTCAACATATTACTCAATATAATCTTGTTATATCTACATTCATTTAGCAAATGCCCCAAAATTTCTACTACAGTTAAAAATAGTTAATATCTTCCTTTTATTTATATATCTCGCTATAGTTGTTTATCCACAGTCATCAATTTCTAATATAAAACTAGCCTTAACTCTAAGCCTAACAATAGAGTTATAAATTAAACTGGATCAAATCTTCAATAACCCTGCTCAGATTTATGAGCTAATATAATTGAAGTAAAATGAGTATTTAATATTAAAAAATATTCTTACAATTATGTAACAAAATACAATGCAAAACTTATAAAAATATTATAAGTAAAAATAAGGTGCTGATAATTCTATGAAACCTCTAAAGTGAGGTAACTTTTAATTGACTCATGCTTAAAGTTTGATAAAAAGTATTATAATTTAAACTTGAATTTTAAATTTTAGTAGATAGTTTAGATGGTCTGAGTAGTTGTTGTTGAATAATTTTGATAGTCATTTAGTCGTTAATATTTATATTATAGTAGTTATCCAGTAAAAGTTGTTTGATTATATTTTTCATTTTATATTCTTATCAATTGAGGCGTCCACCATCTTCCAAATCCATAAATCATCTCTTGCGGAATCTTAGAATATTTTTTTAAAAAATAGATAGTCAATAAAAGGAAACAATGAAGTATACATTCCGAGGTTGATTGTCCGACCTATGGATGATAGTAATTGAAGGGTTTTATAAGTGTTAATAAGATAAACAAAATTCTTCATATATTATTATTATTTATTGTTTTCAAAGTTTTCGCAATTTACTCTTAGCGTACTAAGGTTGGTAGCATGAATAATGTCACGTCACACAACCCTTTTAGATGATATGATTTCTTTGAATACATCGTGATTTAATTGGTTGTATGTCAATTAGTATCAAAGCGAGTGTTGCTTGATCCAAACAATGCAAGATGAAAAACGATGATTCCTCTCCTTGAATACTCACGGGGAGGATTCCACTTGATGGATCAGCATCAACGATGACTTCAATCCCTTGTCGAATTTAGACAATATCCTCAAAGTCCGTAGGAAGGCTTGGAGTAAATCGCCTCCTCCCATTTTTTTATCTCATCTTTATTGAAATGACATCATAATAGGTCTCTAACCAATTTGAGAACAGAGTTAGCCTATTAGAGGCATTGGTCGTAGGATTTTGCTCACAAGGTGAGAGTAGTTCAAGCATATGCTCGTTGCATGATCGTGTGGATAAGCTCTATCTAGCCCTTGAAATGTTGTGCATAGATTTCGTATACTTCCGGCCAATGTCCAGCTCTAATGAGGTCAATGTATATCAAAAACCTATAGGGTGCAAAAATATTGAATGAAGTTGAAAATGCTACAAGAGGAGCCCTGACACCAACCAGAAATACAACCAATTGTGAGGGCTGGTATAAGACTTGTAACTTTTATTAAGAGTAATTTTGTAGTATGAAGTTGTTTAAAAGAGTTATATGTAGAATGATATAAAACATATTTATAAAACTGCATATGGATTTTTTAGGTTTGATATAAAAATTATATCATCAAATAGAATTTTGAATATGAAATCCAATAGCGTAAAGGAATCGTAATTTATACATCGTTTGGTAAGTCAAATAAGTGAACCAATATTAAATCTAAATAAATAAATAGAGTTAAAATCGCAGCTCATATCAAAACACTTAAGCAACAATGCAATAAAGAAATTATACTGCCTTCTCTATAATTCTAAAATCATTTTTTCAGTACGAGAGTTATTGTAAAAAAGACAAAAATCAAATATCTTACTAACTATTTATCGTGTATCCTATCAGTGTCTTGTCCTACAACATTCAACGTATTTAAAAAGACAATAATCAAACATATTACCAACTACATTATCCTACAATCCTACCAGCATCTTCTCCTACAATGTTCAATATATCGAAAAAGACAATAATTGAGCATCTTACCAACCACCTTATCGTGCATCTTACCAACATATTCCATTACAAAGTTTAAAATATCTTAAAATACAACAATCGAGCATCTTATCAATCGCCTTATCGTGTATCATGTCGACATTTTCTCCTACAATGTCCAATATATCAAAAAAGACAACAATCGAGCATCTTACTGATTTTTTTATCGTTCATCTTACTGTTATTTTCTCCTACAAGGTTCAATCTATCGAAGTTAATTACTACTTTGATGATCTATATAGATTATATAGAAGGTAATGAGTCAACTACTTTGTAAATTTAGCTTGATAGGAAGTGCTATAATATTATTAATACATATTTAATATATACTTTATAAATATATAATAAATATATGATCCATATTATGTCAGTAACATGTGATTTGAGTCTTTTAATAGCTATAACCTAAAGGTATAGATTCAGAGTAAATAGTTTACCTAAATAGATTAATAATATAAAGTCAATCAATAATGAAATTATTTATTTTATTCTATAAAGTTTTAAAATCATACTTATTATTATTATTATTTTATAAAAACAGGTAGCACACATGATTTACTACGATATTAGGGTATAAAAAATTAAATTTTTTCCAAAATTATTTTGAATTAGACTCTTTAGATTATTAAATATATATTTATAAAATTAGTCTAACTTATCAATCAATTATAAATAATATCATTTTTTTTATTGAGCTTCACCGTATATTATCAATCTAAGATAAATTTAGGTTAAGACTGTCTATATTGAGATAAGATCATCTTTATTTTCATAAAAAAATAGTAGATATTAAAAGTATATCCTTCAAGTCATATGTTATTTTTTACCATATATTTTAAAATGAAGTTTTATAATAATATTTATGTAATTTATAATTAAAAATTCATATTTCTACCTGTACCAACTGACAGTTTATAAAAAAATATATTAATTTTAAAAATTTCGGACCTTAATATTATGACTAGAGATATATTGCCGAGTAGTCATGACCAAACTCCATCACGACTGAAAATATATTTTATACTTATAACTAACTGAATCTCTAATTCTATTATCAAATAAATAAAATCAGGACAAGTAATTCTATTATATTTTTTCTTCGAGTGTATTTTAGTTTTAACTCATTCGTGCTGTCGTTGCAATTTATGATAGTAAAATATGCATACAAAATAGTCACTATGAAAAAATATTCTAATGATAACTATAACTTAAAGTAAATGTGCTGAGATGTATTATTATAAACTTTTTAACTTTTATTAGATATATTTATTAAAAAATATTTTTTATTCATAGTTATTATTAAAAAACTTTAATCCAGTTAAGAAAGTCCTAATCAATTAATTTTTTTAATCAAATTAAAATTTTTTATAAATAAAAAATATATATTTTAATTAAAAAAAACGCATCTCTTCGTAGGAAGCAAAGGTTGATTTAAACGACAGGTGCTTTTTGAGAGGACCCAAAGCAAAGCCCACAGTAAAAGCCCTCCTCAAGATAAGGTACTCCGACGCCAGGTGCTGCCCCCCCCCCCCCCCCCCCCCCCGCCCCCCCTCTTTTAACATCTCGACACATCACCCGCCCACTTGCCCACCTTCTCGTTTCATTGCAATCGGATCTTTTGTTTGCGGAAGGAAGCGACGAGTTTTCCCCTCCCCCCTAACTTCCATCTTAAACAAACAAACAAACAACCAACCAACTTTGCTCAATCTATTTTTTCAATAAAACATTTAATTATAATTATAATTATAATTAATATTAATACGTCCTATCCTTGTAGTGAAATTTTAATCAAATGATGTCAGATCACCCTAGCAAATCAGATTATATTTCATCTTATTTTTGATCACTAAAAATAAAAGGTTAAATTAGGACTTTAATTAATAAAGATCAACGCGATCAGTGATAGGAATCTCGCAGTAATTATTAGGCTGTACTCTCATAATATATCTCCGACGATAAGGATGATAATTTTCACATTAGACCCCCAAATCTCAGCTGCTGATTAAGCTTGGAGGTGTAATACGATATGCAATATTCTACTCCGTACCTCCCTCAATATGCACTATCTATCGTACGTCTAAAATTTAAAAAACAAGTACTATACTTAAAAAGGTATAATCAAAACCTACCACCTTTCCTTTAATGAATTTTATATCAGTATTTTTTTAAAAAAAATCCCCTATTTTGTTTTTCTTTTTCGTTACAGCCTGTTTGCTGTCCCAACGTACGCAGCCCAGCGCCGAAGAGGGCATCCGGGGAGGGCCCACGTGTCATCCGCTATAACGAGAGACGTAGCTTTTCGCGGGCCCCACCGCGCTCATCCCTCCCGCCACCAACGTTCTCGTGAAGTCCTCGATCCGCCGTCCGTGTCGACCGGAGACCCCATCTCGGCCATCGAATTCCCCGTCCGCGACTCGACCTTCGACGGGCATCCCCCCGGTACGGTTTGAAAGGGAAAGCTTACAGGCCCCGTCGAAGGGCGACACGTAGACGGCCGAGATCCACGTTCGCTTGTCTCCTTGCCTTGGCCCGAGGAGCGGATCCCGGTGGGGGAGTCCGACCCGTCCGCTCCCGGCGACGCACTGTGCGCGGCCAATCGTAGGGCGGGGATGTGGCGGGAAGCACGTGCTGGGCCCGCCAACGAGCCGAGCCGGCCCTTGTCGCCTTCCGCCCCGCCCTAACGCCTGGCCTTTAAATGACCCCCGTGACGGTGGCGTCTTCTCGGTCCTCCGCTTTTTAGTGGAAAGGTAAAGTGAAGCTGGTGCGGGTCGAGGGCGCGCTTCTCCACGGCGGAGCTCCGGCGGCCTCCTCTTCGTCCTCTTCTTCTGGTTTTACTGGCGGTAATGACGATTCCTTCATCTATCTCCGGCTTTCTATCTGCGATCCCAGGAAGTTCGCTTCGGAACGAGTTTGTCTTTGGTTTTCTCTGGATCTCGCCTTACCATGGCTTGCCACTTGAAGTTGCTTTGCGTGGAGTTTTGGTTAGTAGGAACTAATGCTTGGGTTTTCCGCTGTTTTCCTTTCCTGGTTATTTCGATTTTTGGTAGGAGTTTACTGATCAGTGAATTCAGCCCTAGGGTTTAGCTACTGGCACGTTCGCGGAGTGAGGAAGAGTGTCCAGTGGACGGAAATGATGCGATCGACTATGGAGAATCTGGGTTTTTGATTTCCGGTCCTAAAGTTTGCAGATCTTTGGTCGTCCTTGATTCATCGATCTTCCTGCTGCTTAGCGAATATGATGCAGGGTTGATCGTGTATTTTTTTTCCCACTGAGTGTCCCTTCTTGTCTTCATTTTATTCTTTGGCAAGTTTAAAGGTTGTGGCTAGCTTTAAAGAAGTGCTAATTCTGTCTGAACAGTTCTAGCATCAGTGCTCCTTCCTTTCTAGCCTTTTGTTTTTTCCTTCACGTGTGTTTGCTCATGCCGATGCTTATACGCGAGTTTGACTTCTTATGTGATCCAGACTCTGCTTCATTGACGGTATTCCACTCTTCTATTTTACCACTTCTTCCTGCTCTTTTTAAATAGCTTTTGTTGTATTTGTTCGTGCTTGAGTGCATATATGGTAATATCTGAATATGGTTAGCATGGTTATACGCATTCTATTGTTCTTGACTTGACGATTGTTTTTAGAGCCTAATTTGCTACTAATTCTATGAACTAATGCACAATTTGATGTTAATAAACTTCCCCGATTTAATAACTTAATTAATCCGGTACCATTAGATTTTGTTATCAAATTATTTTAATCAGATTCTTGCATCATGCTTCAATCTTTTTTCTAATATGCAGATTAACATTGTTGTAAAACAAATTGAACTTATTACATTTAGATATTAATAAAAATGTAAGTTGTCCAAACCAAGGGAAACCAGTTGTTACATCGTATAGTGGTCGAACGTATCTGTTACTATATTTGAATTGTTATACAATGTACCTTCTAAATATGCTGCAATGCCCAGTGGACTTTAATGATTCATCTGATTTATCCAACATGCTAAAATGGAAACTACCTACCCAAATTACCCAAATTACTCTTACAATGCTCTCTACAATGTTTATAATTGCTTCTCGGTAGTTTCACAACTTAGCCAACTGCTACTCTTCCCTAGTCATGATTAGCTGCATTGTTTTGGTTGGTGGGGAAGAATGTGATGAATGCTTGCTCTTTTAGGAACACCTAAATTGATATACTACCAAGGAGGAAGTCAGAGCATGTATTTTAAGTGGATGTATCAATCTAAAATAGGATTGCAAGAATGAGTGCTTTAACTTGATGGTTGATAAGAAACAAGCTTGAAGATAAATTTCTCTTGATGCACTCTCTTCCAAGGTGGTAGGCCATGGGAATAGCATATTTTTATCTACCTATTTGTTTGTTTTGGGTTACAAAATTTTTCCAGATGTCCCATCCATTTTAGATTGACTTTCGCAGGACTTTTTAATTGGAAGCAAAATGGATAGGATAGTTCTGCTTTATTTTATTAAGGTTCAATGCAGTCACAGCATAGTATAATAAGAAGACGCTCCTTGTCTTAGACCCTTGGTAAAGATGTGGCCTTTTGTTTTTTTTATGAATTTTCTACTCCGATATAGATTTTTGCTATTATTATCATGGTTGGTTGGTATGTTCTTTTTAACAACTATGTACGAATGTTTGCAGTTGACGACATGGTGAGGAAACGCAGGACTGAAATTTCTGGTCCTGGAGAGAGCTCTGAATCGCAGGATACAAGTGCCACCAGTGGCCGTGCTGGTCCTCAACGAGCAACGGAGAGGGGTCCGGCTTCACAACAGCATGGTGGTGTTTCTGGAAGGGGTTGGTCTCCATCTGGGCCTCAGCAGACATCTCAAGGTGGCCGAGGTGGTGGGGGATATTATCAGGGGCGAGGGAACCGACCACAAACTCATGATGCACAGCAGCTGGGTGCATCACCCCAGTACCGTGGCTGGGCTGCTCAGTCTAGAAGTGGAATGCCACCTCAGCAACATTATGGTGGGCGCCGTGGTGGTCGTGGTATGCCAGGGGGTCAAGGGGTTGGCCCCTCAGCTGCAGGTCCATCAAGGCCATTGCCTCCCGAGCTGCACCAAGCAAAGCAAGCTCCTTATCAGGCCACCTACACAGGCCCATTGCAGGCTAGTTCTTCGCGACAGCTAGAGATTTCTGAGCAATTTGAACATATGTCTGTTCAAGATGAAGGTTCATCCAGTCAAGCGATTCAGCCAGTTGTCCTGCCAGTCTCCTCAAGCAAGTCTGTGAGATTTCCAGTGCGCCCTGGAAAAGGAACCTCTGGTGTTAGATGTCTGGTAAAGGCTAACCATTTTTTTGCTGAACTACCGAACAAAGACCTCCATCAGTATGATGTGAGTTTTCTGCCCCTCTTGAATAATTATTTAATGTGCATCTTTCTCCACATGTAGCTCATGTTCACCTTCATGGGTTCTATGATTATTTGTCCAATCAGGTCTCAATTATGCCAGAAGTCACATCACGTGGGGTAAATCGGGCTGTGATGGAACAACTAGTTAAACTCTACAAGGAATCCCAGTTGGGAGGACGCCTTCCTGCCTATGATGGCAGGAAGAGCCTCTACACAGCTGGGCCACTTCCATTTACCTCTAGAGAGTTCCAGATTGTTCTTGTCGATGAGGATGATGGTTCAGGGACTGAAAGGTTTTCTTGCAAACAACTGATATGCTTGTTCATGCTTGTTTTGAACCAAACTGTAATGTTTCATTTTTTTTCTATCAAACAGGAGAAAGCGAACTTTTAAGATTGTTATCAAATTAGCTGCGCGTGTTGATCTCCACCATCTTGAGATGTTTTTAGCTGGAAGACAAGCTGATGCTCCCCAAGAAGCACTGCAGGTTCTGGATATTGTCCTTCGTGAATTACCTACTGCCAGGTACAACCTGCTTATTTCATACTATTGAAGCTATTTTGTTTTTCCTCTTAAGGTTTAGGGTCTTTTTTTGTGTTTTTCTGTAGATATTTGCCTGTTGGTCGGTCCTTTTACTCACCTGATCTTGGGAGAAGACAACAGCTTGGTGAAGGACTAGAAAGCTGGCGAGGTTTTTACCAAAGCATCCGCCCAACACAAATGGGCTTATCTCTAAATATTGGTATGGAAACCTGTTGTTTAATTGCAATCTTAATCTAGTTACTTTTTGAACTTTTGATCGCTCTCACTGGAGAAGCCAGTTAAATTATGTTGGATAACATTTTGATTTTTCTATTTTTTTCAAAGTACAAGCGTTTAAATCTGCTTATAATTTTATTAATCAGATTTTACGAGTGGAGTTGTCAGAACCTATTTAATAGTGTAACCAAAAGTTAAGCTGCAAGGTACTCAAATATATGTGTGCTTTGTACTCTCGATGCAGTTACAAGCTACAGCTATAGAATACACATCTGCACTCTGTTACCCCTCTTTTCATTTTGTTTTTATACTGTTCATTAATGATCATTCAAGAGGTTCAATGAGGTTTTGATACGTCTAGATTTGAGATTATATATTGTTCACACAGAGAAGCTTCATGGATAGATGGCCTAGTTAGCAAGTCTAGATCAATGATGACTGTAACTGTTATTTGATAACTAACCAACCCCACTATGACAATCTGTCTTTCTGACTTGTGTTGGATGAAAGTTGGACTTTGTTTAGTCTAATTGTAAATGTATGCTTAGAGTTTTTATTTAATATGATTCTTGATATGCGAATGCATCTCCTGGTAGACACTCATTTAAATTTACTGTGTTGCAGATATGTCCTCCACTGCATTCATTGAGCCACTACCCGTCATTGATTTTGTAACACAACTTTTGAACAGAGATGTGCAATCAAGACCGCTCTCTGATGCTGATAGGGTGAAGGTATGTTACTATTGTCATCCTGTTTTCTTGTAAGGTTCTATTACTTGAGCAGATTCATGTCAAAAAGTAACCATCATAGTTCCATAATTCAATTTGAGCGATGGGATTTGACACATTATATCCAATGGTACCTGATGATGAAACAAAAACAGGTCACTCTCAGATAAAAGCCACTGCCAGCTCTATTTTCATTCTGAACAGTGATTGGCAGGCCAAAATGGCCTCCTTTTCTTTACTTCCAATTAGAGAGTTAATATTCCAATAACTGGAATCTTAAGTTGAAGGACTTTCCTCATCATTCTCAATAACATTGTCCACTTTTTATAGTTACTAGTGATAAACTAGGTTTTTAGTTAATAAGATATTCTCTAATGAATTTCAGCTTGAAAGGAGAGGTAAAATGCATACTCACAACAGATAATTAAATAAATATCATTGTTTTAATACAAATATTATCACTCATTTACATATACATGTATTCTTGCTTGTGAATCTTAATTTTTAGGATTTTTTTGTTTCTTATTAGTCAACCATATTGATGACTAAATTAATAAAGAACAAACGAATGTATTTTCATTAGTTTAGGGCACTTAGTCTTCCTATAGTGCCGTTCATCTTGTTTGTTCTGCTCCAGATAAAAAAAGCTCTGAGAGGTGTCAAAGTTGAGGTTACTCACCGTGGTAATATGCGCAGAAAATATCGTATATCTGGCTTAACATCACAGGCAACAAGGGAGCTTACGTAAGAACTTCTGCTCATGTTTGCTGATATGGTTTTCTATGGTAGTGATATTCATCAATTGGTTTCTAAAATGAGTCATACATCTTAATTGTGTCCTTGAATTCGGCAACAACAGATTTCCAGTTGATGAAAGAGGTACAATGAAGTCTGTTGTGCAATACTTTCAAGAGACATATGGCTTTATTATTCAACATACAAACTGGCCTTGTTTGCAAGTCGGAAACCAACAGAGGCCAAACTATCTACCAATGGAGGTGAGTTGTCAAGATTTTGATGTAATATCTATATTGTATTGCACTTGATCCATATATCTACTTCTTCAATTTGTACATAAATCTTAAAAATGATATTTAATTTTGTTAACTGCAGGTCTGTAAGATTGTTGAAGGGCAGAGATATTCTAAGAGGTTGAATGAGAGACAAATCACTGCTCTTTTGAAGGTGACATGCCAACGTCCTCATGATCGGGAGCTGGACATCATACAGGTCATATATTGATTTTTTCAGTCAATTAGGTTGTTTACTTGTCTTCTAAACAATTTGCTTTTATTACCATAGTTCTTCAACCAACAAAACTTATCTGACACAGACAGTTTGTTGCCTTGAATGCTCACCGACAAGATTTTTATGCACCTCCCTAGTCATTGTTATCCATGAGTTAGATCACATCACAGCCTCTATTTGTCCTACCTCCTGAAGATGCAAAAATTCTCCATTTTAGTGGGCTGCTAACTCTTGCATGTCTTGATCATACTGTCCTAAACTGTGGGATTAAGGTTTCAAGTGGGCTGTGTTATTTCTTGCAAGATGATCACAGCACACACATGGATTATGGAGTAGAACATTTATTGCTGGAGATACCTTCAGCTTGACTTCGGAGATGGTTTGAGTTGATGTGACTGACTGGTAGTACAAAATAACTCCCTTTGGTGATATCAAGTTGTGCTACTAACTTTATTGCTGGGCATACTGGTTGTACAAAACAGAAAGTTCTTCCAACTAGAGTTAATACAATGGTGTCTATTAGTTTCTTTCTTTTGTCTTTTGGATTATTTTCTTATTTCGTTATTTCTACAGACAGTTCATCATAATGCATATCATGAGGATCCTTATGCTAAAGAATTTGGCATCAAGATCAGTGAGAAACTTGCATCAGTTGAGGCTCGTGTTTTGCCTGCACCTTGGGTAAATGCAAACAGATCACTTGTTGTTGCTCTCTTTCTCATCATGGTAGTAAATTCAACTTCATCATTTTGGTTCTGCAGCTAAAGTACCATGACACTGGTAGAGAGAAAGAATGTTTGCCCAGGGTAGGTCAATGGAATATGATGAATAAGGTAATGCATCAACTGCTATCTTGTAGAAATAAACCTGGAGTTCTTATGTGTTGATTCTTCTATTGGAATTATGCGCTTATATGCATTGGTATTATGAAGTTGTACTTTTACCAATGTCAGTAATTTCTTACATGCTTGCTTCAAGTAATATCCCATATTACCTGTTACTTGTGCTACTTCGTGAATATTACAGCTAAATTGTGGACTTCAGGTAGAAATATATGCTAGTGATTGGTTACTTCTAAGGTACTTTGTTTCAGACAAAGTCCTGTTTACAAACTTGTTATTGTCTATTCATTCAATTCAGGTTAAAGGTAAAATGATCATTGCTCATTTTACCAAGTCCAACTGCAAAGGGCATAGTGTAGTTGGTGCCATTTAGGTGGATCATTTTGGACTTCTGTCCCTAAATAGCAGATAGTTGTTTATGCAGTGGGAGGATTCAGTATCGTTGATCTGATTCCGTTCATCTCCTGGATCAAAAGTTGGATAACTTCAGACTGTAGTTCATAAAGAGGCATATTAAAAATAAAATATTAATAGGGTTGTTTTTGCTGTCACTCCTGTGTATAAATGATTGAATCCAATCACATTTCTAATTTAATCACCTCTCATGTGTTCTCATTCTGTTCCTTGCCTGATTGATCCTTCCTGACATCAGCAACTAGGAATACTCAAATTGGTGGTCAGTATTCATCTTGTACGGATTTTATGTTTGGAAGTAGGAAAATGCTGCTGATTCTTGATTGACCTACCATTTGTGTGTCTCTATTACTGTGATTCATTTTCAATGTTATAACTAAGATGGTTTACATAGAAGGTAACTTGTAAGATTCGATAACATGCACTACTGCAACCATTGAAAGATAATTTACAGCATGACAAGTGACTCGGACATGCCAGGTTGCCATATATATTACAGAAAGATGAAACTATGGATCCTTCACTGCCCCTTCAACATAATGATTCTAGCACTTCATTGTGGCCAATATGGCATTGCTGTGGGCCTGTGGCAGTTCTCTCCTCTAAGCCTTCACTGGTCTACATGAGCTTAAGCCACTGCCTTAGAAGTTATTTCTTCACATTCAACCAACTTAGACAGTTTTTTCTAGCATATGCAGTAATTTCTTTGGCCTTAACAGAATTTTGGTCAATCAAAACTAGTTACCACACATAAACTTGTACTTTTGAGAAATATAAACAGGTCTTACCAGTCCAGCTTGAGTCATGCCTTTTTGTTACTTCACAATTCTGTTTATTCTGCATTGTAGAAAATGGTGAATGGTGGAAGAGTGAACAATTGGACATGCATTAATTTTGCACGCAATGTTCAAGACGGGGTGGCTCGTGGATTTTGTCATGAGCTTGCTCAAATGTGCCAGATATCAGGAATGGTATGTTCTGGATCATATTCTTCTAGGAGCATCTCCTGTTTAATCTATGTTCACTTCTGTTGTAGGCATGTCAAACTAGTCACTTCTTTTAAAGTCTTGTTATCTATATTCTATTCTATAGGAGTTCTCTCTTGAACCTGTTCTCCCACCTCTGAGTGCACGGCCCGATCAGGTGGAGAGAGCTCTAAAAGCACGTTATCATGATGCAATGAACATACTTCAACCCCAGGGAAAAGAGCTCGACCTAGTTATCATAATATTGCCTGATAATAACGGTTCCCTTTATGGTAATTACTCTTACCCACCTTACCTAACAGTAAATTTGTTCAGTTTGACAATTTGTGTCTGTTTGGTGTTCTAATTACAGGTGATCTAAAACGGATATGTGAGACAGATCTTGGTTTAGTTTCTCAGTGTTGCTTGACTAAACATGTTTTCCGGATGAGCAAACAGTATCTGGCGAATGTTGCTCTCAAAATAAATGTCAAGGTGAGTATCTGGATTTGCATAATCTCTTTCTTTTTTAGCCCTTAATTAGGAACATCACTTTCATGATGATAGGTCGGAGGCAGGAACACAGTTCTTGCTGATGCATTGTCAAGGCGCATACCTCTTGTCAGTGACCGTCCTACTATAATATTTGGTGCTGATGTTACACATCCTCATCCTGGGGAGGATTCAAGTCCCTCCATTGCAGCTGTGAGATTATCCTCATGTGTATATATGTATATAAGTTCTGTTGCTTCATGATCAAATGCTGTGAAGAAAGCTTAAATTTTGAGTTTGCTCTGTTGTGCAGGTTGTAGCATCTCAAGATTGGCCAGAGGTGACAAAATATGCAGGATTGGTTTGTGCTCAAGCCCATCGTCAGGAATTAATCCAAGATCTATTTAAAGTGTGGCAAGACCCTCAACGTGGAACTGTCACAGGGGGAATGATAAAGTATTTATATAAGGAACACTTTAGCTATTATCCTTTTTAGTTGATTGTGCGTTAACAGTGCTAAGCCATACACTTGGGATTTGCAGGGAGCTTCTAATTTCTTTCAAGAAAGCTACTGGTGAAAAGCCTCAGCGAATTATATTTTACAGGTGTACATCCGTAGATTTACCTGCCTTTTTACTACTTTTTCATGTGTAGAAGTTCATTAATTGGCTCCTGTCTGCAGGGATGGAGTGAGCGAGGGGCAATTCTATCAAGTTTTACTATATGAACTTGATGCTATCAGAAAAGTATGATGTCTTGTCGTCGTTGTACTTTTGTCTATTATTCTGGTTGTTCTCTCAGTTCTCTAACTACTGCCTTCATATGCCTCAGGCGTGTGCATCTCTGGAACCTAATTATCAGCCACCGGTTACTTTTGTTGTTGTTCAAAAGCGTCATCACACCAGGCTGTTTGCAAACAATCACAATGACATCCATTCAGTCGATAGAAGCGGAAACATATTACCTGGTTTGCAATATTTGACAAAAACCACTGCCCGACTGTTTGCTTGTTCTTTCTTTGTCTTTGCTAAAGATGTCATCGATATGTTTCTTTGTTTTGGGATTGCTTTAGGGACCGTTGTGGATTCTAAGATCTGCCATCCGACGGAATTTGATTTCTACCTCTGCAGCCACGCAGGCATCCAAGTAAAAGCCAATCTCATTACTTTTGCTCGATTCTGTTATCTGCTTGCATTCATTTACAAATACGACGGCCTCTAGTTGACCCTGAGATCTGACCATGTTCTAATTTAATGTAATGGATATCAAGGGAACAAGCCGACCTGCTCATTACCATGTGCTGTGGGATGAGAATAAATTCACGGCAGATGGCTTGCAGCTCTTAACTAATAACCTCTGTTACACGTAAGATCTCGGTCTATCTCTTGGCATGTCGTGTCATCATATTATTATTATCCAATCCGTTTGACATTTTGTTACTATGCTGCAGTTATGCGAGGTGCACACGTTCCGTGTCGATCGGTATAAATTCCACTTCCATCCCCTCGATAATTTTCCTGTTTATCATCATCTGACGATGTTGGACCTTGGAACAGTGCCGCCTGCATATTACGCCCATTTGGCTGCCTTCCGAGCCCGGTTTTACATGGAACCGGAGACATCAGACAGCGGCTCCATGGTGAGCGGAGCAGCTGGACGGGGTGGAACGTCCGCTTCCTCTGCCGCTGCTGGCGGAGCACGGAGTACGAGGGGCCCTGGTACCTCATCCGTGAAGCCTCTCCCGGCGCTCAAGGAGAACGTCAAGCGAGTGATGTTCTACTGTTGAAGGTAATGTCTCCTTGACCCATCAGTGAAGGGTGCTTTCAAAATGCTACCGCTACTTAAATTACTATTTTGTTAAAAGAGTGATGCTTTTCCTATTGGATTTACTGTACTCCCGCTGCTTCTGCTGCTGCTGCTGCTGCTGCTGCTACTACCAGAACTCGAACTTGTTTCATGGTTCCTTTGAAATGTTGTGTTGTTTGGGAAAATAGAAAAAATTACTTGCCATAACTTTTATATTTTTTTTCTAAATGTAGACATGTGGCCCAGCCATAGCTAGCAGCAGCCACTCCCATGCCCATCTCACAAGTATGTTGTGTCGACTGTACAGCTGAAGCGCAGTGATTTATTCTTTTATCACTTGCCTATCAATTGTTTCAGTAGCCACCACCAACATTTTAGAAAGCACAAAATAGTCAACAATTCCAAGTTTAAATTTCAGGTGCAACTTGACTCTGGGGATATCCAGATGAATCGTGCGTTGACTTTGGATCTCCGACCAAATCTTAAAATGGTAATATATAACCACACGTCCATCCTGACCTCGTCCGCGGTGGTGGCTCGTTGTAGACAGAACGGATACTGTACAGGGCCACGACTTGGAACTTTTGAATAACAAGAATACCATGTTAGTTTGGCCTCTTGATTCAGCAGCAGTCATTCATAATTAGTTGCAATGAACTTGAATGAACTAATAGTGTCGCTGCATCATCTAAAGAAAATATGATAGTTTCATTGAACTAATTAAGATTTACATGTATATATATATAAAGGCTTCTTAGAAAATTTCCACGGGTTCTCTTCTACCTCCTGCGCTAGATGAGTGCAGTGAATCAGCCATCTAAAAACTGTACCAAACCACCATTAAGTAACTCCCCTAAGTCAACATCCCAAGCCGCAGCCGATGTTCCAGAAAAAAAATAAATAAATCATGATTTGTGCAAGATAGTTCTCCCCATCTCATTACCATACCAATTATGATTGTGAACCCCTCTCTTGACTCTTGTCTCTTGCTGGGATATCGAACTGCACACCAAATCGACCATACACCATGCACACCGGATTTGAGGATACAAGATGCGACAAGCAATGGTGATAGAGGATGGGATGACAGTGAATTGGCAATCTGATGAGGTGGGAATCGTAGGTGAAAGGTAAGAGCAGAGAGATTGGTATTGGCAGAGACTAGTGGGATTGGCCAAGTGGTGAATGCTTGCAGTGATCGAGGTCCTTTAGATGGATCACAGCGCAGTTCGCTGCTTTATGCAATGACACATAGGCTCATATTCATTAACCTGTCGGTTCATTTGTGCAGCCCACAGGCATGGAGGCAAAGGCAGGGGAACCGTCACACAAAGACCGAAGGCAAAGGGGTAACTGGCGAGGTGCTTGAGGAAGCGAGGTATCTAACACTCTAAGGAGAGGAGGTGAAGAAATTGAGGATAGGATGAGGACTCGAGTTATCGAGGTCCTTGAGGACAATGAAGAGGACAAGCGTTGGGGGTGAACTACAACTCATAATGTAGATGTGAGCTCGAGCTAGCAAAAGGCTAGGGGTATCATTGGGGTTGGCAAAGAGATTGAGGATGCCCCGGTAACCCAAGGTGAGCATGGTAGAGGGCCGAGACAAGGATGAGGCTGTGAGCCCATGACTGCGAGGTTGGACATTTATTAATTTAATGCCTTTGGTCTGGTGGTCTCTTCTCCTCTCAG
Organism: Thalia dealbata; assembly: GCA_030544415.1. Classification (NCBI taxonomy): domain Eukaryota; kingdom Viridiplantae; phylum Streptophyta; class Magnoliopsida; order Zingiberales; family Marantaceae; genus Thalia; species Thalia dealbata. The sequence continues at coordinate 28,630,381 of CM060454.1, read as the reverse complement.
CTCTCTCTTAAGTCTCACTCTCTTCTTTGAGCTAAGCTCTCTGTTCTCTCAATGTTCTTGCATGCACCAACATAGATGACTTTGCAGGCACAACTTGAGCCTCGACCTCTCTAACCACCTCACAATCACATGTTCACATTTTCCACTCTTGCCTCTAAGCTCGTGAAGGCTATCACCGCCTATCATTGTTGTTGACTCCTCATCCTTACCTCATGATCATTAGATCACATCCCTTGGTCCCTAGGCTCTCCTATCTTCAATCTTGGATTTTTGGTCATGTTTAACATCCCTTACAATGTCATAGACTCATAGCTGCTTGCCTGCCCCACAATATCACAAACTCACTAGAGTTATTGCTTGACTTATCCATCAACTCTTCCTTGCCCTGATGCCTTTGTCTTGTGATCGTTGGGTCACCTTCCATCAGTCTTGATCCTTAGGGTCCCCCACCTCTTGTCTTAGACTCTTGAGACTATGACTCATGATTAAGTCCTTGATGGCGTCATGGATCATGATCGCATTTGTTGTCCTTCTAACCCTCTCAGTCTCTCCCTCAAGCCTTGGTCTCTCACTCCCTCTAGGACTAGCTGCCGATGCCTCATGTCATCACACCCAATAAGTCATGGCCTTAGGTCAAGGGCGTGCCCATTTGGGAGCTTGGATAATAATGATAGTGAGAGGCCATGCTCCAATGGCCCATGGAGTAGCATGGCTCAATGTCCAGGAATCAGACCAACTACTGAGCATAATATTCAGTTATGCACAGTGTGTCTAGGCCAAGCTGAATCAATAGCGCACACTTGAGCATATTTAGCGATATTCTGATCAAAATTGATAGATGCATTGATGGACCAAGCTTGAGGCAGATTGATGATCAAGTGTTGGAAGTTATCAACAAGAAGTGATTAGAATACAAATGTACCATATTTGCGATACGAGCTACAATAATGGAAATAAAACAATGCTGTTGATAAGCATGTTGAAGCTTATTTAGTGTTCAATTACTACCTTAACTGCTTCTTTGGTTGAGTGAAGTTAGGAACATTGACCCAAATGCTCGGGGAGTATACAACATTGTCGAGGAAATGAATGCAACAAGTTGAACATGCTGAAGTGAGCAAGCAATATATTCAGTAATGCTTAGCTACCACTACAAAATATGTTCGATTTAGCTTAAAAAATGCTCGACTATAGTTTAGTTTCAGCAATATTCAATAATGTTCAAGTTTAATTATCGGTATTGCATGTTCAAGTTTATCTGGGTTGATTTAAATCCAAATAGTTGCAACTAATGTGAGTGGGTTCAAGTCAATGGATACAGAACTCACTTGGAAATCTCCAATTACCGAAAATGCCAGCTCAATTACTCAGCCAATCAATAAGTGACTAACCTTATGTGGCAGCTAACATGACATACAATTAGGAAGCTGCCTTGGCACATAAGGCTAAGTAGGAGCTTGTTGTCAACATCTGTTGGAATGCTCCCAATGGTCGCCTTCCACCATAACCTACGGAGCAGCTACTTGTGATGGACACCATAATTAGGATAGCATCAGTGGCGACTTCAGTTCTAGTTCCCTTCTTATGAAGGCACCCCAGTTTATAACCCAAAGCATTAAGGATCAGGGTTTAGCAAGGGTTTGAGCTATGTCTCCCTTATGAATAGAGAGTGATGAGAGCACTAGCTTGTCGCCATTCTCGAGAGTAATCATTGCGATCACCGACGAGTCCATTTGCCGGTGGCCTTCCTTTGTAATATATTGTGATTAATAGAGCATTGATTGAGAAGAGGTTTTATTGGTGTAAGCCATTTCCCACGATCCTTTCTCCTATTATAAGCTGTATGTTCTTAGTGTTCACTGGAGTCTTGCATTCAAGGTATTCGATGCTTCTGCAACCTTAGTTTGACGACGTTCGAGCGCCAAACCATAATCGTGAAAAGGGCAAAAAGTTTCCCCCAAAAAATTGGTGTGTCATAATATTATACCCCTAAGATTGGGTGCATTCCAAGCACATCTGCCAATGCTAGGATTCTTGCACGTGGTCGAAGTATGGTGCAGTGCAAGGCCTAGACCTGAATATGTATAGGACGAGGCTCATGTGTAGGATGCATTGGGCCAAACCATAGACTTCACCATCAAACAACCTAAGGTTCAAGGATAAGGAAACCTAGGGTTCACTATATAGTGTGTGCATGGAGTGATAAGGCGCACATATTCATTTGACAAAAGATAGTTGCAGGTGTGCTAAGATAGTAGTGCGTATGCAGTTGCACATGTGGACATGGCGAGATGTTAGGATACACATGGTTGATGTAAACCCCTATCCCTTTATTTAAAAAAAAAGAAGGTCCGGTTCGAACTAGCTCGGACCCGGTTCAAAGGAGGGCTCGGGGGCGAGAAGAGCCGAAGGCTCTTCTCCTTCGCGACGCCCCCTTCCTTCGTCGCGAGGGCGTCTCGCTTTCGTCCGCAGCAGAGCAGAGGAGCCCCTCTCCTCCGCCGCCCGCCGCTGGCTGCCGACCGCACTCTGGCGCCGCCCTCTCCTCTCCGCCGCGACGAAGAGACCTCAGCGGAGGTCTGCCGTCGCCGCGCGCTTCTCCTCCGCCTGTTGCCATCCCCTCTTCGTCCGCTGCAACTGCAGCCGCCGTTCGCCACCGTTCGGCGCCCAGATCACCGGCGCGATGTCTCCCCTGCTGCGGTTGGAGACGCTCGCCCCCGTCGCACCCTCGCGAGCTGTCGTCGACCCCCGATGCCAATGCAGCATGCGGTGATTTCCGCCGCCGCTGCTCGCTCGATCACAGCACCACCGGCGAGTGGTGGAGCCACAAATCCGCCTGCCTCGCCGGCTGAAGCTTCCTCCCCTTCTTCCCCACGCATTCGCGAGGTAGGTAGCTCCGTTTCCCCCCTGTTTATTGAGCGGTTTCGCCCTCCGGTGGTCGCACCCTAGAGTTCGCCGGCGTCGCCACCAAAAATGGGTTTTTAGGCGTTGACAGCCGGAGTTTTCACAGGCCGTCGCTGGTTTCCACCTGTGCGACGGAGCTCACCGTCAAGTTGGTCACCGGTTTCGCGAGCTCCGGCGAGGTGGCGGCCAGGGTTCCGACGGCGGTGTTACTTTTCCGGCGAGTGAACAATGTTTGCGGAGGTATATGTGTTTTATTTCCTTAATCACGATTAGTGATTAATTAAGCATGTTTAGTTGTAATTAAACATGTTTAGTATAAATTAGTTTTGTTGTATGTTTAGATTAATTTAAACATACTTAATGTTAATTAACTAAGCTTAGTGAATAAGTAAAGTATTAACTTAAGTTGCATGATTAGTTAAATGGGTTGAACCAGGTTGGTTAGATGGGTTTGGGTCTAACTTAGCTTGGGTTTGAACCTATCAGGATGAACTTGATTGAGTGAACCGAATCAACTAAACCCATGGTGGACCCAAGTCTAATTCGAATCAAATCAGTAGAGATTGGATCAGAGTTGAACTTGAGTCGGATTCGAATTGGGATGGGTTGGAGGTGACTCGATCGAACCGAACCAGCTGAGGCTTGGGATAGACTCAAGTTAAGTCGGGTCAACAGTGATCGGTCAGCATTGACCGGGAGTCAACAGGAGACCTTGAACGGTCAGTGTTGACCGGGTCAACCGTTGATCAGTCAAAAATAATAAAATAATAAAATAATAAAATAATAAAAATAAAACTAAAAATAATTTAATTTTTCATGGGGATGATTAGGTGATTAAAATAGTTAATTAAGATTTAATTAATTTAATAAGTGCTAATGAGTTTTATTTGGATTTTGGGTTTTTCATATGGACATGGCTAGATAATAAGAATTGAACCTTAAAGGGGGTTGAGCTAATTGGGTTTGGGTTAGTTTCATGAATTAGATTATATAATTAAATTGGGATAGAAATAAATAAATTGGATGACTTAAATTTTTAATTAATTAGATTTTTATCCAGATAATTCGTAGGAATGATATTAAACTTGTTCTAAATAAAATTTATTATTTAGGAATACTATTTTGGTTCGCGAGATATATTACGATCGATACGTTCGAGCTTCAATTGGATTGGTTTTGAAGCTCCGATAGCGATTCAGGTGCGTTGGTTCATCGATTTAGGATTTATTCAAGCTAGAGAATTCCTGCTGAGGTTTTCTTAGGAAAAATTCTTGGATGCCTTAAACATGATAAAATGAAATGCTTGCTATGATTATATTTAAATGCATGTTAGTATGATTTACTTTGCCTAACATGTATGCTATGCAATGTTTACCATGCTATGTATTTAACATGTCCTAAAATCTTGTCATGCATGTTATATTATTTTCTATGCTATGTGCTACACGACTACCATGCAGACATAGATATGAACTGTGACATGTTAGAACCTCCTAGGAGACATCACTGGAAATTAGATAGAAAGGCGTGTTCCTCGCATACTCCGTTTGACCACCGCGTACCGTCGATGGTCAAAATAGTGATGTTCCTCAACACACCACTCCCGAGGCTATACATAGCTTAGATACTGGGAGCACCACTCCCGAGGCTATACATAGCTTGGATACTAGGAGCTGGTAGGGAAAGAGACTGTACAAACTCCAAGGTCATATTAGACCGAAAATATGGAGCAAGTCCTTACCCAGAAATTTATACCTGCACGAGTGTCGTTTAGGCGACCTCGTGATAGTCCTGAGATGGTTAGTGAGGATGAGCCCTATCATGGACTTGACACCGATGGAGTCGAGGTTGCCACAGCCCATTGTGCGGATGTGCGTCAATCTCGGTTGACGTTGATTGCTATTGGATTGAGAAGGTGATTCCCTATGCGAGCCTTGGACAGTGGATTCATAGACCACGTGGCTATCATTCCGGACGTTCTGCAGACAGTCGGATGAGTAGTCCGGATCCTAGGATTATTTTTATCAGTTAACCGTGGCCAATTTATCTTGTTGACGGTGATCTTGTCTTTGGGAGCAGTGTTGTAGTACTACACGAGTCGCCGTTGCCCCTATGGAGTTCGGGGAGGATGTAAGGGCACGACAGTTTCGATAGGGGAGACATTGAGGGCAACTAACGAGACAGTGGAGAGTGATCAAGGGTCACCCGTCCTCTCCGCCAACATCAGTGCAGCGGGCCTAGGTAGAGACAGAGACAAAAATGCACTGATGGGCTTACTGATGCCCTTAGCTCGGGTATTCATTAAGCATAGGCTGGCAGCCCGAGTCTTGAAACTTCAAGTCTTATTATAACGTAGGCGACATATGCTGATAACATCGACACTATATATATCTTAGGTGACATCGAGTGAAATATACGTCTGTACTTATTATTGCTGTTTTTATGCTTTTTATGAGCTGATTTACACAAATCAAATGAAAATTTATGATTTACAACCAAAGGCATCCCAGAATACTCCTCCTTGCCTTTGATTTCCTTATTCGGTTTCGAACTGTAATTTCGCACTAGGCTGCAAGGCTGAACACACCACGTTCAATGTGTGTGCAAGTTGTTAGATGACTTACCGGGATATTTGATGAAGATGAGGGCCCTTGATGGATCTAGTATTATTTATTGATGTTATTATAGAATTGTAGTAGGTATATCAGGACTGTGTTAGTAGAGTTGTATAAGTGATTTATTTATATATTCCACTGTATCGATTGTGTGTATGGACAATATTTATTACCAAATACCTTGTATGGGTCCTTTGGGCTTATACGGCGGTTGCCACGTATCCGACAGGTGGGTCGGGGCGTGACAGTTGAAGTTGTCCAATAGGTGCCTCTTTAGTGGTGTGTCTGATTTAGGGTTGTCGAAGATAGTTGTAATTTTCCACTATTTATTCTCCCTTGATCCTTCACCAAAGGAGTGACGTGAAGGAAGTAAAACAAGATCAGAGATTGAGTATTACTTTGAGAGTGTTTGTGATCTTATAAGAGAGGTGTGAGTTTGCAAGCTTGTTGCTCAAGTGTTTGGAGTCGACTGTTGTAGATTATAAGGAGAGATTTTATAGGAGTCTTTTCATAAAAAGTCCTTTTCTTCTCAAGTTTCTGTGTGAACTTTGTTTCATTGACGATCCCAAGTTTCATACCATCTTGCAGGCTCGGACCAAGCTTGTAGTCTCAAAAGACATTATGCCACACAAACTCAATTAAATCATACGAATCTCTTGGACGTATAGTGACTTAATTGGGAGTATAACAGTTGGTTATTAGAGCCAAGATATTTAAAGTTGCAAAACTTGGTTGCATTCCCCAATGCACAAAATTGGAATGAAATTATTTCCACAAAATGTACGCTCCTCTGTATTGAGTAATTGAGCTCTATACGTGAGGTCATAGATTTAATACTTATCAAGTTCTAAAAAAAAAAGATCTCATAGATTTAATACTTATCAAGTTCTAAAAAAAAAGAGGATCTACATAAATCCAAAGATGGATTCGATAAACCATCCAATTACATAAGGAATATGCTAAGGAAGAATGTAAACCCCTCTAAAAAGGGAAATTTTATTTGATAAAATAGTGAGAAGGGTGTGTTGGTAAAAATGGAGAAGTGAGGGGGAAAGTGGAAAACCCCACCGCTAACAGTTTTTCCACTCCTACTCCTTTCCTCTCCACCTCGCTCGCCGACCATCGGAGAACGTCGCCGTCCACCGAAGAACGTCGTCGTCGCCTCTTCCACTCGCCGGCGCCTTTTCCCTCTTCCCACGGACGCCGCACAATAGCTCGCTGGTGTCTCCGTTTCCACGCACGATCCTCTCTCCCGAGCGACGAGGGAGCATGGGCAAGTTCACCGACATGCCTTTCGCTGCAAACCGCCGTCCCCTTGCCTCGCTGCTGCCAGAGCTCGCAGCGGAAGGGGCCGCCTTCCTCTGCTTGTGGGCAGAAACAGAGCCACGAGCAGAGCCCTTCAATCACACGCCCCTTCACCTCGCCCATCGCCGCCGTCCTCTCGTCGGTGACCTTCCTCCATCCCCGACCCACTATTCACGAGCTCAACGAGGGCTCGTCGGAGCGTCGCCCTCTTCAATTTCTTCGCACGCGGCGGCACGCTCGCCTTTGTCACATCCATCGCCACCGCCGTCATTGCTGTTCGCGGGGACTCCGGCGAACCTTCGCCGAAGCCGGAGGGCCATCCCCGGGGCTTGGTCGACCTCGCCGGAGTCGGAGCTTCATCGCCGGCGTCGGAAGGGAATAAACGGACGAGCAGATGTGAGACCCGTGATTTTTGAATAAGGGCAATAGAGTAATTTTAGTATTTGGAGGGTTTAATCGTATAAGAAATTCTTTAAAGGACTTAATTGTAAAATCATATGAATTTTTGAAGTATAAGATTTTGATGTGAAAATTATACCATCATATAGTATTTTTGATAAGGAATCCAACGGCGCAGACGGATTGTAATTTGGACGTCGTTTGATTGGTCAATTTGATAGTTAAGATTTAATTAGGATTTAAGATTTTAATTAACTAATTTTAAATTTTTTTTCTTCCCACCGAGCGAGCGCCTCCGTAGCGGCGACGGCGACGCAACTTCCTGACGATACTTCGGTGAAACCACAATGAATTAGGCTCCCAAATTTTAGCCACAGGTAGATGTCGACCTCCTCTTCATTTTGATACCAAGATGCCCAAATTTGGTGTAGAGATGAGGGAGAAATCATGTGAGAGGCGTCGGCGGCGAGGGTTTCGATCGCCGGAGCTTGCTCCGATGATTTCCGGCGATTCCGACCGTGAAACCTTGCAAACTTGGTACCTATGGATTCTCCTTGATGAGAGCTATCTATTGGTACCAGAGTTGAGGGCTATTGGCCGCCGGTTAGCTGCCGGCGAGCTAAAAACCCTAACTTAGGGATTTCGCCCAAAATTTTAATCGGTGAAATTGATCGCGTATGAGCTATAAAAATTGATGCAAATATGATTTTTGGAATCCTCATGAAGAGAGCTTTCGATTGGTACCAATATTGGTGCTGATCGAAGAACTTCACCGGTGAGGGTTTCAGCGAACTTTCCGACGATCGTTGGAGAAATTTTCCGGCGAACTTGGGAAAAAAAGGGATGATTCTAGAGATAATTATAAGAGTAGTGGTGAAGAGGGATTTGAGAAATTATTTCTGAATTGAGAATTAAAATTCATTGAATAATTGACAGAAAAATATAAAATGCGTAAATTACGGTACGTGGATCGAGACAGTGTCAGAGAATAAAATTCAGCGAACGGACCTTAGGTTGGTTCCGAAGAGTAAACTGCCAAATCAGGTGCATTGGTTCATCGATGTAGGATTTATTCAAGCTAGGGAATTCCCGCCGGGGTCTTCTTAGGAACAATTCTTGATACCTTAAACATGATAAAATGAAATGCTTGGTATGATTATATTTAGATGCATGTTAGTATGATTTACTTTACCTAACATGTATGCTATGACATGTTTACCATGCTATGTATTTAACATGTCCTAAAATCTTGTCATTTATGTTATATTATTTTCTATGCTATGTGCTACACGATTACCATGCAGACATAGATATGAATTGTGACATGTTAGAACCTCGTAAGAGACATCACCGAAAATTAGACAGAAATGGGTGTTCCTCGCATACCCCGTTTGACCACCGCGTTCCGTCGATGGTCAAAATAGTGATGTTCCTCAACGCACCACTCCCGAGGCTAGATACTGGGAGCTGGTAGGGAAAGAGACTGTACAAACTCCAAGGTTATATTAGACCGAAAAAATGTAGCAAGTCCTTACCCAGAAATTTATACCCGCACGAGTGTCGTTTAGGCGACCTCGTGATAGTCCTGAGATGGCTAGCGAGGATGAGCCCTTGTTGGGTGCATCATAATCACCTCTTATACCAACATAGGTAGCTATCATCACTTTGATCTTAATAGTATTGATATCAAATTTTCCCATGCTATATCTTGATCATACTAATTATATCCCATGACCCCATCTTGAGATATTAAGTCTAAATAAATCTATCAATATTTGATTTTATCCGCTCCGATTCGAGCACGTGCTTCTGAGTTTGACTCGTAGGCATAAAAGCACCAGATGCACTCCCACATCTGTACTCTCATGCTAGATAGCTGAGGTATCAGGTAGTCTATCTATGAATCTTATCATCAATTCATATGTGACAATCTAGCCAAACCACTAGTACATTATTATATTATTTTATTGACTCTCTTACGTGAGTTAGCACGTATGTTACTATATGACATTCGAGTATGCGGTTAATTAGATATCTCATTTAAATTTTGCTTATGTTGTGGATTATAAGTATCTTATCAGATCATGAAACCTGGCGATATGAACACATTGACTAGAGGTTGACCGTCACCAATTATAATATTCGTGTCAACTCCCAACACTTGCAGCTCTATGTACAATATTTGTAGCTTCTACCTATACTCTCTCTGCAGCTTGACACCCTATTTGCAACTCTATTTCACATATTCAGCTTGCATATATTCTATGACATTTCTAGTTGTGCATGCTACAACCTTCTTCATTTTCTTGGTTATATTTCTACAGCTTTGATGCTCGCTTGTCATATTTTTATAGCTTCATTTTTGCAGCCCAGCTTTACAACTTGCTTCATCATATATTTCTCAACTTCTACAACTTTGATATTTCATATTCATTTCGGTTTATCTGCAGTCGTGTTGACTGACTTCCTAAATGTAAATCCTTCTATTGCTTTCATTTCATATTTTGATGCATCAAGATAGTTGGTATAGCTGTTATCAGCAGTCCACTTGTACTCTTGTATCATTACATACATAAAACTTTCTACACTCTTTCAAGCAGTTCACTCAGTCATATTAAATCTTTACTGAGCTTGAAGCATCTTCCTTTGTAGCAGCATTCAATGCAGCTGTTTCCTGCTATTCTCTTCTATCTATCAGTCTCTTTTCTGAGCTTTGAGCAGCTTTCACTTATTTCATATATCCTATATATGGCCAACTTATTAGCTAAGCCATTTTCTTTTATCTGCTTCTTTTAATTCTTCTTAGTGGCCTTTCTAAATGCAAATTCTGTCGAATATTTCTGCAATTTTCTTTGCAGTTATTTTCTATAGGTTGCAGTTCCCTTTTGTGAAGCTACTTCCTTTGTTAAATGTCCTTCGTCAAATTCTATCCATCGTTGGTAGATTTTTTTACTCTTTTTTATTTCTATAGCTCCCTCAGCTTAGCTCAGTTCGAATCTAGGTTCGAGTTTGAGTCGGGTCCGGATCAAACATGGGTTGGAGTTAAGTTATTTGAAATTGGGTTAAGCTGAGTCACTTAGCTGGATTGGGTTCTAGCTCAAATCTAGTTGAATCAGATTGGGTTATACCGAATCAATTTGACTGGATCCAATTAAACTGGATCGGATCCGAGCTGAACTCGATTGCATTAACCTAGACCTAGGTCGAGTCAGACTGAATTGATCCGAACCTTGGCTGATTCAAATGAACTGATTCAAGCTCGAATTAAGCCCAATTGGATTGAATCAAGTCACATTTTAACTAAATTGAATTGAATTGAATCTTGAATTGAACTAATTTTACTATTTGAACCCGAATTGAGTCAAATTGATTTAGATTGGATCAAAATAGATCAATTTGGTCAATTAAAGCTAGATTTGACCAATTTTGACCAGATTAACTTGGATTAGGAATTGATATGGGCTTGGGCTTCATGAGTAGAGTTGAGCTAAGCAAATTAGACTAATGAAACTGACAGATTAGATTAACATTAAATAATTAATTTCTATTCTAATTAATTCCAGAAAATTCTAAATAAATTTTCTTACTTTAGAAATATTATATGTTTGTGATCTACACCACTATTAAAGTTTCTGGGGATTCAATTTTGAAGTCCCGACACATGACACAAGTGCGTAGGCTCACTGTAGTACGATCTATTCAAGCTATGGTAAATCTTAATTAGGTTTTTTAGAAGTTTTTGGATGCCTGCTAATTAAATAATTATTATGATGCTAGAAATATATGTTTTACTAGCCGTTCGACATGCTTGTATGCTTACTATTTGTTATTTATCCAGCATGCTAGGCTACTTTTACCGCATGTTATTTATTTATGCTGTAATGCAGACTCCACATATAGCTACCATACGGAATAGGGTAAAAATGATATAACTTAAAACATAGTATTATGACTTACACTAGACACTCTAGTATAAATACATATGTGACATGATACTATCATATCTTAGGAACATCACTGAATTAACCATAGGATGCTATTATGCACCCTGGATAACATCACGAACCACCAGTATTCGGTTAGTGATGTTCACCCCCTCCCGAGGCTTCTGATAGCTTAGATACTGAGAGTGGAGCTGAGGTATTAGACCAGTTAAATTCTTGGTCAGATCAGACCAACACATGAAGTGATTCCAACCTAGGTTCCTATACCTACACGCGTGCCGCCTCGTACAACCGTGATAGTCCTGAGATGGCTAGCGGGGATAATCCTACTTGACGATTCATCAGATATGGGGTTGAGACACCACAGCTCATCGTGTGGATGTGAGTTCAACTTGGCCAACATATATTACTTTTGAGTTGGAGGGGTGATTCTCTTATTCCTTGGACAGTGAATCCGTAGACTGCACGACTAGCATCCTTAACGTCCTGCAGACGGTCGGATGAGTAGTCCGGATCCTAGGGTTGTTCTTATTTCGGCTAGTCGTGGCTGACGGTTCTCATACGATGGTGACTTTGTCTACGGATAGAGTGTAGTACTACACAAGGATCGTGCCCCTACGGAGTCTGAGGAGGTTGTAAGGGCATGGCAGTTTCACTAGGGGAGGCATAATCGGTGACTAGCGAGACGAGGGAGAGGGTTATTGGGTCACCCGTCCTTTCCGCCAATATTAGTGCAGCAGGCATAGGTAGAGACATAGACGATAAAGACACTGATGGGCTTAAGGACGTCTCTAGCCCGGATTAGACATGAAAACCGGACCGGGCAGCCCGCGGGCGGCCCGAGCCCAGCACGGCCCGGTCAACGCACGACACGAACCTAATATATATAATATTAAATATGTAAAAATATTAAATTTGAGTTAACGCAGTGGTAATTGATAGAGTCGTCTCATTGCAGGCACAGGTTTGATTCTCCTCTGCGCATATTTATGCTTAAAAATCCCCATTTAATATGCCCAAGCTCGGTTGGGCTCGGGCCGGGCACGGCATGGCATGCCCCAGGGGCGTGCCGCGTGCCGGGCTGGGCTGGCCTGGGCGGATAGCGTGCCGTGCCTGACCCCGCCCGACTGTTCGTCGGGCCTCCTCGGGCCGTGCTCGGGTTAGCCCGAGCACGGCCCATTTTCATCTCTAGCCCGGATTGATCCTTAAGCATATTTATGCTTAAAAATCCCCATTTAATATGCCCAAGCCCGGTTGGGCTCGGGTCGGGCACGGCCCGGCACGCCCCAGGGGCGTGCCGCGTGCCGGGCTGGGCTGGCCAGGGCGGATAGCGTCCCATGCCTGACTCGGCCCGACTGTTCGTCGGGCCTCCTCGGGCCGTGCTCGGGTCAGCCCGAGCACGGCCCATTTTCATCTCTAGCCCGGATTGATCCTTAAGCACACATTGGCAGCCAACCCGAGACATGTGATATGAACTAAAGCTATTGTTGATGACTTATTTTAGTGACACCGACATGAGATCTAACTTAGGTAACATTTAGAGACGTACACGTATTTATAAGTAATCTCACTAAGGTATCCTCAAATGAGTCATCTAGCCTTTGATTTCGTGCTGTAATTTCGAGCCGTAATTTCGCACTAGGCCGCAAGGCTGAGCACACCGCGTTCAATGTGTGTATAGGTGTAGTGGTGACGGTCAAGTTCGTAGACGAGAAGCTTGTTAGCCGAGGTGGGCTATCGTCTCCGTTTCATTTTATCTATTGATTTCGGAGCATAGTATATAGTAAATTAGTATCGGGACTGTACTAGTAGATTGTATTATTTAATTATTGATATGACTAATTACTTGTGCTGTATAGATGAGATCCTGTTACGTCTTGCATGAGTTGGTGAGCTCATACGGTGATTGCCACGTGCCTGACAGGTGGTTCGGAGTGTAACAAAGAATAGCTAAATTATCATTGCACCTCTGAGGTCTATAATTGAGAAATCTAACGAGAAGTAAACTACCTCTTTATTTGAACCTAGCATCGAGTAAATATCATATTCCTCTACCTTTCATTGGACCTACACACACTGTTTAGAGGGGTGCATTAAATTTTTCGATGAAGTAACGACCAAGGTGCTTTAATACGACAATAAAATCTCAATTAAGATATTGTAGTTGAGATGTAATGAAGTGACATGAGATTAGCCAAACAGATTTGATCTACTCATTTCCCATCATTCAATTCAATTAGCACAAGCCGCAAGTTGGCAAGTAGGATCAATAAAAAAAAAACATCGCTTAAAATAATTTTGGACGTTAATCAAGTTGGTCGGTCTGCATCTGCTTTTTGGATAAAGCGCAAAAATCGGACGTGAGAAAGGGATTTGATGGGAATCAACTAACAAACCACTCAATTATTTCTCTTTCTCTCACTATCTATCTATTCAATTTTGCCTAAAGCAACAGCAAAAGTTTGAGCTGTGTCAAGCCTTTGCTCCCCTTGTCTTGTCAGCCTGAGTGGGGAGGCCACACACATGCACCCAATTATTTCAGCATTCTTAGAGATAACCCTGTCTCTATTGATAAAATATCATTATACTTTATGATATCTAAGGCTTGTAATTCTCCTTGTATGATATCTAATCTAAATATCATTAACCTTATATGACATCTAAGATGCATAATTATCCTTAAGGAGACTCCATTCTTAATTCTTAATAATATGTAATCTAATCTGTATATGATATCTAATCTAAGGTATCCTTATATGATACTTGAAGAGGATATTGTATCTAACATAATGTATGTAATTAAGACTTTAGATCATGATGTTCAATACTTACTAAATTAAAAAATAATATATATTTCCTTATGTAATAGTTTTTATATCGTAAAAATATTATTTTTAAAAAAAGCATATACTAGCTATTTTTAAGGTATATATTGAAGCCTTTGGTATGAATTGGAGCTAGGATAAGTTGATTAGGGCCTTTCCTTCCTCAATGATGTAGTTGCTTGGGGCTTACGACCTCCTTTGATTCTTCATAGTAGAAACTGACCTTGGGTGATCAATCAAGGTGCCGAACTCAGCTGACTCATTCTTTGCTCTTATCTTGATAGGTCAATGCCGAATGGATGGTGGAAGGGTTTGTTTGGATCGGCGGATGAGATTATATCCAAGTTGCCTCTATCAGGTGGAGTTGAGTGCATGCGTCCGGTGCACGGTGAGGGTGCGTTCGAGGCACAGTTGAGTACGCGTGCCTTTTTGGATAATTCTTAAGTAATTCTTTGATGCGTCTTCTTCACCTTATTTCCATATGACTAGACCTAGACTGACTTGGGTCAACATGACTTCTTTTAAAAATCTTTCAGATGTCTCAACTTTAGTTAGACTTACATTTGACTCAAATCTTAGGATGACTAGAGCCTCCATTTTACTTATAAATTGGGTTAAGTTGAATGCCCATTGAGCCTCCATGATTGACCTCCAGTTACAATCCTTTTGGCCTCCATTGGGTACATCCCAAGTCCTTTGAGTTGAACTCAGGTGTATCGTGATTTAAGGATGTAAAATTTCTTGTCAGATTGGTGGAATTATTATGTATTTAATCATGGCTGAAGTTAAAGAGGAAGTGAGGTGTAATTTAGGTTGCAATATATTAGAAATGGACTAATTTAGGTTGGACTTCAAACATCAAAATTGAAATTTTATGTCACCCAAATACATCATTACGTTTAACATTGATTATGCACCTTAGAGTATTTCATCTATTTAGAATAGAAATATCTAACCAAGTGTCACCCCACTTTTTCTAAGTCTCAAATTTTTACCAATTGGAATGCATCGTTGTACGGCTCAGTCTTGCTCTCGGACCGATAAGCCTTCGGATTGACATCGACGAGATTAGTGCCCGATAACAAAGATGGAATACCAATGTTTGCCTCAAAACAACACCAAATGTGCTTAGAGGAAAAGATTACGATCGAATCATTGCTCCCGTAAAATCCCTTCAAAGAATCCACTAACTTTTGGATTACAATGATTTCGACCAAAGCTCTCACTCGATCGCCCGTCGCTCAACTACTTGCTCGTTAAGTCCACAACTCGAATTAACGATACTACACTCAGAATTTTTCCCTCACATACTCTCAAAAGCAGGTGGAATACTTGCTCTAAGCTCCTCTCAAGCTTTACTTCATGAATGATTGCTTTGGCTTTCCAATGCCTTGGCTTTTATAGGGTTAAAGCTTATGACACCAATGCTTTGCTCCAACACTCTCATACCATATGCGATTCAAATCCTCCCTCACGCATGCACGTCTTGCTTGCTCAAGCATGCTCATGCCATTCATGGTTCGAATCCTCCCGTGTGCACTAGCAATCCTTGAGCACGTACGTCCATGCCACATGCCCGTCTGAATGTCCCAGATGTGTGCATGACATGATTCAAGATCTATTATTATTATTGTTATAGGATTTTAGCATAATTATCATTATAATCACATCAACATGAAGATACATAAACATCAATGTCAAGGATGTCTCCCGGTACACTTTTTTTTTTAAGAAAGAAAATTTAATCTACAATCTTACTAAACTTTATAAAACTCTCAGAGATAGAGGAAAAAAAGATAAAGAGATAATATTTGAATCATTTACATACATCTTTAAGATAATTAGTTGCTTAATTTATCAAATTTTAAAGAATAACTTTATCTAATCAGAGAGCCATTTGAAAACTGAAAAAAATCCAATTACTTTAACGAAAAAGAGCATATGGTTTAAAGAGATATAGGATGAAGTTGGACGACGGACTGCATCACATTCACCTTTATTTAAAAGTAAATGACATAGATATTAACATGTAGAATAATATTTATAATACTAAAAGCTAAAGGGATCATCATCCTTAATTATAACTCTTATTAACTCATCTAGTTAAAATAGAAAGCATTTAACTACGAATGAGAGGTGCTAGTTTGAGAGCCATTAATATAAAACTCACTTTAGATGTAGTATAATTAATTTCTAAGTAGTGGATGATATTGACACCCTCTCTCAAATAATTAACAAATTATAGCTCAAGTTGCAGGCAAAATTTAATAATGATTGAGGGCCACCTTTAATTCATATAATGTAATGGGGAAGATAGGGGCACAAGAAAAAGAAACACGTTGCCCTCTCTATTTTTCATGTGATACAAGATGAATTGCACATTTTTCATGCATCCATGATTTCTTATTTACGAATTAGCCCACACGTTTTTATCATGATTATTAAGACAATTAATGGAACGAAACGTTCCTTCTTTTATCAACGTGTCACCTTCTTCTCCAGCCACAGTTTCGATGGCTCTCTCAGAGCCGCGCCATGGCGAGCACTTGCTGGTTGACGACCTCCCGCCGGCGGCTGCCACCCTTCCCGCGTCCTGGCTCCTCTACCTTGCTGAGAGGCGGTGCCGCGGCGCCGCCCTGCAAGCCGCGCGCCGCCTTCCTCAGGAGGAACTTCTGGATCTTCCCTGTCGAGTTCTTCGGCAGCTCCTCCATGAACACCACCTTCCTCGGCACCATGAACCGTGGCATTCTGCTCCGGCAGTATGCCGTGATGGCCTCCTCGCTGACTCCACCACCGTCTTCACCTTCCCTCCTCACCTTGAGGAACGCGCACGGAGCCTCCCCCCAGTGCGAGTGCGGCATCGCCACCACCGCCGCCTCGAGCACCGCCGGATGCTGGTACAGAACCGACTCCACCTCGACGCTGCTGATGTTCTCCCCGCCGGAGATGATGATGTCCTTCGCGCGATCCTTGATCTCGATATAGCCGTCCGGGTGGAGGACGGCCAGGTCGCCGGTCAAGAACCACCCGTCCTTGAACGCGGCGGCGGTGTCGCCGGGGTTCTTGTAGTACCCCTTCATTATTGTACTCCCCCGGAGCACGATCTGGCCGAGGGTCTGCCCGTCGCGCGGCACGCTCTTCATGGTCTCCGTGTCCTTGATGTCGACGTCGGCGAGCGCTAACGAGCTGATCCCCTGCCGGGCCTTCATCCGGGCCCGCTCCCCCGACGGCAGGCGGCTCCACTGCTCGCGCCATTCGCAGACCAGAGCCGCCCCTATCGCTTCCGTCATGCCGAAGCCGTGCGTGACGCGAAACCCTCGCTGCTCGATATTCTCCAGCAGAGAAGCTGGCGGTGGCGAACCGCCGATGAGGAGCTGGACCGGGGGGTCTACAGGCCGGTCGTCGTCCGCCCTGCCCTCGAGGAGCATGACGAGAACCGTCGGGACGCAGCACATGTGGGTGACCCGGTGTTCGGCGATCGCGCGGTATATTTCGCCGGCGAGGGGGGTGCGGATGCAGACGTTGACGCCGCCGCGCAGCGCCATGCCCCAGGTGAAGGTCCAACCGTTGCAATGGAACATGGGGAGCGACCAAAGGTAGACGGGCTCGCTCCCCACCTCCCACTGCAGGAGCAGGCTGAGCGTGTTCAGGTAGGCACCGCGGTGGCTGTAGACGACGCCCTTCGGCGCCGACGTCGTCCCGGACGTGTAGTTGAGCGCGATGCCGTCCCACTCGTCGAGAAGCGGGCGGGGTGGGAACGCAGCAGGGTCGCCCCCGGCGAGCAGCTGCTCGTATTCGAGCTCGCCGAGCTTGACTCCCGTCGGGGCGTTGACGTCGTCGATCATCACCACCAGCGGCAGCTGCACGCGCTCGCCCACGAGGCATTCGAGCGCCTCCACCGCGAGCGGCACGTACTGGTAATCCACGAAGAACACCTTCGCCTCCGAGTGCTTCAGGATGTTCGCCACGTTCCGGGCGTCCAGGCGGGTGTTTATGGGGTTGAGCACGGCGCCGGCCATGGGCACGCCAAAGTGCATCTCGTAGATCGCCGGCACGTTAGGGGCGAGCACCGACACCTGCGAAGAAACAGGGACGCATTGATAGCTGCTGCTGCCTATACTTAAGCAAGCTGGGAAGAAACCATAAATTACCACATCGTTCTTGGATATATTGAGGGATTGGAGGGAGGCGGAGAGGCGGAGGCAGCGTTCGAAGGTCTGCTTCCAGGTGAAGCGGGTTTTGCCGCAGACGAGGGAGGGGCGGTCGGAGTAGACGGCGGCGGCCCTGTAGATGAAGTTGAGGGGGGTGAGAGGGGCGTAGTTCGCTCCGCATTTAGGTAGCTTATCCATTAGTTGAGCGTGGAGGAGAAGAGTGCAGAAGGAAGAGGATGGGAGGGCGTGTATAGATATAGCAGGGGGATGTGGGATGGAAAGGGAGAGTCTCGTGTTAATTGATGGAATATGGAAAGTGTGATGAAAAAGAATATTGACAGTGAGTTAGGAACCTGATTCCACTCCATTCACGTCGGGGAGAAAACCGCATTATTAGATCGCAAGTCACTGTCCTGGTTCCTGCTGCAGACAATTAATTAGTACCTGTTGGAATATACACTACTTGCAGTTGAGCAAAATAATCTAAGCCTTATATTTACAAATATTAAAAAAGCCTTAATGATAATTTTAAACTAAATCAAAGATCACAAAAATTAAGAGATAAAATACAAAATTCAGAAATATAAAATTTGAAATGCTTTGAACTCCGAGCTCCAATCTAAGATTTTGTAAGCTATCAGACTTGATAAGTTCTCTAGAAATATTTTCTTCATAGTCAACCTTTTGTTTTTGTTCATTTTCTTTTACTACAAGCTTTGAGTGATATATTTTCACGTCTTCATTGGGATGGTGATCACTTCGAAGAGATACTAGCTTTCAAGTATCATTCTTCTCAATGACTTGAATTTCTTCATTCATTACTTGAATCCATTTAGCCTCTTTTCGAGCTTCTTTCTTCTCAATTGCTTGAGTTTCTTCACACTTAGTAAATAAATATAGTAGATTTATATCCTCTTCTAACTTTTGAGGTCCATGATAAACCTCTTCAAGGGATCTTGTTTTGGTTGTTCCTTGAGAAGATGATGCTGGTGAGTATAAAGTTGTTGAATGTGATGAAGTCGATGGAGTAGCTTCTTCTTAATGCTTTTCTTCATCAACATGACCATCTTTTAGTGCACGAAGTAAAGAGTATTCTACTTCTTCTTCTTCCTCTGCTTTGTGCTCAATGAACTTTGATTCTATCTTATTAATTTGACACTCGAGGAATAATATCTAAACTTATAATAAGAATAACATTGAAATTTAGATTTACCTAGTTGATTAGAGTATCTGAACTGATTACCTCTTCCTCATCCCCTCGAGTACTTTGTTGCAGCAAATTGATTCCTTCTTTCAAAATATGATGGATGCTCATCATTTTCTTGCAAAATTTGTTCAATTTGTTGATGCTTGCCTTGATCCATCCTTTTTCCATGAGCTCATAAAGATCCATTTAATTCATCAATGGTCATGGCTTCAGTGTCATTCGGTTCTTCAATCGCTACCATGATATGATCAAATTTTACACCGAGGGAGCGAAGAATTTTCTCCACCACCCATGCATCCATCATCGACTCTCCAAGACTCCTCATTTGATTCACAATTATGGAAACTCTGGTAAAGTATTCTTGAATATACTCACATTCTGTCATGGAGAATGATTAAAATTTAGTCCTTAGAGTTTAAAGTCGTACTTTCTTCATATTCTCAACTCATATGATGGAGTTGTGAAGAGTCTCCTATACTTGTTTCCATGTAGTCTCATTCATAATCTTTAGAAGTATATTATCATCGGATCCTTGATGAATAATAGTGAGAGCATGCCTATCCTTCCTCCTTTCTCTCTCCAAAGTTTCTCTTTCTCCTTCAAAAAGTGTTTCTTCATCTCTCAGCTCATTGCAGTCTTTTTCTACAATCTCACGTATACCTTGAGCACCAAGAATCTTCTTTATCCGAATTACTAAAATCTCATAGTTAAGAGAGTTGAATCTCATGTATACCTTGCTCTTATACTACTTTGTTAGAATATAGGAGCTCTCACACATTCAGGAACTTAAAATAATATGAGGAAGGAGAATACCTTAGTAGCATAATTGTCTTCAATTGGATGAATAAACTCCATGCTTATATGACTACTTAGTAGAGCAAAACTAAATATGTTTCAGGATAAATTTAAACTAAATTAAATAATAAATATGGATCATAAAAATTAAGAGAAATAAAATACAAAATTCAAAAATATAAATTCTAAGTTTAGTTTTTAACAGTACCACCCTCTCTCTTCCTCTTCCTCTTCCTTCGCTCTTCATTCATGATTCAGGGTAGCAGTGCAACAAATTAGTGTTATTTTTTAGCAATATCTAATTTCACATCATTATCGTTTAAGATACCACAACTATCACCGGTATTATGTTTAGTTAGTTATTATTAAATCAAGTTGCTCAAAGAGAGAGAGAAAATCTTTTGAAGGTTAGCAGACATCACTTTGAACGACACTATAACAAGCTCAGTATGTAAAACTCCCTATAAATTCCATCATGTTCTAGTGACTCTAAGGATCCAAGCCTTATGATTGCAAGTTAAATCTCTTCATCACCAATGTTACGAGGAACTCCTCATCTTAAATCTTAATACATTGCTGTAATAGCTTAGTTGGTTAGAGTATGTGGCCTTTAACCACAAGGTTGGAGATTCAAGCTCACCTTCTAGTGCAAATTTGTACCTGGAATAGCTCAATTGGGTACTTTATTGTTAGGGCATTTGTATTTCTTGCTGAACTCTAGAACCTCCTTCTAGCGCAACATATCTATGTAGTCAATTACCTTCCATGTTAGTAAGACTTTGTTATTAGGGCGTCAGTGTTTGGTTTGGTTAGAGCAGGATCGTGCTCATTATGAGGTTGTAGCCTCTCGCGAGACTTTGTTATAAGGACCTTCTCATTTAAATCTTGATATCTTGCCGGAAGCTCAATTGGTTAATGTGTGTGGTTATTAACTAACCCTCTTTTTAGTTCAACATAACTATGTGGTCAATGAAATTGATTGAACATAGTGAAGTTATCTTAATGTATTGGAAGGAACCTATTTTTAATCAAATTGATTGAACATGGTGAAGTTATCTTAAGTATTGGAAGGAACCTATATTTAAGGGCTAGGGTTATGGAATATCGACCATATTGTTGTTGTTGCTCATTGCAAGGGACTTTGTTGTTAAGGTACTTCCTTATTAAGGTGTCAAATGAGTTCATGCTTGGTTCGTCAGCCTAATATTGTTGTTGTTATTATTGGTGTTAGATGTGGTAGGTTTATACTCCTTGCGAGGGACTTTGTTGATAGGGTATCAAATAGGTTCATACTCCTTGCGGAGACTTTGTTATCAAGGCTTCAGATGGGTTTGTGCTCATTGCTAGGGACTTTATTGTCTGGGTATCAAGATGGGTTTGTACTATTTGCGGGAGTCTTTATTATTAGGACATGGAGATGGTTTATGCTCATTGTGGGGAACTTTATTATCAGGCATTCTCATCTCAATAAGATGGGGTGCAGTAGAACTTTACTGTTAGGGTATCCTAATCATGATCGAATGAGTTGTAGCCTCTCATGGGACTTTGTCATGAGAAACTCCTCATCTTAAATCTTAATATCTTACTAGAATAGCTCAGTTGGTTAGAGCATATAGTTGTTAACCAAAAGGTCGGAGGTTAAAGCCCTCCTTCTAGTGAAATAGAACTATCAAGTCATGGCATGTTGATGGTCCTTGTGAGGAATTTTGTTGTTAATATGTCGAAATAGGTTTATGCTCCTTGATGGGTTTATCTTCATTATGGAGATAAGATCACGAGGATCTCTCCATCTTAAATATTAATACCTTATCAGAATAACTTAGTTGGTTAGAGTGTGTGGTTATTAACCATAAGATCAGAGGTCCAAGCCTTCCTTCTAGTGCAAACATAATTCTTTTTGTGATCCTTACAAGGGACTTTATTGTTAAGGTGTTGAAATGGTTTGTACTCATTGCGGAGGACTATGTTACATGTCGGGGGACTTTGTTGTTAGGATGTCGAGATAAGTTAGTGCTTTTGTTATTAGGATGTCGAGATGAGTTAGTGCATATATCGGACCTTCTAAAATTTTATTGTCAGAAACTAGTTATCTTAAATCTTAAAACCTTGCTAAAATTGGTTAGTTGGAAAATTGAGTAAATATATAGAAAAGTAAATAAAATCATAATATCTATGCAATAAGCTACATGTGGATGGTCTTAATAATACTGCAAGGTGAAACTAGTTTTTAAATATAATTGAGGTGAAATACATTTTAAAAATATAAAAAACAAGGGTAGAGTGCATGAAAAGACTCGTTAAAAAGATTTCCTAAAAGCTTTGCTTGCATCTGAAGTCAATGGGGATGTCGTTTTTCCTTCTATGAGTCGGTGGTAAACTGAATCAATTAATTAGCCTACGAAAAAAGATTTAATGGCAGCAGGTGATGTCTAATGGAATGAGGCTTGAAGTCATACAGTGCAGAATCAGCTGTTAGTGGTAAAGAAGACTTAGATATTGGAGGTTATTACTATTTTATATCTTTTTCTAGAGATTTGTAGGCTCCGAAGCTTTGATTATTACATTAGAATAATTAGAAATTATACGTGAGACTGGGAGCTGAATAAATATTCTTTTAGTTGATGCCTCACGATGGAAAAGATCATAAACATCATAAAAGAGATCAAAGGAGGTTATGAAAAAAATCATAATTATATGACTTGAAAATAAGTAAAAAATTAATAAAAATAATAAATTGCAATTAATTGCAATGGTCCTAGCATCCAAACAATAACAATAGAATTGAAGAATAGTGCAGTGCAGTGGTGACCACATCATCAATCATTTCATTCATCACCCCATGCAAGTCAGACAGACGCTTGGGTCAACCTCATTTATGTAATTAATTAATTAAAATCCATTGTCCGTGCTTTAGATGACAATTAATTGGAAATATTCCACCCATTATTAATATAAAATTAGGAGCGATGGATGATTAAGATTATGTTTGGGTTGAGAAACTATTGTGGGCAGTGGGGTTTTCTTTCTGTCATATGACTTACTATTGTAAAAAAATATTAAGGTGCTTTCAACTTTTCCAAAACAGTACAAGTCTGTCCCTCCTAACTCACTCTGTGACTCCAACACAAGGAGGCTGAGTGGGGAGAAAATTTTTGATAAAACTCAAAGTTTGTTTGTTGTTCGCCTCCAAATGATTCACAGAATTGAAGAGATAGATGGTGCATGGAAAAAAAGGAGGAAAATGATACGAGTTGTTAGTTCATCAACTAAAGTACTGTATATATTGTTCTGATTAGAATAATTAAGTTTTCTATGAAAGAATCATGAGATATTAGATTGAAAACTCATTAAGTTCTAAAAAAATACATGTATTTTTTTTAATTTGTTATTCGGACTACAGTCGGTGCGAACTCATTTGAAACTGAATTAAAGTTTGAGATTTTAGAAATTAATGGGTTTAGAAAAAAAAAATTATTTGAGTAACTGAATTAAAGTTTCAGGATTTTCAAAAGAAAATAAAAAAAAAAAGCATCCGCCTTTAATGATTAATGAGAAAGAAGGGAATCAACGGACTAACAACTCATATCATTTTCCTCCTTTTTTCCATGCACCATCTCTCTTCAATTCTGTGAATCATGTGGAGGCGAACGACAAACAAACTTTGAGTTTTATCAAAATTTGTGCTCCCCACTCAGCCTCCTTGTCACTGTGTGTTGGAGTCTTACACAGTGAGTTAGGAGGGACAGACTTGTACTGTTTTGGAAAAGTTGAAAGCACCTTAATATTTTTTTACAATAGTAAGTCATATGACAGAAAGAAAACCCCACTGCCCACAATAGTTTCTCAACCCAAACATAATCTTAATCATCCATCGCTCCTAATTTTATATTAATAATGGGTGGAATATTTCCAATTAATTGCCATCTAAAGCACGGACAATAGATTTTAATTAATTAATTACATAAATGAGGTTGACCCAAGCGTCTGTCTGACTTGCATGGGGTGATGAATGAAATGATTGATGATGTGGTCACCACTGCACAGCATTATTCTTCAATTCTATTGTTATTGTTATGGATGCCAGGACCATTGCAAATTTATTATTAATTTTAGTTATTTTCAACTCATTTAAGTATGATTTTTTTTCATTGCCTCCCTTATCTTATCTTTCATGATGTTTATTGGAATCCATCTATTTAAACTGAGTGCACCTAATTATTACTTTTACTACTGAGAAGTATTAAATAAAAGAATATGCAAAAATAATAATTGAGACTACTTTTTTTAAGAATAAGGTAAGTACAATCTCGTGTATAAAATCAAATTATTTTAATTAAAAAAAGTTACAATCCCCAGAAGAAGATATAAAATCGTAATAACCTCCGATGTCCTCTTGACCACCAACATTTGAAAGTGCCCTCTCTTTTATTCGAGGCTTAGGTGTTTGCAAAACTCATCCGGCACTCTTGACTTGTACGGAGGCCCATGCCCGTATAGCTTGTCAAATCTGAAAAAGTTCCTATTGACTTCGTATTCAAGCAAAGCTTTTAGGAAATCTTTTTAAAGAGTGTTTTCATGCATTCTACCCTTGTTTTTTTAATATTTTTAAAATGTATTTTACCTCAATTATATTTAAAAACTAGTCTTTTCATGCTAAATAAGACTTTCAACTAACATCAAATAATAAACAATAAACAATAAAGTGCTAATTAGAATGACACTCATTTTTCTCGATGATAAGTTATATACATGACATCAAATCCCATGATCAATTTAATATTTAAGATATATCAATGCTCGCATATACGTAGTGATATGCTCCACAATGAATATCCAAATTAGGCATTATCATATTATCCTTAGTATGATATTAAGACTACCTACACGTGGCTTATTGCATAAATACTATGATTTTATTTACTTTTCTCAATTCACTCGTTTAAATCTATATATCAGCAGGTGTAGGTATCATAGCATAATATAAAAATAGATTCTCAATACCTAATCCACTAAATATTAAAAATTATCTCGTCTACTCTAGATTGAAAATAGACACTCATTCATTTGCTTACTTAAGATTTTGATTCTTTTTTATCTAAATATTATCATTTCTATTTTTCTATGAATTATTTGAATTTTAATTTCTAATATGGTTGGAATAACCCGTAATCGTCGGAGCTTTCACCCACCAACGCCCCTTTTTATTTTTCTCCCTCAAATCTCTTCTAGAAACATAAATTGATGTTCCAATAGGTTCTCATAGCTCATCTGAAGCCGTTGTAGAAATCTCATTGAAAAATTCCACTGAAAAATGGCTTAATTGTCACCAGTGAACTGAAGGAAGAGTCGCCCCCTGCTATCGCTCGTGTCCAAAGGAAGAGGAGGACGTTCGATAGGAGGAGAAGCAAATAAATTTTTTTAAAATAATTTTAGCATCGTTGGTTTGACGCTGCTCTTTTCGTTTTTTTTCCAATTATATCATGAGATCAAATCCTGACCGTTCGACGCTTTAAGTGATTTGATCTCATCCGTTCATTTGGATTAATTATTGTATAATTTTTATCTGATGGTATAATTTTTATGTTAAATTTAATACTTAAAAAATACATATGATTCTATGTCCTCCATATTATAAATTTTTTTTTGCATAACCTTCAAAATAATCATGTATTAAGTAATTACCCCCGATGCAAAAAATACAAATCTCACATGAAGCCTCTCATGAGTCATCTTAAATTTTAATACTTTGCTGGAATAGCTCAGTTGGTTAGAGCGGAGATTCAAGCTTCTTGTATCGAAGCCTCTCGTGGAACTTTGTCACGAGGAGCTCCTCATCTTAAATTTTTATACTTTGCTAGAATAGCTTAGTTGGTTAGAGCATGTAGCTTTTAACTACAAGGTTGATACTTGTTTAATCTAAATAAGTCATTTACTCAGTTGGTTAGAGCGTATAAAGATTTGTGTATAAGTGTTGGAGGTTCAACCCCTCCTTCAACTGCAATATATCTATATGAAAGCCATCCTTCTAGAAATGGGTTTTTGTATCATTTCTATTTTTTTCAAAATTATTTGAATTTTAATTTCTAATATGGTAATGGTTTCTTAGGTCTAACTTTTTGAATTAGAACCTGTCAAAAAATTCATTAGAAAGTTTATAGGCGATAAAGTTCGTCGACAATCAATACCATCATCCAACCTCAATTTGTTTCATCTTTCTGAACCTATTTTCCTCAAGAACTATCGGCAAAATTTATAAAATACCGAATGCCTCTAAGATCTTACGGGCAATCAATTTTCTCCACATTAGCCAGTGATCACTACCGATTACCTTCGATTACCATCACCAATGAATTCTTCTCGGTATGCGGGACGTCTCTATAGTAAAAGCTCATACATGTACCAATAGATAGCTCTCATTGAGAAGAAGCCATAGGTTCAAATTATCTCCAGAACTCTCACTCGCGAAGTTATTCAATCAACATGAAGATTGATACTAATCAAAAGCTCTCTTAATGAGGATTCCAAAAAATATATTTTTCCCAATTTTAGCATCGTTGGTTTGAGGCTGCTCTGTTCGTTTTTTCTTCCAATTATATCCTGAGATCAAATCCTGACCGTTCAACATTTTAAGTGATTTGATCTCATCCGTTCAGTTGGATCAATTGTTGTTTTAATAATTTAACCAACCAAACAACGTCCAAATTACTAACCGCTTGTACCGTTGGATTTCATATCCAAAATCCTATCAGATGGTATAATTTTTATGTCAAATTCAATACTTCAAAAATACATATTATTCTATGTCCTCCATATTATTATTATTTTTCACGTAACCTTCAAAATAATAATGTATTATTTAATTACCCCTGATGTAAAAATACAAATCTCACATGAAGCCTCTCATGAGTCATCTTAAATTTTAATACTTTGCTGGCATAGCTCAGTTGTTTAGAGTGGAGATTCAAGCATTCATTCTAGCGCAACATATCTATGTAGTCAATGAAATTGAATGGACATTGTTAATTAGTAATATAATTATCTCCATTCTTACATACTTGTGTAATCTAAATAAGTCATTTACTCTATTGGAAGATATTCATTCTTGTGTCGAAGCCTCTCGTGGGACTTTGTCACGAGGAGCTCCTCATCTTAAATCTTAATACTTTGTTGGAATAGCTCAGTTAGTTAGAGCATATAGCTGTTACCCACTAGGTCGATACTTAATTAATGTAAATAAGTCATTTACTCAATTGGTTAGAGCGTGTGGCCCTTCACCACAAGGTTGGAGGTTCAACCCCTCCTTCCTTAGTGAAAGCCATCCTTTTAGAAATGGTTTTTTTAATTATCATTTGTATTTTTTTATGAATTATTTGAATTTTAATTTCTAATATGGTAATGGTTTCTTAGGACTAACTTTCTGAATTAGAATTTGTCACGCCCCGACCCACCTGTCGAGCAGGTGGCAATCGCCGCATGAGCCCGCAGACCCATGCAAGGCATAACAGGATCCAATCTCTACAACATAAATAACCCACCAAGTTAATATCAATATAATATAATCTTCTAGTACAGTCCCGATATAAGTCTACTATACTTTACGCTCGGTAGTGAAAGAAAAATCTAACAAGGATGGTTGCCAATCTCCGATGGTAAGATCTTCATCTACGATCTTGGTTGTCACTGCTACACCTGCACATACATTGAACGCGGTGTGCTCAACCTTGCGGCTTAGTGCGAAATTACAGCTCGAAACTACAATACGAAATCCAAGACTAGGGGGATCGTTCAAGGATGCCTTAGTGGGATTAATTATCACATAACAAACTTTTGAATATTTTACATGTATTATCCGACTATGTTACGTGTCAACCTAGGTTGTAGGTAGATATATGTCTCTAAGTCTCTAAGTCTCTAATATTTTACATGACACTGTCCGCAAACAGGGTCACCATCACAACAGTCTCATCGGCCATGGCTAGCCGAAATAATAACCCTAGGATCCGGACAACTTATCTGACTGTCTGCAGAACATTAAGGATGATAGCCGTGTGGTCTACCAATCCACTATCCAAGGTCTCACGTAGGGAATCATCTTCCCAGTCCAATAACAATCAACATTGGACGGAATAAACGCACATCCGCACAATGGGCTGTGGCTATCCCGACTACATCGTGGCTAAGTCTATGGTAGGGTTCATCCTTGCTAGCCATCTAAGGACTATCACGGTGTCGCCTAAGCGGCACACGTGCGGGTATCGGTATCTGGGTATGGACCCACTCTATTTTTGATCTATCTTAACTTAGGAGTTAATCTGGTCCAACCCTTAGCTCACTCTCAGTATCTAATCTATCTATGATCTGTAGTCTCGGGAGGTGCTGGTGGGTGAACATCACTAACCGAACGCTAATGGTTCGCGATGTCATCTAGGGTGCATTAATAACACCCTTAGTTTAAAAATTTAATGATATTCTTAAGTGGTACTAGTATCATGTCACCTATGTCTCTATACTAAAGTGTCAAGTGTAAATAATGATACTATGTTCTATGTTTGCTGCATCTTTTATCATTTTACGCATGATAAAATGAGCATATATGACATATTAGCATGTTAAATAAAATTTAAAAATATAATAACATAGCATTCATCTTTCTTGGTAGTTTTAGAAGCATGATATTTATTTAGTTGACATGCATCCGAGAATTTTCCAACAAAATCTAATTAAGATTTTCCCAAGCTGGAATAAATCATACTATGATGAGTCTACGCACCTGTATTGAGGTTAAGACTTAGGGAGTTATGTTCAGATGGTCGCCTGAGATGATCAACTGAATAAAGGAAATTAATATTGTTGTCCCCGATTCCCTTTCCTTTTTATTACCCTTATTTTCTTAAATAATGAGAAGTAAACTTATTTTAATATATATATATATATTTATTTATTTATTCGTATATATCTATATATATACACATGGTAAAGAATTATTCTTACGAGGAAGATTGTATTTAAATAAGATTTCATTTCTACTCTAATGAGAACCTAGCTACGTATCTATTTTATATATAATTTATTTATATGACTAAATATATATAGAGATCTAGATCTTACTATCTTATTGCTATTATTATTATTTGTTTATTTATATTTACCTATTTATACACATATTTATGGATCATTGTTGACACATCAATGCATATATATGACGGTACATGTGTATATATATATATGCACCTACTTATTTATTGACACATATATATTTTCTAAAAATTTAGGGATTTAATTATTTACTGTCATATGTATATATTCCAAAAAAAAAAATTGAGGGTTTACAAGTTCTTCCCCCTTAAATATTTTTGGTCCTCCAAAAATATTGAAATCCAAAAAAAATTTCATATGACTATCTCCTAAACTTTTCTAATGATCCTTAAAAATATTTATTATTTACCACAAACACCACCTATGTGTATAGGTCAAAAATCGAAGATGTACTTATAAAGAAAAGAATAAAGCTAGCAAGAACAATATAAGGTTTATGAACCTTCAGCAGTGAATGCAACAGTACTAGTCAAAAATATAGATCGCATAGAACATCTGAATATTCAATACTAATGCCAAAAACATGACTCATTTTTTCTGCACATTATTGTTTATATTAGCTGTGCAGTGTAAAATGCATCTTTAAAATCAATTAATTAAAAATGTTATTCAATGCAATCTCATATATTAGCTTCATAAATGTGTATAGAACACATGTGACACTTGCATGTGACTTTTGGTGAGACTATAGTTCCAAGAGACTAGTATTCTCATAATAGTATATTTGATCATGGATAGAATTCTTGATTAGAATGTAAAATCAAGATTTGTAGCAGACAATATTTACTCCTTGGCAACTAGAGAGAATCATAAGGTGACTACACAAGGTAATCACACAATTTACACCCAAGGCAAATATAATTGCCAATAAGAACATAATCTTAAGAAATCATACTAGTTAAGATGATGAGAAAGCATGCTGGTTAAGGTGTCATTTCTCAAGGTTACATTAATAGCTTTCTGTAGAGGAATATTTGTCCACTTTTATGAACTTAAATGATATATCTTTGTATAGATAATACAATATAACAGTACACATCTATCAAATCAGTAGAGAGTACACAATGGAATTAAAAGCAGTAGCCATAAGGATCAAGGAATATAATATTCGAGTGTATTATTTCTATTATTATTGCAGTATTACTCAACCATTGTTTCTAGGTGCTACAACAAGAACACAGTCCTGCCACTTAAGAAAATAAATTTTAAGGTTTACATTGGGTATATATTTCAGGTGAAAAACTGTAAATTCAAGATAGTTGACAAGGGCTTAGAAATTGAATGATTTGGTAATAGTTGGAGTATCATAAGCTAGGAAACAAGAGCATATCAAAACAAGTGAAATGCAATTTCGATACCATTCAATGACAACAATTTGGATCAATGATAAGATGGTATGATTTAGAAAAAGAAAACTTATGTAATGATAACTTTTAGGGTACAAATGAAATAAGAGAAGTACTTAATTTAATTAGTTGGAAGGAAACATGTAGCTTGGGAATCTGCAACTTCAATGTGGTTAAAAGGATAATAGCAAATAAAAGGCTGTTGCTATTAATGAATAAATAAGAATATCTTTGGACCAAACTCATGAAAGAGAAACACAATGTAATAAAACCTTAAGATCTTGAATCAAAACTATTTTTGAGCAAACTATAGATATTTGGAAGGATCCATATCTATCTCGCGTGCACATAACTAAAAGATTTAAATATTAGAAGATTGCATAATGATAGTAGGTACAATATGAGCATCCTAGAAGTATTATTTTTTATTTTACAAAGAACTGCTAAGTTGCTTTATAATCAAAATATTGACTGATTAAAAATTTCAATATGTTTGGGCAAGGAGGCATAGTAGAAAAGGAAACCTTAATGCTAAGTTGGTATATCACTACTTTAAGAGAAGAGAAGAAAATGAGGAGCACATTGATCATCCTTTGGAAGGGAATATGAAGTTAAATACAATATCAAGAGTGAAGCATTCATTTGAAGAATTTTATGGTATGAAATATCAATAAACAAGTTTTTTTTTCCAAAAATTAACAGAATTCAAGTAGAAAGATGCAATATTTATAGTCAAGGCAAAATTTGATGATTAGAATTGAGGTCACCGCTCGATTCCTTACCTAAAGATTTGAGAGTTGCAACCAGAAGGAGTACTAGTAGACTTTAAGCAAGGTATTATGAAGCTAAAGAATTTTCTAAAAGAAGTTTAATTTACATTTGGAATTTTATACAGAACAAGATGTTAAAGCTACTAGAAAATATTGCCTTGCTTAGGGCAGGGTTGAGGTGAAGGACATGAAGCTAGTTTTTCTTAGGAAAATTAAATTTCGAGCCCAAAATTTTATCGAAGTTAACCTAAGGATTAAACATTATTTTTCTTAAATTACTTCACTTGTTATAATAGCACCCAACTAACAGAAAAAGGAGGAGACCAATAGCACCTAGCAAGATTGAAATTTCCATTTGGTTTTAACTACAAGGTTGAAACTTGATGAAGATACTAAGAGAGTCAATTAAATTTTTTACGTTATCATACTCGTCAAAACCAACCACGTAATTATATCTAAGTACACATGTACAAAAGGAATATATGAACAATCCAAATGACATCTTGACAAAACATAAAGAATTGCATTTGTTGGTCATACTCGCTCAACAAACGACTTTGGCGAAGGTTAAATGCATAAAGTCATAAAAATCACTACACCAATATTTAAATAAATCCATTCTTAATGGTTACCGTCAGATATGCTAGCAACCTATCCATAACTAGATACACATTGGCTGTCACCATACATGTAAACAGCTGGCCAACATTTATAAATTCTTTGAAAATACCATCAGAATAAGCTTTAGATGAGAACAACAATCAAAATAGCAGAAATCTTTTGTATAGCCAAACACAATATCACCTACCAATTTCGACATTAAAATCGGTCCAATCAAACAAATTGAGTATAAAATCAACAAAGAAGGGTCAATCAAGGAAAATATGAAGTCAACAAGGTTTTTTTTTCTATTAGAAGTATTAGGAGCAAGATCTACTAAACTTAAACTTGTGAATTTATTCCATCTGACGGTTATTAGTACAAAAGACTTCATGTATTTTCAATTTAAACCATGAGGATAAGGATTGCCATATTACTATGAGCTATTGCAACATTATATTGAATGTTGCCCTGCAAGGAATTGCATCAGAACTAGAGGATCAAGTCTCTTTCTAAGTCTCCACCTGGTGACATCAATCCTCTCATAGTTCTCTTTATAGTCATCACTATCAAGGCAACCTAACCAATTGGTAGATGTAGCTAGAAGTTTATATTATGCCATGATAGGACGACCTTAGGCCATCACCCTCTAATAAGGTAATTAGGCAGTTTAGTCATTCACAATGATTTTTGACGTCCGTGGGAAGAGGGCGGATGCGTCGGGCCTTCGCGAACGAAAAGGAAGGTGCTGCCTTCCCTTCTCCGGCGGGTCAGCAGGCGAGGATGGTGCTGGGCGCGACGATGAAGGTGGTGAGGAAGGGTTCTGTGGCGATGTGAAGGAGGAAAAGAGGGTGTGAGCTGCGAGTACGATGGGGATGGCAGAAAGCATGGGCAGCACGCGCGATGGATGGGGCTTGCATTTCTCCTCTCCCTTTTTTTCATTTTTTTTTCCTCAGGTGAGGGGTTTACAAGTACTTTCCTCCTTAAAAATTTTTGGTCCTCCAAAAATTAAAAGTCTTTGCATAGTAAAATAGTACCAAAAATATCTTGACGTAGATAATAGGTTTCAAAACCTTTTAACAGAGCACTCAAAGAGTAGTTCACTCGAACAAATGGGGATATTGGGCTCATAAATGAGCCTCAGTTCCCAAGTAACTTCCTCGACATTCGTAGTCCTCCCAAGTATAGAGACATTAAACATATTATTAATACGCTCCGAGTCGGCAGGTTGATAATGTGTATATGATGATATTATTATGATAACGTGCAAATGGATTGATTGCTAGCACGAAGTAAGCTTTACTCAAAGCATTGGTTGCTGGTGCGAAGTAAGCTTTACTTAAAGCGTTGATTGCTGATGCGAAGTAAGCTTTACTCAAAGCTTAGAATAGATTGCATCTAAGTTTGTAGATGCAGAAATATTGCAATTGTACCTAAGATACTATGCACACTGGATATGAGCTGTAGAAGTTGTGAATAACATGAGAGATGTCAACAATATATGTAGCTACTACGGATATCAACATGCGCATTAACTTATGTTAGAGGTGCTAAAAAAAAATAGTATTCTAAAATTAAAGGAGAAACAATAAGGGAGTAAAAAAGCAAAATTACTACAAAATCTGCAAGCAGTTGAAATGTGAGTTGCAGATGTAGAAATGTTGCCTGTTGCCTTAACTGAATAAGATCACAGAAAAAACCCGAATATATATAATGATACTGATGAAAATGTAGGAATCTGAGCTGTAAAAATACTAAGTAAAGAACTAAGTTCAGCTGAGGGAGCTATAGAAATAAAAAGGAGTGAAGAAATCTGCCAACCATGGCTAGAATTTGACAAAGGAAGTAGCTTCACAAAAAAAAGAACTGCAAACTGTAGAAAATGACTGAGGAAATAACTGCAAAGAAAATTACAGAAATATTCGACAGAATTTACATTCAGAAAGGCTA
Organism: Thalia dealbata; assembly: GCA_030544415.1. NCBI lineage: Eukaryota > Viridiplantae > Streptophyta > Magnoliopsida > Zingiberales > Marantaceae > Thalia > Thalia dealbata. Next base: position 28,596,477 of record CM060454.1, on the reverse strand, counting down.
CTAAGAAGAATTGTAGAAAACAAATAAAAGAAAATTGCTTAACTAATAAGTTGACAATATATAGGAAATATGAAATAAGTGAAAGCTGGTTCGAATAAGTGAAAGTTGCTCAAAGCTTAGAAAAGAAACTGATAGATAGAAGAAAACAGGGGGAAACAACTGCATCGAATGCATTAAATACTGGTTCAAAGGAAGATGCTCCAAGCTTAGCATAATATGACTGTGTGAACTGCTTGAAAGAGTGTAGAAAGCTTTATGCATGTAATGATACAAGAGTGCAAGTGGACTGCTGATGACAACTATACCAACTGCATTGATGCATCGAAATATGAAATGAAGGGAGAAACTATAGAAGAATTTACATTTAGGAAGTCAATCAACATGACTGCAGATAAATTTAAAATGAATATGAAATATCGAAAGTTGTATAAGCTATGAAATATAAGATAAAGCAAGCTGTAAAGCTGAGATGCAAAAAGGAAGCTATAGAAATATAATAAATGAGCATCTAAGTTGTAGAAATATAACCAAAAAAATAAAGAAGGCTGTAGTATGTGCAACTAGAAATATCATGTAATATACACGAGTTGAATATGTGAAATAGAGCTGTAGATAGGGTGTTAAGCTACATAGAGAGTATAGGTAGAAGCTACAAATACTGCACATAGAGCTGCAAGTGTTGGGAGTTGACATGAATATTATAATTAATGATGGTCAAAATACTAGTTTGTAACAAAAAAAATTATGATGACAACCTAAGGGATTTTTTTTTCTTTTCTCTCTATTTTTTTATTATAATTAAATCAAGTGAGAACATGATCATAGATAATCTCAAATCATTTGAAACAGATTCATCTATAGACAACTTTATGAATCTAGAGTAAACTCCATTTAAAAGATCCAAGAGTGAGGTTCAAACAAAATTAACCTTTACGTAAGCCAACACAAGATATCGATAGATTTTCCTTAAGCTCAATGGTCTTAAGTATATTAATCTAATATAAATGCTATAATCGAGACCTCATATAGATCTTCAATATCAGTAGCTCCCAAGATCTAGGAAATGATTAAGACAACGATTTGCACGAAATTTTTTTACGATGAGAATAAAGATGTGGCACTTGTGTATAATGTGCGATAATTTACTCAGTATTCTATATGTCCAAATTGGTCATAGATTAAACCTACGATTCAAGATTTTAAACTTTTCTGAAAATCATGTATACCGACGATAGTCAATATGTTTAGTAGCATATTTAAATCGGATCTGATAAGATAACTATAATTCACAACATAAGCAAAAGTTAAACCGGATATCTAATTAACCACATACTCAAATATCATATAGTAGCATACGTGCTAACTCACGTAGGAGAGTCAACAATATAATATGATAATGTACTAGTTGTTTAGCTAGATCGTGACATATGAACTGATGATAAGATTCACAGATAATCCACAATTTAACAATCCTGATAGACTACTTGTGTAACATATCTAGTGCAACATATCCATGTAGTCAATGAAATTGATTGAACATTGCTAAGTAGTAATATAATTATCTCCATTCTTACCTACTTGTGTAATCTAAATAAGTCATTTACTATATTGGAAGATATCCATTCTTGTGTCGAAGCCTCTTGTGGGACTTTGTCACGAGGAGCTCCTCATCTTAAATCTTTATACTTTGCTAGAATAGCTTAGTTGTTTAGAGCATGTAGCTGTTAACCACAAAGTCGATACTTTTTAAATTTAAATAAGTTATTTACATATTTGGTTAGAGCGTGTGGCCCTTCACCACAAGGTTGGAGGTTCAACCCCTCCTTTAAATGCAACGTATCTATAGTGAAAGTCATCCTTCCAGAAATGGGTTTTTTTTTATCATTTGTATTTTTTTATGAATTATTTGAATTTTAATTTCTAATATGGTAATGGTTTCTTAGGACTAACTTTCTGAATATAATTTGTCAAAAAATTCATTAGAAAGTTCATAGGCGATAAAGTTCGCGGACAATCAGTACCTTCATCCTATCTCAATTTATCTCATCTTTTTGAACCCATTTTCCTCAAGCACTATCGGCAAAATTTATAAAATACCGAATGCCTCTAAAATCTTACAAGCAATTAATTTTCTCCACATTAGCGAGTGACCACTACCGATCACCTTCGATTACCATCACCAATTGATTCTTCTCGACATCCGAGACCTCTCTATAGTAAAAGCCTCAATTCTAACAACATACTTGGAGTATAATATTGTCGATTACTTGCTCATTAGAGATGCCCCAGTAAATCCCTTTTAACTCATTATTTCTCTCTCATTTGTCTATAAAAATTAAGAATTTTGGTAACAAAATAAAGAGTTGAGTCAATGAAATTGATTGAATGATTGAACGGGACTTTATGATGAGGAACCCCGCATCTTAAATCTTAATATATTGCTGCAATAACTCAGTTGGTTAGAGCGTGTGTGGCTGTTAACCACTAAGTTCGAGGTTCAAGCCCTCCTTCTAGTGGATCATAACTATATAGTCAATGATTACTATAGTTAACATAATTGTTATCATAATCAGATCGAGAAGAAGCCATAGGTACCAAGTTAGCAAAGTTTCATGGCTAGAATAGTCCGTAGGCTTTCACCCACCAATGCTCCTTTTTTATTTTTCTCCCTCGAATCTCTTCTAAAAATATAAATTGATGTTCCAATGGGTTCTCATAGCTCATCCGAAGCTGTACTAGAAATCTCATTGAAAAATTCCACTGGAAAAAGGCCTAATTGTCATCGGTGAACTGAAGGAAGAGTAATTGTCACCGGTGAACTGAAGGAAGAGTTGCCCATCGCTATCGCTCGTGTCCAAAGGAAGAGGAGGACGTTCGATGGGAGGATAAACAAATAAATTTTTTTAAAATTTTTTAGCATTGTTTGGTTTGACGTTGCTCTGTTCGTTTTTTTTCTTTCAATTATATCCTGAGATCAAATCCTGACCGTGCAACGCTTTAAGTGATTTGATATCGTCCGTTCATCTGGATCAATCATTGTTCCAATAATTTGACTAACCAAACAATGTCCAAATTATTAAGTGCTTGTACCGTTGGATTTTATATCCAAATCCTATCTGATGGTATAATTTTTACGTCAAATTCAATACTTCAAAAATACATATGATTCTATGTCCTCTACATTATTTTTTTTTCACATAACCTTCAAAATAATCATGTATTACGTAATTACCCCTGATGCAAAAATACAAATCTTACACGAAGCCTCTCACGAGTCATCTTAAATTTTAATACTTTGCTGGAAAAGCTTAGTTGGTTAGAGCGGAGATTCAAGCACTCATTCTAGCGCAACATATCTATGTAGTCAATGAAATTGATTGAACATTGCTAAGTAGTAATATAATTATCTCCATTCTTACCTACTTGTGTAATATAAATAAGTCATTTACTATATTGGAAGATATCCATTCTTGTGTCGAAGCCTCTCGTGGGACTTTGAGCATGTAGTTGTTAACCACAAATTCGATACTTTTTTAATCTAAATAAGTCATTTACATATTTGGTTAGAGCGTGTGGCCTTCACCACAAGGTTCGAGGTTCAACCCCTCCTTTAAATGCAATGTATCTATAGTGAAAGCCATCCTTCTAGAAATGAGTTTTTTTTAACATTTGTATTTTTTTATGAGTTATTTGAATTTTAATTTCTTATATGGTAATGATTTCTTTGGACTAACTTTCTGAATATAATTTGTCAAAAAATTCATTAGAAAGTTCATAGGCGATAAAGTTCACTGACAATCAATACCATCATCCTACCTCAATTTATCTCATCTTTCTGAACCCATTTACCTCAAACACTATCGGCAAAATTTATAAAATACCGAATGCCTCTAAGATCTTACGAGCAATCAATTTTCTCCACATTAGCCAGTGACCACTACCGATCACCTTCGATTACCATCACCAATTAATTCTTCTCGACATCCGGGACCTCTCTATAGTAAAAGCCTCAATTCTAACAACATACTTGGAGTATAATATTGTCGATTACTTGCTCATTAGAGACGCCCAAGTGAATCCCTTTTAACTCATTATTTCTCTCTCATTTGTCTATAAAAATTAAGAATTTTGGTAACAAAATAAAGAGTGCAGTCAATGAAATTGATTGAATGACTAAACGAGACTTTGTGATGAGGAACTCCTCATCTTAAATCTTAATATATTGTTGGAATAGCTCAGTTGGTTAGAGCGTGTGGCTGTTAACCACAAGGTCGGAGGTTCAAGCCCTCCTTCTAGCGGATCATACCCCTTTTTTATTTGCTGCTTTGTTCTTTTTTTTTTTTTCAATCACATCCTGAGATCAAATCCCGACCGTTCACTTAAATTTATTTGCTGCTTTGTTCGTTTTTTTTTCAATCATATCCTGAGATCAAATCCTGACCGTTCAACGCTTTAAGTGATTTGATCTCGTCCGTTCATTTGGATCAATCCTTGTTCCAATAATTTGACCAACCAAAAAACGTCAAATTTACTAAGCGCTTGTACCGTTGGATTTCATATCCAAATCCTATCTGATGGTATAATTTTTATGTTAAATTCAATACTTCAAAAATACATATGATTCTATGTCCTCTACATTATTTTTTTTTTCACATAACCTTCAAAATAATCATGTATTACGTAATTACCCCTGATGCAAAAATACAAATTTTACATGAAGCTTCTCAGGAGTCATCTTAAATTTTAATACTTTGCTGGAAAAGCTTAGTTCGTTAGAGCAGAGATTCAAGCACTCATTCTAGCGCAACATATCTATGTAGTCAATGAAATTGATTGAACATTGCTAAGTAGTAATATAATTATCTCCATTCTTACCTACTTGTGTAATATAAATAAGTCATTTACTATATTGGAAGATATCCATTCTTGTGTCGAAGCCTCTCGTGGGACTTTGTCATGAGGAGCTCCTCATCTTAAATCTTTATACTTTGCCGGAATAGCTTAGTTGTTTAGAGCATGTAGCTGTTAACCACAAAGTCGATACTTTTTAAATCTAAATAAGTTATTTACATATTTGGTTAGAGCGTGTGGCCCTTCACCACAAGGTTGGAAGTTCAACCCCTCCTTTAAATGCAACGTATCTATAGTGAAGGCATCCTTCTAGAAATGGGTTTTTTATCATTTGTATTTTTTTATGAATTATTTGAATTTTAATTTCTAATATGGTAATGGTTTCTTAGGACTAACTTTATGAATATAATTATCATTTGTATTTTTTTATGAATTATTTGAATTTTAATTTCTAATATGGTAATGGTTTCTTAGGACTAACTTTCTGAATATAATTTGTCTAAAAATTCATTAGAAAGTTCATAGGCGATAAAGTTCGCGGACAATCAGTACCATCATCCTACCTCAATTTATCTCATCTTTTTGAACCCATTTTCCTCAAGCACTATCGACAAAATTTATAAAATACCGAATGCCTCTAAAATCTTACAAGCAATCAATTTTCTCCACATTAGCCAGTGACCACTACCGATCACCTTCGATTACCATCACCAATTGATTCTTCTCGACATCCGGGACCTCTCTATAGTAAAAGCCTCAATTCTAACAACATACTTGGAGTATAATATTGTCGATTACTTGCTTATTAGAGACGCCCAAGTAAATCACTTTTAACTCATTATTTCTCTCTCATTTGTCTATAAAAATTAAGGATTTTGGTAATAAAATAAAGAGTGTAGTCAATGAAATTGATTGAATGATTGAACCAGACTTTATGATGAGGAACGCCACATCTTAAATCTTACTATATGGCTGGAATAGCTCAGTTGGTTAGAGCTTTCACCCACCAATGCCCCTTTTTTATTTTTCTCCCTCGAATCTCTTCTAAAAACTTAAATTGATGTTCCAATGGGTTCTCATAGCTCATCCGAAGCTGTAGTAAAAATCTCATTGAAAAATTCCACTGGAAAAAGGCCTAATTGTCACCGGTGAACTGAAGGAAGAGTAATTGTCACCGGTGAATTGAAGGAAGAGTCGCCCATCGCTATCGCTCGCGTCCAAAGTAAGAGGAGGGCGTTCGATGGGAGGATAAGAAAATAATTTTTTTTAAAATAATTTTAGCATCGATTGGTTTGACGCTGCTCTGTTCATTTTTTATTTTCAATTATATCCTGAGATCAAATCCTGACCGTTCAACGCTTAAGTGATTTGATCTCGTCCGTTCATTTGGATCAATCCTGGTTCCAATAATTTGACCAACCAAACAACTTCTAAATTACTAAGCGCTTGTAACGTTGGATTTCATATCAAAATCCTATTTGATTGTATAATTTTTATGTCAAATTCAATACTTCAAAAATACATATGATTCTATGTCCTCTACATTATTTTTTTTTAAATAACCTTTAAAATAATCATGTATTACGTAATTACCCCAGATGCAAAAATACAAATCTTAAATGAAGCCTCTCATGAGTCATCTTAAATTTTAATACTTTGTTGGAAAAGCTCAGTTGGTTAGAGTAGAGATTCAAGCACTCATTCTAGCGCAACATATCTATGTAGTCAATGTAATTGATTGAACATTGCTAAGTAGTAATATAATTATCTCCATTCTTACCTACTTGTGTAATCTAAATAAGTCATTTACTATATTGGAAGATATCCATTCTTGTGTCGAAGCCTCTTGTGGGACTTTGTCACGAGGAGCTCCTCATCTTAAATCTTTATACTTTGCTGGAATAGCTTAGTTGTTTAGAGCATGTAGCTGTTAACCACAAAGTCGATACTTTTTTAATCTAAATAAGTCATTTACATATTTGGTTAGAGCTTGTGGCCCTTCACGACAAGGTTAGAGGTTCAACCCCTTTTTGAATATAATTTGTCAAAAAATTCATTAGAAAGTTCATAGGCGATAAAGTTCGCATACAATCAATACTATCATCCTACCTCAATTTGTCTCATCTATCTGAACCTATTTTCCTCAAGCACTATCGACAAAATTTATAAAATACCGAATGCCTCTAAGATCTTACTGGCAATCAATTTTCTCCACATTAGCCAGTGACCACTACCGATCACCTTCGATTACCATCACCAATTAATTCTTCTCGACATCCGGGACCTCTCAACATACTTGGAGTATAATATTGTCGATTACTTGCTCATTAGAGATGCCCAAGTGAATCCCTTTTAACTCATTATTTCTCTCTCATTTGTCTATAAAAATTAAGAATTTTGGTAACAAAATAAAGAGTGTAGTCAATGAAATTGATTGAATGATTGTATGGGACTTTGTGATGAGGAACTCCTCATCTTAAATCTTAATATATTTGCTGGAATAGCTCAATTGGTTAAAGCGTGTGGCTGTTAACCACAAGGTCGGAGGTGCAAGCCTTCCTTTTAGCGGATCATAAGCCATAGGTACCAAGTTTGTAAAGTTTCATGGCTAGAATAGTCTGTAAGCTTTCAACCACCAACGCCCCTAATTGTCACCGATGAACTGAAGGAAGAGTCGCCCATCGTTGTTTTAGCATCGTTTGGTTTGACGCTGCTCTGTTCGTTTTTTTTTTCAATTATATCTTGATATCAAATCCTGACCGTGCAACGCTTTAAGTGATTTGATCTCGTTCATTCATTTGGATCAATCCTTGTTCCAATAATTTGACTAACCAAACAACGTCCAAATTACTAAGCGCTTGTACCGTTGGATTTCATATCCAAATCCTATCTGATGGTATAATTTTTATGTCAAATTCAATACTTCAAAAATAATTATGATTCTATGTCCTCTACATTATTTTTTTTTTCACATAACCTTCAAAATAATCATGTATTACGTAATTACCCCTGATTCAAAAATACAAATCTTACATGATGCCTCTCACGAGTCATCTTAAATTTTAATACTTTGCTGGAAAAGGTCAGTTGGTTAGAGCAGAGATTCAAGCACTCATTCTAGCGCAACATATCTATGTAGTCAATGAAATTGATTGAACATTGCTAAGTAGTAATATAATTATCTCCATTCTTACCTACTTGTGTAATCTAAATAAGTCATTTACTATATTGGAAGATATCCATTCTTGTGTCGAAGCCTCTCGTGGGACTTTGTCACGGGGAGCTCCTCATCTTAAATCTTTATACTTTGCTGGAATAGTTTAGATGTTTAGAGCATGTAGCTGTTAACCACAAAGTCGATACTTTTTTAATCTAAATAAGTCATTTACATATTTGGTTAGTGCGTGTGGTCCTTCACCACAAGGTTGGAGGTTCAACCCCTCCTTTAATGCAACATATCTATAGTGAAAGCCATCCTTCTAGAAATGGGTTTTTTTATCATATGTATTTTTTTTTATGAATTATTTGAATTTTAATTTCTAATATGGTAATGGTTTCTTAGGACTAACTTTCTGAATATAATTTGTCAAAAAATTCATTAGAAAGTTCATAGGCGATAAAGTTCGTAGACAATCAATACCATCATCCTACCTCAATTTGTCTCATCTTTCTGAACCTATTTTCCTCAAGCACTATCGGCAAAATTTATAAAATACCGAATGCCTCTAAGATCTTACGAGCAATCAATTTTCTCCACATTAGCGAGTGACCACTACCGATCACCTTCGATTACTATCACCAATTAATTCTTCTCAACTTCTGGGACCTCTCTATAGTAAAAGCCTCAATTCTAACAACATACTTGGAGTATAATATTGTCGATTACTTGCTCATTAGAGACGCCCAAGTGAATCCCTTTTAACTCATTATTTCTCTCTCATTTGTCTATAAAAATTTAGAATTTTGGTAACAAAATAAAGAGGGTAGTTAATGAAATTGATTGAATGATTGAATGCGACTTTGTGATGAGGAACTCCTCATCTTAAATCTTAATATATTGTTGGAATAGCTTAGTTGGTTAGCGTGTGTGGTTGTTAACCACAAGTTCGGAGGTTCAAGCCCTCCTTCTAGCACCTCAACATAACTATATAATTAATGAAATTGGTTAAACATAGCGAAGATCATCTGCATTCTTACCTGGCTTTTAACAAAAGGTCGGAAAATTTGTTATTAGTGTGTCTAAATGTGTTTTTGCACCTTGCAGTGATCTTAGTGATCTTTGTTGTTAGCATGTCGCAATTGGTTTAGGCTCCCTATGGGGGGGTCTTTGTTGTTAGAAATAGGTTTACACTTCTTGTGGGTTGTGTGGGTATCAAAAGAGGTATATGCTCCTTGCAGGGGTCTTTGTTGCCATGGTATCGATATTTATTCTTGTGTCAAAGCCTCTCGTGGGATTTTGTCACGAGGAACTCCTTATCTTGAATCTTAATGATTTGTTGGAAAAGCTCAGTTGGTTATAACGTGTGGCTCTTAAAGATAAGGTCGGAGGTTCAAGCCCACCTTTTAGCGAGGGTCTTCGTTGTTAGCATGTCGAAATAGGTTTCAGGGGTCTTTATTGTCAGGATATCGATCTTAATACTTTGCTTTAATAGCTCAGTTGGTTAGAGCACCACAAGGTAGATAGATATACTTGTCTAATCTAAATAAGTTATTTACTCTATTGGATGATATCTAAATAAGTTATTTACTCTATTGGATGATATCCTTTACCTACCATGTTAGGAAAGGAAAACTTTGTCATGAGGAACTCCTCATCTTAAATTATAATATTTTGATTGAATAGCTCAATTGGTTAGAGTGTGTGGCTTTTAACCACAAGGTTAGAGGTCCAGGCCCTCCTTCTACCATAACATATCTATAGTAAAAGCCATCTTTATAGTGAAACATAACTATCCAGTCATGCATATTGGTGGTCCTTGCAAGGAATTTTGTTGTCAGTACATCGAAATGGGTTTGAGTATCATTTCTATAATTATTTGAATTTTACTTTCTAATATGGTAATGATTTCTTGGGACTAACTTTCTGAATTAGAATGTCTAAAAATTCACTAGAAACTTCATGGGCGACAAAGTTCGCTGATTGATCAATACCATCACCCTACCTCAATTTTTCTCATCTTTCTGAACCTATTTTCCTCAAGCACTATCAGCCAATTCTACTGAGATTTATAAAATACCAAATTCCTCTAAGATCTTACGGGTAATCAATTTTCTCGACAGTAGCCAGTGATCACTACTGACCACCTTCGATTACTATCACCAATGAATTCTTCTCGACACATGGGACCTCTCTATAGTAAAAGCCTCAATTCTAACAACATACTTGGAGTATAATATTGTTGATTACTTGCTCATTAGAGACACCCAAGTGAATCTTTTAACTCATTATTTCTCTCTCATTTGTCTATAAAAATTGAGATTTTTGGTATCAAAATAAAGAGTGTAATCAATGAAATTGATTAAATAATTGAACGAGACTTTGTCATGAGAAACTTCTCATATTAAATCTTAATATATTGTTGGAATAGCTAGCTTAGTTGGTTAGTGTGTATTTCCCTTAACCATAAGGTTGGAGGTTTAAGCCCAAAATTTATCCTACCACCTTAAAAAAATTGTCTTCAAAATCTAGTTTAAATGCTCACTTAGAATAATTGAGGATACTTCCAAATGATTTCTTCTACCTATACGCTTTTCTTTAACACCTTAATCATCCATACATTCTTATTTTGTAAGGTTTTCTTTTTCCGCTCCAGGATCTGCACAGGTTGTACCTTAAAACTTAAATTCTCCTTAAACTCAATCAGAGTGACTGTAATATTTGATCATAATCCACTATATGGTTTCTCAACATAGATACATAAAGCACATTATGTATTCTGGCCATTTCCTGAGGTAACTCCAATCTGTAAGCTACATGACCAATTCTGCTAATAATCCTAAAAGATCCAACATATCTAGAACTTAATTTTCATGGGTTTCCAAATCGTATGAATCCTTTCCATAGATCTACTTTTAGGTACATCACATTCCCAGTTGAAGCTCTACTCCCTTCTTCATTTATCCACGTAACTCTTCTATTTATCATGGGCTACATTCAATTTTTCCCTAATTGTCTTGCTAACATTCCACATATGCTTATTTCATCTTTTACTCGGCATGATATATTATTTTTACTGCATGTTAGTTAATTTTGCTAAAATGCTGAATACAAAATAATATTATGCGGAACATGATAAAAATAAGCAAACATAGAAAGTAGTATTATGATTTACACTAACCCTCTAGTATAGAGACATAGGCGACATGATAATAGTATCATTTAATAACATCACTAAATTTTAAACTAAGGGTGTTATTGATGCACCCTAGATGATATCACAGCACCGTGATAGTCCTGAGATGACCAGCGATGATGAACCCTACCATGGACTTGGCATCGATGGAGACGGGGTTGCCACAGCCCATTGTGCGGATGTGTGTTTATCCCGATCAACATCGACTGCTATTGGACCGGGTAGGTGATTCCCTATGCGATACCTTGGACAGTGGATTCGTAGACCACACGGCTATCATCCTTGACGTTCTGCAGACGGTCGGATGAGTAGTCCAGATCTTAGGGTTATTATTCCGGCTAGCCGTGGCCAATGAGATTGTTATGATGGTGACCCTGTCTACGGACAGTGTGTAGTACTACACAGATGTCGTTGCCCCTACGGATCCGGGGAGGATATAAGGGCACGACGATTTTGTTAGGGGAGGCATGGTCAGCGACTAGTGAAACGATAGAGAGTGATTTTGGGTCACCCGTCCTCTCCGCCAGCATCAGTGCAGCGGGCATAGGCAGAGACATAGGTTGTAATGGCACTGATGGGCTTAGGGAAGTCCTAGGCTAGGGCTTTTTTTAAGCATAGGCCGGTAGCCCGAGTTATGTGATATGAAAATAAAGAGGTTATGTATGATTAACACTAGTGACATTGATATTGTATTTAACCTAGGTGACATTTAGAGACATACATTTACCTACAACCTAGTTTGACGTATAACATAGTCGGATAATACATGTAAAATATTAAAAAGCTTGTTATGTGATAACTAATCCCACTAAGGCATCCTTGAACGATCCCCTTAGCATTGGATTTCGTATTATGGTTTCGAGCTGTAATTTCGCACTAGGCCACAAAGTTGAGCACACCGCGTTCAATGTGTGTGCAAGTTGTTAGATGACCGACCGGGATATTTGATGAAGATGAGGGCTATCGATGGAGTTAGTTTTATTTATCGATAACGTTATTGTAGAATTGTAGTAGGTATATCGGGACTGTGTTAGTAGAGATTCATAGATGATTTAATTGTATATTCCGCTGTGTTGAGTATGTGTATGGACAATAATTATTACCAAATGCCTTGTATGGGTCCTTTGGGCTCATACGGCGGTTGCCACGTGTTCGACAGGTGGGTAGGGGCGTGATAATTAAAGTGGTATCAGAGCTTAGGTTTGGAGAACCTAGGAGATTTAGTTAAGTTTGAGGTCTTAAGGATTAAGATGACAGTCCCGATATAATATAAGATAAAGTGCGAGTCGAAAATATAGTAGTATATTTCCTTGGTAAGGAGTTTTTACTCTGACGATAAATTATCGCTATGACTAATTTTTCCTGACCCGATAATCGTCGTAATATAAAGATAGTAAATCTACTATCTTCAGATAATATATATGGTTACAATCTCCATTGCATCGGAGAATAGTTAGAAACTTAGATCAATATATTCAGATTTATGACCAATTCTCATTCCGGATGATCAAGTAAATTTATCTATGATCATACTCAACATTACCATATGATGCGCATCATGATCACCTTGTATACTAACATAGGTAGCGATGAGTATTGTTATCAAATTATCTCATATTATATCTTAATCATACTATTTGTATCCCATGACCCGATCTTGAGATATTGAGTCTATATAAATCTATCAATATTCGATTTTATCCGCTCTGATTCGAGCACTTGCTTCTGAGTTTGACTCTTAGACATAGAAGCACCAGATGCACTCTCCCATCCATAATCTCATGCTAGATAGCTGATGTGTGAGGTAGTCTATCAGGATTGTTAAATTGTGGATTATCTATTAATCTTATCATCAATTCATATGTTACAATCTAACTAAACAACTAGTACATTATTATATTATTTTATTAACTCTCCTACGTGAGTTAGCACGTATGTTACTATATGACATTCGAGTATGCCGTTAATTAGATATCTCATTTAACTTTTGCTTATGTTGTGGATTATAAGTATCTTATCAGATCATGAAACCTGGCGATATGAACATATTGACTATCATCGGTATACATAATTTCCAGAAAAGTTTGAAATCTTGAATCGTAACTTCAATCTATAACCAATTTAGACGTATATAAAATTATGTAAATTATCCCACATCATATACAAGTGTCATATCTTTATTTTTATCCTGAAAATTTTCCGTGGAAATCTTTGCCTTAATCATTTCTTAGATCTGGGGAACCATTGATATTGAATGTTTATATGAGATCTGGATCATTGAATTTATATCAGATTAATCCACGTAAGAACATTGAGCTCAAAGGAAAATTTATCAATCTTTTAAGTTGGCTTACGTATGAGTTAATTTTGTTTGAACTTAACTCTTTCTCAGATCTCTTAAAGGGACTTTATTCCCGATTCATAAAGTTATTTATAGATTGATCGATATGAAATGATTTAAAATTATCATCTATGACCTTATTCTCAATTGAGTTAATTATTTATATATATATAAATCTCATGAGTATATGTTGATCATTTTGGGTTGTCAGCATGATTTTTAAGTTGCAACTAGAAGTTGACCATCATCCATTATAATATTTGTGTCAACTCCCAACACTTGCAGCTCTATGTACAGTATCTGCAGCTTTCTACATTTACTCTCTTTGCAGCTCTACCCCCTATCTGCAACTCTATTTCACATATTCAACTTGCGTATATTGCATGACATTTCTAGTTGTGCATGCAACAACCTTCTTCATTTTCTTGGTTATATTTCTACAACTTTGATGCTCGCTTGTCATATTTCTATAACTTTACTTTTGCAGCCCAACTTTACAGCTTGCTTCATCTTATATTTCATAGCTTCTACAACTTTTGATATTTCATATTCATTTCAATTTATCTGTAGTCATGTTGACTGGCTTCCTAAATGTAAATCCTTCTATTATTTCTCCCTTCATTTCATATTTCGATGCGTCAATACAGTTGGTATAGTTGTCATCAGTAGACCACTTGCACTCTTGCATCATTATATCCATAAAGCTTCCTATACTCTTTCAAGCAGTTCACTCAGTCATATTAAATCTTTGCTGAGCTTGGAGCATCTTCCTTTGTACCAGCATTCTATGCATTCAATGTAGTTGTTTCCTGCTATTTACTATCATCTATCAGTCTCTTTTCTGAGCTTTCAGCAGCTGTCACTTACTTCATGTTTCCTATATATAACCAACTTATTAACCAAGTAGTTTTCTTTTATCTGCTTCTTTTAATTCTACTTAGCGGCCTTTCTGAATGCAAATTCTGTCGAATATTTCTGCAATTTTCTTTGCAGTTATTTCCTCATTCCTTTTCTGCTGTTTGCAGTTCCTTTTTTGTGAAGCTACTTCCTTTGTCAAATGTCCTTAGTCAAATTTTATCCATCGTTGGTAGATTTCTTTACTCCTTTTTATTTCTATAGCTCCCTCAGCTTAGCTTAGTTCTTTACTTAATATTTTTGCAGCTCAGATTCCTATATTTCATCAGTATCATTATATATACCTGATCTTTCTCTGCAGTCTTATTTAGTGAATACAGTTTGCAGCATTTTTGCATCTGCAACTCATATTTCAACTACCTACAGATTTGGTAGTAACTTTGCTTCTTTACTCCTTTCGATTTCTCCTTTAATTTCTTGATACTGCAAATTTCTTGGCACCTCTAGCACGTGTTGATGTGCATGTTGATATTTCTGCATATTGACTTCTCCAACACATGTTGATGTGCATGATGATATCCTTAGTTGCTACATGTATCATTGACCACTCTTACTCCAGTCACTACTTCTGCAGCTCGTATCCAGTGCGCATAGCAGCTTAGATATAACTATAATATTTCTGCATCTACAAACTTGGATGAAGTTCTTTTACATCAAGAGTCAACTTTGTTATTATTATTATAATATCATTTTACATAGGATATAACATATTCCATATCAAATTTCATATCATCATATAAGCATGATCTACAAATTCCGTATCAAACTCAATTTTAGATTCCATTCGGACTCCCATGAAGTCAAGTATTAGCTAAGTTCGGCCTATATTTCCTAGCACGAACTAGAAGTCTTGCTCCTAATTAGGTCGACACTCATAGAGGAGATCACTGCGTACCTAGATGTACCTCTTTGTGTTAAATAATATGGATGCTCGTGAGGATCCAAGTATGACTACAACGATCCACAGTATAGTGAAACTAGTGTGGAGCAAGTTAATGATCATTTAATGAGTGGCTATTGATATCTTTTATTATTATCCTCAATCTGGAGGTGACTCCATTATGATCATATTATAGTTCAGAGATGTTTAATCCTAATCCAACTTGAACCATGAAAGGATTTTTCATATGCTGGAGTTATAGGAACTCCCTAGCATATCTACCCAAGAAAACTGGAATATTATCTTCAACCTCTGCCCATTTATATGTCCCTCGGTTTTATCAGTAAATTGCTTCACCAACGAATAATTTATTTTAAATAATCTTAATAATCTATTATGGTGAAGTTTGATCTACTCATCTAAGATTCAAATAATACTTCTAGTAGACTACTATCATACTAAGCAATTGCTTATCACCCTACTAAGCAATTGCGTTCTACCAAGTACTAGGGCATACATCATTGTGGGGGATAGTATAAATGCTCAAGATGTCTCGGGCACGGTGATTGATGATACTGACTTGATTATTGATGACTTGGACTTGGCGACTGATGACCCAGAAACATTCATTGATGACCCATCATATAGATGCCTATCTTGAGTATCTCATTTTATTCCAATCTTGGAACTTGCCATACAGTAATCGTACTTTGATATATGAAGAAATTATTTTCGGAGGACTAAAAATTTTTAAGGGGGTGAGTAATCTCTCTATCACTGAATCGATCTGAAATTTTGAGGATAAAATTTTTGTAAGGGGCGTATGTTGTGATACCCGTGATTTTTGAATAAGGGCAATAGAGTAATTTTAGTATTTGGAGGATTTAATCGTAAAAAAAATTCTTTAAAAGACTTATTTGTAAAATCATATGAATTTTTCGGCGAACTTGGGAAAAAAATTGGGGTGATTCTAGAGATTATTCTAAGAGTAGTGGTGAAGAGAGACTTGAGAAATTATTTCTGAATTGAGAATTAAAATTCGTTGAATAATTGATAGGAAAATATAAAATATGTAAATGACGATACCCGGATCGAGATAGTGTTAGAGAATAAAATTCAGCGAACGGACCTTAGGTTGGTTCTAAAAAGTAAACCGCCAAATCAGGTGCGTAGGCTCATCATAGTATGATTTATTCCAGCTAGGAAAATTTTTAATTAGATTTTGTTGGAAAATTCTCGGATGCCTGTCAACTAAATAAATATTATGCTTCTTAAACTACCAAGAAAAATGCATGCTATGTTATTATATTTTATTTAGCATGCTAACATGACATATATGCTTATTTCATCTTTTACTCGGCATGATATATTATTTTTACTGCATGTTAGTTAATTTTGCTAAAATGCTGAATACAAAATAATATCATGCGGAACATGATAAAAATAAGCAAACATAGAAAGTAGTATAATGATTTACACCTAACCCTCTAGTATAGAGACATAGGCGACATGATACTAGTATCATTTAATAACATCACTAAATTTTAAACTAAGGGTGTTATTGATGCACCCTAGATGATATCGCGAACCATTAGCGTTCGGTTAGTAATGTTCACACACGAGCACCTCCCGAGGCTACAGATCATAGATAACTTAGATACTGGGAGTGGGCTGAGGGTTGGACCAGATTAACTCGAAGGTCAAGATAGACCAAAAATAGAGTGGCTCCATACCCAGGTACCGATACCCGCACGAGTGTCGTTTAGGCGACACCGTGATAGTCCTGAGATGGTTAGCGATGATGAACCCTACCATGGACTTGGCACCGATGGAGACGGGGTTGCCACAACCCATTGTGCGGATGTGTGTTTATCCCGATCAACGTCGACTGCTATTGGACCGGGAAGGTGATTCCCTATGCGATGCCTTGGATAGTGGATCCGTAGACCACACGACTATCATTCTTGACGTTCTATAGACGGTCGGATGAGTAGTCCGGATCCTAGGGTTATTATTCCGGCTAGCCGTGGCCGATGAGATTGTTATGATGGTGACCCTGTCTACGGATAGTGTATAGTACTACACAGATGTCGTTGCCCCTGCGGATCCGGGGAGGATGTAAGGGCACGACGATTTTGCTAGGGGAGGCATGGTCAGCGACTAGTGAAACGATAGAGAGTGATTTTGGGTCACCCGTCCTCTCCGCCAGCATCAGTGCAGCGGGCATAGGCAGAGACATAGGTTGTAATGGCACTGATGGGCTTAGGAAAGTCCTAGGCTAGGGCTTTTTTTAAGCATAGGCCGACAACCCGAGTTATGTGATATGAAAATAAAGAGGTTATGTATGATTAACACTAGTGACATTGATATTGTATTTAACCTAGGTGACATTTAGAGACATACATTTACCTACAACCTAGGTTGACGTATAACATAGTCGGATAATACATGTAAAATATTAAAAAGCTTGTTATGTGATAACTAATCCCGCTAAGGCATCCTTGAACGATCCCCTTAGCATTGTATTTCTTATTGTGGTTTCGAGCTGTAATTTCGCACTAGGCCACAAAGCTGAGCACACCGCGTTCAATGTGTGTGCAGGTTGTTAGATGACCGACCGGGATATTTGATGAAGATGAGGGCTGTTGATGGAGTTAGTTTTATTTATCGATAACATTATTGTAGAATTGTAGTAGGTATATCGGGACTGTGTTAGTAGAGATTCATAGATGATTTAATTGTATATTACGCTGTGTTGAGTATGTGTATGGACAATAATTATTACCAAATGCCTTATATGGGTCCTTTGGGCTCATACGGCGGTTGCCACGTGTCCGACAGGTGGGTCAGGGCGTGACAAGTTTAATTGGATCCGGTCCAACCAGCCCAATCTAACTCAATTAGACTCGAGCTCGAACCAAATCCAATTAATTGGTTTGGCTCGAACCCAAATCAATTAACTGATTCAACTCAGTCTAATTGAACTCAGCCCGAATCCGAGTCTAGCCCAAATTCGACTCAAGCTCTATTAATTGGTTCGGCTCAATCAGTTACTTAACACATTAATTAATCTACTTAATTAACTCAATAAACTAATCTTAACTTAATTAATTAAGCATTAATCATGTTTAAGGAAGTTTCTTTGAACGAAAGGGGGCGAGCGCATGGGTACCTCTGCTCGTCCGCTTCTTCCCTTCCGACATCGATGATGGAGCTTCGGCTCCGGCGAGGTCGACCAGGCCTCGGCGAAGACTCTCCACAAACAGCAGCGACGACGAGGACGATGGGTGCGGCGAAGGCGAGCTCGCTGCCGCGTGCGAGGCGGTTGGCGAGGGCAACGCTCCGGCAAGCTCTCGTGGAGCTCATGCGCACCAAATCGGGGACGGAGGGAGGTCGCCGACGAGAAGACGACGATAACAAGTGAGGAGGAGGCGTGGCGGTGATGGATCACCGCTCGTGGGCGTGCAATCGAGGGCCTCTGCTGGTGGCTTTGTTTTCGCCCGCGAGCAGGGTAAGGTAGCCCCGCTGCTATCTCCGGCAGCGGCGAGGTGAGGGATGGGGTGTCGCAGCGCAGGGAGTGCCGGTGAGTCCACCCATGCTCCTTCGTCTCTTAGAAGAGGTGGCTGCGCGAGGAAGAGGAGACGCCGATGAGCAAGCTGCGGCGTCCGTGGGAAGAGGGCGGAGACGTCGGGCCTTTGCGAACAAAAGGGAAGGTGCTGCCTTCCCTTCTCCGGCGGGTCAGTAAGCGAGGACGTGCGTGCAGTGATGAAGGTGGTGAGGAAGACGAAGACGATGGAAAGGAGGAAAGGAGAGGACGCGAGGCATGAGCTACGGGTACGAAGGGGAAGGCCGAAGGCATGGCAGCATGCGTGCCCCCCCTTCTCTCCTCTTCGCCTTCTTCTTCTTCTTTTTATTTTATTTATTATTATTTTTTTCCTCAACAGGTAAGGGGTTTACAATAGGCTAGTAGCACGGGTGATTGTAAATGGGCAGCCTGAGTTTGCATCATCCTAATAATCACTTGAACTTGTTCTGGGCTAAAAATTACTTCTTCACTCGATATGGGTGCAACCTGACCCGTCTCAAGAGGCATGATATAGGAGGCAGAGGAATCTTCATATCCTTGTGGGGTCTAATCCCTCAAATTACTACATTCTGGCTACATTCTGAGTTCCTACGTGAAAAGTATGATCAATATTAAGTATACGACTAATTCCCTAAGGCCACTAAATTAGTCCTTATCTGAGATCCACTTGAATCCTTATACATTATTTTAAAATACCCCTTAACGATGTCCCTATATACCCAGGTTCTCAGATGATCTTATTAGGGAATACATGTGTTCTGATATAACCTTGCTCTGATACCACCAAAATCTATCAGGCCCCGTACCTTCCCCTAGGGTATGTGACAAACTGCAATGAACTCTACACATAGCCCACTTACCCTCTAAGACTATATGAGAACCCACCGAGTATACCTAGTGTATAACCCTTTATTTATAGAAGGAGAGAACCTAGATTACAGATCAATATAACTCTAGAATTATATATTTTCAAAATCAGGTCTCATGTACAATGAGACACTTATATACAAACATCTAACAATCAAAATTGGGCAGATGTCTTAGGATATACAAAAGGTCTAGCCACTGGATTTTTATATATATAAAATAAAGGTAGTATTATTCTATCTTCCAAAAGTTGGGCACCTGGCTAGTCATTCCACGATCTACAAGTCTCTCTTCTACCGTAGTCCTAAAAAATAAAAATTAGTCCTCCAATAGGGTGAGTACGCTTGTACCTAGTGAGTTAGATAGAAAATAATGTAAAATAGAAAACATAGGATATCGAAGTCTAATGAATAGAACTAATTGGCTATTTGGGTGCAATTGTAAACCCTATTTTCTTTATAGATTTTTTTTAAAAAAATAATAAAATAAAAATATATATTATTATAATATTAAAATAATAAAATAATAAAATAATAGGAAAATAAATAATATAAATAAATTAGTGAATTAGTAAAAATAATTATTATAATATAAAGAATTTGTTTATTTAAAATTTATTTTTAGAAAGGAAAATATTATTTAAAATAAAATAAAAATACACCGCTGCACGTGCGGCGCGAGTGTTGCAGTAACCCGCGAGGGTTAAAAACCCTCGAGGGTTTAAGGGTTCGAAACTCTCGAAACCCTCGAGGGCAACGGCGGGGCGGCGGGAGCGTTCAGAGCTCCGGCTACCTGCGCGAAGAGGGCGGCAGGGTGAAACCCTTGAACAGGGGGTAGCGATCGGAGGAGAGATTCGATGTCGGCGGAGCGAATTGGAGCTTCGGCGGCCGATGACTCGTCGAGCGGGGTTCCAAGCTGAACGAAGCGTCGGTTCGGGCAGTGGGGAGGTGTGAGGCAGCTCCGGCGAGCTAGTGATCGCGTCGGGGCGACGAACCGGCTGCGAACAGGGGAGTCCCCTATTTTCACCAGTGTCGCCGGCGAGGGGCTCAGTAAGCGCCTTCTGCTGCGACGAAGAGCTCCTAAGATGCAATTCGACGGTAGTGGAGTCGATGTGAAAGCGTAGCCGAGACGATTGAAGTTTGTAGGCGGTTGGAACTAGTGATCGAACGGGCGGCAGAGGAGAAGTCTGCGCCGGCGGGTTTCGGGAGCTCTCGGGCTCGATTGACGGCGAGAGGAGCTCGCCGGACGGTCGAGGAAGGTGCGATGAGGGAGCATCCGTCGTTTTGGCGTGTTCGTGGCAGCAGAGCGGCGACGTTCGATGGAGAAAGGCGACGGCGCCGCTGCTGGTTATGAGTAGGAAAGGAGGCCTTTGAGCAAGCAGACCGCACGTGCGATCCGCGTGCGGTGGTCCGGCTCAGACAGGTCGAAAACGGTCCAAATCGGTTCGGTTCAGGACCGGTTCAGCTGCGGTTCGGTTGTGGTTTAGCCGGTTTTCATGATTTTTCGACTGGGTTGATGCAGTTCAACGTTGATAGAGCTTTATTGGTGAGTTTTAAGCCTTAATAAATTTATTTAGAATTTTTAACATACTTTAGGTGCAGTTTTCAAATTATTTTAGGTTGGGTTCAGGGTTTTGAGTGAGTTAACAATGTCAGAAAAATATAAAATAAATTTACATGCTATTTTATGCTTAAGCATATTTTTCATGATTTAATTAGATTTTTTCAAGATTATTAGAATGTGGGTTTTAATTTAATTATGATAATTTAGGTTAATTTAAGGATTAAATGAATTAATTGTATGTTATATGCATGAAAAAATATTTTAATAGATGTTACAACATTTAGATTACATTAATTGGAATTAAAATGATTTATTTTGAATTATTACAGAATTAATGAATTTAAGAGATTGTAAACTGAGGTAATTAGATTATTTAAATTATTCCAATTGATGAAATTAAATAATTTAGGATTTTATGAATTTAATTAATATAATTAGATTATTCAGAAGATTATTAAAATTATTTTAGAATTCATTAAGGTGGTATATATGGTTAAGATTTTTGGGTATAATTAAATTATTAGACTAAATATTATTTTATAGGCTTGTTTGTATGTGATTGTGATTGTAATTTGATGGATGATTTGTTGACTAGAAGAAATTAAATAAAATAAAGAAAATGATATGAGGATGTGAGTAGAAGGGTAGATAGAAAATCCTTGTTTAAATTGTATAATTTATGGTTGTTAGATGTATTTATTTTATCTTAGGAAAGTTGATTGCTGTGTTGTTGCTTGACAGATCACGGCTAAGCTGTGATTTGTGTTAGAGTAAGAAGTAGTTGTTGTGCTTGATTTTTGCTTGCTTGCTTTTAAGAATCACAGCCAAGCTGTGAATTCTTATTTAATATTATTTTGAGACTCAGGTGAGGGCTTATGGTTTCAAAATTTATTTGGCCTACTACAGATGCTGAGTCCTAAGGGTCGTTATTACCTATTGTACATGTTGATGAGTTGAATGTTTGCTTGTTACATATATAATTGGCATGTATGTTTTGATAATTGTTGATAGATTTTGTTATGAAAAGCTACATGATGCTATTATATGCATGCTATGTATGATTGTTCTCATGTTATGCTAGAAATTAATATATTCATGTTATGCTATAGATGTAAAGACATTTAGCAGGAACATAGAACATAGAGACATGAGACAAAAACTTAAGACACTTTAGGTTTATGTTATGATAATACCTAGAGTGATCTAAATTGATATATAACTAAGAACTTTGGACATCTTAAGGTTATGATAACCTAGGAAAGGATGTTGGGTTCTTAGAATGAGATGTGCCAACACGTGGTGAGGAGCCATGTGCTAGCAATGGTAGATGTGCAAGTTCGGTTGACTTAGTCACTAATATTTTGGTGTAGTCGGGATCTCACTTTGGTGTAGAGTTCAACTTATTTGTGTTACACCAGGGTAGAGGGTGTGCTAGGAACAATATCATCCAATGCGCTACCCAGGCTAGGGAACTTGATGACTCTGATATGCTCAATGATGTGTGTCATTGAGCAGTCCAGGTTCATTGGTAGCATACTCGGCAGATCTCAGCTTGCTAGGCTGGAGATGAATGTGATTGATTATTTGTATGGTGATCCTATCATGGGCAGAATTATAGCACTGTATGGTACTTGTGTTTGTGTAAGAAGGGGTGCCGTGATCACTAGCTCCTTCCGCCAACATCAGTGTATAGGCATATAGGACAGGGACATAAAGTTGTCACTGACGGGTTTCGGATAATCTCTGACGAGGGATTTACCTTAAACATAGGTTGGCTGCCTTAGGAGTAGCTTAGAAAAGATATGATATGGTAGTTAAAGGAATATGACATTTGTGGATTTACGTAGTTGTTATAAATAAAAATCCTTATGTTTTATTCATATGTCATGTCCATATCATGATTCTGCTGCATTATTCTATTTGTTTGATTATAAACTATTGAGCATGTTATTCGGTATGTGGCCTAGTGGGTATTTCTTCTTATGAGTTTGTACAATACCTTATGCCCATTTTTAGGGTGCTCTCTCTGTAGCCTCACTGAGTTTTGCGACTCAGATGTGCACATTTTTCCCCTGTTGCGCAGGTTACAAGTTGGACATTGATACGGGGAGTGAGGGAGAACCTAGTTCGACAAAATAGACTGTATTTGAAAATCTAGATAGAGATTGGATTTTTAATATTGATGTTAAAACGTAATTTTGATTATGCTTCTGTTATATTTATTAAAATAATAGTATTGCTTTGTGATACTCTTAGCATTGTATAAGTTGTGATGGTGAAGTACAGCTTATACGGCGGTTGCCACGTGTCCAAAGGTGGGTTTGGGGCGTGAAAGCAATAGTCAAGCCAGAAGAATAATCAAGAGTATTACGAGACGGGCTAGCTAAATCAACGATAGTCGTGACCACAACTATCACCTCAAGAGAGGTATCAAGCATCATTGTGTACCTAAATCAAAGTAGAGTCACAGAAATATTGAAACAAAGTCCCCTTTTCCCCCTGAGTTGCCCACTGGACCTTGCTACATAGTATCTATAGCTAGTCCAGTGTAAAACCAGTTAGGAGTAAAGTCTCTAATTTTGACCTCGGGTATTATCGCCCCACTCCAAAAGTGAAGTATTATCATGAATAATCAAACAGATGCATATGATAGATTTAGAGTTAGCAAAAATATAGTATTATGCTTAAGAACAATAGCAATAAAAAGCTTATATCAATAGGCATTGATATCAAAGGTTATTCACGAAACATTTATAATCATAATCAAGAGTATTAATTAGCAGTAGAATCAAGAAATATCAAATATAATTAATAAAAAGGATATAGTTTTCCTAGACTAAATATTAAGAACTATCTCATCTATTATGCCTAGAGAATAAACACTCATCTGTTCCAATCGTTGTAAGCACGTCCTAATTCGTATCGCATTCATTCGTGTCCTCGTGCTTGGTTAACGAATTTCCTGTGAATATTTTAATAAATTTTAATTTTCAACTCAGTAACAATTTCTTAAATCTGTTTTCACCAACATTCTTAGAATGATCTCTAGATTTACCCTAATTTTTATCTCATGTTCGCCGGAAACTTGCCAGAATGATCACCAGAACCCTCACCGTCGAAGTTATTCAATCAGAACCAATATTGATACCAATCAAAAGCTCTTTTAATGAGAATTCTAAAAATCATATTTGCCCTAATTTTTATAGCCTATACATGATCAATTTCACCGATTAACCTTACTTAGGTGAAATCCCTAAGTTAGGGTTTTTAGCTCGTCGGCGGCTAATAGCCCTCAACCTAGGTACCAATAGATAGCTCTAATCGAGAGGAAGCTAGATGCATCAAGTTTGCAAAGTTCCATGGCCGGAATAGCCCATAATCGTCGGAGCAAGCTCCGGCGATGGAGTTTTCGCCCACCGACGCCCCTTTTTATTTTCCTCCCTCAAATCTCTTCTAAAATCTTAAATTGATGATTCCAATGGGTTCACATAGCTCACCTGAAGTTGTAGTAGAAATCTCATTGAAAATTTCCACCGGAAAAAGGTCCAATCGTCATCGGTGAACTGAGGGAAGAGTCGCCCATCGCTATTGCTCGCGTCCAAAGGAAGAGGAGGGCATTCGATGGGAGGAGAAGCAAATAAAAAAAATTTAAATAATTTTAGCATCATTAGTTTAACGCTGCTCTGTTCGTTTTTTTCTTTCAATTACATCCTGAGATCAAATCTTGACAGTTCAATGCTTTAAGTGATTTGATCTCGTCCGTCCATTTAGATGAATAATTTGACCAACCAAACAACGTCCAAATTACTATCCGCTTGCACCGTTGGATTTCATATCTAAAATTCTATCTGATGGTATAATTTTTATATAAATTTAATATTTCAAAAATACATATGATTCTTTGTCCTCCATACTATTATTTTTTTTCACATAACCTTTAAAATAATCATGTATTACATAATTACCCTTGATGCAAAAACACAAATCTCACGTGAAGCCTCTAGTGAGTCATCTTAAATTTTAATACTTTGCTGGAATAGCTCAGTTGATTAGAGTGGAGATTCAAGCCCTCATTCTAGTGCAACTTATCTATGCAGTCAATGAAATTGATTGAACATTGTTAAGTAGTAATATAATTATCTCCATTCTTACCTACTTGTGTAATCTAAATAAGTCATTTACTCTATTGGAAAATATTCATTCTTGTGTGGAAGCCTCTCGTGGGACCTTGTCACGAGGAGCTCCTCATCTTAAATCTTAATACTTTGCTGGAATAGCTTAGTTGATTAAAGTGTGTGGCTCTTAACCATAAGATCAAAGGTTCAAACCCTCCTTCTAGTGCCTTTTAGGAAAGTCTACTTTATCTTGAGCAACTTTGTTGTTAGCGTGTCTAAATGGGTTTAGGCTCTTTGTTGTTAGCATGTCAAAATAAGTTTACGCTCCTTGTGGGGGTCTTTATTGTTATTAGTATGTCACGCCCCGACCCAACCGTCGGCCACGTGGCAACCGCCGTATGAGCCCGACAGACCCATACAAGGCATCAAGTGATACATATCATTTATATACATCGTTTATGCAGCGGAATATACAATTAAATTATCTAACTCAAAATTTCTAACACAGTCCCGATAAACCTACTACAATTCTAAAATAAAAGACATCGAGAATTTAAAATAAACTCGTCGACGGACTCATCTTCATCAAATCTCTCGGACAATCATCTAATACACCTGCACACACAGGGAAAAGTGGTGTGCTCAGCCTTGCGGCCTAGTGTGAAATTACGGCTCTACCGAATAAAGAAATCAAAGGCTAGGAGGAGTATTCTAGGATGCCCTTGGTGATTAATAATCATCTTTCATGTCATATAATTTAAACAACTTATATAGAGCGATAATACAACATAAATAAATAATAAATGTGTACATGCCACTAGATGTCACCTAAGTTAAGTCTAGTGTCAACGTCAACAGTCTGTCCCCATTTGATTTGTGTAAATCAATTTATGGGGAGTAACAAACATCATAAATACTATACCGATGTATAATTCACTAGATGTCACCTACGTTATATCTAGTGTTCACGTCAACAGTCTGTCACTTACATCGTGATGAGACTTTAAGGTTTTATAAACTCGGGCTGCCAGCCTACGCTTAGTGACTACCCGGGCCGGGGGTATCAATAAGCCCATCAGTGCCTTTCTGTCTCAGTCACTACCTATGCCCGCCGCACTGATGTTGGCAGAGAGGACGAATGACCCAGAGTCCATCTCCAGTTGTTTCACTAGTCGCCAACCATGCCTCCCCTAGCGAAACCGTCGTGCCCTTACATCCTCCCCGGATTCCGTAGGGGTCACGACACCCATGTAGTACTACATACTGCCCGTAGGCAGGGTCACATCTCTTAAATCTCATCGGCCACGGCTAGCCGGAATAACCACCCTAGGATCCGGACTACTCATCCGATCGTCTGCAGACGTCAAGGGTGATAGCCGTGTGGTCAACGGATCAACTGTCTAAGGCGTCGCATGTGGAATCACCTTCCCAGTCCAATAGCCGTCGACGTCTATCGAGATTGGCGCACATCCGCACGATGGGCTGTGGCCCTCGACTCCATCGGTGCCAAGTCCATGGTAGGGTTCATCCTAGCTAACCATCTCAGGACTATCACGAGGCCGCCTACAACGACACTCGTGCGGGTGAAGATTTCGGGTAAGGACTTGCTCCATATTTCCAGTCTAACCCGACCATGGAGTTTGTACAGTCTCTTACCCTACCAGTTCCCAGTATATAAGCTATGCATAACGTCGGGAGTGGTGCTCCCAGTGCTCCGCTATGCATCAACCTCGGGAGTGCGCCTAACGGGACGTCACCGTTTGACCACCGTCGGAACGCGGCGGTCAACCGGGGCATATGGAAAAAGGCCCCGTTTTCTGTCTAAGTGGCGGTGACATCGCCAAAGGTTCTAACATGTCGTTATTTACTATCTATGTCCGCATGGTAGGTATGCTAGCATAACATAGAAATACAATAAAATAATATTTAACATGCTCGACAAGATACTACGACATATTAAAACTAGCATAGAAAAATCATGGTATATCCTACATGTTAGACAGAAATAAACTAAACTAACATGCAGATAAAACAAATATTATCAAGCATAATATTTTATTTTATTTGGGACATCCAGAATTGTTCCTAAGAAAACCCCAGCGGGTATTCCCTAGCTTGAATAAATCCTATCATCGGAGAACCAATGCACCTGGGTTAGTGATCCGGTCTTCAGAATCAACCCGCGTAGCAACGAATCACTCCGTCGAACTACTCGGATCACGTACCCGCGATAAACCTAATTAACACAATTATTTAAAAATCAAATTTAATTCCTTTTTCCCTAAAGTAAATCAAATATTAATTTATCAATCTAACCTAATCATTCAAATACTAATTAACCAAATTTCCATTTTACAATTTAAATTAACTTAGTTAAGCTTAGATAAATTTTATCAAATTTATCCATTTAAATCCCTCATCTAGCCCAAGGGCCCAAATAACACTCATCAATACTTAATTAGATCAATTAAACATTAATTAGCTATTTTAAATCACCTAATCATACTCATAAAAAGTTAAATTATTTTTATTGTTATTTTTATTATTTTATTATTATTTTGATCGGTCAACGGTCAACAATTGACCCGGTCAATGCGGTGGACCCAGTGAACACGGTGGACCCGATCAATGCGGTGGACCCGGTCAATGCTGTTAACCCGGCCAACGCGGTGGACTCGGTCAACGCTGTTGACCCAGCCAACGCGGTGGACCCAGTCACTGTTCATCCGACTTAACTTGAGTCTGACCCAAGCCTGGCCAGTTCGGTTCGATCGAGTCAGCTCCAACCCATCTAAATCCGAGTCTGACTCGAGTCCGGTTCAAGTTAATTTGGTTCGACTCAGGTTCAATTTAATTGATTCAGCTCACTTCAACTAACTTAACTCGAACCCAAACTTAACTCGAATTCAACCCAACTAACTCCAATCTGGTTCAACTCAACCCATTTACTAACCTCACTTAATTAATCACTAACCTTGTTTAACTTACACTAATCATACAACTTAACTTAACCCGAACCCAAGTCCGACCCAAACTCAACTTAACTCAACTAACTGGTTCAACTCAACCAATTACTTAACTCATTAAATAATCCACTTAATTAAATCACTATCTTTATTTAATTTACACTAAACCTGCTTAATTAACACTAACCATACATTAACTTATTTTATCCTAAACATACTTAATTATAGTTAATCATGCTTAATTAATCCTTAAGCATGATTAAGGAAGAGGGCGAACGATACCTTCTTCCGCTTCCTTCTCTTCATCGTCAAAAACCCAGCCACCGGCCACCCCCTCGCCGGAACCCTAGCGGCTTGCTCACGGGAGTTGCAGGCGCCCTCAAGCAAGGATGGAGCTCATAGACGCGAGGACCGCGGACGACCTACACCAACGTCGTCCGTCAACACACAGCCGACAACAATGAGGGTCGCCGGACACCCTCGAGCAAGCCCACGATGGGGCAAAATCGGCGATTCGAAGCGGAAGGAGAGCGTTGCTAACCTCTCGATTTCTCAGAGAGGTGGGAGACGTGAGTTCGAGTGGCGAGGTGGGTGGAATCGCAGCTCCACCCCTTGCCGGCGTGCGATGAATCCCGCAGACAGAGGGTAGCGAAATTGCCACCTCTCGCGGCTGGACCCAGGCGATTCGGTAGCTTCTCCACTGGCGGAAACCCCCGAGCAGCTCGAGCTCTAGCGGAGAAGGCAATGCACCGGCGATTTGGGCGGGGGTCGACGAACGCGGTGACTGCTCATGCGATGAAGGCAAAAATTTGCAGGAGAAAAGGGGATCATGCGCCGTCGGAATGGTTCCGCCGAGCTCCTCTTTCCGCGACGGGGAACAGTGCACAGGGACCAGCGAGCGGACGGCGGACGATTTCAGCTGTTGATCTCTCGAAGAGGGGAGATTGCGGAGGAGGGGTCGCACGGCAGCAGTAAACCCCCCCCCCCCCCCCCCCCCCCCCCGCCCCGCCGAGCTCTCCTCGTCGCGATGGAGCTCCACTGACGGCGAATAGATGAAGGCAGCAGGCGGACGGCGGATGCAAGGGAAGGGGTCGTCGACACTGCTCTGCAGTGGACGAGGGAGACGAACGCCGGCTGCTCTGCTGCGGTTGGTCGCGAAGCGAAGGAGGCGTTGCAAACGGAGAAAGGGCGGATGCAGGGGAGAGGTCGCGCGGCAGCAACAGAGCTCCGCCGAGCTCTCCTCGTCACGGTGGGAAGGAACGAGCTGCGACGGCGGCTGCGAACGGCCGGCGGTGGGCGCGGAGGAAATGTGATGGGCAGCTGCAACCACTCCCACGAAGGGGAGGAAGCAGGGGACGGGAGAGGGGCGCAGCAGCACCGCTGCACTCTCCTTGTCGCGGCGCCGGTGATGAACGACGGACGGCGAACGCGGCGGGAAGGCACCGACGTTCGCTCCGCTGCGGCGGAGAAGGGCGGCGTCGCGAGCTCGAAGAAGAAGAAGGAGAAGAGAAGAAGAAGAAGAAGAAGAAGAAGAAGAAGAAGAAGAAGAAGAAGAAGAAGAAGAAGAAGAGGAAGAGGGGAGGGGCGCCTCGCGAGCGGGAAGAGCCCGCGGCTCTTCCCGCTCGCGTCGACCCCTTCGGACCGGGTCGGCCGGTTCACTCGGACCGGCCAGCTGGCCGGTTCAGTTGAACCGGACCGAAATTTAATTTTTTTTTTTAAATTTTTTTTCTTCCTAAAATTATAATTTAGAAGATGGGGGTTTACATAGGCTCCTTGCGGGGGTCTTTGTTGTTAGTGTGTCGGTTTAAGCTCCTTACGAGGGTCTTTGTTATTCAAAGGTCAAGATGGGTTTATGCTCATTTCAGGAGACTATGTTGTCAGACACTCTTGTCTCAACAAGATGGGATGTTGTGTTTGCTGTAATTTTATTATTAGGCATCATGATCACGACGGTATCAGTTGAAGCCTCTCGTGGGCCTTTAACATGAGGAACTCCTCATCTTAAAACTTAATATGTTGCTGGAATAGCTCAATTGGTTTGAGGGTGTGTTTGTTAACCACGAGGTTGCTCGTGCAGTGAACTTAAGTTTTAACAATAAGTGAAGTGGAGAGGGGTTGATTCTGGGTTTAGCTCTGATTGAACTGAAGAACTGCTCCACTGATACCATTTCAACTTAGACTAGTTTAATTCGGCTAATAAATTGAATTCCTTCTATTTATTTCTAAATATACAGACTATTTCTCAATATTCTAATATCATAAACTATTTTTTAAAAAGAAATTTATATTAAAATAAACTTCACATCATTATCTAACAGAAAGTTGGTGTAATATTAAAACTTAAAAGAAAATTTATTAGAATTTTTTTTAAAAAAATGGTAATATTAAAATTTAAGAGAGGATATTAATTTATGATAAAATGGAAGGTGCAAGTTGTAACAAAATCTTTAGATCGAAATGGCGCCGCCGGGTCGAGGGTTTCCGTCGTTTTAAGAGCGGCGTATCCATCAGTTTCTCTGTTCCCTGGCCGCCCGACTCTGCCTCCTACGTCGGTGAGTCTGCTCTCATTCCCTGCGTGCCTCCCTTGTTCATATCCATTGATTTCTTTCGAGAATATCTCTTTCCATTCTTTGCCCTCCAGGAATTTTAGCGCTCCACTTTTACTGTTTAAACATGTCACTGGACGAGGACGAGAATGCCGCTGAGTTGAAGATCGGTGATGGTGAGTGATCTATCATTCATCTTAGTTGCTCTCTGTGTTTGTTTTTGTTTTTGAGATAATGTTGTGTTCAGAACCCTAAAATGCCAAGATGCGTTTTTCTTCTGCAAAAGTATTTTTTGTTGGTCTTTCTGAACGCGCGCCTGCTATTTCTGCACAACGGTCCTACTTTTTATCATTCTTTTTAATTGAAAACCATGATTCTTTGCGTCATATCTGGCTCTAGGAATGTGGTAAGGCCCTTTAATGTTCAACGGTCTCAAATAAATATTTGCTTGTTTAAATTCTCTTGAAATTTTTGTTCCAAGTAGCAGAATATATAGGCCTATATCATTTCCTCAGTTGCCAAAAGTCTAGACACGCTAGTTTCTTATGCCAGGTGATCATAGCTTGGAAATCCAGGAAATGATTTATAGAGAAATAAGAATCCCACATGTCAAGTAAGCATTTATTTGGAAGACAACCACAAATTATTTGGGCATTTTGTTTAGCATCACTAAATGGATTGTCATTACTGGATTTTTTTAAAGGAAAATGAATTGCACATAATTGGTATTGTACATTGAGGCAGCAACCTTGTTTAATATCACAAGTGTTTGGGGATTAAGGTGTCGCTTTTTTTTTTGCTTTTGCCTTGTTTCAGAATTTTTAAAGTCTAAGTGCCTTATGAATTGTGAAGTTGCACGAATTCTTGATCATAAATATGATCAACTCCAACAAATGTCGGATGATCCTACGAACCAAATTTCTCAGTAAGTGCTCTCAATTTCAACATTATGTTTTCCTGCCTTATATTTTCTCACTCATGTTCTGTGTTTATGTGCTGCTTATATTTTCCCACTGATGTTCTATGTTTATACGTTGCTTATACTTCCCAATCTTTGTTCTGAATTTATGCATTGCTTATATTTTCCCATTAATGTTCTGTGTTTATGCATTGCTTATATTTTCCCGCTCATGTGTGTCTACGTGTTGTTGTGATTTAGGGTGTTTGAGAAGTCAATGCAATATGTGAAACGTTGTAGCCGTTACAAGAACCCTGATGCAGTGAGACAAGTCAGAGAGTATCCTTTAATCTGTGGATGTTGATGAACAGAAAATCTAGAAACAATGGATGTCTTGGTATTTTGCTTATCTTGAATTTCAGCACTGCCCATCCTTGACCGATTTCTTAGAGTCCTGAGCAGATACAAGTTGGCTGAATTTGAGGTATTGACGTAGTTCGTTGAATTTGTCTTGGCTATATATTATTATAGTCTTCTGGATAACATATAATTGCCTATCTTCTTTTTTAGCTTTGTGTGCTTGGAAATCTTTGTCCTGAGACTGTTGAGGAAGCTATTGCGATAGTCCCATCTATCAAGGTAAGAATGTGCTTCACCATGAATATCTATCCTTCCTCAACCTTCTTCAAAGAGCTTATGATATTTCTTTTTCTTGTCAACTCTATGTTTGTATGGTTTTCAGAAATTAATGATGGATATATAGTAGCTGAGGACCTTTAGTTTTAAGTTCACAAACTATCTGCTGCTTATAGGGGAACTGTGCAATGAAACCAAGATGGTAGAATTTGCTTTGCTGGACAATAATTCTGGTCCAGAAAGCCATAAGCTATGTTGTTAGACTTGGACTTACAATAGTCAGAGTTATTATATGCCTAATTATTTGTTGTCAATTTTACTTGAGTTCAACATATGTTAGGTTGCTGAGGGTCTCGTTGGATATTGGCTGTATAAAGTAGTTATGATCCACTTTGTCCTACATGCTTTCTGATTTGGTTATTTCTCCTTTTTAGGCTGTACAGAAACAATTTATTCAAATATATGCTGAGGTATGGGTAATTGTTTGACCTGGTCAGATGCTGAAGTCTTGGAATACAGTTTATGTTGTCATCCCTAAAGCTGATGAAAAACTGATACATTTCATCATTCTGATGAAATGTATTCTTATAATCTGTTCGAATACAACTGAATCATTCACTTCGACTGAAAATTTCATTTTATAAGGCTTTCTGCATATTGCTTTCGTCTTTACAGTGCCATTATTAACTTGATTATCACATCGATATAAAATAGAGTTTCCACTTTATGCCTTCCACTCGTAAAACTCCTATTACACAAGAACTAGGAGTTCAATTATCTGTCATACACACGTTTGGAAAAATCTGATGACCAAATTGCCCATGCAGGGTATGTCAAAGATTATAGCTTAGAAGAGATGTTTCTTGGAAGTATTTGTTCTAGTTTCTACTCTGAATATGATCATCTTATCCTCAATGAATAGGTTAGAAGAGATGTTTCTTTCTTTCACTAACTGTGACCTTTCAGCATCTATTTATGTTCAGTTTCAAATGTCAAGTTGGACACGGAGAGTATTGAAAACCATGGTTAATTACATAATAAGCACACGAGTGCATTAAATTTCATCCCTGTCCCTCCTTTGCATAAGGAATGCATCTTTGTCATTTCTGCACCTCTCAAATTGTGTTTTGCCGTGCCTATTATGTGGGCAAGTCTTGAAAACTCTAATTATTATTTTTCACATACCTATTGGTACAGAATAACCGAGTTGTTTTATGCCATATTGGAGTTAACTAGGTCAGAACCCGAATACATCAAAAATCTTGAAAAGGAGGCTTCAAGCCATTAAACCCAAAATACGATAGACTTCCTAACAATCATTATATTCATAAAGTACCCCTTAAGACTTAAGGTAGAAGTAGATTCTAATTGTCCTAGACAACACCAGACTGGGATAGTTGCACTGCGTTCGTAGGTTTATGATCTTGTCTGTTCCTCCAACATAACACTTAAGAGGACAACACCGAACATTTTTGGCATAAATTATCACGATGCCTTTATTGTTTTTTCTGCACATTATGCACCAGGCCCACAACCCATGTTTTAGCAAGCTCTATACGGTCTGTGCAGTTAGTATCAAAGTGAACCAAATTTGGTGGTGCATGTTATACAATGCTTTCAGTTCAACAGGATGGCGCTACATATTAAAAGTTGTAGAATTATTTTGGAACTTGGAGCTTCAACATCCGGATTAAGTTTCTGTCGAATGCTTATATTTTCAAGCTACTGTCACTGTCTCATCTCATATTTCTTGGAACTGCAATCTTGTTTTCTTATCCCTGTTTGACTGTAACCATGTTTCTTTTCATAATGTTTTTTTTATATTGCTTCGGAGTGACATCTTTATGTTTTGGCAGACTAAAGGGAGAATGCTCGAAGATGATGCGATTGAGAAGATGCTTCACGACCTCTCACTGATTAAGAAATTTGAGTGACGCATGCCCTAATTAAATGCTATCAAGGCTTTTAGACCAAGGAGGCTGCATGCCCTGTTGTTTCTGTTTTAAGGATTACCTTATTATTATTACATTAATTATAAAGCTGCCCTTTTGAATTTTGATCTGCCGGTCCGACCTTATTATTATCATTGTATTATTTGTGAAGGTGCCTTTTGAATTATGACCCGCAAATTAGAATTTTTTTCTTCAATATCTGCCCTAATCGAATTGGTTCAGTAAAAAAGAAGGGAATTTTGGAAATAATTAGATATCCTTGAGAGCATGTAAATCAAGCATATGCAAGTGGATATCATAAAACCATTTATAATAGAATTGATCAAAGTTTAATTTAATATTTTTACAAAGTGGAAGACTTCTAGAGGGATATGAAAAAAAGGTACTATTATTTAATATTTTTAAATTTTTTTTACTAATTTATGAAATTACGATGTAAAGAATTGTACACAAAGTGTACATAGGCTTTATACGAGATAATTTTTCTCGGGTTCTATGGTTCTATACTAGACATGCAAAATAGGCTGGGCAGCCTGCGGGCGGCCCACACCCGGCATGAATCGGGTCGTGCCGGGCACGGCCCGCTCCTTGCACGTGCTCGTGCTAGGCTACACCTCCGCAGCACGAGCACGATCGAGCCCATGCCGAGCATGAGCGCGATCGGGCCCGTGCCAAAGCACGAACATGACCAGCTAGGTAGCTGGGCGCTTGGGCATAGTAGGTGAGTGCACGCTGTGCAGCAGAAATGGAAACGACGATTGTTGACTTGTATGGTGCGACTGGTCGAGGCATCGATGGTGACTCGACGAGGAAGAAGAACTACAGCAGAATGGAAGGAGTGGCAGAGTTAATTTTCGCCGTCCTTTTCGCAGCTTCCCGGAGGTCGGAATAGTTGAAGAGATGGAAGAGAAGGATGGAACGAGGGAGACAGAGAGGCGAGAGCGGCGAGGCCATCTGTCACGACTAATTTTTCGCCTTCGCTCCTTGGTCGGGCTCGAGTCGTGCCGGCATGAACGACATTGTGAGGGAACCGGTGTTCACAAGCCTTGATGCGTGCGGAAGTAGATCGGTGCGAGACCCTTGGTTGGAGAGGACAAAAAGAATGCTTTATTAGCTCCGGTAAAAACCTCTCAATCTCTCAAGCTACTCTTGAAGGGGATTATTACAAGTGGACCTACTCTTTCTACTAGCTAAGCTCTCAAGCTTACAAACTACTTGCTCTCTGAATTTTCTCTCTTGCTCTCCCTATTGCTTAGCCAAGTGCCTTGGCTGCTCTTTATATAGGAGGAGGGCTGACCCTTCGGCTGCCCCCTTGATTGCAGGAGTTATTGTGTTGGAGCATTCAATGCTCGGACGGTTTTCGTCTGTTACGCGTGCGCCGTGCGTGCGTTTGGCTGCTGTGCGCCCGTGTCTTCCGCCTGCTGTGTTGGCGGGCTGCGGTGCATGAGCCTCGGCCGTGGGGACCGCCCGGCACTTGCCCCGCATGCGTCCCCTGTTGATCCGCGCGCGCCATCGTCGCTTGCTCTGCGCTCGCCTCATATTGCTCGAGTGTCGGCTCCGCGTGCGCCTTCGGTTCCTCGGGCGTCCTACCCGCGAAGTCCCTCGGTTGTTGGGGCGCTTGCTCCATGTGCACCCTATGCTGCTTGGGTGCCGACTCCAAGTGCGCCTCCGGTTGCTCGGGCGTCTTACCCGCAAAGTCCCTCGGTTGCTCGGGCGCTTCCTCCGTGTGTGCCCTCGGTTGTTTGGCTACTAGCTCTGCGTGCACCTCGGGTTGCTCGGGCGTCTTACCTACGAAGTTCTCTGATTGCTCGGGCACTTGCTCCGTGCGCACCCTCGGTTGCTCGGCTGCTGTCTCCGTGCGCGCCTTGAGTTGTTCGTGCGTCTGTCCCGCGGGGTCCTTCAATTGCTTGGGCGCCTGCTCCGTATGCGCCACTTGCTCAGTTGCCTTACGTTTTCCCCGCGCACGTCCCTCGGTTGTTTGCCCCTCGGTCGCTTGTCTCGTACGCGCGCCTCGGTTGTTCGGTCGTCCAGCCCCATGGCTCGTATCCTGCGCACCTCCTTGCTGCGGCCTTGAAGCAGCCCCATGCGTTGCGTGCGGGCTGCCCCTTTGCGCTCGACCCAACGGAGTTCGTGGTGCGCCTCGGGCTTGACCCTCAGAAATAGGGTTTGACAATCCTCCCCCACCTTAACCCGTTGACTTCCCTGTCAACTCCAAGTTTAGGCGTAGTCGGAGAGTAACACCTTGCTCCTCATGAGCTATCTTCGGAGAAGGGTATCCTTGCTGCACTAAGCATGCTCGCTTCCTAGCGAGTCTCGCGCTGCGTCGTAAGTGTACTACGATGTGCTCCTTTGTCATGCGGTACGTCATTCCTTCGTGCATTTCCCTCCAGTGCTCGTCGGCTCCATTCCTGTTGAACACAATAGTTCGGGGGTCAGAGATACGTATCCTCGCAGTTCTTCTTGGTCGTTGAGGGCGTAGCTCCTTCGGAGATCTCTCCGGCATCGGGCTGTCTTTCTTCCCTGAGTTTGCTGCTTCGGTCGAAGTCGTCCCTTGCACTGTTGCTGGCTCCTCCAGTGGTACAACGTCTGTTGCCTCGCTAGCTCGGATAGCCGATAGGAAGTTGATCGGGCTCCAGGAGGAAGATGTAGGGCTCAGCATGCTTGTTTCCCTTAGCGACTCCATGTTGCTTCCGCTTGAAAACTGCGGGCTGCTGGCTCGGGAGATAGTGTTGGTTGCCCGGGTGAATCGTGGTTGATCCGCATCCATGGTCATAAGTCCGCCTAGGTGCGGTGCCACCATGGTGCATGATTGCACGAAGAACTCCGTGCCAAAGATGAAATCAAAATCATCCATAGGTGCTATGGTCAGATCTGTATGACCACACCATTGTCCGACCTGTATAGGGGTTTGTCGGACCATACCTTTGACAGCGGCTGCTGCGGCGTTCACCGTCTTGATCCGCAGTGCGCTTGGCTCGATGTGCAGTCCCAACTCGCGAGCTGTCTCCTCTCGCATGAAGTTGTGGGATGCTCCAGTGTCTACCATCGCGGTGCATGGTCGTCCGTTAACGATCAAAGATACGTACATCAGTTGACTGTCATTCTCAGCATGCATCGTGCCGAGTCTCTGTACTGGCGTAGCTCGGGCTATCGTGGTGGGAGTGGCAGTCTGGTTGACTGGCACTAGCGCCAATCTGTCGGGCTCCTCTTGTATTGCCCCTGCGTTGCACTCGCTTCTTGAGCATTGTCGCGCGGGATGTGGTCCTCCGCATATCATGCATCCGCGCCTTCGGGGAAACATCTGCGCCCCCGAATGTTGCTGTTCACGCGCCGGTATATCACCCGTAGCGCGCCTTCGACCTGCTGCTCCTGCGGGCGGTCGATGAGTGCCGTGCGCGGGCACTCGGGTTGGGCGGAATTCGTCGTCGCGCACCTATACGGGACTAGTCGCAAGTCCATCAGGCTTTCTGCAGTCTCGATGGCTTCTTGCAGCATGGTAACTCCACGGCGATGGAGCTCGTCTCTTGCTCCTTGTTGAAGTCCCTCCAGGAAGGTGAAGTAGAGATCCTGTTCTCCCATGTCCTTCACATCTAACGTGATACTGTTAAAATCCTGGATATACTCACGGATACTCCGGGTCTGACGCAGCTCTTGGAGTCTCTTCCGTGCTTGGTACGCGGTGTCGATTAGGAGGAATCAGCGCCTCATCTCCTCGATCATGGTTGTCCATGTGTTTGGCTTAGTGCATTCTCGGTAGCTAGGTGCTTCGCAGCGGACGCGCCACCATTGCTTCGCGTCACCGTCGAGAAAAGCTGCCGCAGTCGACACTTGGTCCTCTTCTACGATCTTCACGGCATTGAAATATTGGGTCACGTCCCAGATGAAGTTCTCGAGCAACTTTGCATTGCGCGTGCCGAAATAGGGCTTCGGCTCGGGGATGCGCAATGTCGGGCGCATAATCTCTCTCGGGGCGATCGAGGAACTGATCTCCGTGCATAAGCCTTCGAGTTCCTCGCCCAGTTTGCGCTCGAGCAGGCTC
This sequence comes from Thalia dealbata, assembly GCA_030544415.1. Classification (NCBI taxonomy): domain Eukaryota; kingdom Viridiplantae; phylum Streptophyta; class Magnoliopsida; order Zingiberales; family Marantaceae; genus Thalia; species Thalia dealbata. The sequence continues at coordinate 28,557,969 of CM060454.1, read as the reverse complement.
AGGTCGGCTGTAGTGGAGGTGCTGGGCTCTGCAGCATTGGATGCCTCGTCGGTTGATGCTTGAAGCTCGTCTAGCTTCACTCGCATCTCCGCCATCGCTACATGGAGGTTACATACTCGCCCCCATAGCGTTCCGGTTCCAAGATCTGTCTCCTCGTCGGAGGGAGGAGTTCCCACGGATCCTTCCAACGTAGTTAGCCTCTTCTCCATAGCGTCCTTGTTTTGCTTGCCTGCCATTCGGGGAGGTAGAGTAGGTTCGACGATTCAAGTGGCTTACTTGCTCGTCGTTGATGTCACACTTGCTTCGACAGAGTGGGTCCCACTTCAGCGGGGTTGCGTAGCGCCAAACCTCGCTCTGATACCAAAATGTCACGATGAATTTTTCGCCTTCGCTCCTTGGTCAGGCTCGAGTCGTGCTGGCGTGAACGACATCGTGAGGGAACCGGTGCTCACAAGCCTTGATGTGTGCGGAATTAGATCGGTGTGAGACCCTTGGTTGGAGAGGACAAAAAGGATGCTTTATTAGCTCCGGTAAAAACCTCTCAATCCCTCAAGCTACTCTTGAAGGAGATTATTACAAGTGGACATACTCTTTCTACTAGCTAAGCTCTCAAGTTTACAAACTACTTGCTCTCCGAATTTTCTCTCTTGCTCTCCCTATTGCTTAGCCAAGTGCCTTGGCTGCTCCTTATATAGGAGGAGGGCTGACCCTTCGGCTGCCCCCTTGATTTCAGGAGTTATTGTCGGAGCATTCAATGCTCGGACGGTTTTCGTCCGTTACACGCACGTCGTGCACGCGTTTGGCTGCTGCGCGACCGTGTCTTCCATCTGCTGTATTGGCGGGCTGCGGCGCATGAGCCTCGGCTGTTCGGGTGTCTCGCGGTTCGGTGTGCTGCCCCGCATGCATCCCCTACTGATCTGCGCGCGCCATCGTCACTTGCTCTGCGCGCGCCTCGTGCTGCTCGGGTGTTGGCTCCGCGTGCGCCTTCGGTTGCTCCGGCGTCCTACCCGCGAAGTCCCTCGGTTGTTCGGGAGCTTGATCCGTGCACGCCCTGTGCTGCTCGGGTGCCGGCTCCGCGTGCGCCTCCGGTTGCTCGGACGTCTTACCCGCGAAGTCCCTCGGTTGCTCGGGCGCTTCCTCCATGCGCGCCCTCGGTTGTTCGGCTGCTAGCTCCGCATGCGCCTCGGGTTGCTCGAGCGTCTTACCCGCGAAGTCCTCTGATTGCTCGGGCGCTTGCTCCGTGCGCGCCCTCGGTTGCTCGGCTGCTGTCTCCGCGCGCGCCTTCTGTTGTTCGCGCGTCTGTCCCGCGGAGTCCTTCGATTGCTTGGGCGCCTGCTCCGTATGCGCCCATTGCTCAGCTGCCTTACGTTTGTCCCGCGCACGTCCCTCGGTTGTTCGCTCCTCGGTCGCTTGTCTCGTGTGCGCGCCTCGGTTGCTCGGTCGTCCAGCCCCATGGCTCGTGTCCTACGCGCCTCCTTGCTGTGGCCTTGAAGCCGCCCCGTGCGCTGCGTGCGGGCTGCCCCTTTGCGCTTGACCCAAAAAGGTTCGTGGTGCGCCTCGGGCTTGACCCTCAGAAATAGGGTTTGACACCATCCTTCTCCCAGCTTTCTGAAGGCCGGAATAGTTGAAGAGATGGAAGAGAAGGACGGAACGAGGGAGATGCAGAGGCGAGAGTGGCGAGGCCGTCCTTCTCGTAGCTTCTCGGAGGCCGGAACAGTACGAGGGAGATGAGAGCGGAGAGGAAGGCCGCGACCGCGCGAGGGGCGAGGGTTGAAGCCAACGTGCATCCTGTAAGCCGGCATCCTACAAGCTGGCGCAATAATTAATGTAGCACTTTATTTCATTTTATAAAGAATTGGTATTTAATCTGTAGCACCTTCAATCTGCAAGCTAGTTATGAGCCTCCAATATTTAATTTGTGTAGTCAACCATTACAAGCAATTTTTTTTTCATAATAAATAAGTAATATGTAAATTATATTTTTGCCTTTATTCTTTTCACTTTATTATTCTCTTTAAGGGTATTTTAGGTATGTTATTGTACATATATCATCATGAAAAATATTATACATAACTTTTAAACGTAAAATAATCAATTAATATATCCAAAATTTCTATAAATACCCCTATTTGGAGTTTATTTACACAGTAAAAATTCATCTTCGTTTCTCTTTCTCATTTTGCTAAGGTCAAAATTGCTCTCTTCTGCTCCCATGGCATTCTTCTAAATTCTAATCCTTTTCCTCCCTTATAACTAGTTTCTTCTCCTATAATATTTAATATCCGACAAAATATTTAATGGATGATCAGATATTAGAATTCAATTATTTTCGACTCCATCTCTGCTCTAGAATGGATGTCATCGCCATCGACTCTTCGCTATTGTTGTCGATTAAATTCTACTGCGGGACGTACACTAACTCCTTCTTCCCAAATACTTGGCATGATCCAAGCCGTTGGAGGCAAGATGCGGAGTGAATGATTGAAACTACCATCCGTCAAAGTGAATCTGGTCTATTTTTGAACAATTACATCTCCACCGACGTACTCTACAACTACTTCGACGATGTTGTTCGCCGCTTTCTATTGGCTCACGGTAGGACCATGTTAATAGAAATGAAGATTATTAATGTCTTTAATATTACCTCTCCGCTTCCTGTCGTGGACTCCGATGACGACGTGTCAGAGTCGGAGGACATATCACTGCTAATGGATAGTGTTAAAGTCATCACATTTGAAGCCAAAGTGAAGAAGGCATGTACCTTCTACAATGGCCAGTTTTAGAGATTGATAATGATATGTTAAGATAATATATTTTACCTTATAAAATATTGTTAATTTGATGTAGAATATTTTTTATGAATGAAACTATATTTATTATCTAATTCTATTTTTTTAATTATAAAAAATCTCACCCTCGCCAAAGAAAAAAGCTGTCCGCCTTCCTCCCTTGCTGAAGAAAAAGCCATCCGCCTTCCCCCCTCTTCCAAATCGTCTGCCTGCTCGTCTGTTAGGAAATAAGCTTGTTTAGGAAATAAGTGCATCTGATATAATCTGATGCTTATTTTGCTTGAATTTCTATTTATGCTATGCAGATTTATGTAAGGAGAAGATGGGAGAGTGTTTCCTTCTTCTCCCCTTTACTTAAGAGGAAACTACGCTATGTGGGCACTCCGAATGCGATCCTTCCTTGATGCATAGGGTGTGTGGGAGGTGATCGAGCAAGACGGAGGAGGAGATCTTCTAGTTGATAGAAGGAAATAAAAGTTGGCCTTATCATTCATTCATCAAGCTTTAGGAGATGAAATTTTAATTCTTGTCGCTGATAAGAAGACATCAAAGGAAACATGGGATACTCTGAAGAGTCTCCATATGTGCAATGAAAAATTTGAGGATGCGAAGATGAATCAACTTCGTGGGGAATTTGAGAGGTTGCACATGACAAATTCTGAGGCGATCGATGAGTATGTCAATCGACTCTCCTCCATCGTCACTGAAATGAGAAATATTGGACAAAAGGTAAAAGAGCAGCGAGTTATGGAAAAGCTCCTTCGGTCAGTGCCGTCCAAATTTGATCCCATCACTTGCAACCTGGAGCAGTTCGGCAATCTGAGAACGATGACGTTGGATTATGCAATTGGAGCTTTAAAAACATATGAAGTACGACTTCAATCATGCAGTCCCATTGAAGAAAACCAAGTTCTGCTAACTCGAGCAGAGTGGGAAGCCAAAGTTCGCAGAAAGTTTGCAGGTTGCGAGTATGGACGTGGGCACAGAGATGGAGGTTGGAGCAGTAGCTCATCTCCACCATATGAGAAGGCCAAGAAAGATAAGTCACATATTAAATGTTACAATTGCCAGTGTTATGGGCATTATGCTTCAGAATGCAGGAAAGAAGAGAAGATTTATTTGGCTGAGATTTTTGAAGAAAAGGGAGATACTCCTGAAGAATTGAAGGCCTCATTGATGGTGATCGAAGAGATAAATCTGAGCTCGGAGAAATTAGAATACGAGAGCTTGCAAACCCAGCAGGAATTCTGCTTCACACAGTAGAACCCCGGAGAAACGGAGCTCATAATTGCTCGCTCCAACACAAGTTGGTCAAAGCTGCAGACCACCAAGGGTCGCGTCTACGGCGAACTGAGTTTAGCGATGCAAGAGTTCCAGCAGATGGAGTGTCACGCCCCGACCCTACTGTCGGGCACGTGGCAACCGCCGTATGAGCCCAACGGACCCATACAAGGCATCAAGTGATACATACAATCCATGTACATCATTTACGCAACAGAATTTACAATTTAATTTATCTAACTCAACATTTCTAACACAGTCCCGATAAACCTACTACAATTCTACGAAAAAGACAGCGATAAATAAAAAATGACTCGTCGACGGATTCATCTTCATCAAATCTCTCAGACAGTCATCTAATACACCTGCACACACGGGAAAAAGTGGTGTGCTCAGCCTTGCGGCCTAGTGTGAAATTACGGCTCTACCGAATAAAGAAATCAAAGGCTAGGAGGAGTATTCTAGGATGCCCTTGGTGATTAATAATCATCTTTTGTAAACTCCATATTTTATAAAAAAAAAAAAAATTTATATACAAGAGTAGAAGGGGTAGTATGAAATAAATAAATAAATAAATAGCATTATAAATAGCTAAAGAGAGTAGAGAGAAAAAGGGAAAAATAATACTATGAAAACAAACATAGCTGGTGGGGGTATCTAGTGGGGGTATAATAGGCAATGTGGGATACTTTCGTAAATAAGTGGAACTAATGGGGGCAAAAAGGGAATTTGATCCGAGCATGTGCACCGCACGCGCGCTCCATGCCCTAGATCGGGGCAAGCTCACGAAGGCGCCCCCTTTCCCTCTTCACACGCCCTCGATGTCGAATCTTTTCCTTCCTTCCCCTTCGACCGGCCGACAACCCGCATCGACGCAGCGACCCTTCCTTCCCTCCTCCAGCCACCGACGACCGCGCAGACACCGCTCGACCTCTACATCTTCCCCTTCGATCGCTAACGACCGTGCCAATGAGGTGGCCTCTCCTCTTTCTATTCAGTCCGCCGATGGCCGGCGTCGATGATTGTGGCAGCGATTGGAGCTCTGCCGCAACTCTTTGGTAATCCGAGGGTCACCGTCGACATCTTCCTTCTTCTCTCCCGATCAGCTGACGACCCGCACCGATGCTGGCATTAACTTTCCTTCTCCGCCGCCGCTCCGGATCCCTTGCTGCGAGCTCGAAGGCGAACCTCATCCTTCGGCCGCCGGTGCTGCCACCCCAGATCCCTTGCATCTCCGTGATTTGAGGGCCGCCGGTGACTACGATATCTTCTTCCTATTTGATTCGCCGATGACCCGCACCGACGCTGCGACCGCTCCTCCTTCAGTCCACGTCAATGATCGCAGCCCTACCGACTGAGTGCCAGAGCCCCTGCGAACTCGAGCTCTCTCTTCCATTCCGCCTGCTACCGTCCTTAACCTCGGCTGCGTGCGCGTCGCTGGAAAGGGATCTCCGCCTCTCCCAGTCTGCCGACGATTTTCGACGATCTGGGTGCCACTGTCCACCGTTGACTGCAGCCCCTGTGACATTGAAGGTTCTGCTGCAGCTCAATCACACCGATGCGATTTGGAGGTTCCTGCATACTGTCGTCTCCTTCGCTTGACTGCTGGGGTTTCCTGCACGCTGTCATCCCAAATCTATCGGGTTTGCAGCAGCCACCTCACTGCACGCAATCGTCTCGAATTCTTGGGGTCTGCAGCAGCCGTTTCATCTTTTGATCGATCGTAGCTATGCGTCCAAACTCCAATTTGATGCGCTAAGGTCAATTTCGCTGATCCCTCTTTCTTAGATCTCAGTTTGTTCATTAATCTATGCTTCAATGCTGTGAAATCCTTGATTGGTATACAGTAATTTTGTTTAATGGTTCTGTATTGTTGATTGCCGATGATGTGGATTGTTGGTGGTTTTGATTGTGGAATTTGTGCTGTTGGATTGATTATTATTGATGATTGTGGAATTTTGGTTGCTTATGTGATAATGCCGATGGGTTTGATGGGTTGTTATATGGTGCTTATGTGGCTACGTTGCTGATGGTTTTGATTGTGGAATTAATGGTGATAATGATGTTGGATTTGTTGGTGGTTTAATGTTGTTATTTCGGTTGTGCTTATTTGGTAATGTTGCTGATGATTTTTAAAGTGTTGTTATATGGTGCTTTGATTGATGAGTTGATGATGTTGTTTGCTGAATTTTCATGGTGTTTTGATGATGGTGTTGCAATTGGTGGTTTGATGGTGGATGTTGATGTGGTTGTGATTTGCTTGGCAGTGATGCTGAGGATATGATTTATTTCTAGTTGATGGTATACACATATGATTTATTCTTACTGGATGATATTCAAGTATTATGATTTTGATGGTTGTGAATGTGGATTTAATGATGATGTTATTTTAGTTGGCTTGTGATGAGTTGATGCGGTGTATTGCTGTTGAGTGTTGATTTTATTTCTATTTTCTTTTCCTTGCCTTTACTTGATGACATGTAGATGATATGTTAATTATGACGGAATGCAGTATCGAATGCATGTCTAACACATTTAATAGTTTCTTCTCTACTAATAATTAGATATTGTAATTAAATAAAAATTAGTGAGTGATAAACTAGGATTAGGGATGATTGCAATTTTAGTTGGACTTTGTTTGAAACTCAAATGGTTGCTTAGTATTTATGATTAAGGTTTATAAAGTGAATAAGGTTAATTTATTAGATTAGTTTGGATTAATCAAACCTTATTGAATAATTAATTTAGGATGGGTTAGGTAGGCAAAATGGTTGAGATGGTTGATTTAGTATTTTGTAGATAGGATTAATAATATATAATGTTAAAGATCATATCTAAAGGTAATGCTACTTGTAATAGGTAGATGCTTTGATATAATTAGACGACGTTCAAGCTAACATACGGTTGGTTCTGAAGATCGATCTACATATTCAGGTGCGCCGGTTCACTACAGTAGACTATTCTCAAGTTGGCGAAGCTTGAGGAGATAAATGTTTTACTGCTTAGAAATTTATATTTAATCATTCATGATTCATGCTTTGTATGTTAGAATAACCTATTTATATGATTAATATGATATGCTTATTGTCTTATGTTTACGGTTATTCAAATACGTGCTAGGTTATTCCCTTGCATAAATATTTTACTATTTAGAAATTAATATTTAATTATTTATGATTCATCATTCGTAGGTTAGAATAGTCTATGTATATCATTAATGCGATATGCTTGTTGTCTTATTGTTACTGTTATTCAAATATGGGCTAGGTTATTCTCTTGCTCATTATCTACTAGGTTGATGTGACGAAAAGTAATACCATATTACAGTTACTTCTAGAACCTATTATGTTACACTATAGTGTGACATCTTTATAGACATCGACAAGCATCACTTATAGACATATGATATTGATATACTTACGTATGAAATTATTAACAATGCACCATCATGATCTCCTGAGTTACGGATATGAGCTTAAATGTTTATATACCTATACCACCCAAAGAGATTGAAATCATCTTGGACATACATGGTGAGGATAAGATATGAATTAGCTTATTGCCAGAGAACGTTGTGATGTATTCACTATACTCGTATGGTACCGTTAAGTCATCACCATGATAGTCCTAAGATGGCTAGGATGGATGAAACCAAACCAATGACCTAGCAAACATGTCGCCGAGGTTATAACATTCCGGCGACGGCTAGGATGCATGCCTCCTGGCAGGCATAGCTGCTTGTAAATTGGTACGGTAACTCCTTCCGCATGGCCTTGGACAATGGATCTATGGACCTCACGGCTATTATTCCAGACGTTCTGCAGACGTTCTGATGAGTAGTCCAGATCCTGGGGTTTATTACTGGCTAGCCGTGGCCGATGCGTTTACATAGGTGCGGTGACCCCTTGGTGTAGTACTACACGAGTTGCTCCATGGATTGTCTGGGGAAGACGCATGGAGTGACAGGTCGCTAGGTCGCGGAGATGAAGTGATTCGCCTAGTGTACCACCGGAGAGGGATTCACGGTCACCCGACCTCTCTGCCAACATCAGTGTGACGGGCATAGGTAGAGACATAGACAGTGGACACTGATGGGCTTATGGGAACTCCCTGATCAGGAGATCCCCTAAGCATAGGCTGGCTGCCCAGATCACAATATTTGAATGTGATGATATGTTTAGTGACAATAATCTTGTGAAATAAACATACTTCATATTTATAGTTGAGCTACACACTTATATTACATGTTCTTCTTATAATGCTTCATGTTTTATTTGTTTATTTTACATGCTTTGTTTGAGATTATGAGATAATGTTATGGACATGCTAGAATCTCCTTGTTTGCTACTTGAGTTATTCTACTGCAGTTAGAGCCATAAGCACTCAGCCACTTGCGGCTGAGCACACGACGTTCAAATGTGTGCAGGTCTACTAGACGACTGGTCAGGATAGCTAATGGAGGCGAGATTATCGACGAACCTAATTATTTACTAATTTTGTGACCATAGTATTGTAGTAGGTATATCGGGATTGTGTTAGTAGAGTTTAGTTAGATGATTTGATTGTATTATCCGCTGTATTGTTAATTTGTATGAATTGTGTTTATCATTAAATGCCTTGTATGGGTCCCTTGGGGCTCATACGGCGGTTGCCACGTGCTCGACAGATGGGTCGGGGCGTGACAATTAAAGTGGTATCAGAGCTTAGGTTCGAGGATTTAAGGATTAGGTTAATAGTCCCGATATACATAGGATATTGTGTAGAGTCAGAAGGATGACATTTTAGTTCCCTTAACCTTATTTATACCTCCTTCTAAATTAATTCTCTTGACCTTGTATCTCCTTCTTGATCCATCAGTATCTCTTACAAGTTAGAGTTGTACCTCTATATTAGTTCTAATTATTGTGGTTGGATACTTCTTTTAAATAAGTTTATTGCATCATCTATTAATGGATCATGGATCAAGTATGTGCACATATCTCAACTATTACAAGGTCATTGTTGTGATAGTAGTTAAGTATTATATCACCATGAACTTCCCTAAGATCATAGATGTTATTTATCTTTCCCTCCTTATTGAATTAGTTTCAATAATCCAAGCATTTGTTTTTCCTTCCTGTTGATAATATATATTGGTGGTTGAGGCACTTCTAAACTCCCTATTCTTACTAAATCCCATTCTTAGTGAGTTTTAATATTCATATGCTCTTGAAAAAGTGCATCAACAATTTGAAACATTGGTCGGGTTTTGATCAAAGCCCGTTGCCTATTATGATACCTATTCTTGTTGCATTGAAAAATTGACTTAGCTTGAGAAATATCAGTTCTCGGATAATTTATTTCTTTCCTCAAAGTCTTGAATTTTGAAAAAAAAAAAAAAACTTCTTTCTTAGGATCAAATGTTTCATTGGTTTAAATCTTCGAACCTGCACTTAAATTAAGGTCATATTGATAGTCTCAAATGCGTAAGTTTATATATCTTGGATGACCACATCCATGGAATCCTTTCAAGACCTTCAACTCAACAAGAATTTCAGAGGATAGGATTTCATAACCTTTCTCTTAGGTTGTTTTTTTTTTTTTTTTTTCAGCTTCTTTGGTTGATAGGTTTTTATTTTGGGCATACTAAATCTATCACACATATAGTGTCTTAGATTAATTGATGATACACTATTTTCTTCTTTTTATTTGTGGTATCATCGATGATTAGATCTTCATACTTTGATGACATGCACTAACACCAACCATCAGTATGAACATTTTTCATAAAAAGTCATTGGTTTCCTTAGTTCTAGTAAGGATAATGTGCTCAAGAAATTATAGAAACTTATGAGTTATTTCTCTATTTGCCTGTTTCTTTTAGAATTTAATTGTGGTCCTTAAACTCTTATAGATTAAGAATTATTCCACTATATGTCTACCCCGAAATATATAGTTCATCTTCTCTTAATTCTTATTCCTAGAGTACTAGATACTACCAGTTATGGTATTAGTTATTTATACCTTCACCATAAACATTCTCTAAATATTGTACCTTCTGGTATGTCTCATTTTCTCCTTGCCTATCAGATCATGTATATCTTCTTTAAACATTCTATTATTTACTTTTGTTTGCTCCATTACTTCCCCATATTTCTTGGTTAGTGTTATTCTCCATGGATTTGGAGAATGCAATACTACTTTATTGATTATGATAAAGATTGACTTAATATGTTTCTATGTCTTGTTAACTTTGAGACTCATATTTTCATTATGGAGATATTAATGAAAGTTTATATTGCATAACCACAATGGTTGTATCTAGATGTGCATCTTATCATTTTGAGCATATAGATGCAAGATCGTAAGTTCTCTACTCTCAAATACGATAATCTTATCTTTTGCATATTGATGCAAGGAAAAAGAAATGCCATGGTACATTTCCAGGTGACTAGTCTTGGAATTCATTGGCATGATTATTGTCGGATACTATACCGTTTAACATTGTCTCAAAATCCTTCATACTCTGCTACTCCACAATTATTTTTTTTTTTATGCATTAGTTGGGCACTTCAAAATTTGTGCAGCAGAAATAAAATCTTGACTTCCATTGGTCTTGAAAATTGTATCATCTTTCACTTGATGATGAGAGCCGTTTGTCATAACTTCTCTTCACTATCTTTGATAATATTGGGGTTGGATGTTTCTTCTCTTTTTATGATCTTAACATGTGGATTTTTATCCCCATGAATTTTCTTTGACAACCTAGTAGCTTTCTTGTTTGCTTCAGATATTGTAGAAATCTAATCATCTACTATGTGTTAATTCCTACATAATAAAAATTTGACCTAGTTTTGAAATGTTTTCCAAATCCATCTAAAGATCATTTCCATCTATCGTTATTGTTATTCCCTTGTTATCTAAAATTTGATCATTTAAAATTTCTCCTTGTATTTATTTGTCCCTTCCCTCATATCACTTGTAGGTTATAGTCTTGCAAGATATCGTAGTTTAGATCTTATTTATACTACTTTTGGGAACTTTAGAAATATGAAAGAAAAAAAAAATTACAATTGTGGTTGTATCTTGAACCCCTCCTCTCTCTGCTCAATATCAAAGTGAGAATATACATTTGATCATTTTTATCCAGTTTTCTTATCATTCATACCCTGCTAGGATTTTATTAGCAAAGGTTATTTTCGGATCTATCAAATAGAACATTTTAAAGGGAGTTTGGGTTAATATTAAAATTTCCTGCAATGATGTAACAAAAGGTGGAATTTCAAAGGTTGATGCTAAATCTGATTCAAAGATTTATTGGCACTGTTAAAAGAAAGATTTGACACCAAGTGGAGTGTCCATGTATATCTGTAAAGTGTGAATCCATGAATACATACTCATATATTGAGTTTTTGTTATATTGGGGTATGATCTTAAGAATAAAGAAAAATATACCTCTGCTTTTATCTTGAAATTTAACTTTTACTATCAGTCAGATAAATTACAGCGTTTCTTTGGGAATAAGTTGCACTTACTCAGCTATGTTTTACTTTTGGTTTCAATACTCTGGTCAAGTATTGCATATGGAAGCATATGACCTTTTATTACATGACTTAAGTGTTCACATACGAACTTAGTCATGTTATGCTAGACTATGATTAATCATAGTGACATGTATAGCTTCCTATTCACTAAGAAAATATCTTTTAATCACTTGCAACTCTATTTGAATTTTAATTATGATATGATTGCATTACCTTAGTGAAAAATAGTTTTTCGTGTTGTTTTACATAAATTTGCTTGTTTTACATTACATTAGTATAGATTCTTGAGCTTTAGACATTAGACCCTTGTATGATATATTGCTTTGTTTTATTGGGAGTCAATTTTCCTATTGTTAGAGAATGCTTAACATGAGTCTCTTTTGACCTGTCTAGATATTTTAAGGTACCTAACTTAACGAGCTATTTGATTTTTCCTAGTACCATATCTTCTCTTTTTCTCTCTTTGACTTAGATGAGTTAAAGAAGTGGATGACTTAGCTCTGTCAGTGTTTTATTGTTAGGGAGGATCATAGAAGAGATAATAAAATATCTTATAGTATATGAGAAAATCCCAACTAAGGAAAAGTAGAATTTTATCAGTCTTCCTAAGAATTCAAAAATAATCCACATGCTTGCTCTAGGATCCAGAAATATTTGGTAGAGATAAATGTCATAACTTCCTTCTAATATTAAAGTTTTATATTTGAAGAATTAGTTAATATAAACTTGTTCATACAACACAAAATCCTTAACTTTCAAATAGGTATCTAGGAGATAAGCTATCTTAGTGATTATAGATGGGAGTTACAACAACATGACTATTTGTCTTCTTTATAAAATAACTCTAGATCATGAGAAAGGTAATATCTCTAATGAAAGATCCTTTAGAGGAAAAAAAAAATGATGAAGGTAGAGAGACATTTAGGAAGTCAACATAACGAATTAGGTTATCACTATTTGGATCTCTTCGAAGCACTTAGTAGTTGCAGAAATTGTAAGGATAGTAAACTTCTTTATTCATAAATTACACCCTAACTATGCTTACTTTTATGATCATTTTAATTTTTGGAGGACCAAAAATTTCTAAAGGGGTGAGAACTTGTAAACTCCATATTTTATAAAAAATAAAAAAATTTATTTACAAGAGTAGAAGGGGTAGTATGAAAAAAATAAATAAATAAATAGCATTATAAATAGCTAAAGAGAGTAGAGAGAAAAAGGGAAAAATAATACTATGAAAACAAACATAGCTGGTGGGGGTATCTAGTGGGGGTATAATAGGCAATGTGGGATACTTTCGTAAATAAGTGGAACTAATGGGGGCAAAAAGGGAATTTGATCCGAGCATGTGCACCGCACGCGCGCTCCATGCCCTAGATCGGGGCAAGCTCACGAAGGCGCCCCCTTTCCCTCTTCACACGCCCTCGATGTCGAATCTTTTCCTTCCTTCCCCTTCGACCGGCCGACAACCCGCATCGACGCAGCGACCCTTCCTTCCCTCCTCCAGCCACCGATGACCGCGCAGACACCGCTCGACCTCTACATCTTCCCCTTCGATCGCTAACGACCGTGCCAATGAGGTGGCCTCTCCTCTTTCCTATTCAGTCTGCCGATGGCCGGCGTCGATGATTGTGGCAGCGATTGGAGCTCTGCCGCAACACTTTGGTAATCCGAGGGTCACCGTCGACATCTTCCTTCTTCTCTCCCGATCAGCTGACGACCCGCACCGACGCTGGCATTAACATTCCTTCTCCGCCGCCGTTCCGGATCCCTTGCTGCGAGCTTGAAGGCGAACCTCATCCTTCGGCCGCCGGTGCTGCCACCCCAGATCCCTTGCATCTCCGTGATTTGAGGGCCGCCGGTGACTACGATATCTTCTTCCTATTTGATTCGCCGACGACCCGCACCGACGCTGCGACCCCTCCTCCTTCAGTCCACGTCAATGATCGCAGCCCTACCGACTGAGTGCCAGAGCCCCTGCGAACTCGAGCTCTCTCTTCCATTCCGCCTGCTGCCGTCCTTAACCTCGGCTGCGTGCGCGTCGCTGGAAAGGGATCTCCACATCTCCCAGTCTGCCGATGATCTTCAACGATCTGGGTGCCACCGTCCACCGTTGACTGCAGCCCCTGTGACATTGAAGGTTCTGCTGCAGCTCAATCACACCGATGCGATTTGGAGTGTAAACCCCTGCTTGTAAAAAACAAAAAAAAAAAGGGAAGAAGGATGTGTTTGAAAAAAAAAAAAAAAAGAGAGGGGGAAAGAGGAAAAGGGCAGGGCACTGTACGCGTGCCCTCTTCCTCGCCCACCCCATGCTCCCCACTTTCGCTCTCCTCCCGACAGCCTTCGCCCACGCCTTCTTCTCACCGTCGACGATCATTCCCATCTCTTCTCCTCTCCTCTCCATCTTCATCACCCACCGGCCACCGGAGCACGTCGCCGTCGCCGTCGCCTCTTCCCATCGTCGGTGCCTTCAACATCGCCTCTTCCTCTTCCCACGGACGCCCGCAGCTGACTTGCCGGCGTCTCCTCCTCCACGCGCAGCCATCTTCTCCGAGCGACGAAGGAGAGGGTGCACACTCGTCGGCACGCCCTTCGCCGCGACCCATCGCCCCTCGCCTCGCCACTGCCGGAGTTCGCAGCAGAAGGGGCTGCTTCCCCTGCTTGCGGGCGGAAACAGAGCCACGAGCAGAGGGTTTCGATCGCGCGCCCACGCCTCGCCACCACGCCTCCTCCTCGCCCGTCGCCGCTGTCCATCTGCCGGCGACCGTCCTCTGTCCCCATCTGGTGCACGCGAGCCCACGAGAGCTCGCCGGAGCAGCGCCCCCGCTGTCCTCTTCCCACACAGCGGCGAGCTCCGCTTCGCCGCGCCCATCGCCGCTGCTGTCGTCGCCGCTTCAGAGGACTCCGGCGGACCATCGCGGAAGCCGGAGGACTGCCGTCGGAGCCGAGGCGACCTCGCTGGAGCACCCATCGCCGGCGTCGGAGGAGAAGAAGCGGACGAACAGAGGTAACGCCCGCCTCTGCTCTCGCCCTCTTCTTCGAAGCATTTTTCCTTAATCATGATTAAGGAATATTTAATTATGTTAAGTAAGATTAGTGATTAAATTAAGATGGATTAATTATTTAATTAAGTGAAGTTAAGTAATGGGTTGGGTTGAACCAAATTGAAGTAGATTGGGTTGAATCTGAGTTGGGTTTAGATTCGGATTGAGTTAATTGGGTGAGTTAAATCAATTAATTGAAATTGGTTCGAGCCCAAGTCAAATCAGATTAGATTGGGCTAGCTGAACCAGATCCAATTAAACTGGGCTGAACCTGAGTTGAGCCAGATTAAATTGATCCGAACCTGAGTTTAGCTAAATAAACTGATTCAAGCCCAAATTGAGCCCAATTAGATTGAATCAAGTCAGAATTGAACCAAATTGGATTTAATTGAACCCAAATTGAACCAATTGCACTATTTGAACCTGAATTGAGTCAAATTAATGTAGATTGGTCAAAATAGAGCAATTTAATCAATTAAAGCTAGATTTGATTTATTTTGACTAGGTTGACTTGGATTATGAATTGAAATGGGCTGGGCTTTGTGAATAGTGTTGGATCAAACACATTGGATTAATTAAACGGATAGATCAGATTAACCTTAAATAATTTATTTCTATCCTAATTAATTTCAGAAAATTCTAAATAAATTTCCTTGCTTTAGGAATATTATCTTTCAGCTATCTACACCGTTATTGAAGGTTTTGGACTTCTTTTGGATTGGTTTTGGAGCCCAGACATACGATACAGGTGCGTAGACTCACTATAACATGATCTAATCAAACTAGGGTAAATCTTACTTAGATTTTTATTTGGAGATTCTTGGATGCCTGCCAATTAAATAAATATTATGCCTATTAAAATACCAAAATACATATGCATGCTAGAAATACATGTTTTATTAATTGTTCCACCTGCTTATCGTTATTATTTCTCTAGCATGCTATGTTTCTCCTACCGCATGTTATTATTTATTGCTGTTATAAGGCAGACCACACACATAGCTATCATGCGGAGTAGGGGATCACGATAAACCATAAAACATAGTATCGCGACATACACCAGACACTCTAATATAGAGACAGGTGACATGATACTATCATATTTTAGGAACATCACTGAAATACCCACAGGATGCTATTATGCAGCCTAAATAACATCGCGAACCACCAGTATTCGGTTAGTGATGTTCACCCCTCCCGAGGCTTCTGTTAGCTTAGATACTGGGAGCGGGGCTGAGGGATTGGACCAGTTAACTCCTGGGTCAGATTAGACCAGCACATGGAGTGATTCCAACCCAGGTTCTTATACCCACACGTGTGCCGCCTCGGCGACACCGTGATAGTCCTGAGATGGCTACCGGGGATAATCCTACTCGACGAGCTAGCAGATATGAGGTCGAGACACCACAACCCATTGTGCGGATGTGCGTCGACTCGGCTAGCATGGATTGCTTTCGAGTTAGAGGGGAGATTCCCTTATGCCTTGGACAGTGGATCCGCAGACCGCACGGCTAGCATCCTCGACGTCCTGCAGACGATCGGATGAGTAGTCCGGATCCTAGGGTTATTTTATTTCGGCTAGCCGTGGCCGATGGTTCTTGTGATGGTGACCCTGTCTACGGACAGAGTGTAGTACTACACTGGGGTCGTGCCCCTACGGAGTCCGGGGAGGCTGTAAGGGCACGACGGTTTCGCTAGGGGAGGCATAGTCGGCGACTAGCGAGACGAGGGAGAGGGTTATTGGGTCACCCGTCCTCTCCGCCAACATCAATGCAGCGGGCGTAAGTAGAGATAGTTGATAAAGGCACTGATGGGCTTATGGACGTCCCTGGCCCGGATTCGTCCCTAAGCATACGTTGGCAGCCCGAGACATGTGACACAAGTTAGAGATATGTTTGATGACTTATTTTAGTGACACCGACATATGAGATATAACCTAGGTGACGTTTAGGGATGTACCCATATTTATAATCTAGGTTGACATATAATTTGACTAGATAAAATTGATATTACGAGAAAAATGGTTGTTTGATAACTAATATCATTAAGGCATCCTTGAATGAGCCCTCTAGCTTTTGATTTCGTGCTATAGTTTTGAGCGGTAGCTACGCACTCGGCCGCAAGGCTGAGCACACCTAGTTTAATGTGTGTGCAGGTGCGGCGGTGTCGGTCAGATTTGCAGACGAGGGTTGCGTCATCCGAGGTGCGCTATCGTCCCCGTTCCAGTTCTTTCTTGATTTTAGACGTAGCCTGTAGTAGATCGTTATCGGGACTGTACCAGGAGACTGTGTTATTTATTTTATTGATATTACTAGTTGTTTATATTGCTAAGATAGATCTTGTTATGCCTTGCATGGGTTGGTGAGCTCATGCGGCGATTGCCACGTGCCCGGCAGGTGGTTCGGGGCGTGACAATTTAGGTGGTATCAGAGCTTAGGTTTTAAGGATCTAAGAATTTGAGTGATATTAGAGCTTCGGCTCAGAGTCTCCTAAGTATAGAAGTCAGTCCCGATATAATTATTAGAGTAAGCGAGTCGAGAGTTAGTACGATCGCATAACTATGACCGGATGACTAATTTACCCTTTACAGATGCTTTTTCCGATTTCGAATATCGTTGCGGAGCGATTCATTTGGGAATTTACTTACGTTTGATTTTAGTGTAGATGTCGGACGTACCGTCGCAGCGGAGACGGATAAGGACCCGGAGGGTTGTGGAGATAGAGGATCACATGAGCGCCACTTCTCGTCCACCTGCGGACCCACCAGAGGCTGTCGCGCAGGCATCAGTGGAGAGTACTGCTAGGGGTTCCTCGGGGCCACTGCCAACGGTGATTCTGGAGCGGTCTGCCTCGAGGGCCTCACGGAGTTCAGTAGCTCGCACCGTTTCAGTTGCACCACCTGTGGGAGCACCTTTAGCTCAGGGGCATCTGAATATGATAGCGACAGCCATGGCCAGCATTTTTACTCCAGCTCCACAGGTTGAGGTAGCTCCTCCGCCACCTGCGGTGCAGACGGTGCCACCCGTTGTTCCGCCAGCTCCTGCTCCATTAGCGATGCCTGCTCCAGTCGATAGCACCCCCGAGACTGTACCAGTGGCTGGTTTGGCGGACGTGGTTACACCTCCAGAGGTCCGACCGAGGGCTCTCGTTCAGCCAGTAGCTCCGATCCCGTTGCCGGGAGGTGTCACTTCGATGCCGGATTCCACGGCGGACACTCGTACGATGCGACCTTTGGCCGCCAGGGTTCGGGATGCTAGGCAGTTGGGTTGCATTATTTTCTCTGGATCCTCAGATCCCCAGGTAGCCCGAGCTTGGGTCACTAATATTCGTCGAGTCACTACTGAGTTAGAGTTATCCGATCGAGACTGTCTCAGGGTAGCGCTCCACCTATTGGAGGGAGATGCGGAGATATGGCGAGAGCAGCTCGAGGGCCGTATTACTGGGCTGCTGACTTGGGCTAGTTTCCAGGAGGAGTTTCATGAGCGATTCTATACTGAGATGTAGTACGAGCTGAAGATTCAAGAGTTTCTACAGTGTGCACAGAGAGATAGACTGGTTGCGGAGTATGCTGCAGACTTTAACCGGTTAGCCTCATTTGTGCCCGAGATGATTCCATCAGAGAAGTTTCGTCGCCTTCGCTTCATTCAGGGTTTGGATGATCACATTCAGTCGAGGGTAGGTCTTCTGGACTATTCTGGATTCCAGAAGGTTGTTGATAAGGCCCTGATGGCGAAGCGGATGATTTTAGCTACGCGCGGACGCAGAGAGGGGCACAAGAGAGAGCATCCCGGTTCACAGCGAGGCCGGGGTGAGTACAGAGACCGACAGGGTAGTGTGGCATCGTCATCAGGCTCTGTTGCCGGAGGTTCTCCAGCTGGGGAGCTCGACACTCGGAGGACGATACCTCAGACGTTCCAGAGTCCGATTCGTCCACCCCTGCCGCATAGGCCTACTCAGGTATATCGCCCTCTACCTTTCACTTCAGGGATTAGCAGGGACAGAGCTCAGGCTGGACCGAGCCGGGTGGCCTCGTGTTATCATTGTGGCCAGCGAGGGCACATCCGCCCTAACTGCCCACAGAGGAGACAGCTGGGAGGTTTTCAGCCGCCCGCAGTGCGTCCTGCAGCTGTCGGACGTGGTCGCCCTTTTGGTCCGATTCCACCTGCTGCTTCTGCACCAGTGGTAGTGAGAGGACCTGCTCCCCCACCTGGCCAGCCTTCTCAGAGGCTGCCGCAGCGTACACAGACTCGCATCTTCGCACTGGACAGCGTGGATGCGCAGGTCAACCCAGACGTGGTTACTGGTAATCCCTCGTCTAGCAACGCTCCTTGAGATATTTTATTTTGGTCTAGTTTTTGTGTAAATAGATATGATATTTTGATGAGATGGTGGTATTTTGTCGTTTAAAGGAATTATCCCCAATGTAACATATGTATTTTATTGGTAATAAATATTAACCAGGACGTATGCGGTTGTTCGACTCATGGGCACGGATACTTATAGATACTGGATCACATCGGTCATTCATCAGCTCCGAGTATGCCGGACGAGCCGATCGACCTTTGGAGCCATTAGAGTCCGAGCTTGTCGTCTCTACTCCTTTGGGCGAGCAGATTGTTCGAGATCAGGTGTATCGGGCTTGCCCTATTATCGTACAGGGTGTCACGTTGGAAGCAGATTTGATTCCATTGGAGATGACCGACTTTGATGTGATTCTTGGTATGGATTGGCTGACACCACACGGAGCACTCGTGAATTGCTTCACGAAGTCGGTGTCCTTCGCGGGATCGGGGCCACCGGAGATTATTTTTGAGGGGGATCGACGGGTGTTGCCGACTGCCATTATATCTGTTCTTTCGGCGTTGAAGTATATTCAGAAAGGATGTCAGTGTTTTCTAGCGCACGTGAGGGACAGTAGACAGACGGATGGCGATATGGCAGACATCCCGATAGTTCGAGAGTTTCCCGACGTATTTCCTCAGGATTTGCCCGGATTACCCCCGGATCGGATGTTGGAGTTTTGTATTGATCTTGCTCCAGGGACAATGCCGATCTCCAGACCCCCGTATCGTATGGCACCGGCTGAGTTAAAAGAACTAAAGGTGCAGCTACAGGACTTGGTGGACAAGGGATTCATTCGACCTAGCGTCTCTCCCTAGGGTGCACCCGTCCTGTTTGTGAAAAAGAAAAATGGGACCATGAGGATGTGTATTGATTACAGACAGCTTAACAAGGTCACCATCAAGAATAAGTATCCCCTTCCTCGTATTGATGATTTATTTGATCAGTTGCAGGGTGCTCAGGTATTTTCTAAGATTGATTTGAGATCGGGATACCACCAGCTGCGGATCCGAGATGCCGATATTCCAAAGACAGCGTTTCGGACACGGTATGGACATTATGAGTTCTTGGTTATGTCTTTCGGGCTAACTAATGCTCCTGCAGCTTTTATGGACCTGATGAATCGGGTTTTTCGTGAGTATCTGGATAAGTGTGTCATTGTATTCATAGATGACATATTGATATACTCGAGGAGTCAGGCGGAGCATACCAGACATCTTCGGTTGGTATTGCAGGTATTGCGGGAGAATCAATTATATGCCAAGTTCTCTAAGTGCGAGTTTTGGTTGACTCAGGTGGGATTTCTGGGGCACATAGTTTCAGCAGAGGGTATTCAGGTTGACCCAGTAAAGATTGAAGCGATAACTAAATGGGAGCAGCCGAAGAATCCCACCGAGGTTCGCAGTTTTCTAGGATTAGCTGGGTATTATCGACGCTTTGTTCAGGATTTCTCTCGTATTGCAGCACCGATGACCAGGCTGACCCGGAAGGATAGTAAGTTCCAGTGGAGCTCAGGATGCGAGCAGAGTTTTCAGGAGCTCAAGACTCGCTTGACTACTGCACCGGTACTCACTCTTCCGGTCAGTGGTGTGGAGTATGTGGTATTCAGCGATGCATCTAGACAAGGATTGGGATGTGTGTTGATGCAGTGTGGTCGAGTAATTGCATACGCTTCTCGACAGCTGAAAAAACACGAGGAGAATTATCCGACCCATGATTTGGAGTTGGCAGCGATTGTCTTGGCGCTTAAGATATGGCGACACTATCTATTTGGCGAGAAATGCCATATCTTTACAGATCATAAGAGCTTGCAGTATTTACTGACTCAGAGGGAGTTAAATCTTAGACAGCGCCGCTGGTTAGAGTTGATTAAGGATTACAATCTGGTTATTGATTATCACCCGGGGAAGGCCAATGTAGTGGCCGATGCACTGAGTAGGAAATCATCTGCCACCTCGGCCTATATTCGTACTGCATATGTGCCGTTATTGCACGACCTGAGGGCTCTGGGCACTGAGTTGTAGTGTGGTTCACAGGATGAGTTATTAGCACAGTTCACAGTGCGTCCTTCCTTATCAGATCGATTGGCTGAGTTGCAGAGGGCAGACCCGGAGTTGAGCAGAATGATTCAAAAGGTACAGACAGGTGAAGGACAAGATTTTAGACTTCGAGATGATGGTATATTGGTATTACGGGATAGGGTATGTGTACCTCAAGATGAGGACTTACGACGACAGATCTTGGAGGAGGCACATAGTTCCGCTTATGCTATGCACCCGGATAGTACAAAGATGTATCGTACTATCCGACAGACTTACTGGTGGTCAGGCATAAAGCGGGATATCGCTGAGTTCGTAGCTCGATGTTTAGTGTGCCAGCAGGTGAAAGCCGAGCATCAGAAGCCGGCAGGCACGCTACAGCCTTTTCCGATACCAGAGTGGAAGTGGGAGCATATTACGATGGACTTCGTAGTAGGACATTACTTACTCCATGGAGCGGTTGGCCAGATTGTACATTAGCGAGATTGTCCGACTCCACGGGGTGCTAGTGTCTATTATTTTGGATAGAGATCCGAGATTCACTTCGCGGTTTTGGCCGAAGTTTCAGAGGGAGCTCGGTACATCTTTGAGATTTAGTACGGCATTCCATCCGCAGACAGATGGACAGTCAGAGCGTACTATTCGGACTCTAGAGGATATGCTCAGAGCGGTGGTGTTAGAGTTTACTGGCGGATGGGATTCTTATCTTCCTTTGGTAGAGTTTGCATATAATAACAGCTACCAGGCTAGCATTGGTATGGCTCCCTATGAGGCTTTATATGGCAGACAGTCTAGAACCCCACTGTGTTGGGGTGAGGTGGGTGAGAGACGCTTGACCGGCACGGAGTTGATTGATGAAACCGTGAGCACAGTCAAGGTCATTCGGGATAGACTGAAGACGGCACAGGATCGACAGAAGAGTTACGCAGATAATCGTCGCAGGCCCCTAGAGTTTACTGTGGGAGATATGGTTTTCCTGAAAGTCTCTCCATGGAAGGGTATTCTTCGGTTTCAGAAGAAAGGGAAGTTACATCCCAGATATATTGGACCCTTCCAGATTCTGGAGAGAGTAGGGCCAGTGGCGTATCGTCTAGAGCTACCTGCCGATCTGGAGCGTATTCATAACGTATTCCATGTTTCAATGCTCCGGAAATATATGTCAGATTCATCCCATGTTCTCACGACACCACCTGTTCAGTTGAGAGAAAACTTAAGCTACGGAGTGCAGCCCGTTGAGATTATTGATCGACAAGAGAAGATACTCCGAGGAAAGTCCATCTCCTTAGTAAAAATCATATGGAGGAATGCAGAGGTCGAGGAGGTTACTTGGGAGACTGAGGCCCATATGCGAGCCCAGTATCCCCACTTGTTTGAGTGATGTTAGTTGAGAGCAATGTAGAAAGAATTATAAATTTTTCTTTCCTTCTGTACTTTATTTTAATTTTTGGGGACCAAAAATTTTAAGGGGAGGGGGGAGAACTTGTAAACCCCTGCTTGTAAAAAAAAAAAAAGAAAAAAAAAAGAGAGGGGGAAAGAGGAAAAGGGCAGGGCACTGTACGCGTGCCCTCTTCCTCGCCCACCCCGTGCTCCCCACTTTCGCTCTCCTGCCGACAGCCTTCGCCCACGCCTTCTTCTCACCGTCGACGATCATTCCCATCTCTTCTCCTCTCCTCTCCATCTTCCTCACCCACCGGCCACCGGAGCACGTCGCCGTCGCCGTCGCCTCTTCCCATCGTCGGTGCCTTCAACATCGCCTCTTCCTCTTCCCACGGACGCCCGCAGCTGACTTGCCGGCGTCTCCTCCTCCACGCGCAGCCATCTTCTCCGAGCGACGAAGGAGAGGGTGCACACTCGTCGGCACGCCCTTCGCCGCGACCCATCGCCCCTCGCCTCGCCGCTGCCGGAGTTCGCAGCAAAAGGGGCTGCTTCCCCTGCTCGCGGGCGGAAACAGAGCCACGAGCAGAGGGTTTCGATCGCGCGCCCACGCCTCGCCACCGCGCCTCCTCCTCGCCCGTCGCCGCTGTCCATCTGCCGGCGACCGTCCTCTGTCCCCATCTGGTGCACGCGAGCCCACGAGAGCTCGCCGGAGCAGCGCCCCCGCTGTCCTCTTCCCACACAGCGGCGAGCTCCGCTTCGCCGCGCCCATCGCCGCTGCTGTCGTCGCCGCTTCAGAGGACTCCGGCGGACCATCACGGAAGCCGGAGGACTGCCGTCGGAGCCGAGGCGACCTCGCTGGAGCACCCATCGCCGGCGTCGGAGGAGAAGAAGCGGACGAACAGAGGTAACGCCCGCCTCTGCTCTCGCCCTCTTCTTCGAAGCATTTTTCCTTAATCATGATTAAGGAATATTTAATTATGTTAAGTAAGATTAGTGATTAAATTAAGATGGATTAATTATTTAATTAAGTGAAGTTAAGTAATGGGTTGGGTTGAACCAAATTGAAGTAGATTGGGTTGAATCTGAGTTGGGTTTAGATTCGGGTTGAGTTAGTTGGGTGAGTTAAATCAATTAATTGAAATTGGTTCGAGCCCAAGTCAAATCAGATTAGATTGGGCTATCTGAACCAGATCCAATTAAACTGGGCTGAACCTGAGTTGAGCCAGATTAAATTGATCCGAACCTGAGTTTAGCTAAATAAACTGATTCAAGCCCAAATTGAGCCCAATTAGATTGAATCAAGTCAGAATTGAACCAAATTGGATTTAATTGAACCCAAATTGAACCAATTGCACTATTTGAACCTGAATTGAGTCAATGCAGGTTGGTCAAAATAGAGCAATTTAATCAATTAAAGCTAGATTTGATTTATTTTGACTAGGTTGACTTGGATTATGAATTGAAATGGGCTGGGCTTTGTGAATAGTGTTGGATCAAACACATTGGATTAATTAAACGGATAGATCCGATTAACCTTAAATAATTTATTTCTATCCTAATTAATTTCAGAAAATTCTAAATAAATTTCCTTGCTTTAGGAATATTATCTTTCAGCTATTTATTGAAGGTTTTGGACTTCTTTTGGATTGGTTTTGGAGCCCAGACATACGATACAGGTGCGTAGGCTCACTATAACATGATCTAATCAAACTAGGGTAAATCTTACTTAGATTTTTATTTGGAGATTCTTGGATGCCTGCCAATTAAATAAATATTATGCCTATTAAAATACCAAAATACATATGCATGCTAGAAATACATGTTTTATTAATTGTTCCACCTGCTTATCTGCTTATCGTTATTATTTCTCTAGCATGCTATGTTTCTCCTACCGCATGTTATTATTTATTGCTGTTATAAGGCAGACCACACACATAGCTATCATGCGGAGTAGGGGATCACGATAAACCATAAAACATAGTATCGCGACATACATCAGACACTCTAATATAAAGACAGGTGACATGATACTATCATATTTTAGAAACATCACTGAAATACCCACAGGATGCTATTATGCAGCCTAAATAACATCGCGAACCACCAGTATTCGGTTAGTGATGTTCACCCCTCCCGAGGCTTCTGTTAGCTTAGATATTGGGAGTGGGGCTGAGGGATTGGACCAGTTAACTCCTGGGTCAGATTAGACCAGCACATGGAGTGATTCCAACCCAGGTTCTTATACCCGCACGTGTGCCGCCTCGGCGACACCGTGATAGTCCTGAGATGGCTACCGGGGATAATCCTACTCGACGAGCTAGCAGATATGAGGTCGAGACACCACAACCCATTGTGCGGATGTGCGTCGACTCGGCTAGCATGGATTGCTTTCGAGTTAGAGGGGAGATTCCCTTATGCCTTGGACAGTGGATCCAAAGACCGCACGGCTAGCATCCTCGACGTCCTGCAGACGATCGGATGAGTAGTCCGAATCCTAGGGTTATTTTATTTCGGCTAGCCGTGGCCGATGGTTCTTGTGATGGTGACCCTGTCTACGGACAGAGTGTAGTACTACACTGGGGTCGTGCCCCTACGGAGTCCGGGGAGGCTGTAAGGGCACGACGGTTTCGCTAGGGGAGGCATAGTCGGCGACTAGCGAGACGAGGGAGAGGGTTATTGGGTCACCCGTCCTCTCCGCCAACATCAGTGCAGCGGGCGTAAGTAGAGACAGTTGATAAAGGCACTGATGGGCTTATGGACGTCCCTGGCCCGGATTCGTCCCTAAGCATACGTTGGCAGCCCGAGACATGTGACACAAGTTAGAGATATGTTTGATGACTTATTTTAGTGACACCGACATATGAGATATAACCTAGGTGACGTTTAGGGATGTACCCATATTTATAACCTAGGTTGACATGTAATTTGACTAGATAAAATTGATATTACGAGGAAAATGGTTGTTTGATAACTAATATCTTTAAGGCATCCTTGAATGAGCCCTCTAGCTTTTGATTTCGTGCTATAGTTTTGAGCGGTAGCTACGCACTCGGCCGCAAGGCGGAGCACACCTAGTTTAATATGTGTGCAGGTGCGGCGGTGTCGGTCAGATTTGCCGACGAGGGTTGCGTCATCCGAGGTGCGCTATCGTCCCCGTTCCGGTTCTTTCTTGATTTTAGGACGTAGCCTGTAGTAGATCGTTATCGGGACTGTACCAGGAGACTGTGTTATTTATTTTATTGATATTACTAGTTGTTTATATTGCTAAGATAGATCCTGTTATGCCTTGCATGGGTTGGTGAGCTAATGCGGCGATTGCCACGTGCCCGGCAGGTGGTTCGGGGCGTGACATGGAGGTTCCTGCATACTGTCGTCTCCTTCGCTCGACTGCTGGGGTTTCCTGCACGCTGTCATCCCAAATTTATCGGGTTTGCAGCAGCCACCTCACTGCACGCAATCGTCTCGAATTCTTGGGGTCTGCAGCAGCCGTTTCATCTTTTGATCGATCGTAGCTACGCGTCCAAACTCCAATTTGATGCGCTAAGGTCAATTTCGCTGATCCCTCTTTCTTAGATCTCAGTTTGTTCATTAATCTATGCTTCAATGCTGTGAAATCCTTGATTGGTATACAGTAATTTTGTTTAATGGTTCTGTATTGTTGATTGCCGATGATGTGGATTGTGGTGGTTTTGATTGTGGAATTTGTGCTGTTGGATTGATTATTATTGATGATTGTGGAATTTTGGTTGCTTATGTGATAATGCCGATGGGTTTGATGGGTTGTTATATGGTGCTTATGTGGCTACGTTGCTGATGGTTTTGATTGTGGAATTAATGGTGATAATGATGTTGGATTTGTTGGTGGTTTAATGTTGTTATTTCGGTTGTGCTTATTTGGTAATGTTGCTGATGATTTTTAAAGTGTTGTTATATGGTGCTTTGATTGATGAGTTGATGATGTTGTTTGCTGAATTTTCATGGTGTTTTGATGATGGTGTTGCAATTGGTGGTTTGATGGTGGATGTTGATGTGGTTGTGATTTGCTTGGCAGTGATGCTGAGGATATGATTTATTTCTAGTTGATGGTATACACATATGATTTATTCTTACTGGATGATATTCAAGTATTATGATTTTGATGGTTGTGAATGTTGATTTAATGATGATGTTATTTTAGTTGGCTTGTGATGAGTTGATGCGGTGTATTGCTGTTGAGTGTTGATTTTATTTCTATTTTCTTTTCCTTGCCTTTACTTGATGACATGTAGATGATATGTTAATTATGACGGAATGCAGTATCGAATGCATGTCTAACACAATTAATAGTTTCTTCTCTACTAATAATTAGATATTATAATTAAATAAAAATTAGTGAGTGATAAACTAGGATTAGGGATGATTGCAATTTTAGTTGGACTTTGTTTGGAACTCAAATGGTTGCTTAGTATTTATGATTAAGGTTTATAAAGTGAATAAGGTTAATTTATTAGATTAGTTTGGATTAATCAAACCTTATTGAATAATTAATTTAGGATGGGTTAGGTAGGCAAAATGGTTGAGATGGTTGATTTAGTATTTTGTAGATAGGATTAATAATGTATAATGTTAAAGATCATATCTAAAGGTAATGCTACTTGTAATAGGTAGATCTCTTGATATAATTAGACGACGTTCAAGCTAACATACGGTTGGTTCTGAAGATCGATCTACATATTCAGGTGCGCCGGTTCACTACAGTAGACTATTCTCAAGTTGGCGAAACATGAGGAGATAAATGTTTTACTGCTTAGAAATTTATATTTAATCATTCATGATTCATGCTTTGTATGTTAGAATAGCCTATTTATATGATTAATATGATATGCTTGTTGTCTTATGTTTACGGTTATTCAAATACGTGCTAGGTTATTCCCTTGCATAAATATTTTACTGTTTAGAAATTAATATTTAATTATTTATGATTCATCATTCGTAGGTTAGAATAGTCTATGTATATCATTAATGCGATATGCTTGTTGTCTTATTGTTACTGTTATTCAAATATGGGCTAGGTTATTCTTTTGCTCATTATCTACTAGGTTGATGTGACGAAAAGTAATACCATATTACAGTTACTTCTAGAACCTATTATGTTACACTATAGTGTGACATCTTTATAGACATCGACAAGCATCACTTATAGACATATGATATTGATATACTTACGTATGAAATTATTAACAATGCACCATCATGATCTCCTGAGTTACGGATATGAGCTTAAATGTTTATATACCTATACCACCCAAAGAGATTGAAATCATCTTGGACATACATGGTGAGGATAAGATATGAATTAGCTTATTGCCAGAGAACGTTGTGATGTATTCACTATACCCGCATGGTACCGTTAAGTCATCACCTTGATAGTCCTAAGATGGCTAGGATGGATGAAACCAAACCAATGACCTAGCAAACATGTCGCCGAGGTTATAGCATTTCGGCGACGGCTAGGATGCATGCCTCCTGGCAGGCATAGCTGCTTGTAAATTGGTACGGTGACTCCTTCCGCATGGCCTTGGACAATGGATCTATGGACCTCACGGCTATTATTCCAGACGTTCTGCAGACGTTCTGATGAGTAGTCCAGATCCTGGGGTTTATTACCGGCTAGCCGTGGCCGATGCGTTTACATAGGTGCGGTGACCCCTTGGTGTAGTACTACACGAGTTGCTCCATGGATTGTCTGGAGAAGACGCATGGAGTGACAGGTCGCTAGGTCGCGGAGATGAAGTGATTCGCCTAGTGTACCACCGGAGAGGAATTCACGGTCACCCGACCTCTCTGCCAACATCAGTGTGACGGGCATAGGTAGAGACATAGACAGTGGACACTGATGGGCTTATGGGAACTCCCTGATCAGGAGATCCCCTAAGCATAGGCTGGCTGCCCAGATCACAATATTTGAATGTGATGATATGTTTAGTGACAATAATCTTGTGAAATAAACATACTTCATATTTATAGTTGAGCTACACACTTATATTACATGTTCTTCTTATAATGCTTCATGTTTTATTTGTTTATTTTACATGCTTTGTTTGAGATTATGAGATAATATTATGGACATGCTAGAATCTCCTTGTTTGCTACTTGAGTTATTCTACTGCGGTTAGAGCCATAAGCACTCAGCCGCTTGCGGCTGAGCACACGACGTTCAAATGTGTGCAGGTCTACTAGACGACTGGTCAGGATAGCTAATGGAGGCGAGATTATCGACGAACCTAATTATTTAGAGGAACGGGCTGCGACGGCGACTGCGAACGGCAGCAGCGATCGGCCGTCGGTGGGCACGAAGGACGGGCGACGAACGCCTGCAACTGACGTGAAGAGGAAATGGCAGCAGGCGGAAACAGGGGAAGAAGAGGGGCGTGGCCGCAGGACCTCTGCCGCGCTCTCCTTGCTACGGTGGGGATTTAAGGAGGTCGAACGACGGCGGACGCTGGCGACGCACGACGGACGACGGGCGCTGGCGATGGGCGACGGGCGGCGAGCGCCTGCATTCGCCCTGCTGCGATCGAAGAGGAGGTGGGCGTCGCGAAAGCGAAGAAGGCAGGCGACGGAGTCGGGCGGCCGCCGACGAACGACGGCAGCCGACGGCGTCGAATGGGAGGGGCCGCCGGCGTGCCCTGCTGCAGGTGAGGGAGACGGGGAAGAAGGCGAAGAAGAAGAAGGAGAAGAAGAAGAAGAAGAAGAGGAAGAAGAAGAGGAGAAGAAGAAGAAGAAGAGGAAGAGGGGAGGGGTGCCTCGCGAGCGGGAAGAGCCCGCGGCTCTTCTCGCTCGCGTCGACCCCTTCGGACCGGGTCGGCCGGTTCACTCGGACCGGCCAGCTGGCCGGTTCAGTTGAACCGGACCAAAATTTAAATTTTTTTTCCTGAAAATATAATTTATTAAGGTGGGGGTTTACATGGAGGACACGCACGCTGCAGTAGTCAGCAAGAAGAAGATTGAGGAGTACACCTCCGAATCCACGATGATGCAGGGGATGATGGGCACCAAGTAGTCGATTGACTTCTCCAAGCTTGCTTGCGTTGAAGTGGAGCAGGAAAAGGAGGCAGCCACTACAGACTTCGAATTCCAAAAATCAAACTCATCGCAGACAGAGAATTCTCTCAAGATCGGTGATGGGCACGCTGATCACAACGCCTACAACACCATCGAAAGCATCAAGAAAGAAAATAGAGAGTGGTTGGTAAACTCCTCTGTTTTGTTTCGCATCGCGGCTGCATTGTGGAAGTCAGCGCTGGAGACGGAGAGATCCACCGTGGATGCCACCAGAAAGAGGGAAGTTTCAGTTTCTATCTCTTTGCAGGTTCTCAAGGCAGCGATCAGATCGGTGGTGGCCAAGATCGCATTGGTTCTACGAAGGGAAGAGGAGAAGATGACCCTGATCGAGGACTATAACCTGTTGCGTGAGAGGATGAAGAAGGCTGCAAAGGAGTTGGGCAACATGCTGGAAATTGAGTTATTCCTCAGTGATGACACGAAGAGGTTCCATGAGAGCTTAATGGCAGCCTGTCCCAGTGTTGCTGGTATCTCAGAGAAGCTGCCACCTCAACTTGAGGAAGAAGCCTACGATCCTGAATATGAATTCGCAGTGGAAGTTGAAGCACAGGAGATCGACTTCGTGGTGTCGCAGAAAGAGGACTTCATCTACATCGCCAAGTCAGCCGAGCAAGCTGAGTTCTACGACGAGATGGTGGACTCGATGAAGAAGGTGGCAAGCTGGACGTCGAGCTCACAGTGGAGGAGCTGAACCTGGATGGTGGGTTAAGTGGTTTGCTCCTAAACAATATGTACGATGATGGTGCTATAAGACAACAATTGCATGCCCAGAAAAATAGAGGGAGTGTGTGCAGCATGTTAGCTGGAGGACAAGGAGGTACTTCAGTGCACATCCTTCTCGAGGAGTTGAAGAAGGTTAAAGCTGAGAATTTGCAGCTGAAGGAGATACTGCTGGACAAGGAGAATATGCTACAAAACATTAGTCAGGAGAATGCTGACATCAGACGTCAAAAATATGCAGCCATGGAGAAGGTTAAAGAACCTTCTTCTTTGCTTGCCAAAGGCACATTCAGTAAATCTCATCAGGAGATTGGTCAAGTATCGGAGGATTTTGTATCAGAAATTGATGTCTTAGATGAGTTTGAATCTGACTTGGGTGACGATGCTGATTGGGTGCAATCTGACAAGAAGGTGAGAAAGTTCGAGGTCGAATATGATGAGTTCCACGATTACTATACTTGCTCAAAGTTGTCTTATTGCAAGTCCAAGAGATGCAAGTTCCGAGCTGGTAATTCTACTTGCAGTGGTGACTGTGGGTATATTCTTCCCAAATGTAAGGAAAAGAAATAACAAGCTTAGGAGGGAGATTGTTAGGAAATAAGCTTGTTTAGGAAATAAGTGCATCTGATATAATCTGATGTTTATTTTGCTTTAATTTCTATTTATGATATGCAGATTTTATGTAAGGAGAAGATGGGAGAGTGTTTCCTTCTTCTCCCCTTTACTTTCCATTATCTTTATTGCAGTTTCCATGTAATGTTATTCTTCTTTTAAATATAGAATAGAGGAACATAAGACGATGGTCTTCTGCTCCCAATTATTTGTTATCTCTGCTGTGAACAAAACAGATTTCTGCTTCCTTTCCTCTTCCAACACCGTCCACCTTCCCCGCCTCCCCGAAGAAGAAGTCCTCTGCCTTCCCCCCTCTTCCAAATCATCTGCCCGTCCGCCCATCTACCTTTCCCCCACCCTCGAAAAGAAAGGCGATTGCGACTCCACCTCTCCCTCTCAAAGTCCAGCTCGCGAGGGCGAGGAGGCCATCGCCGCTCGGTCTCTGTTTTCGCCCATGCCTCTGTGGAGCCGGCGACTAACCATGGTGTGAGGTCGTAGTCTGTGGAGTGGTGGAGGCATCACCGCGTTGATCGAGCTATTGAGTCAAAGCATCGAAGCATCAGGCTACGACCCGGCACGCCAGTGCACCGCCTCTCTCCACCGCCATCATGGCAGCAATAGGGGTATCGCTGCGGAGGAAGTTGGGGAGCTCTGAATGCAGAAAGCACACTAGATGTGGGAAGTCCGACACCACGAAAGGTTCGTCGTCGCGGCTAGAGGCATTCGAGTGGGCGCACCCATGACACATTATGGATCTTATAATACCGGCTGGAAAGAGGCCCGACGAAAGGAATCCGATGCGGGGGATGCCCAGCTCGAGGGCGATGTAGGTGCACCAGTGGTAGTGTGCATCGGAGACGATGATGTCAGGGCGGTGGAGGCGTTCGTGAGCGGAGCGGGTGAAGGGGACGACGGTGTCCATCTTGGTGAACTCCGAGGGGTGGAAGGCGCTCAGGTTCTCGATGCCGGGTGGGAGGCCGACCTCAGTGGAAGGGAACGGGTAGGAGAGGATGTGGATGGAGAGGCCAGATGCTGCGGCAACATTGATGGTGTCACGAATGATGGTGAGGAGGAAGGTGGAGTCGACTCCGTGGGCGGCGAAGGTGCAGGCTGTATCGACCATGGGGATGATGTAGCTGGTGGCGAAGAATGGGATGAAGAAGATGCGGAGCTACCTCTAGCAGGCTTCTGCCTCGACGGCGGCCTCCATCTCGGGCACTGGCGCCTCTCTCCACCACTTCTCTCCACCTCTCCGGCTCTCCCACCTCTCTCCACCGCTTCTCTTCGCCGCTGGTCCGCTGCTCGTCGATGCATCGCCCGCAATCGGGATGTACCGCACGACCCAGCACACCGGTGTCGGCACGCCAAACTAGCGTGCTCGGTGCCGTGCTGGGCAGGACGGGGTGTGAAGCGCCCCGTGCCGGGCACGACACGCCCCTAGAGTGGGCCGTGCTCGGGTCAGCCCCAGCATGACCTTTTTGCATGTCTATTCTATACTAAAAAAAATTATGCAAAGAATTTTTGGCATGATAACTCTAATTATAAGCAATTTTTTTAAAATTTATTTTATTTCATTTTATATTTTGAGCTAAGAAATATATGTTTATATATTTTACAATGGTACATAATAAGGTCTCACACAGAGTTGCGTGACAAAGTAATATTACATTTATTATATTTACAATGGTACATGTTCTTAGGGAGAGTTGCATGAGAGGTAATATTATATTTATTATCTGACTTATTCTCTCTTTCTCTACCTAATATTAAGATTTGCCCATCTTTTTTCTGTTAAAAATGAAAGCAAGTTACTAATTCACTATTATATAGAGTGTGCACTCAGAGTAAATCTTACCGGCTTTCTCATGGGCCACCTGAGCCCAACTTAGTTAGGGCCATATCTAGCACGGCTTGAACCCCACGACAATAGTCTTTTTCTCAAACAATTTCATTTGAGAAAGAAATTGAAGATATAAGATACAATGTGATACCCAAAATCTATCCTAGCGATGATCTCTACATCATATCCCAAAAATTAGATTATGATGTTACCTAGGGAATGGGCACCGACCTTAATCATTCAAATTTATTATTTTCATCTGGGATTCCGAGCATCGGTATCATCAGCTTCAACTCTGCTACTGCATCGCTCATTTCCTGAGATGCCTTCTCTTCCCAATCGAACAGATTTAGCCAAAGGTAATGTTGGCGATAGAGAGGTGTGGAGGTTGAGATTTAGGAAGTTAAGGTTTAGATGGTCTGATGATGAGGTAAACAAGGAAAAACTAACATAGTTGTCTCGGCCTCCTTTTTCTATTAACCCCTAATTTCTAAATTTTTTAGAAGTATAAACTTATTTTA
Source organism: Thalia dealbata (assembly GCA_030544415.1). NCBI lineage: Eukaryota > Viridiplantae > Streptophyta > Magnoliopsida > Zingiberales > Marantaceae > Thalia > Thalia dealbata. The sequence continues at coordinate 28,524,778 of CM060454.1, read as the reverse complement.
ATACTTATATATATAGATATATCTATATATATACATATCTTAAAGAATTATTCTTATGATGAGGATTGTGTTTATATGTATATCTCATATAGATATCTATATATATTCACTTATATATATAAATCTATATTTAAAACAATATTTCATTTCTACTCTAATCCAAATCTAGCTACATATCTATTTTACACATAATTTATTTATGTGGCCAAATATATATATATATAAATCTAGATCTTACTATATTATTGCTATTATTATCATTAGTTTATTTATATCTATATACCTTTACATATATTTAAGGATCATTGTTGCCATATCTAGCATACATCTATTTGAACGTTATGTGTATACATACACATGAAGCCATATATATGTGAACAAATATTTATTTATTATCACATTTATATATTTCTAAAATTTTTGAGGTTTACAAGTTCTCCCCTCTCTTAAATATTTTTGGTCCTCCAAAAATACAAAAGTCCTTCTTTTTTTTCCTCTATGACTATCTCCTAAACTATTCTAATGATCCTCAAACATATTTATTATTTATTATAAACACCACCTATTTGTGCAGGTCAAAAATTGAAGAGGTACTTACAAAGAAAAGAATAAAGATATCATGTTTAATAAAAGAACAGTATAAGGTTTATGAACCTTCAGCATTGAATGCAATAGTACTAGTCAAAAAATATAGATCTCATAGAACATCTGAATATTCAATACTAATGCCAAAAGCATGACTCGTTGTTTCTGCATATAATTGTTTATGCTAGCTGTGTAGTGTAACATACATATGTAAAATCAATTAATTAGAAATGTTATTCAATACAATCTCATATATTTGCTCCATAAATAGGTATAGAATATATGTGACACATGGAAGTATCTCCCAATGAGATTATGGTTCCATGAATCAGGTAATACCTTAATAATGTATTTGATCATGGATAGAATTCTTTGATGAGCATGCAAAATCAAGAATTGCAGCCGACATTGTTTACTCTTCGGTAACTGGAGAGAATCATATGGTGGCAACTAGAGAGAATCATATGGTGACAAAACGAGGTAATCACATAATTTTCACCCAAGGCAAACCTAATTATCTTATACACATAATCTTAAGAAAGCATGCCCAATTAAGATGATGAGAAAGCATGTTAGTTAAGGTGTCCATTCTCAAGGGTTATGCTAGTAGCTTCCTTTCAAAGAATATTTACCAAACTATTATTGAAGCTTGGTATGATACATCTTAGTACACATCCTATCAGATCAATAGACAGTGTAATCATGGGATTAAAAGCAGTAACCATAATAGTTAAGAAATATATATAATGTCAATATGAAAGTATTGCTATTAGGACGGACCATAGAACTACCCAACCTTTGTTCCAGGTACTATGACAAGAACACGGTCCTACCACTTAAGAAAATAAATTTTAAGATTCTTCCTTGAATATCTATATTTTAGATGGAAAACTGTGAATTCAAGATAGCCGATAAGGGTTTAAAAATTGAATGATTCGTAATAATTGGAGTATCATAAGTTAGAAAACATGTGCAGATCAAAATAAGAGAAATGCAATTTCAATACCATTCACTTATAATGCTTTTATCAACGACATGATGACACAATTCAATAAGTTATACAGGGATAACTTTTGGAGTACAAATGAAATAAGATAAGTACTTAATTTAATTAGTTGAACGAAAATATGCAGTAATAAGAGAGTAGATGACTTGGGAATCTATAGCTTAAATGTGGTTAAAAGAATAATAACAAATAAAAATTTGTTGCTATTAATGAATAAATAAGAACATCTTTGGACTAACCGTTAAAAGAGAAGCACGATGCAGTAAACCTTAGGATCTTGAATCAAAATTTTCTTGGAGGCTTCATAACCTTTGAACTAACAAGGAGCTTACTGAAGGAAGGATTTACAAAGTAGATAGGAAATAGGCAAGGTATAGATATTTGAAAGGATCCATATCTACCTCATGTGCACATAGCTAAAAGCTTTAAATATTAAAAGGTTGCATAATGATGGTAGATGCAATATTAGCATCCTAGAAGTATTATTTTTATTTTACAAAGAACTGCTAAGTTGCATTATAATCAAAATATTGACTGATTAAAAATTTCAATATGTTTGGGCAGGGAGATATAGTAGACAAGGCAACCTTAATGCTAAGTGGGCATATAACTACTTTAAGAGAAGAGAAGAAAATGAGCACCTTGATCATCCTTTGGAAGAGAATATGAAAGTTAAATATAGTATGAAAAGTGTAAACATTCATTTGAAGAATTTTATGGCATTGACTACCAATGAACAAGTTTTTTTAAAAAAAAAAATTAACAGAATTCAAGTAGAAAGATGCAATATTTATAGTCAAGACAAAATTGATGATTGAAATTGAGGTCATCCCTCGATTCCTTAGCTAAAGATTTGGGAGTTGCAACCAGAAAGAGCACTAGTAGACTTCAAGTAAGGTAATATGAAGCTAAGAAATTTTCCAAGAGAAATTTAATTATCTTAATGTACATTTGAAATTTTATATAGAAATAGGCTATTTACGCTTTTTAAAAAAAAATTGCATTATTTGAGGCAGGATTAGGAGTGAAGGATATGAAGCTAGTTTCTCCTAGGAAACAAAAAGGAATTTCGAGAAGCTCGAGCCCAAAATATTGTTAAAGCTAAGGATTCGACAATATCTTTCTTAATTGCTTCGCTTATTATGATAACATCCAATTGATAGAAAAAGGAGAAAACAATAGCACCTAACAAGGTTGAAATTTTCATTTGGTCTTAATTGTAAGGTTAAAACTTGATGAAGATACCTAGAGAGTCAATTTAAAACTCCTAAATCATCATACTTGCCAAAACTATCCATGCAACTATAGCTAAGTACATACAAAAAGAATATACGAACAACTCCAAATGGCATCTCTATAAAAACATAAATACTTGTGTTTGTTGGTCATACTGCTCAACAATTGACTTCGGCGAAGGTTAAACATATAAACTCATAAAGCCACTACACCAACTTTTTAAATAAATTCACTCCTAATAGTTGCCTCCAGACATGCTAGCAACATATCCACAACTAGACACATATTGACTATTACCATGCACGTAAACAATCGGCCAACATTTATAAATTCTTTGAAAATACTAGCAAATCAAGCTTGACATGAAAACAACAATCAAAATAGTAGAAATCCTTTGTATAGCCAAACATAATATTACCTACCAATTTCGACATTAAAATCAGTGCAAGCAACCAAATGAAGCATAAAATAAACAAAAAAGGATCAATCAAGGAAAAGATGAAGTCAAAGAAAGGTTTTTTTTTCCAATAGAAGTATTAGGTGCAAGATCTGCCAAACTTCAAGTATTTTTAAATTAAACCATGAGAATAAGGATTGCTATCCTTACTATAATCCATTGCAACATCATATGGAATGTTGCCATCACTCTATATTGAACTGCACCAGAGTTAGAGGATCAAATTTCTTTGTTAGTTCCATACGATGACATCAATGCTCCCATAGTTCACTTCATAGTCATCAATATTAAGCAACCCAACTAATTGGGAGACAGCTAGGAGTTTACATGATGTCATGATAGGATCACCTCAAGCCATCACTCTATGACAATGCATCTAAGTAGTTTAGTTATTCACAATTATTTTAGCATCAAAGGAAGTCAATGGAACATATGTTTACTATGAATTTAATTCTTCTCTATAATTAAATGTAGGGAGAGATAATATATCCTCCTAGATTTGAAATTCTTGGAGAGTGAGAATAGGTTTACGCATGGAATTATAACTAGTGAAGTTAGTACTAACTAGTGCCAAGTAGAATTCAAAAATTTTAAACATGAAACTAAAGTACACTAAGCATTAACTGAATCATGATAGAATGAAATAAGGTATAAAAGCACATGTCCTAAGAATAAATTCTACTAGGGAGAATTTGGCAGTAAGATCTTAACCACCAAGTGATGATCTGAGTCAAGCCAATTTCGGTCATAGTATCCACAAGACAGTGGAGTACATTCTGATAGTAGGAATAGTAGATTAAATTCTTACATCTGTCCATGGAAAGTGCATCAAGGTTTACTTTTCAATTTTTGTTATGGTGGGAGAAGTTAACTGTACCACAACCACAACTAAACTCAGAGCACTAATTTCTTATAGCACTTGTGTACCCAAGCAATAGTAGGAGCCATATTTGTTGGAAGGCAATGACATGGACTTCAAACAACTAGTCCTTTCTTTTATTGAACAAAGCAACTCTTTTATAATTGCATAGCATAATAATGAATTATAATAGTACTCTTGGGGTTTTCAATTAGTACATCTAAGCTAAGGTAGAGAGGCTAGCGAAGAAAATATGTAAGCAATCAAATTTTTTTTTATAACTCATTGCGCAACCAGGTAATTAATCATAACAACCAAAAGTAGTCAAATAATTTGTAGCAAGCAAATTATTAAACAAGGAAGTTCAGAGAGGTAATAAGGAAAAGTTAAATAAAGGGAATTGTATTCCTAATCCTTTGTCACTCTCACCCTTGTTTACCCAATGTTTGCCTATAGACTGTATCAATAGCATATCCTTAATCCTAAATCTCATAAATAATTTCCTAAATTTTCGAAACCTGCTCTGATACCACTTTAATTGTCACGCCTCGACCCTCTGTCGGGCACCTAACAACCGCCGTATGAGCAATATCTCACTCATACAAGGCTTACAATATCATATATCCCAAGCATAATTTAAAATTTCTATAATCGAGTCTACTAATTAGATATACAATTTACTTATAGGTTAAACAAAAAGTTTATACAGTCCATCTACATTATGTCTTGTATACATTGTACTCACTAATCGATTCTATAATGTTCTTCTATAGTATTCAATCCCGCTATCCATCACTCCTCGCCATCTCCTAAGCGATGTCCCGATACCTGCGCGCGGGGGAAAATTTACATTCGCTAAGTCTTGCGACTTAGTGCCTATAGATGAAAACTTCTCCAAGCAAAAGAAATGGGCTAACAATACATGTCCGGACGAGTAGCAGTTATATCAATATCAATTCATAAAATAACTATAAAATAAAGCATACACATAATTGAGCAATGAATTATTAAAAATCTAAATATATATCTAGAGTTTTCTAAGTTTCTAGTTTTAAATACTAACTCCTAGGGCTACCTGCCCATACTTAAGGTAAGCCCTGGCCGGGGACTACCATAAGCCCGTCGATGCCGAACTATGTCTCTGCCTAGGCCCGTTGCACCAATGTTGGCGGAGAAGGCGGGTGACCGCGGTTCCTTCTCCTTCCAGTCTCGCGAGCCGTTTACCTAGATCGCACTCTGAGACTATCGTATCGTACGTCTCCCATAGACCCTAGGATACGAGATACCGTGTAGCGCTACACTTCTGCTTTACAGAATGGTCACCGGCTGACATGTATACTCACGGCCCGACCTGCCGGATCAACACATATGTATAACTCTGGTTATCCGGACTACCCCCCAAGCATGCAGGACTTAGTTGGGGTATGTCAGCATCAACAGACACCTAAGTCCTCAGGTATAACGGCTGAAGTGAGCTCCCTAGCTCCCAGCACCTTAGTTTCGGATACATGCCATGGGGATATCTGGCCATTGGCGAGAACTCCCTTATTGGTACTCATCAAACGCAAAAGGATGGGTTGGGTGACGCCTCCGCTACCCATCTTTAAACTAACACAAATGACACCTACCATTCGCGAGAGAAATATGGTGTTATGTAGACCTATATGATTCCTAGAGGTTTATGTCCTTAGGAAGTCTAGGTCTGTGTCTCTAGGTGGTCAACTAGTTTAGGTTATCATGTAAGATATGTCACCTAACTAGTTTTGTCTGTTACCTAGTATCTTCATATGTCGCTATGTGTTCTATGTTTTCCCTAGTGTCATACACCTTTTGGATTATAGAACACAAGCATTTGAGGAAACATAACATATAATACGTAATTTGCAATAATTCACATCATATAAAATCGTAACAAAATGCACACCACGGACAGTACAAAAGTTTAATAACAACTGCCCACTTGGGAACTCTACTGCAGCGGCTGTCAACTAGCCGAAATAACAACGTACCTGAGCCTTTTAAATTAATAATTTAATAGATTAATGGCCCTGCCGTGTTTGATCATCATCGCTGCAGAATGTTTCCCTATCAATTTGCAAACATATTTAAATTTCCTAATACTTATGATATCGAGTATCTAACACCCTGCTCCCTTTTATTATTTCCTATTTAGCATCATGGAAATAGAAGACAAGGAATGAAATAGGTGTTTCAGTTTTACATTGTTTAAATATCATTCACATATATGACTAAGGAAATACTGAATGCAAGACATGATAAATTTGTTTATGATGTTAAGAAAGAAAACATCTAAGAAAGTAAATGGATCAAAATATTTCTCAACATATCATTCTTTTTTTCCAGCATAATGCCCAAAACTCTAATAAAATAACTGCAATTGTAATGACTAATTAAACCAACAAAATAAAAATAAATTTAATACCCAAAGTTTTCTTTTATATTTACCACAACATATATATATTTGTTAAAACTAGAAAAAGTATTTATCTATTACATATATATGTATACATATATAAACATGTGGAGAAAATAATATGAAGTCATTCTCATCTGAAGTGGATAGGTGGCAACAAACATTAATTTGGTTATTATTTAATTTTGAGTAGTGGAGTTTTATTAGATGTTAGAGGGATAATTATTTCATATATCATCTGCATCATCAGAATTTAATTATTATTAACAATGAACAAATGTAGACTTCAAATATATATTCAAATTATTATTATTATTATTATAATTAGGTTCTCTAATTATTATTATTATTATTTTAATTAGGTTCTCTAAAAACAGTACATGTTTCTAGGTAGTACTTTCAAAAAAAATAGTTTTCTTTTTAAATCACTAGTTATCATCACGTAAAAGTAAATGAAGAGAAATAAAATATAATATATATATAAATTCACTATTATCTAACAAATGTATCTACAGATTTAGATGTATTTAAAATGAAATATTTTTAATAGATGTATATAAAATGAAATATTTTTAATCACCTAAACATTTAGAATTAAATCAATAGCCATTTTCTCAAACAATTTCATTTGAGAAAGAAATTGAAGAAATGAGATAAATGTGATACCCAAAATCTATCCTAACGATGATGTCATGCCCAGACCCACCTGTCGGCCACGTGGCAACCTACTACAATTCTATGAAAAAGACATCGAAAAATAAAATAGACCCGTTGACGGACTCATCATCATCAAATCTCTCGGACAGTCATCTAATACACCTGCACACACGGGGAAAAGTGGTGTGCTCAGTCTTGCGGCCTAGTGCGAAATTATGGCTCTACCGAATAAAGAAATCAAAGGCTAGGAGGAGTATTCTTGGATGCATTGGGTTCATTAAAAGTCATTTTCAGGTAATACATGTGAAGCAGATCATAATCGTAAAATAACTGTGTAAGCATATACCATGTGTAGCACTAGATGTCACATACGGTGTCTCTAGTAGCTATGTCATCGATGTCACCAGAATGTCATCTGTGGTGTACTATGTCTATCAGTCTCAAGACTCGGGCTGCCAGCCTATGCTTAGTGAATACCCAGGCCAGAGGGCATCACGAAGCCCATCAGTGTCTTTTGTCTCTGTCTCTCCCTATGCCCGCTGCACTGATGTTGGCGAAGGTGACGGGTGACCCTTGATCACTCTCCTCTGTCTCGCTAGTCGCCTACGATGCCTCCCCTAGCGAAACTGTCGTGCCCTTACATCGTCCCCGGACTCCGTAGGGGCAACGACGACTCGTGTAGTACTACAACACCATCCGAAAATGGGGTCACCATCAACAAGACCATCGACCACGGCTAGTCGATATAATACAACCCTAGGATCCGGACTTTTCATCCGATCGTCTGCAGAACGTCAAGGATGGTAGTCGTGTGGTCTACGGATCCACTGTCTAAGGCTATGCGGAGGGATGTCACTGTCCCAATCCCCGAGCAGCGATGCCTGCCAAGAGGTGTGCAGACTAGCTGTCGCCGGAATGCTACTACCTCGGCGACATGTTTGCTAGGTTCTTATTTTGGTTCGTCCCGGCTAGCCATCTCAGGACTATCACGGTATCGCCTAGACGGCACACGTGCGGGTATGACTTTCTGGGTAGGGACTCACTCCGTATATCCGATCTAATGTGACATTGGAGTTTGTACAGTCCTTTCCCTACCAGCTCCCAGTATCCAAGCTATGCATAACCTCGGGAGTGGTACTCTCAGTATCTAAGCTATGCATAACCTCAGGAGTGGCGCCTAACGGGACGTCACCGTTTGACCACTGTCGGGACGCGGCGGTCAACCGGGGCATATGGGAAAAGCCCCTTTTTCTGTCTAAGTGGCGGTGACGTCGTCAAAGGTTCTAACATGTCGTTATTTACTATCTATGTCTGCATGGTAGGTATGCTAGCCTAGCATAGAAACACAATAAAATAATATTTAACATGCTTGACAAGATACTATGACATATTAAGACTAGCATAGAAAATCATAGTATATCATGCATATCGGGTAAAGTAAATTAAACTAACATGCAAACATATCAAATCTTATCAAATATTATATTTTATTATATTTAAGACATCCAAGAATTGTTCCTAAGAAAACCCTAGCGGGAATTTCCTAGCTTGAATAAATCCTACCATCGGAGAACCAACGCACCTGAGTTAGCAATCCGGTCTTCAGAATCAACCCGCGTAACAACGAATCACTCCGTCGAACTACTCAGATCACGTACCCGCGATAATCCTAATTAACATAATTATTTAAAATCAAATTTAATTCCTTTTTCCCTAAAGTAAATCAAATATTAATTTATCAATCTAACCTAATTATTCAAATACTAATTAACCAAATTTCTATTTTACAAATTAAATTAACTTAGTTAAGCTTAGATAAATTCTATCAAATTTATCCATTTAAACTCCTAATCTAGCCAAGTCACCTAAGGGCCCAAATAACACTCATCAATACTTAATTAGATCAATTAAACATTAATTAGCTATTTTAAATCACCTAATCATACTCATGAAAAGTTAAATTATTTTTATTATTATTTTATTATTATTATATTATTATTTTGTTATTTTATTATTATTTTGACTGGTCAACAGTTGACCCGGTCAACGCTGTTGACCCGGCCGGACCCAATCACTATTCATTCGGCTTAACTTGAGTCTGACCCAAGCCTAGCCAGTTCGGTTCGATCAAGTCAGCTCCAACCCATCTAAATCCGAGTCCGACTCGAGTCCGGTTCAAATTTATTTGGTTCGACTCAAGTTCAATTTAATTGATTTAGCACACCTCAACTAACTCAACCCGAATCCAAACTTAACTCGAATTCAACCCAACTAACTCCAATCTGGTTCAACTCAACCCATTCACTAACTCTACTCAATTAAATCATAAATTTTACTTAACTTAATTTATCATGCTTAATTAATCCACTAAACTCGATTAATTAACACTAAGCATGTTTAAATTAATCTAAGTATTTCAACAACACTAATTTATCCTAAACGTGTTTAATTACAACTAAACATGCATAATTAATCACTAATCACGATTAGGGAAAAATAAAGCTACCTTAGCCGGAATTACTATTCACCGTTGGAATCACTATTCACCGCCGGAACCCTAGCCGCCACCTCGTCGGAGCTCGCGAAACCTCCGACGAACTTGACGGCGAGCTCCGCAACTCTTCGCACAGGTGGGAACCAGCGATGGCCTGCGAAAACTCCGGCTATCAACGCCTAAAAACTCACTTTTTTGTAGCGTCGCCGGCGAACTTTAGGGCGAGTTCGCCGGAGGGCGAAACCACCCGTTCGCAGAGGGGAAACAGAGCCGCTCACCTTACGAATGAGCGGGGAAGGAAGGGAGGAGATTCCAGCCGGCGAGGAGGGTGGAATCGCGGCTCCACTGCTCGCCGGTGGTGCTGTGATCGAGCGAGTAGCGGCGGCGGAAATAGCCGCCTCCTGCGTTGGCGTCTGGGGTCGATGGCAGCTCGTGAGGGCGTAATGGGGGCGAGCGTCTCCAACCACGGCTGGGAAGACGACGCGCTGGCGATCTGGGCGCGGGATGGTGGCGGACGATCGCTGCAATCGCAACGAACGAAAAGGGCAGCTGCAGGCAGAGGAAAGGCGCGCGGCGACGGCAGACCTCCGCTGAGGTCTCTTCGTCACGGCAAAGAGGAGAGGGCGGCGCCTGAGTGCGGTCGGCAGCCAGCGGCGGGCGGCGGAGGAGAGGACGGTGGCTCCTCTGCTCTGCTGCGGAACGAGGCGCAACGAGGGAAGAGGGCGTCGCCGAGCTCCCCTTTCTGCCGGGGAGTGTGCGCCGGGGGTGGATGAAGGCAGGCGGCCGCCGACGAATGGTGTGCAGCGGCCGACGGTGAAGAGGGAGGCGTCGGCGCTGCTCGATGCGGAAGAGGCGAGGGGGGGCGAACGGCGGCTGATTTCCTTGAGAGGAGCGGATGCAGGGGAAGCGTCGCGCGGCAGCAACCGACTCCGCCGAGTTCTCCTCGTCACGGCGGAGAGGAATGGGCGGCGAAGGGCTGCTGTGGATGGCGGCGGCGAGCGGTGGACGGTGACCTAACCGAAGGGGCCGCCGGCGTGCTCTGCTGCGGGTAAGGGAGGCACACTCGGGACGGAGGAGGAAAGGAAGCCGCGAAGAAAAAGAAGAAGAGCCCGCCCGCGATGCCTCCTTTGATCCGGACGAACCGGGTCCGAGCCGGTTCAGCCGGACCGGCCGGCTGGCCGGTTCATTTGAACCGGTCCGGATTTTTTTTTTCCTAAAAATGAGATTTATAAGATGGGGGTTTACAGATGATCTCTATATCATATCCCAAAAATTAGATTATGATGTTACCTAGGGAATGGGCACCAACCTTAATCATTCAAATTTATTATTTCCATCTGTGATTCTGAGCATTGGTATCGTCAGCTTCCACTCTGCTACTGCATCGCCCATTTCCTGAGATGCCTTTTCTTTCCACAGATTTAGCCAAAGGTAATGTTGGCGATAGAGAGGTGTGGAGGTTGAGATTTAGGAAGTTCAGGTTTAGATGGTCCGATGATGAGGTAAAAAAAACTAACATAGTTGTCTCGGCCTCCTTTTTCTATTAACCCCTAATTTCTAAATTTTTGAGAAGTATAAACTTATTTTAATACTTATATATATATATATATATATATCTATATATATACATATCTTAAAGAATTATTCTTACGAGGAGGATTGTGTTTATATGTATATCTCATATATATATCTATATATATTCACTTATATATATAATCTATATTTAAAACAATATTTCATTTCTACTCTAATTTGAATCTAGCTACGTATAGGCATGTAAACGGGCCGTGCTCGGGCCCGCCCGAGCACGGCCCATGGAGGCACGCTACTGTAACGGGCCGGGTTTAACCCGGCACGCTACAGTGCCGTGCCGTGCTTGGCACGGCACGGTCACTGTGTTGCCCCACCCGACCCGACACGGAGCCCGCGGGCCGACCCGCTCCAACCCCACACCCTCATGCTAAAATAAGGCCGGCTGCTGAAAATATATAATCGTGCCGTGCCGTGCCAGCCCACGGGCCTAGACTCTGCAGCCCGGCACGGCACACCAACAGTGCCGGGCCGTGCCGGGCACGGCCCGCTTTTAACCCGGGCCGTGCGTGGCACGGCCCGAGTCGGGCCGGGCCCGGGCCGCCCGCGGGCCACCCGGCCCGTTTTACATCTCTAGCTACGTATTTATTTTACACATAATTTATTTATGTGGCCAAATATATATATATAAATCTAGATCTTACTATATTATTACTATTATTATCATTAGTTTATTTGTATCTATATACTTGTACATATATTTACGGATCATTGTTGCCATATCTAGCATACATCTATTTGAACGTTATGTGTATACATACACATGAAGGCATATATATATATGAATAAATATTTATTTATTATCATATTTATATATTTCTAAAAATTTGGGAGTTTATAAGCTCCATCCAGTCTTCCACTAGATTTATTTGGTGACATGCATAATGAACTATTTAAAATAACCCAAAATGTAAAGTCCAAATCAATATAAAGTCCAAACTAGTTGGTGACATTCTTAACTAGGCACGATAAAACTCAAACTAGTTGTCCAAATCAATATAAAGTCCAAGTTAATAGCTCCCTAATTTCATCTAACATCACAACATAATAACTAGCTAATTAAATTTTAACTATACTTGCTTAGTGCAAACCTTAATTTGATTCTCCTTATATCACATTTGTTACACTACATACATAACCCCAGGTGAGGTCGATTTGGGCATCTTCATGAGCATGATTTAGGGCATAGGTTTTACATGTGTCGCACGAGCCTAGATAAAACTCCAACTTTAGCCCTCTAATTCCACCAATCACGATCCTACCCTTTTTCCTCTTTTACCCCTACTACACTTGGTTATTAACATTTCTTTTTTCCTCATTTGTCCCTTCTCCTTCTATGTATTTACAGTGCTATAATATTTTTTTCCTAATACCCCTTGCATTTATGAAAAATTTTCTTACACTTAAAATGGAGGTTTACAGTTTTAGTAGTCAAAATTGTTAAGCTTTGTCACAGATTAACTTAGATTCCAATAATAATTTAGATATGAGGGCTCTGCCCATCGCTCCACCCATCTACAACCATTCTAGGCAAGTTGACACATTGACACCTCGAATACATCTCGTTCTTATGGGTTTAGCATCAAGTGATACAAAAATAAAATTATTCATAATTTTAATTATAATAAATTATCATAGTTTTAATATTTTTAAAATAAATAGATAATCCTCACATAAACTTCTCTCTCTAAATTCTTTTATTATAACTATTACACAATGAGAGTTTATAATATTTTGCTATTTAATACCTCTGAAACATTGACAAGAGGGGGGACTTAAAATTTTGGTCCCACATCATCTGATAAAGCAACCAACTTAGACTCTTGTAATACTATAAAGATCGATGCTTCCACCATTGCAAGGCATGCAACTGCGTGGTGAGTGCAATGTGAACTATTCTTTCACCTTTTACTAAAGAATATCTAGCAAATCAAAATATTTAAAATTTTCTCTTCAGACTTTCTTTTGGAGGTTGATTTCTTTTAAAATCTATGATTTTTATAGTTTAAATTTTATATGATCTTTCAAACTTTGAGTTCAAAATCTTCCTTTACCTTATAGCCTAATGATACTATAACCTTTGGTAGTCAAAATATTTAGGCTTTTGACTAGGGGCACTTAGTTTGCAATAATAAGTTAGAATTGGGGGGGCTCAATCCGGTCTTGGAGGCATATATAAGTGCAACTATGCAATAAGCTAAATTGTACGTGGGATTTGGAACGTCAAGTTCAAAGTCTTCTTTACCTTATTGCCTAATCATACTGTGAGTTTTAGTTGTCTTCTTTACCTTATTGCTTAATCATACTATGAGTTTTAGTTGTCAAAATAGTTAAGCTTTGTCACATGTTAACTTAGATTCCAAAAATAATTTAGATATATGAGGGCTCCACCCATCTGCACCCATTCTAAGCAACTTGACACCTTTACACCTCCAATACATCTCGTTCTTATGGGTTTAGCATGACACAAAAATAAAATTATTCATATTTTTAACTGTAATAAATTATCATAATTTTAATATTTTTAAAATAAATAGGTAATCCTCGCATAAACTTCTCTCTCTAAATTCTATTATTATAACTATTATATATCTCTAAATTCTTTTATTATAACTATTACATAATGAGAGTTTATAACCTTTTGCTATTTAATACCTCTGAAACATTGATAAGAGGGGGGGCATCAATTTTTGGTCCAGCATTGTCTGTTAAAGCAACCAACTTAGACTCTTGCAATGCTATAAAGATTGATGCTTCCACCATTGCAAGGCATGCAACTGTCTGGTGAGCGTAGTGCATACTAGCCGTTTACTAAAGAATACTGTGTGCTCCACACATTAAGTAGTATATGTCTATTTTTGGAGGCATCTACCCAATTTTAGGTTGGCCCTAGCAAATTAAGATATTAAGATATTTAAAATTTTATCCTCCTTTTGAAGGTTGATTTCTTTTAAAATCTATGATTTTTAGTGTTTAAATTTTATATGATCTTTGGAACTTTGAGTTCAAAATCTTTTTTACCTTATACCCTAATGATACTATAAGCTTTCGTAGTCAAAATATTTAGGCTTTTCACTAGGGGGACTTAGTTTGCAATAATAAGTTAGAATTGAGGGGGCTCAATGCAGTCTTCCACTAGATTTATTTGGTGACCTGCTTCGGGAGTTAGTGATGTGCACAATGAACAATTTAGAACAACCCAAAATGTTTATAATAGATTTCATCATTTATCTCATACTTTAAAGAACTAGACATGAAATAGAATAGGCTCATTGGAGGCATATGTAAGTGCAACTATGTAATAAGTTAAACTGTACGTGGGCTTTGGAAATTTGAGTTCAAAGTCTTCTTTACCTTATTGCTTAATGATACTATGAGTTTTAGTAGTTAAAATAGTTAAGCTTTGTCACATATATTCCAATAATAATTTAGATATGAGGGCTCCACCCATCTGCACCCATTCTAGGCAACTTGACACCTTGACACCTCGAATACATCAATTTTAACTATAATAAATTATCATAGTTTTAATATTTTTAAAATAAATAGGTAATTCTCACATAAATTTCTCTCTCTAAATTATTTTAGGTAATCCTCACATAAACTTCTCTCTCTAAATTCTTTTATTATAACTATTACATAATGAGAGTTTATAACTTGTTACTATTTAATACCTCTGAAACATTGATAAGAGGGGGGGGGTGGGGACTTGAATTTTTCGTCCCGCATCATCTGATAAAGCAACCAACTTAGACTCTTTCAATGCTATAAAGATCAATGTTTCCACCATTGCAAGGCATGCAACATGATGAGTGCAGTGGGAACTATTCTTCCGCCTTTTACTAAAGAATATCGTATCGATACGATTTTTATAGTTTAGACTTTATATGATCTTTGGAACTTTGAGTTCAAAATCTTCCTTTACCTTATAGCCTAATGATACTATAAGCTTTGTTAGTGAAAATGTTTAGGCTTTTGACTAGGGGCACTTAGTTTGCAATAATAAGTTAGAATTGAGGGGGCTCCATCCGGTCTTCCACTAGATTTATTTGGTGACATGCTTCCGAGTTAGTGATCTGCACACTGAACAATTTAGAACAACCCAAAATGTCTATAATAGATTTCATCATTTATCTCATACTTTAAAGAACTAGACATGAAATAGAATAGGTTCTTTAAAGAACTAGACATGGAATAGAATAGGTTCATTGGAGGCAAAAATAAGTGCAACTATGCATCAAGTTAAATTGTACGTGGGCTATCGAACTTTGAGAGAAAATTGACTTAGATTCCAATAATATAAGTGCACCAAAATTCTAGGTGACAACCTAAAAAGTTATTTATATTTTTATCTTAAATAGATTATCATAGTCTTAATATTTTTAAAACAAATAGGTAATCCTCACCTTAACTTCTCTCTAGTTCTTTTTTATTTAAAATTATTAAATAATAAGATATTTTTACTATTTAACACCTCTGAAACATTGACAAGAGAGAGGGGACTTCAACTTTTTGTCCCACATTGCCTGGTAAAGCAATTAGCTTGGACTCTTGCAATGATGTAAAGATCAATGCTTCCATCATTGCAAGGCATGCAACTATGTGGTGAGTGCAAAGCGGACTACTCTTTTGCCTTTTACTAAAGAATATTGTGTGCTCAACACATTAAGTAGTATACACCTATTTTTGGAGGTTGACTACTTTTAAAATCTATGATTTTTATAGATTAAACTTTATATGATTTTTGGAACTTTAAGTTCAAAGTCTTCTTTTACCTTATATCCTAATGATACTATGAGCTTTGATCATCAAAATGTACGTATTCTAGGTGACTTGATGTATGCACCTAAAATAGACCCTCGTGGGTTTTAGTGTTTTTAACTAAATAGGGATCTGAAGTTTATGTAGTTTAAATTGTTTGGTAGTCAAAATGTTTAAGCTTTTGACTAGATTGACTCTGATTGTAAGAATAACTTAGGGCTCTATCCTGCATCCACCATAGATTTCTTTGTCTCCCATATGTATCCTATTTAGTGATGTGCACTTTGAACAATATACAACTACCCACCATAATATTTATAATAGATTTTGTCATTTATCTAATAATTTCTTTATTTTATAGAGATAGGAGATATAATTCATATTGATATACTAAATCTCACTTGGGCTACTTTAATGATAGTCTTTACATTTTCCCTCTCACGTGTGGTATGGGGAAGGATTGCACTTTAGGGGTACTACTAATTGAGTAATTGAATTGTGTCAATTGTTTAATTGATCGTTTTGCGAAGCTTCCAAGTTAAGAATGTCTATATTTTAAAATTATACTGAAATCTAAAATACAATGATGAATAAAAATACATAGTTTAATGAACTAGACACGAAATAGAATAAGCTGATTGGAGGCATATATAAGTGCAACTATGCAATAAGTTACATTGAATGTGGGCTTTGGAACTTTGAGTTCAAAGTCATCTTTATCTTATTGCCTAATGATACTATGAGCTTTGGTAGTCAAAATTTTTACACTTTTGAGTCCATTGACTTAGATACTAAAAATAACTTAGATTTGAGGAGGGCTCCACCCATCTGCACCCATTCTAGGCGACTTGACGAATGACGTGCATTCTAGGTGACTTGACGAATGGGCCTAGAACACTTCTCGTTCTTATAGGTTTAGCTTCAGGTGTTATGAAATTATTTATATTTTTAACTGAATTGAATTATAATAGTCTTAATATTTTTAATATCAATATGTAATCTTCACCTAAACTTCTCTCTCGTACTTTTTTTTTTACTATTTAACACCTCTAGAACATTGATCCAATGATATAAAGATTAATGCTTGCACCGTTGCAAGGCATGCAACTATGTGGTGAGTCCAGTGTGAACTATTCTTTCACTTTTTACTAAAGAATATTTTGTACTTGACACATTAAGTAAGTAGTATATGCCAATTTTCGAAGGTATTTACTCAATTTTGGGTTGGCCTGAACTAATCAAAATATTTAAAAAAATTTCCTCGAACTTCTTTTGGGGGTTGATTTCTTTTAAAATTTGCAGTTTAGATTGTTAGCAATTTGAAAGTACCTTCTCTGGTTTTCTTTGTCTCCCGAAGCTTTTATATTAAGAACCTTTATTTCAAAATTTTGAAATACAATAATGAATTAGAAAACACAACACATACTTTAAAGAACTAGACACACAAAATAGAATAGTCTCATTGGAGGCATATATAATGCACCTACTCAATAAGTTAAATTATACGTGGGTTTTTCAGTTAAAAGTTTGGGGGTTGATACTATGAGCTTTGGTAATCAAAATATTTAAGCTTTTGAACAGATTGACTTAGATTCCAATAATAAACTTATATTTTAGGGCGGCTCCACCCATCAGCACCCATTCTAGGCGAATTGATGAATGCGCCTAGAATATATATCATTCTTATGGGTTTAGCATCCGGTGATATGAAAAAAAAATTATTTCCATTTTTAAAGAACTAGTCACTAAATAGAATAAGGTCATTGGAGGCATATATAAGTGCAACTATGCAATAAGTTGTATAAGAACTTTGGAACTTAAAGTTCAAAGCCTTCCTTATCTTATTGCCTAATGATACTATAAGCTTTGGTAGTCAAAATGTTTATGCTTTTGAGCAGATTGACTTACATTCCAATAATAATTTAGATTTCAGGGGTCTCCACCCAACTGCACCTATTCTAGGCGACTTGACAAATGCACCTCCAGTACATCTCATTTTTATGGGTTTAGCATTGGGTGACACTAAAAAAAATTATTTATATCTTTAACTGAGAATGATTTATCATTGTTTTAATGTTTTTAAAATAAATAGGTAATGTTTATCTAAACTTATCACTCGTATTTCTTTTATTAAAATTATTACATAATGATAATTTTTTTACCATTTAACACCTCTAAATATTGATGAGAGAGGGGGGGGGGGACTTCAACTTTTGATCCCACATCACCTGGTGAAGCAACAAGCTTTGTCCCTTACAATGATATAAAGATCAATGCTTCCACCATTGAAAGGTAGACAACTACATGGTGAGTGCAAACCGAACTATTCTTTCGCCTTTTACTAAAGAATACCGTGTGCTCGACATATTAAGTAGTATATGTTATTTTTGGAGGTACCTACTCAATTTTTGGTTGGTCCAAACAAATTAAAATATTTAAAATTTTGCCTATCAATTGTTTAATTGATTGTTTTGTGAAATTTTTATATTAAGAATGTCTTTGTTTCAAAATTATAATTATAAGTGCAACTACAATAATGAATAAGAAAATACATACTTTAAAGAACTAGACCAAAATAGAATAGGCTCATTGGAAATATATATAAGTGCAACTATGTGATAAGTTAAATACCTTTGGAACTTTGAGTTCAAAGTCTTATTTTATTAGGGTTTGGAACTTTGAGTTCAAAGTCTTATTTACCTTATTGGCAGTTAATACTATGAGCTTTGGTGGTGAAACTGTTTAAGCTTTAGAGCAAATTGACTTAGATTCCAATAATAACTAAGATTTCCACCGACCCCCACCTCAAAGTCTTCTTTACCTTATTGGGGATTGATACCATGAGCATTGAAATTAGTCTTAATATTTTTAAAATAAATAGGTAATCCATACCTAAACTTCTCTTACTTCTTTTATTAAAATTATTATATAATAAGAATTTTTTTTACAATTTAACACAAGTGAAAAATAGATAAGAGAGAGGGGGACTTAACTTTTGGTCTTACATTGCTTGGTAAATGAGTTGGACTCTTACAATGATATAAAGATCAATACTTCCACCATTTCAAGGCACGCAACTGTGTGAGGTGATTACAAAACTAACTATGTGTGCTCGACAGATTAAGCAATATATACCTATTTTTGGAGGTACCTACTCAATTTTGAGTTGGTCCTAATAAATTAAAATATTTTAAATTTTTTCCTCGACCTTTTTTTATGGTTGATTTCTTTTAAAATCTGTAATTTATATAGTTTAAATTGTATATTGGCTTTTGGAACTTTGAGTTTAAATTATTCCTTACCCTAATGATACTATGAGTTTTAATAGTCAAAATATTTAGTCTTTTGACCAGATTGACTTAGATTCCAATAACAAGAGGCCTCCACCCATCCGCATCATTCTAGGTGAATTATTTATACAGTAATTTTTGATATGATAAAAAAATTATTTATCTTTTTAACTGAAATGAATTATCATAGTCTTAATAATTTTAAAATAAATAGGTAAATCTTCACCTAAAGTTCTCTCTAGTACTTCCTTAATTAAAATCATTACTATCATGAGAATTTATTATTTTTTTACTACTTAACACTCTAAAATATTGATAAGAGAGACGGAGACTCTTCCACTTATATAAAGATTAATTATTCTACCGTTGCAAGACACGCAACTCAATTGTACTACTAATTGAGTAACTCAATTGTATCAATTCTTTAATTGATCATTTTATGAAGCTTTTATATTAAGAATATCTCTGTTTCAATATAATTCAAAATTATATTAAAATCTGAAATAGAATAATGAATTAGAAAATACATACTTTAAAGAACTAGGCAATAAATAGAATAAGCTCCTTGGAGGCATATATAAGTGCAACTATGCAATAAGTTAAATTGTATAAGTGCTTTGAACTTTTGTGTTCAAACCCTTCCTTACCTTATTACCTAATGATATTATGAGCTTTGGTGGTCAAAATATTTATGCTTTTGAGTATATTGATTTAGATTCCAATAATAATTTAGATTTCAGGAGGGCTTCACCCAACAGCACACATTCAAGGCGACTTGACAAATATGCCTCCAATACATCTAGTTCTCATGGGTTTAGCATCGGGTGACATTAAAAAAAATTATTTATATTTTTAAGGAAATTAATTTTCATTGTTTTAATATTTTTAAAATAAATAGGTAATGCTTACCTAAACTTCTCTCTCGTACTTCTTTTATTGATAAGAGAGAGGGGGACTTCAACTTTTGATCCCACATCGCCTGGTGAAGCAAGCTTAGTCTCTTACAATGATATAAAGATCAATGCTTCTACCACTACAAGGTAGGCAACTGTGTGGTGAGTACAGAGCGAACTATTCTTTCGCCTTTTACTAAAGATTACCGTGTGCTCGACACATTAAGCAGTATATGCTATTTTTGGAGGAACCTACTCAATTTTGGGTTGGTCCTAACAAATCAAAATATTTAAAATTTTGCCTATCAATTCTTTAATTAGTTGTTTTGTGAAGTTTTTATATTAAGAATTTCTATGTTTCAAAATTACAATAAGTTAAATTGTATGTGAATTACAACACGAAAGTTAAATAATGAAAAAGATTGATTTAGTATGAATTTCCTAATAAGATTTTATTAAGAAAGTCTTGGATGTCTTGAACATGAATAAATTCTATGTTTGCTAAAATATAATGATAACATGCATGCTAACTAGCATATTTTATCTAGCATGATTGTGATATGATGTAATATACTGGTTAGTGTTTATTCGGTGTGCTTTTTTATTCACACATAATACTTGCTATGCAACGTTGTTGATTAGTATTTTACTATCATGTGGAAGAATATAATGTTAAAGATTTATTTTGGTGATGGCTGTGATGTACACCTCCTTGTAAGTATTCCTACTTTTGAATTAGAACAATGATTCCTTTCATGCAGCCTTAGACAGTGGATCCGTCGACCACACTTCTATAATTTCAGTCGTTCTGCAGATGTTCTGATCAGCTGTCAGGATCCTAATATTATATTATTTCAGCTGGTCATGATCGATGCGTATAATTAGATGCGGTGACCCTGTCTAAGGACAGCGTATAGTACTACATGAGTCACTTCATGGATTTTTCGAGGAGGACATGTGAAGTGGCAGTGTGCTAGGTTGAGATGCAGAGGATAAGTCTAGCGTACCTCTGGAGGGGAATTCATGGTCGCCTGACCTCTCCGCCAACATCAGTATAATGGGCATAAATAGAGACATAGGCACGGTTGACACTAATGGGCTTATGAAACTCCCTGATCAGGAGGTCCCTTGAGTATAAGCTAGCTACCTAAGACACTTACCATAAAAATATTTTTTTTTTAGAGAATGTACACTAGTGACACTTAATCTAAAGATAAAAACATTAGTATACGATATATACTAGAAAAATAAACATGTTATACAATATAGTTGACATTTAGAGAAATATATGTACATAAATTATGAGTTGTATATACAATATAGTTAACCTATTGCATCACTAAACAATAACTGTCACGCCCCGACCCAACCGTCGGCCACGTGGCAACCGCCGTATGAGCCCGACAGACCCATACAAGGCATCAAGTGATACATATCATTTATATACATCGTTTATGCAGCGGAATATACAATTAAATTATCTAACTCAAAATTTCTAACACAGTCCCGATAAACCTACTACAATTCTAGGAAATAGGCAACGATAAATAAAAATATAAACTCGTCGACGGACTCATCTTCATCGAATAACTCGGGCAGTCATCTAACACACCTGCACACACGGGGAAAAGTGGTGTGCTCAGCCTTGCGGCCTAGTGCGAAATTACGACTCTACCGAATAAAGAAATCAAATGCTAGGAGGAGTATTCTAGGATGTCTTTGGTAATTAATCATCATTTTTCATGCCACATTATGTAACCAATTTATATAACATAGACAGCATACATAAACAATTAAATAAATAATTAAATACAGGTGTACATGCCACTAGATGTCACCTAAGTCATGTCTAGTGTCCATAGCAGTAGTCTATCACCTACGTCATGGTGAGACTTTTAGGTTTCATAAACTCGGGCTGCCAGCCTACACTTAATGACTACCCGGGCCGGGGGTATCAATAAGCCCATCAGTGCTTTTCTGTCTCAGTCTCTACCTATGCCCGCTGCACTGATGTTGGCAGAGAGGACGGATGACCCAGAGTCCCTCTCCTGTTGTTTCACTAGTCGCCAACCATGCCTCCCCTAGCGAAACCGTCGTGCCCTTACATCCTCCCCGGATACCGTAGGGATCACGACACCCATGTAGTACTACACAACTGCCCGTAGACAAGGTCACCTCTCTTAAATATCATCGGCCACGGCTAGCCGGAATAACCACCCTAGGATCCGGACTACTCATCCGATCGTCTGCAGACGTCAAGGGTGATAGACGTGCGGTCTACGGATCCACTGTCCAAGGCGTCGCATGTGGAATCACCTTCCCAGTCCAATAGCCGTCAACGTCTATCGAGATTGGCACACATCCGCACGATGGGCTGTGGCCCTCGACTTCGTCGGTGCTAAGTCCATGGTAGGGTTCATCCTAGCTAACCATCTCAGGACTATCACGAGGCCGCCTACAACGACACTCGTGCGGGTGAAGATTTCGGGTAAGGACTTGCTCCATATTTCCAGTCTAACATGACCATGGAGTGTGTACAGTCCCTTACCCTACCAGCTCCCAGTATATAAGCTATGCATAACGTCGGGAGTGGTGCTCCCAGTGCTCCGCTACGCATCAACCTCGGGAGTGGCGCCTAACGGGACGTCACTGTTTGACTATCGTCGGTACGCGACGGTCAACCGGGGCATATGGAAAAAGGCCCCTTTTTCTGTCTAAGTGGCGGTGACATCGCCAAAGGTTCTAACATGTCATTATTTACTATCTATGTCCGCATGATAGTTATTTAACACAAGTATAGAAAACAATACAACATGCAGGACATGAATGTAGAACATGTTCGATAAAATAAACTACACTAACATGCATACAATTCAAATCTTATCAAGCATTATGATTTATCATATTTAAGACATCCAAGAATTGTTCCTAAGAAAACCCCAGCGGGAATTCCCTAGCTTGAATAAATCCTACCATCGGAGAACCAACGCACCTGACTTGGCAGTTTACACCTCAGAACCAACTTAAGGTCTGCCTCGATCCACGTGCCGTCATTTACGCATTTTTATATTTTTCTGTCAATTATTCAATGAATTTTAATTCTCAATCTAGAAATAATTTCTCAAATCTCTCTTCACCATTACTCTTAGAATGATCTCTAGAATCACCCCCTTTTTTTTTCCAAGTTCGCCGGAAAATTTCTCCGACGGTCGCCGGAAAGTTCACCGGAAAGTTCGCCGGAACCCTCGCCGGCGAAGTTCTTCGATCAGCACCAATATTGGTACCAATCGAAATCTCTCTTCATGAGGATTCCAAAAATCATATTTGCCCCAATTTTTATAGCTCATATGCGATCAATTTCACCGATTAAAATTTTGGGCGAAATCCTAAAGTTAAGGTTTTTAGCTCGCCGGCGGCCAACCGGCGGCCAATAGCCCTCAACTCCGGTACCAATGGATAGCTCTCGTCAAGGAGAATCCATAGGTACCAAGTTTGCAAGGTTTCACGGCCGGAATGGCCGGTAATCGCCGGAGCAAGCTCCGGCGACGAAACCCTCGCCGCCGACACCTCTCACACGATTTCTCCCTCATCTCTACTCCAAATTTAGGCATCTTGGTATCAAAATGAAGAGGAGGTCGAGATCTACCTGTGCCTAAAATTTGAGAGCCTAATTCGATGTGGTTTCGCCGGAGCATCAACGGGAAAAATAGTCGCCTTCACCGTCGCCGCTGCGGAGGAGGAGAGAGAAGAGAGAGGGGGAGGAGGTCGCGTGCGCGCTCGGTGGGAAAAATGAAAAAAAATATT
Source organism: Thalia dealbata (assembly GCA_030544415.1). Lineage (NCBI taxonomy): Eukaryota > Viridiplantae > Streptophyta > Magnoliopsida > Zingiberales > Marantaceae > Thalia > Thalia dealbata. The sequence goes on along the minus strand of CM060454.1, from coordinate 28,500,712 downwards.
TTTTTTTTGTTAATTAAAATCTTAAATCCTAATTAAATCTTAATTATTTAATTGATCGATCAAACGACGTCCAAATCATGATCCGTCTGCGCCGTTGGATTCCTTATCAAAAATACTATCTGATGGTATAATTTTCACATCAAAATCTCATACTTCAAAAATTCATATGATTTTATAAATAAGTCCTTTAAAGAATTTCTTTTACAATTAAACCCTCCAAATACTAAAATTACTCTATTGCTCTTATTCAAAAATCACGGGTTTCACAATAACATTTGGGTAAACCAGAAATTTTAATGTAAAACTCTTGATGGCCACATTTCCCTCGGCTACTCTCTTGCTTCAAATGTACCTGTGCATGCCAATGAGTGTGCTGAGCATACTAGCCTAGTGAAAAGAAATCATAAAGATTTAACACTGAGTGTTCTATCTTAGTGTGAATATTTATAATTCATAGTTATTGTGGTACATCTATATGTTGTTAAACTACAACTCATAAAATTATAGTGCATATGTCTTCTAACATGTATTACCTCAACTCATTATGTAATGTCTTCTCTAATGGTTTAAAGTTCGACATGTCTAATATACCATAATTAATGTCATATTTGGTATCATTTTTATATATGATATCATAACCTGAGGAGCTAGCCTATGCTTAGGTTGAATCATGATGAGAGACTACCCATAAACCCATCAGTGTTTGAATCTATCTACAACTTTACCTATGCCTGTCATACTAATATTGGCAGAGAAGACATATGACCGTAGATCCTTCTCCCATGGCCTCACTAGTTGTAAAATATACTAAATTGCCCTGAAGGGATGGCCGCTTCATGTATGCCTTTCTACAGGTATGCATAATTGTGATGACCTATGTAGTACTACATATTTTTTCCTGTAACAAAGTCACATTCACATATTTATATAACAAATTGACCACGACTAGCAAGAATGATACATATATAATCTAAGAATTCAAACTACCCATGAGATCTTTTGCAGAATATCTGAAATTATAGTCGTGAGGTCAATAAATCTATTGTCCAAGACTTTATGGAGGGAATCACCATACCAACTCAAAAGTAATTGTTGCATGCGAGAGGTGAACCTCACAATTCTACATTGGAATGCTACACATTGGCTACATATATATTAGATCCTTGGGATGCTTTCATCCTTATTAGCTATCTAAGGACTACTATGGAGGTGTCAACTCACCACATGTGTGGGTATAGAGATTATATCATGGGCTTATTTAGTATCTTGAATTAGAATATCTATAGGAGTTATTCGGTCAATACTATAATCCACCCCTAATGTCTTAGCAACATTTGATAAAGTCTTGCATGGTGCTTGATACTTAGTTACCGATGCATAAGCATCTATCATCATATCATCGTATTTCTAAGTGTTAGAAATATCATATTCCTATGCTTGGGTATATTGTCATCACAACCCTTATTTCTATGTGTTAGAAATATCATATTCCTATGCTTGGGTATATTATCATCACAACCTTACAAGTGTATACCTATGCTAGCCTTCCGAGGGTATGGTATGATTTAATCTATATTTTGCTTTGGAGTCCAATGTGTAAGCTTTGTTTATTACTTCTTATTTAAGGGTATGAGTCTAGCATTCTCATGTCCAACTTATCGAGAATTCAAATATTGACATAAGTAAAAATTCATAGCATATATACAAGTATGGAAATTATCCAAATTAAGCATAATAGTTCAACTAGAATCCCTAAAATTAATAAACATTTTCACTTTCATGTTTTCAAATGTCTAACATGTATGATTAGTAATTTTAGATATGTGGATACCATCTACTTAACATTTTATTTTTGAGTATATGGATTTCATGTATTAAATATTTAATTTATTCTAACTTAAAATAAACTATTGCAGCGATACAATGCATTTGTATATATAGAGCTGCACTTTAGAAACACTAGAGTATGCTATCTCATTTGATTAACTATTGCTCTTTGTTTCGAGGAGAATCTCATATGTGAAGAAAAATTTCTTTTAGATATTACCATCGATGGGAACTACTGCTATTTCATCCATTACACAGCAAGATCAAAACCCTATTCCAAAATTCAAATTTTTATCATCATCATGGCTCTAATATAACCACACGCACTGTAATGTTTTTGTGCTTTGCAACGTTAGAAGAATTGTATGTGAGCTTTGGAACAGTTCAGTGTCTTCTTTATCATATGGTCTGATGATATTATAAGCTTTGGTAGTCAAGATATTTAGTCTTTTAATTGGATTGACTTAGATTGCAATAATAACTTAGATTTGAGGGGGGCTCAACCCATCTGCACCCACTCTAGATTTCTTTGCCTCCAACATGCATCCCACTAAGTGATGTGCATTATGAACAATATACAACAACTCATGGTAATGTTTATAATAGATCATTTATCTCATACTTTAAATAACTAGATACAAAATAGAATAGGCTCATTGGAGGCATATGTAAGTGCATCTATGTAATAAGTTAAATTGTACGTGGACTTTGGAACTTTGAGTTCAAAGCCTTCTTTACCTTATTACCTAATGATACTATGAATTTTGTCACGCCCCGACCCACCTGTCAGGCACGTGGCAACCGCCGTATGATCCTTAATGACCCATACAAAGCATTTAGTGATAAACATAGTCCAAATACATCATCAATACAGTGGAATATACACTTAACTCATCTAAATCAACGCCATTAATAGAATCTCGATATACCTACTACAATTCTATGATGACGATATTGATAAGAAAAATAAATATGTCGATGACCTCATCTTCACCAATTATCTCGATCGGCACTCTACTAAACATGCACACACATTAAACGCAGTGTGCTCAGCCTTGCGGCTCAGTACGAAATTACGGCTCGAAATTGTAGCAAGAAAATCAAACACTAGGGGGAAGTTCTAGGATGCCTTTGGTTTGTTAATTACCACATATTAGATTCTTTTAATGTCAATGATGTCATCAATAGTTTTATCGGCTAACTGATTGTATATGTCTCTTGATGTCGTCTATGTTGCATAACATATCTGTTTTCTAGCATATGTCTCTAGATGTTATCTACGTTGCGTAACATGTCTGTATCTCTATTGTATGTCAACTAAAAATATTTTATCTTTATATCAAGTGTCTCAGGGCATCAGCCTATGCTTAGGGGATATCTTGATCTGGGATTCTCGTAAACCCATCCGTGCTATGCATGTTTAAGTCTCTACCTAAGCTCGCTCGTTGTACGAATGTTGGCAGAGAGATCGGGTGACCGTGTGTCTCTCTCTACTATCCCACTAGTCAATCCCTACATCCCGTCCTAGCAAAACTCATTGTGCCCGTACTTTTCCCCTCAGAATTCCAGTACGGGTCACAACAACACTGTGTAGCACTACACAACTGTCCGTCAACAGGGTCACCTCAAAAATATATCATTGGTCACAGCTAGCCGAATTAAGTAATAACCCTAGGATCCGGATTACTCATAAATCGTCTACAGAATGCCTGAAATAATAGCCATGAGGTCTACGGATCCACTGTCGAAGGCTTAAGAAAATCACCTTTCCAATTCGATAGTTGTTGATGTTAGCCGAGTTGAGCTCGCATCTGCACTATGGGTTGTGGCTACCTCGACTACATACCTGCTAAATCATTGTAAGGATTTATCCTTATTAGCCATTTTAGGATTATCACGGTAACGCTCAAACGCCACACGTGTGGGTAATTGTATCCGGGTATGGATCTACTCCGCTTTCTAGTCTATCTTGACCTTAGAGTTAGTCTAGTCCATTACTCAACGAACTCCCAGTATCTAAACTGTTTGTAGCCTCGGGAGTGGTGGTAGTGAGTGAATATCACTCTTCAAACACTAAATGTTCGCTTTGTTATCTAGGGTGTTGTAACGATACACCCTCATAATTTGTAATCTTGTGATGGCCCAATTTTGGAGTCTGGTGTACCTGTGTGGCCCTTGACACTGGTACCAATCGGCGCATATGGTTTTGTGGACCCAGTGGGGTAGTACTCTGAGTGATTGGACCTTCAGGTGGAGACTCCTCAATTGCTGATGCTACTGAGGGTGTTACAGTGCCGGATCTATCCCTTCGACCGGCTTGGCCTATCTGATGCTCAAACTATTTCCTGTTGTGCTGATATATCATATGAATCTCGTGAACTTGCCTCTCAGCTGTCATGGGCTTCTCTATAGTTCTTTGAAAGTTTATGATGTCGTGCATTTCTATCTTTTCACGAATGGAGTAATCCAACCCTCGAATAAATAGAATGCATCGATAATTCTCTGATACAACCAACTCTGGTACAAAAGAAGCCAGTAGGTTGAAATCTGCCGCATACTCGGCCACACATCTGTCGTTATGCTTGTAATCCAAGAACTCCAATCATTTTACCTCATGTTGCATAGGCGTCTAGAAACGCATGGTAAAGTCCTCTTAAAATTGAGCCCAAGTAAAATCTAAAGTGTTTCGGCACACTAGTTCTCGCCACCATACCTTAGCCTCTTCACTTAGCAAGCAGTGGGCTATGCTGAGCTTATCCTTATTTGACAGTTCACACTCGGCGGTGATGTCACGGACATCATCAATCTTGAGCCTCCTGCGGGTCAGAGGACCAAAAAAATATAACACATCCATGGCATTGGACATCTCGCAGCAATGTCGCCAACTACCCGATCGGGCATGCAGCCCTCAAAGATCTCAGAGGACTATAGATTTTAGCGAGCAACTCGAGTCGGTGGCCTCTGAAAAGTTGCCAAAGGAGTAAACACGGGTGCTTTAGCCACCACCAGCACTAACTCCGAAGAACTCCTCTTGATAGGGATGCTAGTCAGAGCAGTAACTGTTGGGATCACTGGTGACACCGTCGAGGTAATATGTACAGCAGTAGGTGGTGGAGGTATGGTATGTGAGCCCCCCGTCGGGTTTTGTAGTACTGAAAGAAAGGCACTAGTAATCGCAACTGCTATGAGGTTTATGTGACTCTACGCCAGCGGTGTCTGACCTAGTGGTGCATCTAGGATCATCTGTTGAACTGTAGTACGAGCTGCTCTCGAGCTCCATCGTGTCACCGATGTGAACTACTCTTGGGTCGGCTCTAATGATGCTCTCTTAGAGCCCCTAGCAACACTAATCACAGGCGGGGGTGAAGGTACAGGATGGTCTAGCCTGTACATGAAAATATATTTCCATTAAGTAATATACTACTCAACAAATCATTCGGTATAAGTACTACCCCGACGTATATGCAATCGTCTACTAATGGATGATATTGTAAATTGGTCATGGTAAATAATGGTATCCCTTTCAAACTAGCCTAACATCCTAATTATATCGGGACTGATTTTCATTAACTCTTTGGACTCCAAACCTAAGCTTTGTCACCACTTAATCCTTAGGTCTTCAAACCTAAGCTTTGATACCACTTTAATTGTCACACCTTGACCCACCTGACGGGCACTTGGCAACCGCCGTATGCGCCCTAAGAACCCATACAAGATATTTAATAATAAACATAGTCCAAATACATCATCAATAAAGCAGAATATACACTTAACTCATCCAAATCAACACTATTAACACAGTCCTGATATACCTACTACAATTTTACGATTACGATATCGATAAGAAAAATAAATATATCGACGACCTCATCTTCACCAATTATCTCGATTGATCCTCTAGTAAACCTGCACATACATTGAACGCAGTGTGCTCAGCCTTGCGGCCTAGTGCGAAAGTACGACTCGAAATCGTACCAAGGAAATCAAACACTAGGGAGAAGTTCCAGGATACCTTTGGTTTGTTAATTACCACATATTAGATTTTTTTAATGTCAATGATGTCATCAATAGTTTTATTAGCTAACTGACGATATATGTCTCTTGATATCGTCTATGTTGCATAATATGTCTATTTTCTAGCATATGTCTCTAGATGTCATCTACATTGCATAACATGTTTGTATCTCTAGTGTATGTTAACTAAAAATATTTTATTTTTATAACAAGTGTCTCGGTCCGCCAGCCTATGCCTAGGGGATATCCTGATCAAGGATTCTCGTAAGTCCATCCGTTTTATGCATGTCTAAGCCCATTCTCGTAAGTCCATTCTCGTAAGTCTCTACCTAAGCCCACTGCACGGATGTTGGCTGAGAGATCGGGTGACCGTGTGTCTCTCTCTACTATCCCACTGGTCAATCCCTACACCCTGTCCCAGCGAAACTCGTTGTGCTCTACGGATCCGGCTACGGCTAGCCAAATTAAGTAATAATCCTAGGATCCGAACTACTCATCAGATCATCTGCAGAACGCCTGGAATAATAGTCGTGTGCTCTATGGATCCACCGTCCAAGGCTTAAGGAAATCACCTTTCCAATTTAATAGTAGTTGATGTTAGCCGAGTTAAGCTCGCATCCGCACTATGGGCTGTGACTACCTCGACTACATGCCTGCTAAATCATTGTAAGGATTCATCCCTATTAGCCATTTTAGGATTATCACGGTGACACTCAAACGTCACACGTGTGGGTAATTGTATCCGAGTATAGACCTACTCTACTTTCTAGTCTATCTTGACCTTGGAGTTAATCTAGTCCATTACCCAATGAACTCCCAATATCTTAGCTGTTTGTAGCCTCGGGAGTGGTGGTAGTGAGTGAATATCACTCTTCAAACACTAAAGGTTCGCTTTGTCATCTAGGGTGTTCTAACGATACACTCTCATAATTTGTAATCTTATGATGTCCCTAGGAGGTGCTAGTATTATATGTTACCTTTGTCTCTATCTAAACTAGAGTATCAAGTAATGATTCTTGATATTATCTTGTATGTAGTGATTTAACTTTTAAATCAATATTTTTATCTTATTTAGCATGGTATTGACATATTATATAGCATCAAGATAAAATAAAACAACATGTAAAAGAAATTAACACAACATGCCAAATATTAAACGGTATTCACATGGTATATAAATCATACTATATAAATTATATTATGCTAGCATATATGTTATCAGGATATTTAGCAAATATACTATTTTATTATTTTTAAGGCATCCAAGACATTTCTAATAAAATATTTTTAAGATTTTCCCTAGGTTGAATTAAATCCTAATACGATGAACCAACGCACCCGATGATTTAGTTCGGTCTTCTTCAGAACCAACCGTGTAATAATTCGCACTTCCTTTAATCGTTTCAAGAAGATCTTCCTAATATAAATAAGATTATAATTAGATGTTTGCTATTTATGTGATTTATAATTAACCATGTTCATAATGTAATAAATTATCTTCCTATATTGTTCTTAACTAGGCACGATAAAACTCAAACTAGTTGTCCAAATCAATATAAAGACCAAGTCAATAGCTCCCTAATTTCATCTAACATCACAACATAATAACTAGCTAACTGAAATTTAACTATACTTCCCTAGTACAAACCTTAATTTGATTCTCCTTATATCACATTTGTTATACTACATACATAACCCCAGGTCGCACCTGCCTAGATAAAACTCCCACTTTGGCCCTCTAATTCCACCAATCACGATTTTACCCTTTTTCCTCTTTTACCCCTACTACACTTGGTTATTTCCATTTCTTTTATCCTCATTTGTCCCTTCTCCTTCTATGTATTTATGCTTTTTTTTTTTTCCTAATACCCTTGCACTTATGAAAATTTTCTTTACACTTAAAATGGGGGTTTACAGTTTTAAAAGTCAAAATAGTTAAGTTTTGTCACAAATTATCTTAGATTCTAATAATAATTTAGATACGAGGGCTCCGCCCATCGCTCCACCCATCTACAACCATTCTAGGCAACTTGACACCTGGACACCTCGAATACATCTTATTCTTATAGGTTTAGCATCAAGTGATGCAAAAATAAAATTATTCATAATTTTAATTGTAATAAATTATCATAGGTAATCCTCACATAAACTTCTCTCTCTAAATTCCTTTATTATAACTATTACATAATTAGAGTTTATAATCTTTTGCTATTTAATATCTCGGAAACATTGACAAGAGGGGGGACTTAAATTTTTGGTCCCACATCGTCTGATAAAGCAACCAACTTAGACTCTTGTAATACTATAAAGATCAATGCTTCCACCATTGCAAGGCATGCAACTGCATGGTGAGTGCAATGTGAACTATTCTTTTGCCTTTTACTAAAGAATACCGTGTGCTCGACACATTAAGCAGTATATGACTATTTTTGGAGGCCTCTACGCAATTTTGGGTTGGTCCAAGCAAATCAAAATATTTAAAATTTTATCCTCAGACTTTCTTTCGGAGGTTTATTTCTTTTAAAATCTATGATTTTTATAATTTAAATTTTATATGATCTTTGGAACTTTGAGTTCAAAATCTTCCTTTACCTTATAGCCTAATGATACTATAACCTTTGGTAGTCAAAATATTTAGTCTTTTGACTAGGGGCACTTAGTTTGCAACAATAAGTTAGAACTGAGGGGGCTCCATCCGGTCTTCCACCACTAGATTTATTTGGTGACATGCTTCTGGAGTTGGTGATGTGCACAATGAACAATTTAGAACAACCCAAAATGTTTATAATAGATTTCATCATTTATCTCATACTTTAAAAACTAGACATGAAATAGAATAGGCTCATTGGAGGCATATGTAAGTGCAACTATGTAATAAGTTAAATTATAGGTGGGCTTTGGAAATTTGAGTTCAAAGTCTTCTTTACCTTATTGCCTAATGATACTATGAGTTTTAGTAGTCAAAATAGTTAAGCTTTGTAAACCCACACTATTTTAATAAAAAAAATGAAATCGGACCGGCCGGTTAAATTAGGCTGGCTTTGTCCCACCCCTCGAAGAGCAAACCCGCGGAAGAGGGCAAAAGAGCTCGCCCTAATCCACGCGGCATCATCTTCCTCCGCAGCTCCGCACAGCAGCAGGGGCGTTGAGGCCGCCGGTGAGCTGTCGTCGCCTCGACCCCCTCCCGTCCTCGCCGTCGCGAGGTGGACAACCGGAGGAAACGTAGGAGCGATCCCCATTTGCTAGCAACCACTCCCCGCCTCCTCCTCTTCCACCGCAGCGGAGCGAATGCAGGCGCCCGCCGTTCGTCGTTTGCCGTCCACCGTCCGTCGCTCGTCGCTCGTCGCCGTCCACCTTCAGTAGATCCCCGCCGCGACAAGGAGAGTGCGGCGGAGGTCTGCTGCTGCGCCCCCTTCTTCCCCTACCTTCTCCTCTTCGCGAGAGAAGCTGTCCGCCGCCCCACCTTGCTGTCGTCGATTCTCCGGTGCGATCGCCGGGGAGCCGTGCTCCGACCCTCTCCGCAAGCTTAGAGGCCGGCCTTTTCCCAGATCTGCTCGCAAAGGCTTCGATCGGGGGTCGGCGTTCGAAGCAGTGCACCCGCGCGCCGGCGATGAGCAAATAGCTCGTTTTCCTTCCCCTCCGCCGCTCGGTCTGCTACCACTTGGTTCGTGAGAGTTCGTAGGATCTCCGCGCCTCCTCCTCGCCCATTGTCGTCGTCCTCTCTCTCCGTCTCCGATCTAGTGTGCGCGAGCTCCACAAGAGCTCGTCGGAGCATCATCCTCGCTAACTGCCTCCCACAGGCAGCAAGCTCACCCTTGCCTCATCCATCACTGTCGCCGTCGCCGCTGCTCGTGGAAACTCTTGCCGACCTTCGTTGAAGCCAGAGAGCCATCGCCGGAGCTAGGTTGGCCTCACCGGAGCATCCATCGCCGGCGCCGGAGGAGGAGCAAATGAGCAGAGGTAATGCCTCTGTCTCGCCCCCTTTCGTTCGAAGAAACATCCTTAAGCATGATTAATGCTTAATTAATTAAGTTAAGATTAGTTAATAAGTTAATTAGGTGAATTAATTAATGGGTTAAGTAATTGGTTGAGCTGAACCAATTAGTTTAGTTGAGTTGAGTCTAGGCCGGACTTGAGTTCAGGTTGAGTTTAATTGGAGTTGGGCTGAATCAATTAACTAAGTTGGGTTCGAGCCAAACCAGTTAATTGGATTCGGTTCGGGCTCGAGTCTGATTGAGTTAGATTGAGTTGGCTGGACTGAATCAATTAGACCGGATCCAATTAAATTGAACCGAACTTGAGTCGAACCAAATTAAATTAGATTGAATCTGAATTAAACCCAATCAAATTGAATTAAGCCAGATTCGAACCAAATTGAATCAGATTACCGTATGGCAAGTTCCAAAAATGGAATAGAATGAGATACTCAAGATAGGCATCTATATGATGGGTCATCAGTGAATGTTTCTGGGTCATCAGTCGCTATGTCCAAGTCAACAAAAATCATGTCAGTATCATCAATAACTATGACCGAGATATTTTGAACATCCATGTTATTCAACAAAAAGATACGGGTCCTAGTACATGGTAGAAAGCAATTGCTTAGTAGAGTGATAAACAATTGCTTAGTATGATAGTAGTCTACTAGAAGTATTGCATGAATCTTAGATAAGTAGGTCAAACTTCACAATAATAGATTGTTAAGATTATTCGAGATAAACTATTCACTGTTGAAATAATTTACTGACAAAACTGGGGAATATATAAATGGGTAGAGGTCAAAGATAATATTTTCAGTTTTCTTGGGTAGATATGCTAGGGAGTCCCTGTAACTCTAGCATATGAATAACCCTTTACAGTTCATGTTTAACCATAATCAAATGCCTCTGAACATAATATGATTATAAAGGAGTCACCTCGCGATTAAGGATAATATATAAAAAGATAGCAATAAATGAAACATGTATATTTAGGTCGACATCTGATAGAATTTGAAACTGAATTTAGGATGCAATATATAAGTTGACTGAAACTGCAGAAAGCATCAAGTTGCAGGTTGATGATGTGTATATGATGATATTATTATGTTAACGTGCAAATAGATTGATTGCTAGCACGAAGTAAGTTTTACTCATAGCTTAGAATAGAGCAAAAAGGATTGCATCCAAGTTTGTAGATGCAGAAATACTGTAGTTGTACCTAGGTTGCTATGCGTATCGGGAATGAACTGCAAAAACAGTGACTGAAATAGGAGATGTCAACAATACATGCAGCTACTAAGGATATCAACCTGCACATCAACATGTATTAGAGATGCCAAGAAACTGTAGTGTCAAGAAAGTAGAGGAGAAATAAAAAGGAATAAAGAAGCAAAGTAACTACAAAATTTGCAGGCAGTTGAAATGTGAGTTGCAAATGCAGAAATATTACCTACTACCCTAACATAATAAGATCATAGAAAAAAGACTGGATATATATAATGATACTGATGAAAATATAGGAATCTGAGCTGCACAAATACTAAGTAATGAACTGAGCTAAGCTGGGGGAGCTATATAAATAAAACGAAGTAAAGAAATCTACCAACGATGGATAGAATTTGACTAAGGGTATTTGAGAAAGGAAGTAGCTTCCCAAAAAGGAACTGCAAACTGCAGAAAAGGACTGAGAAAATAACTGCAAGAAAATTACAGAAATATTCGACAGAATTTGCATTCAGAAATGCCACTACGAAGAATTAAAAGAAACAGAAAAAAGAAAACAGCTTGGCTAATAAGTTGGCCATATATAGGATATATGAAATAAGTGAAAGCTACTCAAAGCTCATAAAAGAGACTAATAGATAGAAGAAAATAGCAGGAACAGCTGCATTAAATGCATTGAATGCTGGTACAAACGGAAGATGCTCCAAGCTCAGAAAAGATTTAATATGACTGAGTGAACTACTTGAAGGAGTGTAGAAAGTTGCAAATATTATACATAGAGCTGCAAGTGTTGGGAGTTGACACGAATATTATAATTGATGACGGTCAACTACTAGTTACAATTTAAAAATCATGATGACAACCCAAAATGATCAACACATACTCATGAGATTTATATATATATATATACATATATAATTAACTTAAATGAGAATAAAGTCATAAATAATTTCAAATCATTTGATACATATCCATCTACAAACAATTTTATGAATATGGAATAAAGTCCCTTTAAGAGATCTGAGAAAGAGTTAGGTCTAAACAAAATTAACTCATACGTAAGCCAACTTATAATATCGATATATTTTTCTTTAAGATGAGTGGTCTTACGTAGATTAATCTTATATAAATTCTATGATCCAAATCTCATATGGATATTTAATATCAGTTGTTTTCAAGATCTAAGAAATAATTAAGGCAAGGATTTGCATGAATTTTTTTTTTTTTAATGATAAAAGTAAAGATGTGGCACTTGTGCATGATATGGGATAATTTACATTATTTTCTATACGTCCAAATTGGTCATAGATTGAACTTACGATTCAAGATTTCCTACTTTACTGGAAATCATGTGTACCGACGATAGTTAATAGGTTCATATCGCCAGGTTTCATGATACGATGATATAACTATAATTTGCAACATAAGTAAAAGTTAAACGAGATATCTCATTAACCACATACTTAAATGTCATATAGTAGCATATGTGCTAACTCACGTAGGAGAGTCAATAAAATAATCTGATAATATATTAATTATTTGGCTAGATCATGACATATGAATCGATAATAAGATTCTTAGATAATCTACAATTTAATGATCCTGATAGACTACCTGATACGTCAGCTATTTAGCATGAGAGTACGAACGTGAGAGTGCATCTGGTGCTTCTATGTCTAAGAGTCAAAATCCAGGAGCAAGTGCTCGAATCGGAGTGGATAAAATCAAATATTGTTAGATTCATTTAAACTCAGTATCTCCAAATGGGGTCATGGGATACAAATAGTATGATTAAGACATAACATAAGATAATTTGATATCAATACTCTTCAGATCAAAGTGATGATCGCTACATATATTAGTATAAGAGATGATCATGATGCACACAAAAAGGTAACGTTGAGTATAATCATGGATAAATTTACTTGATTATTTAGAAATGAAAATTGGTCGTAGATCTGAGCATATTGATCTAAGTATCTATCTCTTCTCTGACATAGTGGAAATCGTAGCCATATATACTGTCCAGAGATTAATAGATTTATAATCTCATATTAAGGCGATTAGCGGTCCAACGAAAATTTATCATAGCGATAGTTATTGGCGGCAAAGTAAAAACTTGTTACCAATGAAATATACTACTATATTTCTGACTCGCACTTTATCTTATATTATATCAGGACTATCATCTTAATCCTTAAGACCTCAAACTTAACTTAATCTCCTAGGTTCTCCAAACTTAGGCTCTGATACTACTTTAGTTGTCACGCCCCGGTCCATCTATCGGATACGTGGCAACCATCGTATGGGCCCAAAGGACCCATACAAGGTATTTGGTAATAAATATCGTTTATACACATACTCAACACAGCAGAATATACAATTAAATCATCTGTGAATCTCTATTAACAAAGTCCCGATATACATACTACAGTTCTACAATAACGACATCGATAAATAAAACTAAATCCATCGATAGCCCTCATCTTCATCAAATATCCCGGACAGTCATCTAACAACCTTCACACACATTGAACGCGGTGTGTTCAGCCTTGCGGCCTAGTGCGAAATTACAGCTCGAAACCACAATACGAAATCCAAGGCTAAGGGGATCGTTCAAGGATGCCTTAGTGGGATTAGTTATCACATAACAAGCTTTTTAATATTTTACATGTATTATCCGACTATGTTATATGTAAACCTAGGTTGTAGGTAGATATATGTCTCTAGATGTCACCTAGGTTATATACAATATCGGTGTCACTAGTGTAAATTATATATAACATCTTTATTTTTATATCACATGACTCGGGCTGCCGGCCTATGCTTAAGGAAAGCCCTGGCCTAGGACTTCCCTAAGCCCATCAGTGCCATTACAGTCTATTTCTCTGCGTATGCCCGCTGCACTGATGCTGGCGGAGAGGACGGGTGACCCAAAATCACTCTCCATTATTTCACTAGTCGCTGACCATACCTCCCCTAGCGAAACCGTCGTGCCCTTACATCTTTCCCGGATCCGTAGGGCCAACAACATCTGTATAGTACTACACACTGTCCTTAGACAGGGTCACCATCACAACAGTCTCATCGCTCATGGCTAGCCAAAATAATAACCCTAGGATCCGGACTGCTCATCCAACTATCTGCAGAACGTCAGAGATGATAGCCGTGTGGCCTACGGATCCACTGTCCAAGGCCGCACGTAGTGAATCACCTTTCCAGTCCAATAGCAATCAACGTTGGCCGGAATAAACGAACATCCACACAATGGGTTGTGGCTATCCCGACTACATCGTGGCTAAGTCCATGGTAGGGTTCATCCTCGCTAGCCATCTAAGGACTATCACGGTGTCGCCTAAGCGGCACACGTGCGGGTATCGGTACCTGGGTATGGACCCACTCCATTTTTGGTCTATCTTGACCTAGGAGTAAATCTGGTCCAACCCTCAGCTCACTCCCAGTATCTAAGCTATCTATGTCTGTAGCCTTGGGAGGTGCTGGTGTGTGAACGTCACTAACCGAATGCTAATGGTTCGCGATGTTATCTAGGGTGCATTAACAACACCCTTAGTTTAAAATTTAACGATGTTCTTACGTGGTACCAGTATTATGTCACCTATGTCTCTATACTAAAGTGTCCGGTATAAATCATGATTCTATATTCTATGTTTGCTTCATCTTTTATCATTTTACGCATGATATTATTTACATTCAATATTTTAGCATAATTAACTAACATGCAGTAAAAATAATATATCATGCCGAGTAAAAGATGAAATAAGCATATATGGCATTTTAGCATGCTAAAAAAAAAATAATAACATAGCATGCATTTTTCTTGGTAGTTTTAGAAGAATGATATTTATTTAGTTGGCAGGCATCCAAGAATTTTCCAACAAAATCTAATTAAGATTTTCCCTAGCTGGAATAAATCATACTATGATGAGTCTACGCACCTGTATCGATGTTAGGACTCCAAAACCAATCCAATTAAAGTCCCGGAGTATTAATAGTAGGGTAGATCAAATCCAAATAATTTTCCTAGCATCAGAAAATTTATTTAGAATTTTAAATAAATTTTCTAGAATTAATTTGGATATAAATATATTAATTTTATATTAATCCGATCTATCCCCTTAATTTGGACCTAACCATGTAATTGGCCCAATCTATTTGGTCCAAGTCTATTCATTAAGCCCAAGCCCAATCCATTTATTATCTAAGTTAATCTGGTCAAAATTTGGTCAAATCTGACTTTAATTTGAACTCTAATCCAATGCATACAATAAAAGTTAAAATTGGTCAAATTTAACCTTAATTAACCAAATTGGTCAATTTTGACCCAATCCCTATCAAGTTAACTCAATTCGGATTTAAATCATAAAATTGGTTCAATTCGGATTCAATATGATTCAATTTAGTTCGAATGTGACTTAATTCAATTTCATTGGGTTCAATTCGGATTCAATCTGATTGAATTTGGTTCGACTTAGGTTCGGTTCAATTTAATTTGGTTCAACTCGGATCCGGTCGAGTTTAATTGGATCCGGTCCAATTGATTCGGTCCAGCCAATCCAATCTAACTCAATCAGACTCGAGCCCGAACCAAATCCAATTAACTGGTTTGACTCGAACCCAAATTAGTTAATTGATTGAACCCAACTCCAATTAAACTCAACCTGAACTCAAGTTCGGCCCAGACTCAACTCAACTAAACTAAATGGTTAATCTCAACCAATTACTTAACCCATTAATTAATTCACCTAATTAACTTATTAACTAATCTTAACTTAATTAATTAAGCATTAATCATGCTTAAGGATGTTTCTTCCAATGAAAGGGGGCGAGACAAAGGCATTACCTCTGCTCGTTTGCTCCTCTTCTGGCGCCGGCGAGGGATGCTCCAGCGAGGCCAACCCAGTTCCGGCGACGGCCCTCTGGCTTCAACAAAGGTCCGCAAGAGTTTCCGTAAACAGCGACGACGGCGACAGTGATGGATGAGGCAAGGGCAAGCTTGCTGCCCGTGGGAGGCAGTTAGCGAGGATGATGCTCCGGCGAGCTCTTGTGGAGCTCGCGCACACCAGATCAGAGACGGAGAGAGAGGACGATGACAATGGGCGAGGAGGAGGCGCGGAGATCCTACGAACTCGCGCGAACCCAGTGGTAGCAGACCGAGTGGCGGAGGGGAAGGAAAATGAGCTATTTGCTCATCGCCGGCGCGCGGGTGAACCACTTCGAACGCCGACGCCCGATCGAAGCCTTCGCGAGCAGATCTGGGAAAATATCGGCTTCTAAGCTTGCGGAGAGGGTCGGAGCACGGCTCCCCGGCGATCGCAGCTGCGAATCGATGGCAGCAAGGTGGGGCGGCGGATAGCTTCTCTCGCGAATAGGAGAAGGTAGGGGAAGAAGGGGGCGCGGCGGCAGACCTCCGCCGCACTCTCCTTGTCACGGGGGGGATCTACTGAAGGTGGATGGCGGCGGGTCACGGAGGATGGACGGAAAACGACGAACGGCGGGCGCCTGCATTCGCTCTGCTACGGTGGAAGAGGAGGAGGCGGGGAGTGGTCGCGAGCAAATGGGGATCACTCCTATGTTTCCTCCGGTGGTCCACCTCACGACGGCGAGGACGGGAGGGGGTCGAGGCGACGGCAGCTCACCAGTGGCCTCAACGCCCCTGCTGCTGTGCGGAGCTACAGAGGAAGATGACGCCGCGCGGATTAGTGCGAGCTCATTTGCCCTCTTCCGCCGGGTTGCTCTTCGAGGGGTGGGACTAAGCCGACCTAATTGAACCGGCCGGTCCGATTTCATTTTTTTTTTTTTTAAGAGTGGGGGTTTACAAGTACTCCTCCCCTTGGATTTCGTATTGTGGTTTCGAGCTGTAATTTCGTACTAGGCCGCAAGGCTGAGCACACCGCGTTCAATGTGTGTGCAAGTTGTTAGATGATTGTCCGTGATATTTGATGAAGATGAGGGTTATCGATGGATTTAGTTTTATTTATCGATGTCGTTATTGTAGAACTGTAGTAGGTATATCGGGACTGTGTTAGTAGTGATTCATAAATGATTTAATTGTATATTCCGCTGTGTTGAGTATGTGTATGAACGATATTTATTACCAAATGCCTTGTATGGGTCCTTCGGGCTCATACGGCGGTTGCTACGTGTCCGACAGATGGGTCGAGGCATGACAAGCTTTGTCATAGAGATTCCAGTAATAATTTAGATATGAGGGCTCCACCCATCGGCACCCATTCTTGGCAACTTGACACCTCAACACCTCGAATACATCTCTTTCTTATGGGTTTAGCATCAAGTGATATAAAAATAAAATTATTCATATTTTTAACTGTAATAACTTATCATAGTTTTAATACTTTTAAAATAAATAGGTAATCCTCACATAAACTTCTCTCTCTAAATTTTTTTATTATAACTATTACATAATGAGAGTTTATAATCTTTTACTATTTAATACCTCTGAAACCTTTATAAGACGGGGGGGAGGGGGGGGTGCTATAAAGATCGATGCTTCCATCATTGCAAGGCATGCAACTGTGTGGTGAATGCAGTGCGAACTATTCTTTTGCCTTTTACTAACATTAAACAGTATATGACTATTTTAGGAGGCCTCTACCCAATTTTCGGTTCAAAATCTTCTTTACCTTATAGCCTAATGATACTATAAGCTTTGGTAGTTAGAATGTTTATGCTTTTTGACTATGGGGACTTAGTTTGCAATAATAAGTTAGAATTTGAGGGGGCTCCATCTGGTCTTCCACTAGATTTATTTAGTGACATGCTTCGGGAGTTAGTGATGTGCAGAATGAACAATTTAGAACAAACCAAAATGTTTATAATTGATTTTATCATTTATCTCATACTTTAAAGAGCTAGACATGAAATAGAATAGGCTCATATGTAAGTGCAACTATGCAATAAGTTAAATTGTATGTGGGCTTTGGAACTTTGAGTTCAAAGTCTTCTTTACCTTATTGCCTAATGATATTATGAGGTTTAGTAGTCAAAATAGTTAAGTTTTGTCACAGATTAACATAGATTCCAATAATAATTTAGATATGAGGGCTCCACCCATCTGCACCCATTCTAGGCAAGTTGACACCTCGAATACATCATTTTTAACTGTAATAAATTTTCATAGTTTTAATATTTTTAAAATAAATAGATAATTGTCATATAAATTTCTATCTCTAAATTCTTTTAGGTAATCCTCACATAAACTTCACTCTCTAAATTCTTTTATTGTAACTATTACATAATGAGAGTTTATAACTTTTTACTATTTAATACCTCTGAAACATTGATAAGAGGGGGGGGGGGACTTGAATTTTTGGTCCCACATCATCCGATAAAGCAACCAACTTAGACTCTTTCAATGCTATAAAGATCAATTTTTCCACCATTGCAAGGCATGCAACATGGTGAGTGCAGTGGGAACTATTCTTTCGCCTTTTACTCAAGAATACTGTGTCGATACGATTTTTATAGTTTAAACTTTATATGATCTTTGGAACTTTGAGCTCAAAATTTTCCTTTACCTTATAGCCTAATGATACTATAAGCTTTGTTAGTCAAAATGTTTAGGCTTTTGACTAGGGGCACTTAGTTTGCAATAATCAGTTAGAATTGAGGGGGCTCCATCCGTTCTTCCACTAGATTTATTTGGTGACATGCTTCCGAGTTAGTGATCTGCACACTGAACAATTTAGAATAACCCAAAATGTCTATAATAGATTTCATCATTTATCTCATACTTTAAAGAACTAGACATGAAATAGAATAGGTTCTTTAAAGAACTAGACATGGAATATAATAGGTTCATTGGAGGCAAAAATAAGTGCAACTATGTATCAAGTTAAATTGTACGTGGGCCATCGAACTTTGAGAGCAAATTGACTTAGATTCCAATAATATAAGTGCACAAAAATTCTAGGTGATAACCTAAAAAGTTATTTATATTTTTAACTTAAATAGATTACCATAGTCTTAATATTTTTAAAACAAATAAGTAATCCTCACCTTAACTTCTCTCTAGTACTTTTTAATTAAAATTATTAAATATTAAGATTTTTTTTTTACTATTTAACACCTCTGAAACATTGCAAAGAGAGGGGGGGGGACTTCAACTTTTGGTCCCACATTGCCTGGTAAAGCAATTAGCTTGGATTCTTGCAATGATGTAAAGATCAATGCTTCCATCATTGCAAGGCATGCAACTGTTTGTGAGTACAAAGCACATTAAGTAGTATATGCCTATTTTTGGAGGTTGATTTCTTTAAAATTCTTTTACCTTATAGCCTAATGATACTATGAGCTTTGATCATCAAAAAGTTTAGGCTTTTGACTAGATTGACTTAGATTGCAGAAGTTTATATAGTTTAAATTGTTTGGTAGATTGACTCTATAGTTTAAATTGTTTGGTAGATTGACTCTGATTGTAAGAATAGCTCTGGGCTTTACCCATCTGCATCCACCATAGATTTCTTTGTCTCCCATATGTATCCCATTTAGTGATGTGCACTTTGAACAATATACAACTACCCACCATAATGTTTATAATAGATTTCGTCATTTATCTAATAATTTCTTTATTTTATAGAGATAGGAGATATAATTCATATTGATATACTAATTCTCACTTGGGCTACTTTAATGATAGTCTTTACATTTTCCCTCTCACGTGTAGTATGGGGAAGGACTGCACTTTAGGGGTACTATTAATTGAGTAATTAAATTGTGTCAATTGTTTAATTGATCATTTTGCGAAGCTTCCAAGTTAAGAATGTCTCTATTTCAAAATTATATTAAATCTAAAATTAAGTGATGAATAAAAAATACATACTTTAAAGAACTAGACACGAAATAGAATAAGCTGATTGGAGGCATATATAAGTGCAACTATGCAATAAGTTTTGAATGTGGGCTTTAGAACTTTGAGTTCAAAGTCATCTTTATCTTATTGCCTAATGATATTATGAGCTTTGGTAGACAAAATGTTTACACTTTTGAGTCCATTGACTTAGATACTAATCATAACTTAGATTTGAGAAGAGCTCCACCCATCTGCACTCATTCTAGGCGACTTGACGCATTCTAGGTGACTTGACGCGGGTGATATGAAATTATTTATATTTTTAACTGAATTGAATTATAATAGTCTTAATATTTTTAAAATCAATAGGTAATCTTCACCTAAACTTCTCTCTCGTACTTATTTTTTAACTATTTAACACCTCTAGAACATTGATAAGAAATACAGACTTTAAATTTTGGTCTCACATCTCCTAGAAAAGCAATAAGCTTGGACTCTTCCAATGATATAAAGATTAATGCTTGCACCATTTCAAGGCATGCAACTATGTGGTGAGTCGAGTGCGAACTA
Source organism: Thalia dealbata (assembly GCA_030544415.1). Taxonomy (NCBI): domain Eukaryota; kingdom Viridiplantae; phylum Streptophyta; class Magnoliopsida; order Zingiberales; family Marantaceae; genus Thalia; species Thalia dealbata. Next base: position 28,480,267 of record CM060454.1, on the reverse strand, counting down.
TTCTTTCACTTTTTACTAAAGAATATTTTGTGCTTGACACATTAAGTACTTCTCTGATTTTCTTTCTCTCCCGAAGATTTTATATTAAGAATCTTTATTTCAAAAATTTGAAATACAATAATGAATTAGAAAACACAACACACACTTTAAAGAACTAGACACACAAAATAAAATAGGCTCATTGGAGGGATATATAAGTGCACCTACGCAATAAGTTAAATTTTACGTGGGTTTTTCAGTTCAAAGTCTTCTTTATCTTATTGGGGGGGGGGGGGGGTTGATACTATGAGCTTTGGTAATCAAAATATTTAAGCTTTTGAACGGATTGACTTAGATTCCAATAATAATCTTACATTTTAGGGCGGCTACACCCATCAGCACCCATTCTAGGCGAATAGGCGAATTGATGAATGCGCCTCGAATACATATCATTCTTATGGGTTTAGCATCTGGTGATATGAAAAAAAATTTATTTCCATTTTTAAAGAACTAGTCACTAAATAGAATAGGCTCATTGGAGGCTTATATAAGTGCAACTATGCAATAAGTTGTATAAGGACTTTGGAACTTAAAGTTCAAAGCCTTCCTTACCTTATTGCCTAATGATACTATAAGCTTTGGTAGTCAAAATGTTTATGCTTTTGAGCAGATTGACTTAGATTTCAATAATAATTTAGATTTCAGGGGTCTCCACCCAACTGCATCCATTCTAGGCGACTTGACAAATGCATCTCAAATACATCTTGTTTTTATGGGTTTAGCAATGGGTGACACTAAAAAAAAATATTTATATTTTTAACTGAGAATGAAATATCATTGTTTTAATGTTTCTAAAATAAATAGGTAATACTTACCTAAACTTATCACTCGTATTTCTTTTATTAAAATTATTACATAATGATAATGTTTTTACCATAACACCTCTAAATATTGATGAGAGAGGGGGGGACTTCAACTTTTGATCCCACATCACCTGGTTAAGCACAAGCTTTGTCCCTTACAATGATATAAAGATCAATGCTTCCACCATTGAAAGGCAGACAACTATATGGTGAGTGCAAACCGAACTATTCTTTCGCCTTTTACTAAAGAATACCGTGTGCTCAACATTTTGGTTGGTCCAAACAAATCAAAATATTTAAAATTTTGCCTATCAATTGTTTAATTGATTGTTTTGTAAAAAATTTATATTAAGAATGTCTTTGTTTCAAAATTATAAGTGCAACTACAATAATAAATAAGAAAATACATACTTTAAAGAACTAGACCAAAATAGAATAGGCTCATTGGAAGTATATATAAGTGCAACTATGTGATAAGTTAAATAGCTTTGGAACTTTGAGTTCAAAGTCTTATTTTATTGGGGGTTGGAACTTTGAGTTCAAAGTCTTATTTTATTGGGGGTTGGAACTTTGAGTTCAAAGTCTTATTTACCTTATTGGCAGTTAATACTATGAGCTTTGGTGGTGAAACTGTTTAAGCTTTAGAGCCCACCCCCACCTCAAAGTCTTCTTTACCTTATTGTGATACCATGAGCATTGAAATTAGTCTTAATATTTTTAAAATAAAAAGGTAATCCACACCTAAACTTCTCTTACTTCTTTTATTAAATTTTTTATATAATAATATATTTTTTTGCAATTTAACACAAGTGAAAAATTAATAAGAGTGAGGGGGACTTAACTTTTGGTCTTACATTGCCTCGTAAATGAGTTGGACTCTTACAATGATATAAAGATCAATACTTCCACCATTTCAAGACACGCACGCAACTGTGAGGTGATTGCAAAACTAACTATTCTTTTGCCTTTTACTAAATAATACTGTGTGCTCGACGGATTAAGCAATATATACCTATTTTTGGAGGTACCTACTCAATTTTGAGTTGGTCCTAATAAGTCAAAATATTTTAAATTTTTGCCTCTACCTTTTTTTATGGTTGATTTCTTTTAAAATCTGTAATTTATATAGTTTAAATTGTATATTGGCTTTTGCAACTTTGAGTTTAAATTATTCCTTGCCCTAATGATACTATGAGTTTTAATAGTCAAAATATTTAGACTTTTGACCAGATTGACTTAGATTCCAATAACAAGAGGCCTCCACCCATCCGCACCATTCTAGGTGAATTATTTGTACTGTAATTTTTGACGTATGATAAAAAAATTATTTATCTTTTTAACTGAAATGAATTATCATAGTCTTAATAATTTTAAAATAAATAGATAAATCTTCACCTAAAGTTATCTCTAGTACTTCCTTAATTAAAATCATTACATCATGAGAATTTATTATTTTTTTACTACTTAACACTCTAAAATATTGATAAGAGAGTCGGAGACTCTTCCACTAATATAAAGATTAATTATTCACTATTGCAAAGCACGCAACTGGGTGGTGAGGACAGATCGAATTATTCTTTCACCTTTTACTAATTCGATGCATTAAGTAATATATACAAGCTTAAATTTTATGTAGATTTTCACTTTGAGTTTAAAGTCTTTGTTGTCTTATAGTCTAATGATACAATGAGTTTTGGTAGTCAAAATATTTAGGCTTTTGACCACCCATCCGTACCTTCCATATGTATCTCATTTAGTGACGTGCAATATGAACAATATACAACTACCCACATGACTTCATCATTCATCTAATAATTTCTTTATTTTATAGAGATAGGAGACATAATTCATATGAATATAATCAATTAGTCTATATATTTTTCCTCTCATTGATAGTATGGGGAAGGAGTGGACTTTATGGGTACTACTAATTGAGTAACTCAATTGTATCAATTCTTTAATTGATCATTTTATGAAGCTTTTATATTAAGAATATCTTTGTTTCAATATAATTCAAAATTATATTAAAATCTGAAATACAATAATGACTTAGAAAATACATACTTTTAAGAACTAGACACTAAATAGAATAGGCTCGTTGGAGGCATATATAAGTGCAACTATGCAATAAGTTAAATTGTATAAGTGCTTTGGAATTTTGAGTTCAAACCCTTCCTTACCTTATTACCTAATGATATTATGAGCTTTAGTGGTCAAAATATTTATGCTTTTGAGTAGATTGATTTAGATTCTAATAATAATTTAGATTTCAGGAGGGCTTCACCCAACCGCACCCATTCAAGGCGAATTGACAAATATGCCTCCAATACATCTAGTTCTCATGGGTTTAGCATTGGGTGACTTTAAAAAAAATTATTTATATTTTTAAGGAAATTAATTATCATTGTTTTAATATTTTTAAAATAAATAGGTAATGCTTACCAAAACTTCTCTCTCGTACTTCTTTTATTAAAATTATTATATAATGATAATTTCTTTTACTATCTAAATATTGATAAGAGAGAGGAGGACTTCAACTTTTGATCCCACATCGCTTGGTGAAGCAACAAGCTTAGTCTCTTACAATGATATAAAGATCAATGCTTCTACCATTGTAAGGTAGGCAACTGTGTGGTGAGCACAAAGCGAACTATTCTTTCGCCTTTTACTAAAGAATACCGACACATTAAGCAGTATATGCTATTTTTGGAGATACCTACTCAATTTTGGGTTGGTCCTAACAAATAAAAATATTTAAAATTTTGCCTATCAATTATTTAATTAATTGTTTTGTGAAGTTTTTATATTAAGAATTTCTTTGTTTCAAAATTATAAGTGAAACTACAATAATGAACAAGAAAATATATACTTTAAAGAACTAGATTAAAATAGAATAGGCTCATTGGAACGAAAGTAAAATAATGAAAAGGATTTATTCAGTATGTTATAGATAAGTTTGGTTACATATGACATTACATCTAAAGGTGATTTTACCTATATTATGTAGATCACCTCGAAACGATCACACAACAAATGAATTTATAGATGGTTGGTTCTGAAGATCGATCTACTTTTACAGGTGTGTTGATTCATCGCAGTAATATTTAATTCAAACTATGAAAAATCTTAATAAGATTTTATTAGGAAAGTCTTGGATGCCTTGAACATGAATAAATTCTATGTTTGCTAAAATATCATGATAATATGCATGCTAACTAGCATATTTTATCTAGCAGATTGTGATATGATGTAATATGCTGCTTAGTATTTATTCGATGTGCTTTTTTATTTACACATGATACTTGCTATGCTACGTTGTTGATTAGTATTTTACTATAATGTGAAAGGATATAATGTTAATGATTTAAAAAGCTTAAATCATTACTTGTAGACTAGATTAACTCTTAGGAAATATTAAACCAGCAAGTAGAGTTGGTCTACACTCGATAACCATTACCCACATGTGTGATGCTTAGTCGTCATCGTGATAGTCCTAAGATGGCTAATAGGGATGAAGCCAGACTAAGGATCTAGTAAGCATGTAGCCGAGGTTGTAGCATTCCGGTGATGGCTGGGATGTACACCTCCTGGTAAGTATTCCTGCTTTTGAATTAGAACGATGATTCCTTCCATGCAACCTTGGACAATGGATCCATCGACCACACTGCTATAATTTCAGACGTTCTGCAGCCGTTCTGATCAACTGTCAGGATCATAAGATTATATTATTTCGGCTAGTCATGACCAATGTGTATAATTAGATGTAGTGACCCTGTCTAAGACAGTGTACTACACGAGTCACTTCATGGATTTTTCGAGGAGGATATGTGAAGTGGCAGTGTGCTAGGTCGAGATGCAGAGGATAAGTTTGGCGTACCTCTGGAGGGGAATTCACAGTCACCTAACCTCTCCGTCAACATCAGTATAATGGGCATAAATAGAGATATAGACACGGTTGACATTGATGGGCTTATGAAACTCCCTGATCAGGAGTTCCTTTGAGCATAAGCTAGCTACCTGAGACACTTACCATAAAGACATATTTTTCTTTAGAGAATGTACACTAGTGACACTTAATCTAAAGATAGAAACATTTATTAGACAATATATACTAGAAAAACAAACATGTTATACAATATAGTTGACATTTAGAGAAATATATGTACATATATTGTCAGTTAGTAGATAGCAGTATTGATGATATCTTTTACAATAAAAGGCTAATGTATGACAATTAATAAACCAAATGCATCCTCAAACCTTACCTCTAGCTTTTAATTTCTTACTCTGATTTTGAGTCGTAATTTCGCACTAGGCTGCAAGGATGAGCACATCGTGTGTGCAGGTATAGTAGATGGACCCGTGAAGGTAGTTGACGAAGGTGAGGCCGTCGACAGATTTATTTTATTTGTTGGTATCATTATCGTAGAGTTGTAGTAGGTACATTGGGACTGTGTTAATAGAGTTGAGTTAGTTGGTGAGATTGTATTATCTGTTGAGTTGAAGATGTATATAAACTATGTTCATCAATAAATGTCTTGTATGGGTCCTTTAAGACTTAGCGGTTGTCACGTGCTCGACAGATGGGTCGGGGTGTGATACCTATACTTCTCTCTCCGACTTCTTTTATTAAGATTATTACATAATGATAATTTTTTTTACTATTTAATACCTCTAAACATTGATAAGAGAGAGTGAGACTTCATCTTTTAGTCCCATATAGTCTGGTAAAGCAATGTGCTTCAACTCTTTAAATGATATAAGGATCAATGCTTCCACCATTGCAAGGCATGCAACTGCGTGGTGAGTGCAGAGCGAACTATTCTTTTGCCTTTTACTAAAGAATACCAGTGTCCTCAACACACTAAGAGGTACCTACTCAATTTTGGGCCTTTCTTTTGGGGGTTGATTTCTTTTAAAATTTACAGGGTCGTCCTAACAAATCAAAATATTTAAAAAAATTTAGGGGGTTGATTTCTTTTAAAATTTACAGTTTATATAGTTGAAATCGTATATAGGTTTTGCCCTGAGTTCAAAGTCTTTATTACCAATGATAGTAAGAACTTTGGTAGTCCATTTAGTGATGTACACTATGAACAATATACAACTATCCACCACCTACTAATTGAGTAATTGAATTGTTTCGATTATTTAATTGATTGTTTTGTGAAGCTTTTAAATTAAGAATCTCTCTAAAATCTGAAATATAGTAATGAATAAAAAAATACATACTTTAAAAACTCATTGGATGCATATATAAGTGCAACTATGCAATAAATTAAAATGTAAGTGGGCTTTGGAACTTTGAGTTTAAGGTCTTCTCCACCTTATTATTCTTTATCTTCTTGCCTAATGATACTATGAGTCGTAGTAGTCTAAAATTTTATGCTTTCGAGCAGATTGACTTAGATTCCAATAATGACTTAGATGGCTCCATCTGCACCCATTCTACTACGCTACTTAATAGAAAAAAAATTATTTATATTTTTAACTCAAATAAATTATCATATTTTTAAAATAAATAGGTAATCCTCACCTAAACTTCTACCTCCTTTGTTAAAATTATTACATAATGAGAATTTTTTTACTATTTAATACATCTGAAACATTGATAACATAGAGGGGACTTCAACTTTTGGTCATATCATCCGGCAAAGCAATAAGCTTGGACTCCTGCAATGATATAAAGATCAATGCTTCCACCAGTGCAAGGCGTGCAACTCCGTGGTGAGTGCAAAACAAATTATTCTTTCACCTTTTACCGAAGAATACATATGCTTGACATATTAAGCAGTATATGCCTATTTTTTAAAATATTTTAAAATTTTACCTTGACCTTCTTTTGAGGGTTGATTTCTTTTAAAATCTATAATTTATATAGTTTAAATTGTATTTGGGATTTTGGAACATTGAGTTCAAAGTCTTCTTTAACTTATGACCTAATTATATTATGAGCTTTGATAGTCAAAATGTTTAGACTTTTCGTGAGTTTGACTTAGATTTCAATTTTGGGTCGGTCCTCACAAATCAAAATATTTAAAATTTTGCCTCTTTTGGGAGTTGATTTCTTTTAAATTACATAGTTTAAATTGTACGTAGGTTTTGCACTTTGAGTTCAAAGTCTATTTTACCTTATAGCCTAATGATACTATGAGCTTTGGTAGTCAAAATATTTAGGCTTTTGACCAAATTGACTTAGATCATAATCATAACTTAGGGCTCCACCATCCGCATCCACTCTAGATTTCTTTTCCTCCCGCGTGTATCTCATTTAGTGATGTGCTGCTTTAGTGGTTCATATGGATATAGTGGGTCTTACTTGGGCTGCTTTGATGGTAGTCATGTGGGGAAGGAGTACACCTTAAGGATACTACTAATTAAGTAACAGAATTGTATAAATTATTTAATTGATTATTTTGTGAAAATTTTAGTTTAAGAATATTTCCATTTTAAAATTATACTGGAATCTAAAATATAATAATGAATAAGAAAATATGTACTTTAAAAGAATTAGACACAAAATAGAAAAAGCTCATTGGAGGCATATATAAGTGCAACAATGATATAAGTTAAATTGCAAGTGGGCTTTGAAACTTTGAGTTTAAAATCTTCTTTATCTTATTGTCTAATGATACAATGAGCTTTCATAATCAAAATGTTTAAGCTTTTGTGCAGATTGACTTAGATTCCAATAATAACCTAGATTTGAAGAGCACTCCACCCATCCACACCCATTCTAGGCGACTTGATAAATGCACCTCAAATACACCTCGTTCTTATGGGTTTAGCATCGATTGGTACAAAAAATAAAATATTTATATTTTTAACTGAAATGAATTATCATAGTCTTAATATTTTTAAACTAAATAGATAATTATCACCTAAACTTCTGCCTCATTTTTATTGAAATTGTACATAATGAGAATTATTATTTTTTACCATTTAACACACGTGAAACATTGATAAGAGAGAGGGGGACTTCAACTTTTGATCCCCACACTCGTAAAGCAATCAGCTCGGACTCTTGCAATGATATAAAGTTCAATGCTTCCACCATTGGAGGCATGCAATTGAGTGGTGAGTACAAATCGAACTATTCTTTTGCCTTTTACTAAAGAATACTGCATGCTCTATGTATTAAGTAGTATATGCCTATTTTTAGAGGTGTCTACTCAATTTTGAGTCTGTTCTAATAAATTAAAATATTTAAAATTTTTGCCTCAACCTCCTTTTGGGAGTTGATTTCTTTTAAAATCTACAATTTATATACTTTAAATTGTATGTGAGCCTTGAAACTTTGAGTATAAAGTCTTCTTTAACTTGCCTAATGATATAATGAGCTTTGGTAGTCTAAATTTTTAAGCTTATAATAGTTTTCATCATTCACCTTATACTTTAAAGAATTAGACGTGAAATAGTATAGGTTAATTGGAGGTAGATAGAAGTACAACTATGGAGATATGCTTGTCGTTCCGCTTCTTCATTCCAGCAACTTTCTTGCCTTGCCCTCCACTAACAAAGAAATTCAACCTAAGTAGTTGAACTCCTTCCCTCTCACGCCAGAAACTCGTCTGCCATCCAGCCTAGTTGCTTTGCCCTCGGGCTAGATCCGGCACGCTCAAGGAGCGTGCCGCACCTGGCATGAGGCACTTCGTGCCCCACTTCGCCCGGCCCGACATGGCACGATGCGTGTCGAGTCTGCCGTGGGCACAAAGCATGCCAATTGAGGAGCACGACAGGACGGAGGAAGCGAGCACGATGGAGGAAGATGGAGTAAGCGAGCACAACGGAGGAAGACGGAGGAAGCGAGCGTAGTAGGATGGAGGAAGACGACAGAGCTTGCATAGAAGTAGAACAGCGGAAGACCACAAGCAAAGTAAATCTAAAAATATGTATTAGCAGAATTCTAATTTAAAATCGCTGGTAAACACCGGAAGCTGGGAAAGAAGAAGGCAACGATAAGGAGACAACAAATCGATGAACCAACTCATCAAAAGCGCAGATTGTGAATATAAAGAAAGTTAAAAAATATCAAACCCTGTAAATTAGTAATTGTAGACTCGGCGGCTTGCTGGTTCGCCCTCATCGTTCTCCTACGCCTCCGTCTCCGACTCCACACCCCAACACAGTGAGACTCCACTGCCATCGTAGCAGCGAGACTCCACGCCCATCACAGTAGTGAGACTCCACGTCCATTGCAGCGAGACTCCACGCCCATCGCAGCAACGAGCCTCCATGCCCATTGCAACGAGACTCCACGCCCACCCATCACAGTAACGAGACTCCACACCCATAGTGCTCGCTGATCGAAATCAATTTTATCACCGAATATATGGTGCGTTGAAAACAGGGGAAAGAGGAAAATAAAATGGAAAACAGAGACACCAGGGACGCTTCCACGCCCATCGCAGCAGTGAGACTCCACGCCCATTGCAGCGAGACTCCATGTGAATCCCATTATGAAACTGCTCGTCGATGTCGTCACCAGGGACGCGCCACCCTGCTCCGGCTCTGCTGCTCCGGCCTCCAGGACTCTGGCTGAATCCCATTGTGAAACTGCTCGTCGACGTCGTCACCAGGGATGCGCCACCCTGCTCCGGCCTCCAGGACGCCGATTACCCTCGCACTCACGACTCACCTCGCTAGTAGCAGCCGGCCAGCCGTGGGTTGCAGGCAGAGGGTCGCAGTCACCCTCGCGACAGTGGGCAATGGGTCACGGCCTCGCGAGTCACAGTCACCGTCGCAGTAGTGGCGAGTAGGTCGCGGCCTTGCGGGTCGCAGTCGCTGTCGCGGTAATGGGCAGTGGGTCGTGGCCTCACGGGTTGCCGTCACCGTCGCAACAGTGGCCAATGGGTCGCGGACTCGCGGGTCGCAGTCGCCGTCATGACCATGGCCAGTGGGTCGCGGCCTCGTGGGTTGCAATCGTCCTCGCGACAGTGGCCAGTGGGTCGCAGCCTCACAGGTTGTCGGTCGACGAGGACTCCTCCATGGCACCGCCTCACGCCCTTGTCACCGCCAGCTCTGCAGCTCACCTCTGTGCACCTGCACTTTCTTGATTTGGGGCCAGACCTCACGCCCTCGTCATCGCCGGCTCGGTGGCTCGCTTCTGTGCCCTTGATTTGGGGCCTGACTAACTCTACGCTAGGATTATAAATTAAAAGAAAGGACCAAACCCAATTTTTTGATTTGAGCTGCCTACCTATCTTCTTCTAAGCAAGAAGAATCAGGTCCAACGTAGTTCTTTACTTAAATGTTAGATTATTTAAAAAATAAAAATATATATTTGAAAAAAAAATTACCTTCTAATTTTTGCCAATCTTTCTCTTTAATTATAGATCATTCCTCGTTATTATTATTTCCTCTTGCCGCTGTTGAAGTTGAAGTTTCTTCATCCGATTCAGTTGAACCTATATCAAAATTATTGTTTTGAGCTCTATCCTCCGCATCTAGCCAATCCTTCATGCAAATACAAGCTTCCACGCTTAAAAGATTTAATTGACTTTTTTTTTCATCTAAAACCCTACCTCCTACACTAAAACAAGATTCTGATGCAATTGTGGACACTGGCACACTTAGAAAATCACAAGCAATCATAGACATTATAGAAAAATATTTTTCATTTATTCTCCACCAATCTAAAATATTATAATCATTAAGTCCATTAGGATTCCAAGTACTTTCATGATCTTGTTCTAAGTAAATATTGATTTCAGTAATACCCGAAATACTAGACGTAGGCTTTTAAGATCTTCTAGTAATATTAAAAATATTACTCGACAAGCTCATTCTAAGTTTATTAGATCTAAACAGTAAATAGGACCAATATTAGTCCAATATTTTTTAAATTTTAATTCCATAGCCCCTAATGTAGGTCCAATCCATTAATTGTCTCTACACTCAAAAAAAATAGAACTAATATTAACTATTTGCAATAAAACTTAATTAATAGTTAGATAATAAACACCGGATAAAGAATTAGAAGCATCTTTAAATAATTCTAAAATTTTACATATAAATGAAGCAAAAGTCCAATCAGAGTCATTAATAATATCTTCTACTTCTGATATATTTTCATTGTAATAAACTGTAACAATATATTTATAAGGTAAAGCACATTGTAGCATATCAAATTCTTGTAATCTTGAACGTGAAGTTTTAACATACTTAATAATATTTCTAAATTTTTTTATATGGTCATCAATTAATTTTAAACCATCTTGAACACATAAATTAAGTATATGACATGCATATCTAATATGAAAAAAATAAACCATCAAAAATAAGAGATAAAGATTATTTTAATAAATTAATTACAGCATCATTATTACTAGCATTTTCAAAGCTAATAGATAAAATATTATTTTGTATATTATATTCATGAATAGCGAATCGAAAGCAGGATTCAGTCAATCATTCTGCATGTCGGATCAGAACAGCTAAGACAAAGACAAATGGCTAGGAAACCCTGCACCTACATAGACTAGATTCCATGACCTTCACGAGCGACTAGGTGGATAGTCAATATTGCATGAGGGCGGCATGGAGCGCTGGTCACCTCCACAAGCTGCAGGAAGAGTCGTACGTACCCAACCAGAGAAAGACAAAGAATCACGAACCAACCTAGAGGAATGGGAAGGAGGTAGAAAAAGATCTTGAGCCAGTCCAATCGAAAGGGAGGCTTAGGCTACACGCATACAAGAATGGCTGAAAAGAGAGTCGCGAACCGACCAAGTCACCGAATCGCCTAGCTCTGGAAAGGTACCCAGAAAACCATAAGACATCGAGACTGCACACAAAAGATCAACTAGTCTAAGAAAAGCACAATCCAATCGAGGATATATTTATAAATTGCATGTCCATTGTGCGGATATTCAAATACTTTAAAACTAATATTTCTTTTTTGTAAACAAAATTTACTATCTATCCAATGACAAGTAATACACATATATGCCATATTATTTTGCTGACTAGTCCAAACATCAGAAGCTAATGAATAACTAGAAATATTACCTTTAAAATTATTTAAAATATTATTTTTATACTCATAAATTTTTTTTACTATATCAGATCTAACTGTAGTTCTACTAATACCTTTAAAATGAGGATAAAATGCAACTTGTATGAGACTAATAAAATTAAGACTTTGGGAAAAAGAAAAATGTCATTCATTTATAATTATAAATTTAATTAATTCTTTTCTAGCAATATCAGAATTATATCTAAATATTGTTAAACTATAAGAATTTATATTTAAAAGCTACTGTGCTGAAGATATTTGATTTATATGACTTTTAGCATGCCTCTTTAAATGACATGTTTTAATTTTTGAGTAAGCTGCAAATAATTTCTTACACCTCTTACAGCGGGCTTTTTTAATATTATCAACTATTATAAGATCAAATTTCTGCCATACCGCACTAGTTCTTTTTTTACCAACAGGATCGGATTCAGCCTCAAGTTCGATTCTAGTTGTATTGCCATCGGTGGGAGGATTTTCATGACTAACATTTGAGATCTCTATAGAATTAGAATTATTTTGCATAGAACTAGAAATGTTAGAATCAAATTCTTGAGAACTAGAAAAATATTGATAATTATAAGTATTATAATTAAAGTCAGCATTATTATCATCGGCCATTCTAAAAGTCAAGAAAAAAGAGAAAAATTAGATATTAAGAAAGAAGTAAAAATAGAAAACATTGGCAGAATAATAAAACTATTAAATTGATAATAAAATGTTGCTGCAATTTGAAACATAGATCTCTAGAGCAGGTGGATCTCAGAATCTTCAGAGAAATTAGAATTTAAAGAATTAAGAGCAAGAGAGAGTTTTTTTTTTTTTGAAGAAAGAGCAAGAGAGAGAGAGTTTTTAGAACTAAAGAGCAAGAGAGAGTTGTATTTTGAGTTGTGAAAAAAACTATGAACGAAGGAGGTATTTATAGAATTTTTAAGTGTGCACGTAGATACGTTTGAGAGTTTATAAATTGATAATAAAGTAAAATATCTAACATCCCCTAAAAAGAAATAATATAATGAAAAAGTGAAGGACAAAAATGTAATTGTAAATATCTTACGTGAAGAGATTGCTCTCTTTAGTGCCTTAGAGAACTCCGCCAGCCCACAATTAATCCGCCGCTCCTTCGCCGATGACAACTCATCTTCCTCTTCCTCCTCGTTCCTCCTCATCGTGCTGCCCGTCCACAGTCACATATCCTCTCCGCCGCTTGCAGTCACATCTCCTCTCCGCCTTCACAGTCGCATCTCTTCTCCGCCGCTCGCAGTCGCATCTGCTCTCCACCATCACATTCGCATTTCCTCTCCGCCGCTTGCAGTCGCATCTTCTCTCCGCCGCTCGCAGTCGCAGGCACCGCGATCACTGCTCTGTTCGTCGTTCGTGTTCGGTGCCGTGGGAAGAGGTGAAGTCGAATTAGATGGGAATGGGCGTGATTCATGTCGCGGATTTGACGGATGAACAGCAGGAGGAGAGGGGATGATCGAGACTAGACGAACGAGATTTCAGAGGTGCAAGTGCTCCGACGGACTCCATAGTGCACAACTGCAGATTCGTCCAACTCTCCGATGACGGATGGGCGGCGTGCGATCAGATTCGACCTGGGTTAAATTTAGGCGGGCCTCTGGTTCGTGTCACCCGAGTTGGTCGTGTTGAGCTAGGCACGACTCAGGCCCAGGCCAAGCACGGCACGGGCTCGTGTCGTGTCATGCCGTGGGCTGCGAAGGCATAGCCCAGCACGAGCATGCGCAGGAGGCGAGCCGTGCCAGTCACGGTCCGCTCATTTTCGAGCCGGGCGCGGGCCGTCCGTAGGTGGCCCGGCCCGTTTTGCATGACCAGCTGCTTCCCTACTCATATAGCTCGTGATTATCATCGCCCTAAAGCCATCTTAGTATTCCTTTGTCACCTTCTACGACATCATCAAAGAAAAAGCCCTGCTTGAGCCATGGGGTACAAGCAGACTTGGCAGATCTTTCACCGCAAATCTTATCCATTTCTGACCTAAATTAATGAATTCAGAAGCTCTGGTTTATTCTGCGGAAATACAATGCTTCATGCCTTGTCCGTGTTCAGGAGTGTAGTTTGAACAATTTGATCTAATAACTGTGAACTTGAAATCCAACCTTCTACGCCGCTACCCTGCTTTATCCCTTGGATGGATGTTTTAGCATACCTAAATTATTTTGATAAATCCAATTCTGCTTATTTACTGGTACATTGGTCCTATATTTTTCTCTCTTCCTTTTTTCTATCTCACCATGATTTACTCATTAGAGGTTACTCCTACATCAAGTTTAGGTGGTTACATTGGTCTTATATTTTTCTCTCTTCCTTTTTTCTATCTCACCATGATTTACTCATTAGAGGTTACTCCTACATCAAGTTTAGGTTGTTACAGTAAGGCGAAATGATGTCAATTCGTTGCTCTGTCTTTGCCATATTGATTCTCACATCTTTTATTTGGGATTATGATCCATGTAATTTAATTTGCTTTCTTATTATGTTATGCTAACAGCTATTATTATATATGATTTATTAAGTTCTTAAATGGAATTTTAAATGCAATAAAAAGGTTCTAAGTCTAACTATTTGGGATAGATGGGCCAGGTGGGCCTTAAGGGCATCGACCTGTTATCGGTGGTCTAAATTGAAACGGAACACAGGAATCAACTGCCCAACTTGAAACGGGCAGGTCCGAAAGAGCACCTATCGGGATCCCACGACCTTATCACCACCGCTAGATTTACAAGCCAGCGCTACCGTGCTCGGCGTCGAGCATGGTTCCAGGATTATTATAAAGGCCTTAATGATCCATGTCTGAGCGATATTGGACTAAATCCTCTTCCATCCCAAACAACGCAGTCGTGGCTCACAGGCTTTTTTTCATACGTAATCAATGCAATGCAGGATATCTACTATTTTTACACTTTGCAGGCCGATGAAATGCACCGTGCATTAGTGCATTTTTAATTTTAAAACTTATATCTTAAAGCACATGATGGATATAGAGACAGAGGATGAGATGAACAGATAGATGCATGGATAATCAAGTTGGTTCTCCTTCGTTTTGCCTATTTATTGTATATTCTATTTCTAAAGTGTAAAAATTATTTCCCTGTTTATACATAACATAAATGGATAAAACTATAAATATTATAGAATTAATATAACATGATAATATAGAGAAATTACCCACGTCATTTTTATTATCCTTAGGTTTCCCTTTCCATAGTGTACGCTAGCTTTGTTGCGTATCTGTTGAAAAAATGGCATAGCAAAGTGTTTGGCTAGACTTTCTTATTTCTTTTTTCTCCACGCCATATTTACCTTCCCATTCCCATTTTATTTTTTCTAATCTAATCATTACTTTATTTTTAGTGAAAGCGTAAATGGAAGGTATTATATGACGTTATGCCCCTCCATATTTACGAAATAAAAATCGATAAAACTTTCTTGTTTCTCCAACTAAAAATAAGATTACAAGAACCATCAAGCAAAAGGCTTGAGCACCGGCCCAGTCATCCATTCGCCGTAGGGAGGGCGAAGTTATCGCTGCAATGCCCTTCACTCTATGAAACACGTGGCCCTAGCCTTCGCCAGAAACACATGATTCAACTAACCGATTCGAAACGGGCAAGCCGACAGTAGCTTCGCATGCTCAACCCATTAAACGCCACATGCCACCGCTCGGTTTACAAGCCAGCAGTACCAGGATCGGCCGCTGCTTTGGATCAAGCGGTTATTATAAACTGCAACATATATCTAGAGATGGGCGATGTGGGACTAAAAGCTTCCACTGCAGCCTCTTAGAATGGAACAATTTTGTCATCCGACCACCTAATTCCATCCACTTTGTTCACACTTTGCAAGGGGGATGAGCTGCACCGTGCAAACCAGGTTGGTTCTTATATAAAATAAATTTGTTAAAGGAATATTAGTAAAGTTTATTATTTTCTAATGCTCCAAAGTAAGAATATTTATAAGCTTATACTGTAATGATAAATTATCTTTGAAAGTGATGTTCAAAATATAAGGATTATAGTTAATAGATGTTGTACTCAACTTAATATTATATGGATTTTATAATTAATAATATGTATGAGATAACGCTCTGTAAAATAATAATTCCCAAATAATATTAATTATAATTTCATAATTAATAATAAGTATGAAGTAGTGAAATTTTACCTTAAGCAGTAATATAATTAGTGATTTAAAATCTACTTTTACCTATATATATATATATAATTTAAGTAGACAACATAAAGGAGAACGTAGAAAGAAGAAGGGCTTCCTGCCTGCCTTCTTCCCTCGTGAGCGGGGGCGACGGCAGCCAAAAGAAAAAAGAAAAAAAGAAAAAAAAGAAAAGCTTTCGCCTTCCTTCTCCTCGCTAATCCCCACGACTGAAGCCCCGTCCCGAACCGTCTCTCGATCGACATCGACATCGACATCGCCGGATCGTGATCTCCTCCTTCCTCTCCTCAGGTTTCCCCTAATTCGTGTTCCCAATCAAATCCACGTGCCCTAGGCGGAGGATTTCTCGATCCGCTACCAGGAGGCTGGGATCCACCTGTATCCCTTCTCTTCTGACGGACAGGAGTTGGGGAATCGTTGGGCGGATGGCATCTGATGCTGCGCGAGAAGCGATCCGGCCTGCGACGGCGGAGGAGGAGGCGGTGAAGCGGAGCACCGACTGCGTCTACTTCTTGGCTTCCCCCTTGACCTGCAAGAAGGTGGGGTTTTCCCTCTTCTGTATTCTCAAACCATGTTGCTTCTATTAGGCAGTAGAAATGTAATCTTTCTTGCTCTTTTTAAGTCGATACGTATATGTTGGTCTATTTCAAACCCTGTTAGCGGACTTTTTGAGGTGCGAGTAGAGCTTAGTGTTTTTCTTATACTTGTCAGATAAAGTTCCGTCGTCCGACAATCCTTGATCTTTTCTCTGATGCGACAAGAAATAGCTCTATTGTGTCCACCCTCGTAGGAAGTTTTATTTGTAGATAATTATCTGGCAATATTCTGTTGTGTGCTGCAGATGTTTCTCGCAGTAGGATATCTCATAGTCGAATATCTTTAGTTGATGACAACTAACAATTTTTCCTTATAGCCTAAAACAATTTAGGTTCATGTATGAGATTTTTACAGAAGTATTATGCGGTCCTCAAATGCCTAACACAGCTTTTTTGATCCAGTCTTGGGTTTGCCATTACTGGTATTTTAGTTTCATAGCTATTCTCTGTATATATATTGATATTTTTGTCTTACTTTTGGTGTTTGAAATAATATTTGGTTCTTTTACTCATTGTATATGTAGTGATATTACTATTCATTTTGTCTCAGTACTTTGTATTTATATTTACATGTGTGTTTTTCTTTGTTCTGTTTAACCTTTCTATGTTATGGTATTTAGTTTTGTACTAACTAAAATATATCATATTGTTTTGAAATTAAACAAGTAATTATTGGATAAAATTAAGAATCCAAGCTCAGGGAGTTGGGAATGGAATTTCCAGTGAGAAGGGTATTCTACTCCCCTCAATGAAATTAGGGTGAGGTTATCACTCGAGCATTTGCAAAAAGGAATTTTTTTTAATGTTAGAATAGAACCAACGTGATTTTTATTGTTCAATGATCAAAACTGATTGATTTGTCAAAAAGAATATGCCAATAAACTTCTATGAAATGTGAATCATTTAGTACCCGTATCTGTTTATCTTTCTTGTTAAGATAAACCTCAGCATCTTCTGTAGATCTAAACTATTTTAAAGTGTAAAACAATAGTGAAATAACTTCTATGATTCCATGAATTTCTAACATTAATCAAGGAACGTTGATGATACCGAGTACAATTGTTATTTCAACATTTGGTTTTAGTTTCTTATTCTTATCACACAAGATTTGCTATATCTGTTAATCTTTGTGTCCACTTGAATGAAATTGCATATGGTATCAAACATTAGAATCTTAATTAGCAGAGGTGCAGAAGCTAAGGACTGAATAGTTTGAGTTCCTGATTTTGTGGATTCAATAATGTCAACTAGATGATTTTACTTTGAAGCATTTAAATTCTTATCTTGAAACCTGTAGGATATGTTATTTATAGGATATAATATCATTTACATGGTGTTACTATGCCTTAGTCGAAGTTCTACTAACAGGCTGATTTTTTAATATGAGGTTTCCTTGGTTCTTTATTTATTTACTTTTTCTTAAAATGCTTATGTGCATGACTTTTCTTTTAGTATAACTTCACAGCCATCTCTTTACCATCATATTTCAAACTTACGATTACATATAATCATCATTCAGGGGAATGAATGTGAATATCGCCACAGTGAGGGTGCCAGAATTAACCCCAGGGATTGCTGGTATTGGCTAAATGGAAATTGCCTCAATCCAAAATGTTCATTTCGCCATCCGGTAAGTCATTAAATAGTTTTTTGTTTATGTAACATATATGTGTGTTGGTACATGAATTATACTTAGAATTAGGTTAGAGTAATTATTTGTTGATTGCTTGCTTTAGTATGTGAATAGCAGTATGGAACCTTTTTCTTGTATTCTTATGTTTCCTTCTTTAGGAGTATAGATTGTCATTGTTCATCTCTTCTCTTATATTATCTGCTAAATCGAACTATGCTTATGAGTTAAAGTCTGCTGAATCTTCCAACCGGTTACTAATTTTACTATGAGTATTGCATAGTGGAAAAATGATACGAAAGCATCAAGGGAACTCCCCAGGGGATAATGTCAAAAAAAGTGCTAACCAGGGATGCCCATTAAGTAGCTCAAGAGAAATCTGTGTCTGATAAAAAATAGTCTCTGAAGCAGGGAATGCTACACGTCTAGAAATTTTGTTATTGTTATTAGGAATTCTCAAGTGATGATAAAGTCTTTCTGTAGGACCTTTTTCCTTGGTTTTTATTTTTAGTCGATTAGGAGTTGGGACAATGTATGAGTGGTTCAAGTTAGGTCTAACCTATGGCACCAATGTTTTAAGAGGAACTTATGTTAGGATCTAAGGGCTGTTTTCTTGGCATCATATTTTTTTTCAGTTTTAGACAATTTAGTAATTTATTTGGAAGGTCATAAATTGTCCAAATACCTTCATGTCCATGTGATATTCTTATGAATGTTTCTTATACTGCATGGAATCTCTTTGCTATAGAAGTAAAACTTGCATTTAAAATCAAATAATCTTTTTCCTTTTCTAAGTTTATGATTTTTTTGAAATAAGAAAACATTTATATAGAGAGAATTTTAACCTGTACTGCTGTTTTGTAGCTTTTTGTAAGATTCAATGCCTCGGTGGATAATTGATCTAGTCAGTCAGGTTGCATAAGTTATGACCTTGAGATTCCACATTGATCAGAATATGAAATTTGCCAGTTTGTTCTTAGCCTTTCCTCTCATGGGCTTCCTCTTCTGGTACCTACATCAGAATTGCCCTGGGTTTTGTGCTGATCATTTTCAGTGCGGTCAACTAATGAATTAAAATATTGACTGTGCTCGTATTCTTTGTGCCTTTCTTTCCCTTGCTGGCATTTTTTGAATATGGATCTTATTACCCTTTTTCTTTGTCATACAGCCACTTGATACCCTATTTGCAACACCGATGCCTGATAAAGGAGCAGTTCCACCTTCTCAGACTGCAGCATCAACACAAATCCCAGCATCCCATGCTCCTAATAACAACAATAAACAAAATGTTCCCTGCTACTATTTTCAGTGGGGTCAGTGTTTGAAAGGTGACTGGTGTCCATTCATGCATGGGACTCAAGCATCTTTCAGTTCTGTCTCACAGCAGGCTGCAAAGACTTCTGCATCTCTTGCAGGAGCACCAGAGATTAACAAGAAGGATTCACAGCAGAACATTACTGCACAACAAAATGTCAGTGAACTCACTTTTCACAAACAGAAGGCAAAAGGTAACAAACACATTGAGTTGTCGTCCACAACAGAAAAACTAGGTACAAAAGCTGAGAATCTTCTTAACCATGAATTTTCTGAAAATAGAGCATTGCCACCTTATTCGTTGAATGAGGAGCCTCCTTTACTACTGCAAAATATGACCTCCATTACCAGTGGCTGCTCTGAAAGAAAATCATGGGGTCATCATGTACAACCTTTGGATGAACAACCTGAGAATGGTAGGGACACAGATGAGTTCATGCATGAACATTCCCCTGGTTTTGATGTACTTGTAGAAGATGATATCAAAGACCCTGATTACTATCACAATGAAGATAATTTCAGAACGGTGTCACAACATGGTGGACAAAATTTGGAATCTGAAGATGATTATGACCATCATCGTAGTGATTATGAACATATAGCAAGGATTGAAAGGGATAGATGCAATGGTGTAGGTGAGTATGATAACTACGAACGGCCACATGGTAGATTTGGCTGGGAATCAAATATTATTGACAGGCCTTTGGACAAACCATCACCACATAAAAGAAGATTGCCTGACAGAGAGATGAGATCCTATGACATTGATGGCTCAGATTTGCGCCATCGACTCAAGCAAAGAAGGGGTTATAATTCAAAGTCTGCTAGCAATCATGATAGTCGTGGTGAGCATACCCGAAGGAATGAACATCATACTGAGGAGAGACATAGTCATCATACCCGAGATGAAAGGCAATTTCCTCAAGAACGGTCCTTGAGCACTCGTCTTCAAGGAAGAATTGCATTTCCTGGGACATCTTCAACTGATATGGCCAACAATTTTCTGTTGGAGAAAGAGAGGGGCAGGAGATCTCGTGGCAGAGTGTCACCAATAAGGCAAACAAATTACCTCACAAGGCAACCAAGCGAGGAATTCAATGAAGAAGGCAGGATGAGTAGAAATAAGTCAACTAGAAGAGATGGCATGAACTCTATAGATTTTGCTGGCCCAAAATCTCTTGCAGAGTTGAAAGGTTCAAAGGTTGCTGACAGGTCAAACGAACAGTCAGCAAGAGGTGATTGCTCCAATACCAACCTGAACAAAGTGAAGTCCGTTAAGGTGGAGGGGTTTCAGGAATCAGAAAATTCCCTATCATTTAGAGGTCCAATGCCACTGAGTGTGATCCTGAAGAAGAAACGAGGGTCGGAACTTACAGACAGGGAACTTTCTGCTGATCCTTATGACAACAATTCAGGTGGAGAATCTGCTATCAATGAATTTGTTCCTGCAACAGCTCAAAGTTTGCAATCAGTTCCTCTATCAGAAACTGGCAGGCAAGGGAATGAGTCAATTACTAGCCATGAAGAGGAGCATGATACCCTTGCTGAAGATGGTGAGCTACGTGACGGCCAGTCTCCCACCAAAGCAGGCACCACTGGTACTGGAGAAGGTACATATTTAGAGAACGCGGATGAGGAAGAGCTGGATAATTATAATCAGAGAGATGGAGACTTTGACTACGAATCAGGGGAGTACAAGGGAGATGATGATGAAGCGACGTACCGTGCTGATGAAGATGATCTGGAGGATGAGGACGACTTTGCCACAAAGGTCAGCGTAATGTTATCCTAGAAGTAGGAAGTCAATTGCCATAATTTAGCTTAGCTTGCTGTTCTCTTAAAGGCCTCAGTCTGCAAATCTTGTGATATTTGAATGTCATAAGAAAAGGATGCCACTTCAAGTTTTAGAACTAAGTTGGTAGTGCCACATATTTCTTTCTCATTTTGACGTTGAAAAGGCCGAGGTGAGAGGTTTGTTTGTTCTGTTTAATCTTTGTTTGTACTAAATGCCTGAAGCCGAAACATTTCCCTTATTAGAAGTATGCAAAATGCACAATGAATCAGCCCCAGCGGGGCATATTTCAAGTTTGAATTCACCAAGTTTTTGTTCTTATGTTGCCACGCTCTCGATCTTCTTGTTTTAATTTTTCTCGGTTCTCTTTTTCTAAAAGTTGGTGATGTTATATTAAATTTGGTGGGTAGTTTATACGATGAAAATTTTTGAATCTTCTATTTTGAAAACAAAAATAGATGGTGGTGAAAAATAATAGGTACTATATTTTAAATTCATCAAAAGTGATAGGTTCTTGAGTGGTTTTTGACCCTCTTCCTCGTTTGTGGATAAAGAGATATAAGATACTAAATTCATTAAAAATAAAATACTTTTTGTAAGATAGGGAAATATTTTTTTTTAATTGAGTATAGTAATTAATCCTACGCATTCAATTAAAAAAACTTTTATTTTAGTTATTTAGTTTTTTTCTATCTATAGTATTTAATTTTTTTGTGAAAATAGGTGTTTCTTAAGGAAGAAATCATGAGACCTTGTGATTAGGGGCACTGAATTCAGCATCACTTTTTGTTTAGGCAATGAAATCAATCCTACATCCTTACATTTATTTCATTTATTCGTAGATGCTAAACATAAATATTTAATATAATAAAAATCAACCAAAGAGAGAGATCTAATGCAATAAAGTTGATAGGAATAATAGTTAGTATATATCTTGATCCAGCATATTCCCAAAGGATAATTGCATTTAGAATAGTTGTATTATTACCTATAAAAATGTTATTATATATGCAAAATTAAATATTATAAAATCAAATTTAAAAGATGAAATATTAAATGTAAGTTTTAAGATTTAGAGTAATAAATAATAAAAGGGAGGAATGTAAATATAATTATTCCTCTTCATGTGAGAGGAGTGCTTGACTACATGGTCTTAAAAAAATGGTAGCAGCCTTTTTCTTAAATAAAATAAAAGTTTTATTTATCATCAAAATATTAAATTATTTCGGTATAATTACACATTTATACACAAAATTTTTACTCCTTATTACTTATTTGATAGAATCAAAAGTAATCCTCAAACTCACCCTCTAGGAAGAGTATTTAGCTATTACTATCATATCATATGCTATAAGTTATAGGAAATAAATATATTAAGAGGGAATCATAGTGGTACTCTAAACTAAGCATAAGATAATAAATGCTCTTATTTTATCTTTGTATAGTCTAGTAATGATTATTATCTTGATGTGCCTAACTTGTTGCTTAAATAGTTTTTAGAACATCTCCTCTCAAATGTGATATAGAAACTCTATCATCATCACCAACATAAGTTGTCCTTTTAATATTCTCATTTTAGCTATTTAGCAGATACATTAATTGTGGTCTTTCATGTAGTTACAATCAACACTTTTTCATTATGTTTTAATAAATTACTCTATATAATATTGTTATATCTACATTCATTTAGTAAATGCTTCAAGGTATCTATTGCAGCAAAATATAGTTGATATCTTCATTCTATCTTATTCTCCGTTTGAGTAGTTTATTTACAATCATCAATTTCTGATACACAGCAACCTATATAATGAAGGTAGTTTTAGGCCGAATAGTAAAATCACAAATCAAACTCATTTAGGTCTTCTTTGGTAATGTGCATACCAGTATTATGTAAATTATATTGATGGTCGTTTTTCTAGTTAGTGCCCTTACTAGTTGAGGGTGATATTGCAACACATCTCTGCTCATCATCACTTTCTTCAACATCTAACTTATTTGTCTTGTAGAATCATAGTATGAATATTTCTATTTTTAATATAATAAGTATATACTCATTTGATCCATAATTTATCTTTTTTCATCAGTATATCCTAAAAGAGTTTAAAGATGGATATCTTATTTCATAAATCTAGTCTTAGCAAGTTAAATCCCTCAACTTTTAGTGTATAAATTTTATCCCATACTACTAAGATTTTTCTTCTAGTCTCAACTGATTCTGCTCATAAGAATGTTCTGCATATCACATTTATTATTTTGATTATCTTTTTAGGTAATATAAATATTTGTAACCTATAACTTTGTACCCAAATAATACTGACTTTATGAGTTGAACTCTCTCTATATATCTTAACAACTCAACAGTTCAACTCTTAAGTGGAGCAATATGCAATTTTTAATTACTTAGGAGTCAAATGTACTTCTAAATACTTGAATGACAAGGAGTCCTCCTATAGCTACAAGTATATGCAATATTTTATCTTTTGTTGTAGTATGTACTCCATCAAAATAAATATTACTCTTAAGTGCATTAGCTTTTAAACTGATGCATTTGTAAATTTAAGTAATGCTCTATCTAAAAGCTTGATAGATTCTTCATTTCCTCTAGAAAATATTTGTAAAATAGAGGTGAGTAATAGACAGTTTTGCACATTTAGGATGATAGTTTTTCATCTTTTTCAACTCCTCATACATCTACTCAAGTATTCTATCACAAAAATAAAAATATAAGGTAATACTGAGTCACATTACCTTAATCCTCTTTTGCTTCAAATGATACTACTGTTCTTTGACCATTAATTATAATAGTATAATGCACTATTTTAATGCAGGCCATCACCCATTGGATAAATTTAAGAGAAAATTTCAACTTAATGAATATTTGTTCCACACATAAAATAAAAAGAAAATATTAAGTTAACTATACATAAAATAAAAAGGAAATATTAAGTTAACTATTTGTTCCACACATAAAATAAAAAGAAAATATTAAGTTAACTAAATTATTAGCTAGTTCCTCAGTTTTTTTCCTTCCTACTGACCTAAAATTAAATCATAATCATTCATTGCTTTAAGTAAAACAATCTTAACTGTCTATTTGAATTTATCTTTAATTCGATAATTTAACCAAACCAAACAATGCCCAAAGTGTGATCCTTCTGCATTGTCGGATTCCAAATCAAAAATCATATCTGATGGTATAAGGTTTTTTGCTAAAATTCAATACTTCAAAATCAATAGGTAATTTTATAAATATGTCCATCATATTATTTTTCTATAAAATTCCTCAAAATAATCACATATTACATGAATACCCATAATAAAAATTACAAGTCTCACATTATATATAAATATTATAAAGAAATAGAGTACGGTAATTTATAATAGCATGTCGTACCTCATTTACATCTCTAGAGTAGTAGTAAATACTTTCACTTTCCTCAAAAAAAACCTCACGTGCATAGCCCCACCAGTGCAGCCCGACCCAAGCATGACATGATTAAAATATCTGATTGCAACATCATAGCTTGAAGGCATGACAAGATATAACACGACACGAAACATAACATAAATTATATATTGATTATATGTATTATAATAAGATAGAGTAGTGGTAAATACTTTTATTTTTCCTAAAAAAACCCTACATGCATAGTCCCACATGTACGGGTCAGGCCCAAGTACGACAGACTATAATAGTATGTTGTGCCCCTAGCCCAAGCATAACACTGTATAGTAGTATATCCTACTCATTTGTATTTCTAGAATAGTAATAAATACTTTCACTTTTTTGATAAAAAAATCTCACGTGAATGGTCTTATACATGCGGGCCCAACCTAAGCACAATAGTAATTTTTTTATACGATAACACCTTATTTACTTATTTTTTTTCTATATTCTCTCTAACTTACTCTTAGACATGAAAATGGGCCGTGCTCGGGCTAGTCCGAGCACGGCCCGCTCAGGCACGGACGAGGAGCGTGCCGAGCGTGCCGTGCCCGGCACGGCACGCTCTATGGTATGTCCCGCCCGGCCCGGCACGCAGCACGCCCATACAGCATGCCGGGCCAAGCCCGGCACGGTCCGATCGTGCCGGGCCGTGGGCGGCACGCAGGGGTCGTCGGGTCGAAGAGAAATCGGAAGAGAGATCAAAAAATTTTGACAGTAAAGAAGAATGTGCGAAGCAGTCCTCCGCCTTCGCCGGAGTGTAAGGTCCGCCCTCGCCGGAGTGTAAGGCGAAGCAGTCCGCAGTCCTCCGCCTTCGCCGGAGTGTAAGGCGAAGCAGTCCGCAGTCCTCCGCCTTCGCCGGAGTGTAAGGCGAAGCAGACCTCCGCCTTCGTCGGACTGTTCGGCGCGTCGTCGTAGCGGAGAGGATGCGGCACCAACCTCCGCCTCGCCACGGCCTCGAGGATGCGACATTCGCCTCCCACTGCTGCCTCCGCGCTGCTCCGGCGCACAGCCCTCGAGCTCGTCAGTCGGGGGCACTAGCAGCATCGCCGACCTCCCTCTCGAGTCTTCGGCTCCTCCGGAGAGGTTGCGGAGCTGCCTCCGTTGCTCCGACGGGGCCTCAGCCCTCGAGCGGCACTAGCAGTCGCGGCGCCGTCCTCCACTTGGAGTCTTCGGCTCCTCCAGGCTTCGGATCCGTGCAATCGCCAGCGCTCGCCCCCTTCCGACCGTTGCGGCCCTCGCCTCCCGTTGCCCGCTGCGAGCCCTAAAAAAAGGGACTCTCGCCTAAATGAAGGGATCAGATAAAAAAATATTTGGAGGAGGAGACCGGACCCAAAAAAAAAAAATTCGGTTGAAAGAGAAGGGCCCATGTAGTTATTATCTATCTATTAATTTATCTTTTAAAAAAATAAAAATAACGATGAAAATAATTTTTTGCACATCTTACAAAGGCTTTTTCAACATTCTCAATAATAATTATAAGATCAAATTAGATTATAAATATAGCATTAACATTAATAATATTAGTAAAATATATTATCTAGACATCTTCTAATTTAAAGAAAGTTTAAACTTACAAAGCGGGCATACAGGATTTCTAGCTAGCCACTTCTCCAAACACTCAACATGGAAGCTATGACCGCATGGCATTACGTCGAGCTGCTGTCCCACCTTGAAATCATCTAGACAAATTGAACAAGACTTGCTATTGTCGAAGATACATACCTTCTTCATTTCAGCTCCGAATGTGATAACTTTAACACTGTCCATTAACAGTGACATATTCTCCAACTCCGGCACATCGTCATCGGAGTCCATAGCAAGAGACTGAGAGATAATATCAAGGAAATTAATAATCTTCATTTCTATTAATATGATCTTACCGTGAGCCAACGGAAAGGGGCGAATAACTTCGTCGAAGTAGTTGCAGAATACGCCAACGAAGATACAATTATTCAAAAATAAGCTAGATTCACTTTCACGGACGGTAGTTTCAATCATCCACTCCACATCTTGCCTCCAACGCCATGGATTGTGCCAAGTACTTAGGAAGAAAGAGTTAGTCAACGATTCACAGGTGATATTGATCTTCAATGGCAGTGAAGATTCGGTGGCAACATCTATTCTAGAGCTGAGATGGAGTTGAAACTCATCAAATTCTAATATCTGATCATCCATTCCTAAAACGAGGAGTGAGGAGAGAAGATAAATTTTGACTGTATAAATAAACTTCAGAGGTATTTATACACAAATTGGAACTATATAATATTATTATTTTATATTATAATAAAATGGGCCGGTGAGAGCCGAGGGGGGCACCACTGCACCAACGGCTGCTCGTCCGTGGGGTTCTTCGCACTTCGCAGGTCTCTTTGACGCGGCGCTGTACACCGAATGGCTGCGAAGAATACTGCACGGAGGATGGCAGCGGGGAGTCGTGCAGCGGCACAGTGATGGGCGGCAGCAGGGGATGGCAGCGGGGGAGAGGCGACACCAGCGGGGCGAGGGAGCGAAAGCATCGGCGGGTGCAGCGGCAGGGGCGGCTGGTGAAGACTGCACGACTCGGAGGATGGCAACGGGGGAGTCGTGCAGCGGCAGCAGGGGATGGCAGCGGGGGATGGCAGGGGGAGGCGGCACCAGCGGCGGGGCGAGGGGCGAAAGTAGCGGCGGCCGGTGCAGCGGCAGGGGCGGCTGGTGAAGACTGCAGACTTGGAGGATGGCAACGGGGGAGTCTTGCAGCGGCAGCAGGGGATGGCAGCGAGGGATGGCAGGGGGAGGCGGCACCAGCGGCGGGGCGAGGGGCGAAAGTAGCGGCGGCCGGTGGGTGCAGCGGCGACGGAGGATGGCAGCGGGGGAGTGGTGAAGATTGCATGACGGGGAAGATGGCAGCGGGGAAGTGGTGCAGCACGCCCTGTACACCGAATGGCGGCGCACGACTCGGAGGATGCAGCGGGGGAGTCGTGCGGGGAGTCGTGCAGCGGCAGCGATGGGCGGCACCAGAGGAGGCGGTACTGCACGACTCGAAGGATGCAGCGGGGGAGTCGTACGGAGGAGTCGTGCAGCGGCAGCGATGGGCGGCAGCAGGGGAGGCGGTACCGCACGACTCGGAGGATGCAGCGAGGGAGTCGTGCGGGGGAGTCGTGCAGCGGCAGCAGGAGAGGCGGCACTAGTGGCGGGGTGAGGGGGCGAAAGCAAGGCGATCGACGATGTGATGTGCCGGGAGGCCGCTGCAGGCTCTGTTCCGCACGAGCGAAGGAGATGCCTTCACGCCTGCAAATCTGCAACCGAATCGAAAGCTTTCTTCGAGGAAGCAGTCTCCGTTGTCCTCCTCGTCGCTTACTCAGCGCCTCCGACTCCATGGATGGAGTTCGCAGAGCTGCTTGGGGACGACGAGGCCGCTGCCCTGGTTGACGTCGAATCCCCGCATCAAGCCTTCCAAGGCAGCGGCGAAAGGGAAGGAGCGATGGAGATGGCACCCGGATCGCCCCATCGAGCCTTCCAAGGCAGCGGCGCCGGCGAACGGGAGGGAGCGATGGAGATGGCACCCGGATCGCCCCCTAGGTCGGCAGCCGCTGTCGAGGGCTCGCTGCCATGAAGGCGACGCGACAGGGGCGAAAGGGACGGGGAGCTCTTGCTACGACGAGGGAATAGTCGGTGGGGTTCCGGCATCAGCGGCGATGTGGTGGAGTGGAGCTTCTCGGGCGAGACTGGGGGCTTCGGCGATGGTCGTTCGCTCCTCCATCGAGCAGAAGGCGTCGTAGCCGCCGCCGGATCACAGGAGAGCGATGAGGACTGCGATTTGGGGACGACGCGAGCAGAGGAGTCGAGCGAGGGATGATGGCGACGAGAGCGGAGGTGGAGGAGAGCGGAGGTGGAGGAGAGGTTCAACGAGAGCGGAGGTGGAGGAGAGGTGAACCGCTGGGGCGTCGATGCTCCTGGTGGCGGACAGCGGCCGGCGACGGTGCTCGGAAACGCTCGAGCTGCTCGTGCCGGGTCGTGTGCGGCACCAGCTCGGGCTAAGCACGGCACGGGCTCGGGCCGTGCCGTGCCGTGCCGGCGGGCTGCGAAAGCGCAGCCCAGCACGGCACGCGCGCAGAGGCGGGGCGTGCCGAGCACGGCATGCTCCTGGACCGGGCCGTGTCGAGCACGGCCCGGATCGGGCCAGGCGCGGGCTGCCCGCGGGCAGCCCGACCTGATTTTCATGTCTACTTACTCTTACACCATTATTTAATAAATATATTATTATATTCCATTTTAGAAAATAAAGCAAAGCCAGCCAATCATACTTTATTATTTTTTACTATAATTTATTATTTAAATTTACTATACTATTAAATAAGTATTAATACAGAAGCATATTACAAAATTAAAGTTTTTCTTCCTGAATCCGATTCTAAATACTGTAGATTATATTTAAAAATATATAAGCACAAAATTTGGTCAAGACAGATTTTATATTTTTAAAGGATAAATAGTTTATACTATTATTTCGATTAAATAATAATTATTATGATGATATACATCTTAATTCATTATTTGTTTAAATATAAAAAATATAATTTATTTGTTAATTGATGAGAACTGAGAATACAATTCTTTTAAAATGTGTAGAAATATTTTAATAAGAATGGAAATTGTATAAAAATTGAATCTTTATAGTTCATACATTAATTAAAATAATGAGTTGGACTAATAATATTAATATATTAGATAAAAATTAATATTTTGATCTTGTATCTAAAAATAATAGATCAATTAAAATTTAGGGATTCAATCACGTGCATTATATATATATAAGATAATAATTATTATATACTTTCTAGATGAAATAACTAGTATTAGTCTCCAACTTTATAAAAGATTTTATATTAATAAATTATCATAAAATTAAGTAATAATATTTAGAAAATATTAGAATATACAATCTCAGATATTCTCATTTCAATAACTTTCCTTTCCAAGGCTCAATCACCATAACTCACAAGAAATAAATAAAAATAATATATAGGTATCTTATTTGTATGGATTCGATGACTCTCTCTAGAAAATACTATTTCAATAGAATAATATTCTTTATTTTTGAAAAAAAAATTTATTCTTCTTTACAATTAATTTCAATACAACGTCCCTTTAAAAAAAATAAGAAAATAAAAAAAGGAAGGCACGTGTAATTATGATCCTAATAATATGGGAGAAGTAACTAAAATTTACCTTGTGCAATAATATAATTAACGACATGGAGAACCGCGATTTAAAATTTACTATTACCTTTATATATATATATATATTTATATAATTAAAGTAGATAATAAAATTGGGAACGCAGAAAGAAGAAGGGCTTCCTGCCTCCTCTCGTGAGCGGGGGCGACGGCAGCCAACAAAAAGCTTTCGCCTTCCTTCTCTTCGCTAATCCCCACAGCTGAAGCCCCGTCCTTCGATCGACGTCGACATCGACATCGCCGGATCGTGTCGTCTGCTCTCCTCTCTTCGGATTTCCCCTAATTCGTGTTCCCCATCAAATCCAGGTGTCCTAAGCTGAGATTTCTCTTAAATCCGCTACCAGGAGGCTGGGATCCACCGGTATCCCTTCTCTTCTGACGGATAGGAGTTAGGGAATCGGCGGGCGGATGGCATCTGATGGTGTGGGAGAAGCGATCCAGCCTGCAACGGCGGAGGAGGAGGCGGTGAAGAGGAACACCGATTGTGTTTACTTCTTGGCTTCACCCTTGACCTGCAAGAAGGTGGGGTTTTCCTATTGTCTTGGTATTTTTCATTTTTGCTCCTACAGCCTTGTTGCTCCTAATAGTCGGTGAAAATGAAGGTATTTTCGGCTTAGGGCTTTGAGGGTCTGTATTTTTTAGGTTAATACGTGTTTGCTTGTTTGGGTGTATGATAAATCCCGGTTGTCAGGCTTTTGGAGGTGCGAGTAGAGCTTTGTTTCCCCCTCCCCCCTCCAAAAGAACGTGCTCGAAAATCCTTGAGCTTTATCTCGATGCAACAAGAAATGGGGGGAAAATTGGTCTAAACTAGTTTCTATTCTGTCTGCCCTCTTAGGGAGTTCTATTTATATCATTATTTGCCAATATTTTTTCCCATAATATTATCAGCATGGTGTAGTCATATGTGCTGCAGATGTTTCTATATTTCGATTTTTCTCTTTGTCGGATTTCTCTGCTCGATGACAACTAACAACTTTAACCTAAAGAATCTAGGGACTTTTATGACATTTGACAAATGTCTTTTGCTGATCTGCAAATTCGAACATTTTTTATCCAGTCTTGAGAGTGCTATTTCTTGTATTTTAGTTTTTATAGTTTCTTTCGCATCTCACATTGCTTGTTATTTTTGCCTTTATTTTCTTTGTTTGTTTGAAATAATATATTGTTCTGTCGCCCACCGTACATGCAGTCATATTACTATTTGTGAATGCTTAGGTAATGTTATCCTCTATGTAATTTATATTTATATGACAGTATCTGATATCATTAATATCTTATATTTCCTTATTATTAATTGTGATGATTGATTTTGGCCTTTTTATTCTTTCATGATTATGGTATTAAGTTTGTACTAACAAAATCTATCTTCTTATTTTCAAAGAAGGCATGTTATTATTGTGTAACATTGAGAATCACACCTTCTGGAGGCGGGATGTAATTCCCAGTAATAAGGATATCCCACTCTACCCCTCGATGAAATTGGGGTGAGGTTATTGCTCAAACATTTGCAAAAAGGAAATGTTGTGTGAGAATAGAACCACAAGTGATTTCTATGATCGAAGGATCAAAACTGATTGTTCTAATAAAAAAATATGAATGAACTTTTATTAAATGTGGATCTTTGATTCCCCGTATCTATTAAATTACTTTTTAATGGACATCCTAGCATCTTTTGTAGAACTAAACTATTTTGTAGCATCTTCTGTATAACTAAACTATTTTAAAGTGTAAAACAATAGCGACGATAACTTCTTTGATGCAATAATTAACTAATTTTGTTAGATTATACTTCTTTCTTATATGTTTCTGTTGTTTTTATCCCAAATGTGTTTCCTCATTATGCTTTGTCTTTGTATCTCTCTTTCATGTGAATATTTTATTTCTTCTATGATTCTCATGAATTTCTAACATTAACCAAGAAACACTTGATGATACCAAGTGCAGTCGTTATTTTGATATTTAGATTTTTTTCCTTATTCTTGCCACACAAGATTTGTCATGCCTGTTATTTTTTGTGCCCACTTGGAAATAATTGTATATGGTATTAAAAAGTGTAAGCTTAATTAGCAGAGCCTAGCAATAATGACTACAATTTGAGTTTCTGATTTTCTGGATTCAATAACGCCAACAAGATGGTGTTACTTTGAAGCGTTGAAGTTTTTGTATCTTGTAACCTGTGGAACATGGTCTGTCGTTGTCCTCCTTTATAGGATTCAATAATATTTATATGTTGTTATCACGCCTTATTGGATATTTAAGTTCTAAATAACCGACTAATCTCTTAATATGGGGTTTCCTTGGTTCTTTATTTATTTACTGTTTCTGAAAATATTAATGTGCATGACTTGCCCTTTTAGTATTACTTCACATTCATATCCCTTTAATAATATATTTCAAACTGATGATTAATATATTCATCATTAGGGGAATGAATGTGAATATCGCCACAGTGAGGGTGCCAGAATTAACCCCAGGGATTGCTGGTATTGGCTAAATGGAAATTGCCTCAATCAAAAATGTTCATTTCGCCATCCGGTAAGTCATTAAATAGTTTTTTGTTTATGTAACATATATGTGTGTTGGTAAGTCAATTGACAGTTTCTTGCTCATGTAACATATCTGTGCATTGATACATGCATTATACTTCTTCTAATGTGGAGTAATTGTTTGCTGATTTCTGGCTGTGATATGCGAATAGAAGTATGTACTTTTTGCATGACATTGTTATGCTTTCCTTCTTTAGAAGTACACACGCCACAGACTAGAAATGTTGTTCTTGTTATTTGGATTTCTCAAGTGATGATAAAGTCTTTTTTTGTATTAGTACCATTTTCCTTTGGTTTGCAACCTTTCTGGGTGGATTAGGGGTTGGGACAATGCGCCAGTAACTCAAAGTAGGGTTCTTACTACCACACCAATGTTTGAGGAGAAACTTATGTTAGGATCTAAGGAGCTTTTTTTTGGCAACATATTTTTTAGGGATGATGTATGAGTGGTTCAACCTAGTGTTTTGAGTACTTCACCAATGTTTGAAGAGAAACTTATGTTAGGATCTGAGGGGCTGTTTTCTTGGCATGATATAGTTTATTTTATTACAAAATTATGCACTAATAATAATTGGCTAAATAACTTCATATCCACAAAAGTGAAGCTTATTCTTAACATCAACAACCATTTTTTTCGTGAGCTTATGGTTTTTTAAATAAGAAAACAAATCTATACAAGAGCCTTAACTTATATTGAATCCTGTAAGATTCAATGCCTCAGTGGATAATTGATCTAGTTAGGTTGTATACTACTTGCATCAGAATTGCCCTGACTTTTGTGCTGATCTTTCTTCAGTGCGCTCAAGTAATGAACTAAAGTATTAACTATTTGCTTGTATTCTTTGTGTTTTTCTTTTTCCTTGATAGCATTTTGAATGTGGAGCTTATTACCATTTTTCTTTGTCGTACAGCCACTTGATTCCCTATTTGCAACGCCAATGCCTAACAAAGGAGCAGTTCCGTTATCTGAGACTGCAGCAGTAACACGTTCCCAGACTGCAGCAGTAACACAAATTCCAGCATCCCGTACTCCTAATAACAACACTAAACAAAACGTTCCCTGCTACTATTTTCAGTGGGGACAGTGTTTGAAAGGTGACTGGTGTCCTTTCATGCATGGGACTCAAGCATCTCTCAGTTCACAGCCGGCTGCAAAGGCTTCTGCATCTCTTGCAGAAGCACCACAGATTAGTAAGGATTCACAGCAGAACATCACTGTGCAACAAAATGTCAGTGAACTCAATTTTGACAAGCAGAAGGCCAACATTAACAAACACATTGAGTTGTCAACTGCAACAAAAAAGCTTGGTACAAAAGCTGAAAACCTTCTGAACCATGAATTTTCTGAAAATAGAGTGTTGTCACCTTATTCGTTGAATGAGGAGCCTCCTTCACTGCTGCGAAGCATAACATCCATTAATAGTGGCTGCTCTGAAGGCAAATCATGGGGCCATCATGTACAACCTTTGGATGAACCACCTGAGAATGGTAGGGACACAGATGAGTTCATGCATGAACATTCCCCTGGTTTTGATGTACTTGTAGAAGATGATATCAAAGAACCTGATTATTATCACAATAAAGATAATTTCAGAACGGTGTCATACCATGGTGGACAAAATCTGGAACCTGAAGATGATTATGACCATCATCATAGTGATTATGAACATATAGCAAGGATTGAAAGCGATAGATGCAATGGTATGGGGAAGTATGATAACTATGAACAGCCACGTGGTAGACATGGCTGGGAATCAAATATTACTGACAGGCCTTTAGACAAACCATCACTACATAAAAGAAGATTGCCTGACAGAGAGATGAGACCCCATGGCATGGAGGGCTCAGATTTGCGTCATCGGCTTAAGCAAAGAAGGGGTAATGGTTCAAAGTCTATTGGCAATCGTGATGGTTGGGGTGAGCACACCCGAAGGAATGAACACCATGCCGAAGAGAGACATTATAATCATCATTCACGAGATGAAAGGAAATTTCCTCAAGAAAGGTCTTTGAGTACTCGTCTACAAGGAAGAATTGCATTTCCTGGGAGATCTTCAACTGATATGACCAGCAATGTTCTGCCAGAGAAAGAGAGCAAGAGATCTCGTGGCAGAGTGTCACCAATAAGGCAAACAAATTACCTCACAAGGCATCCTGAAAGATTAAGACGACAATCAAGTGAGGAATTCAATGAAGATGGTAGGATGGGTAGAAATATGTCAACTAGAAGAAATGGCATGGACTCTCTAGATTTTGCCGGCCCAAAGTCTCTTGCAGAGCTGAAAGGTTCAAAGATTGCTGATGGGTCCAACGAACAGTCAGCTAGAGGTGATTGCTCCAATACCAACCTGGACAAAGTGAAGTCCGTAGAGGTGGAGGGGTTTGAGGAATCAGAAAATTCCCTATCATTTAGAGGTCCAATGCCACTGAGTGTGATCCTGAAGAAGAAACGAGGATCAGAACTTACAGACAGGGAACTTTCTGCTGATCCTTATGACAACAATTCAGGGGGAGAATCTGCTATCAATGAATTTGTTCCTGCAACAGTTCAAAGTTTGCAATCAGTTCCTCTACCAGAAACTGGAAGGCAAGGGAATGATTCAATTGCTAGCCATGAACAGGAGCATGCGACCCTAGCCGAAGATGGTGAGCTACGTGGCAGTCAGTCTCCCAACAAAGCCGGCACCATTGATACTGGAGAAGGTACTTATTTAGAGAACGCCGATGAGGAAGAGCTGGATAATTTTAATCAGAGAGATGGAGACTTTGACTACGAATCAGGGGAATACAAAGCAGATGATGATGAAACCACGTACCCTGCTGATGAAGATGATCTGGAGGATGAGGACGACTTTGCCACAAAGGTCAGCGTAATGTTATCATAAAACTAGGAAGTCAATTGTCATAATTTAGATTAGCTTGCTCTTTGCTGTTCTCATAGAGGCCTCAGTCAGCCGCTATTGTGATATTTGAATGCCGTAAGAAAAAAGATGCCGCTTTAAGTTTTAGAACTAAGTTGGTAGTGCCACATTTCATTTCCTTCTCAGTTTGACAAGGAAAAGGCCGAGTGAGAGGTTTAGTTTTTGTCGGTTCTTTTTAATATTTGTTTGTACCAAATGCCTGACGCTGAAACATTTCTCTTATTAGAAGTTTGCAAAATCCACAAGAAATGAATCACCCCCAATGGGGCATATTTCATGTTTGAATTTTTGTTCTTATGTTGCTGCTTTATCGATTTTGTGGTTTGAATTTTTCTCTGTTCACTCTTTCTAAAATAGAGGATGTTGTAGTAAATCTGGTGGGTTTTAGTTTGCTCGATGAAAATTTTTAAATTTCTATTTTGATAGATTACAGCACATTTGGTAGAAATGAACATACAACTGTTGTATTTTTTTTCTTTAATCAAAATTTTGTTCTAGATTCAGGATAAGTGATTTCTGTCGGTCAGTTGTGTTTTCTTTGGTTCGATCCATAGTATGTGCATGCGAATTAAACAATTTTTTTCTTTGAAAAAAAGGGTGCTATGCTATTTTAAAGAAGAAATCGTAAATGTCAGCTCAATTCAATAACATCCATCAGTTTGATAAGATTGGAACTATAGTTGCTTAAAATGAAGTTTATAGTTCCATCGTTTTATTAAGAAATAATTGCATCCTTGGTACTATTATATATATATAACTATTCTATAAGAAAATTTAGATATTATAAAAAAATATTATCATACAGATAAATTACTATCAAATGAGAGTAA
The DNA here is from genome assembly GCA_030544415.1 of Thalia dealbata. Taxonomy (NCBI): domain Eukaryota; kingdom Viridiplantae; phylum Streptophyta; class Magnoliopsida; order Zingiberales; family Marantaceae; genus Thalia; species Thalia dealbata. Next base: position 28,443,927 of record CM060454.1, on the reverse strand, counting down.
TTATCATTATTTTACATCAACTTTCAATAATCACAACAGTTGGTAAGGATTGAACACTCAATTACTTTTATAATTATTGATAAGGATTGAACACTCAATTACTTCTATAATTATTATTGCTTAAGGATTGAACCTAGGTGACTCGTATAATAAATAGGAATATACTAATATGGAATACTATTTAGGGCTCAATATATTACTCATAGTTATGATTAACTAGACAAAATGGTTATACCATCCTTCTCTTAAGGTCATTAAGTATAATCTCACCAAGATATCTTTGTGCTCTCTTGGTTATAATTCACTTAGTGCTCTATGTCACTTCTAAATAGATAACCCCCTCCTTTATCCATCACTGGTGACTTTTTATTTACCTATCTTCTAATCAAGCTTTTTTATCCGTCACCAGTGCTTGTGACTTTTTATTTACCTATCTTCTAATCAAGCTTTTTTATCCGTCACCAGTGACTTCCTATTCCTCTAGTACACTAAGGTAAATAAGTAATGCTATATTATTTTAAAAACCAATACATATAATAAAATATAAAAAGTTTTGATAACTAAATTTATTTTAAATAAAATAAATTATTATTCACTCATAAAATATTATATTATTTCAATATAGTTACACTTTACTCATAACTTATTTAATAACATCATGAGTAATCATTACCTTCTAAGAAGGATATTTGAGCATCACTATAATATTATATGCTACAAGTCATAAAGAAACAAATATATAAAAAATAAACATCTAGAATTCTAAGCTAAACATAAGATAGCAATTCTCTTATTTTATATTTATCCAACCTAGTAAAGATTACTATCTTAATATACCGAAGAATGACCTTTTCATCCTTTATTATTTAAATAGTATTTAGTTCCTTTCTTTCCAAATGTGATACACAAATTCTGCTATCACCACCTGAATATTTTTCTTAGTTATTCTAGCAGCTGAACTAATCGTGGTTTCCCATCTAGTTTGTCTTAATACTTCATTCCATTTCAACAAATCACTCCATATAATCTTGCTATATTTACATTCATTCTGCAAATACTCCAAGGTTCTACTGCAGTCAAACATAGTCACATCTTTCTTCTATTTGCATGCCCCGCTTAAGTAGTTTATCTACAATTATTACATATAATGAAAGTAGCTCTGGGCCTGGTAGTAGAATCACAAATCAAACTTGTTCAAGTCTTCTCTGGCAATATACCTACCAATATATTATAAATTACACTGATTATAGTTTTTCTAGTTAGTGTTACTGCTAGTTGAGGGTGGTATTACAATACCTCTCTACTCATTATCACTTTCCTCAACATCCAGCTTGTTTCCTCAACATCCTCAACATCCGACTCTATAAGTAGCCTTTTTAAGGGTAGGGTCAAAGTATGAATATTTTTATTTTTTAATAGTAATTCTGTACCCATTTGATCTATAATTTACCTTTCTTCATCTGCATATCCCAAAAAAACTTGAAGATAGTTGTCTTGTTCCATAAGTCTAGTCTTAGCAAGCTTTTTTGAGGGTACAGTTACTAACTTTATAAGTTAAACTCTTCCTGCATATATTACGAACTCTTAGGTCTAATCATCATTTTATCAAGCAATACTTTACATTCTGTAATTTTTAATTTTTTAAGAGCCAAAGGTACTCTTAGATACTTGTAAATAGTCCTCCCTAGAGCCAAATATATGTAATATTTTATATTTTATTTCAACAGGTACTCTCTCAAAGTAGATACTGCTCTTAAGTGTATTAGCTTTCAAACCCGATGTCTTTAAAAATTTAAGAAATGTCTCATATAAAAACTTGATAGATTCTTCATCTGTAAAAAACATAAGCAAATTATCTGCAAAATAGAGGTAAGTAATAGATAATTTTGCACATTTAGGATAATCTTTAAAAAAATTTATATTTCCCAACTCCCTCGTATATCTACTAAGTATAGCATCATAAGGACAAATATAAGGTGACAGGGGTTCACTCTGTCTTTTTCATGACCCGATCCTCTGTTGGACGTGACAACCGTCGTAAAAGCTATGAAAACTCATACAAGACTTATAAAAATCACTCTAAATTTTTTGCATTTATTATAACAAGTTTGTCTATAATATAATATTATATTAAATAGGTTAGTCACAAGAACTTGATATTAATTGCATATTTTTAGCTAACACAGTCCAACTCTATTTAAGCAATATTAACTCTTATAGTTCCTCGATGTGACTACCAGCATTTCCCAACCTCTCCATCTACCCCATTCCAAGACCTATTACTTGTGTGCGAGAAAAATTTGCATGCGCTGAGTCTTGCAACTCAGTGGCTACAAAAGAGAGTATCTTGGCAAAAGTACAAACTAAAGCAATATTTATGTCCAGAGGTGTAAGCAATATCGCAACATAATAGTTAATATTTCATACACAAAATAACAAAGATGAAATATGAAAAATGTGTTCGATTGTCAAATGTTGTCTCATGTCTAATTTAAGTTTAACTTCAACTCTAACTACGGGCTGTCATCCTATAGTGGGATAAACCCTCGTCAATGAGTACCCTCAGACCCGTCAGTATCCAACTAAGTCTCTCCCTAAACCCGTCACACTAACGTTGGCGAAGAAGACGGGTGACCACAATGCTTTCTCCTTCTAGTCTCCCCAGCCCTCCGAGAGTATCATATCGTACGTCTCCCATAGACCCTACGATATGAGAAAATCATGTAGCACTACACTTATGCTCTATAGCATGGTCACCTACTAAGCATATACTCAACGGCCTGACCTGTCGGATCCAACACGGGTATCAACTCTAGTTGTCCGGACTACCCCCTAAGCCTGCAGGACTCAGTTGAGGTATGTTAGCATCAACAGACACCATAGTCCTTAGGGATAGCAGCTGAAGTGAGCTCCACAATTCCCAGCTCTTTAACGTGGGGATATCTCATCCTTTAGCGAGAACCCCCTTGTTGGTACTCACCAAAGCCTAAAGGATAGGTTGAGTGATGCCTCCGCCACCCATCATTGGACTAACACAAATGATACCCACCATTCGTGAGAGATGTACTATGTTATAAATATCTACATAATTCCTAATAGTTTATGTTCCTAGAAAGTTCAGGTCTATGCTCTAGGTGTTTTAAATTAGTTTATAGTATCATGTATACAATGTTACCTAACTAGTTTGTCTGTCGCCTAGTTGTATGTCCAGTGTTTATGTTCTCTTATGCATCTAACACATGCACATGTATGGATATCATGTGTGATAAATATAACATTCATAGAATATTCATAGCTCATAATATCATTTAGTACATCAACATTTTTGTGCAAAAAGGTAAGAAAATCACCCAACTGAATATTATATAGTAGTTTTCATAACCGCCCACACAGGGCTCCAATTGTAACAGGCCATAATTGAAACCTTAACAACTTGCCTTGCATCGATAAACCTCCAGGAGAGAGCAAAATCTCTTTTTATGCATCATCGTCGATGCAGAAGTTTTTTCCTATAATTATGAAATATTTATTTTCAACAATGTTCATATTATCGTCATTTTATGTCCCCCTCTCTTTTTATAATATTTTATTTTGGCAAAATAAACAAAGAAACGAAGGAAAATAAATCCACAGGAGAAAAAAAATTAAATGCAATGATTCTTCAAACAAATAGTACATTCAATTATTTTAAGCAACTTAGGAAGTTTTAGAACAAAACTACATCAAACAAAGTATTTTAACTCGTCCCTATTTCTCTTAGCATTGTTCACTTTCTCTTTTTCCTAATTTTTCCTTATTACCTTCTCTTCAAATAGTTACAACTGAATTGAATCCATCCACAATAGAATTTCTAACTTCAGCGTGATGACAACACTCAACTAAAATTAAACATTAAGCCATAAGCCACGTAAGGGGAAAACAAGTATCAATGTCAAAATAAAACATATAATTCCTTTACGTCCTTCTTCATTTATTTCTATTTCAGAATAATCTTCAAATCTCATTGTTCTCCGCACTTGCAGCAAAGGACTCATGCAATCTTTTTTTATTTATTATTTCTAAGCATGAATTAAAAGTAAATAAAATATATTTTTTCTATTATCTCCAATTCTCGGTAAGTGATAGTTTTGTTTTCTTCTCTGATTTCTTGCAGCTATATAGCATCAGATTTATTTTCAATTCCACCTTACTCCTACCCCCAAGCACTTAAAGAATCAATGACATAAATGGATTGGAGGAAGAATAAGAAAAGGAATAAAGGAGAATAGAATTGGTTGTCTCGGCAGCCATTAGCAATAATAAAGAATTAAATAAATAGGCAGATAAGATCTTAAGCTACTAAACTCTTCTTCCGAAGCAAACAAAAAGGATGAAATCTATTGACACCTTTTATACTACAACAGTAGAAATGACATCAGAAGGAAAGAGAAAGGTTAGAGAAGGAAGGAAAGGAAGAAAGGAAGAAAGGTAAGGAAAGAAAGTAAAACTATCACTGATGACAGGAAGGAAAGGAAGAAAGGTAAGGAAAGAAAGTTAAATTATCACTAGGATGTAGAGGAGAGAAAAAGAAAAGAGAAATCAAATGACCTCTCCAACTTAATCAATTCCCCTCTCACTCACTTGATATATTACCCAAGGCAACAACTAATATAGATTCCATTTCTATTTAAACTTTACTATTTTTGTTTAGTGAACTTGGTAATAATTGTAGGAAAATATTTGTACCAACAAGTTTTGTCACACCCCGACCTACCTGTCGGACACGTGACAACCGCCGTATGGGCCCAAAGGACTCATACAAGGCATTTGGTAATAAATATTATCCATATACATAATCAACGCGGAATACACAATTAAATCACTTATACAACTCTACTAACACAGTCCCGATATACCTACTACAATTCTACAATAACAACATCGATAAATAAAACTAAATCCATCGATAATCCTCATCTTCGTCAAATATCTCGGACAGTCATCTAACAACCTGCACACACATTGAACGCGGTGTGCTCAGCCTTGCGGCCTAGTGCGAAATTACAGCTCGAAACTACAATATGAAATTCAAGGCTAAGGGGATCGTTCATGGATGCCTTAGTAGGATTAGTTATCACATAACAAGTTTTTTAATATTTTACATGTATTATCCGACTATATTATACGTCAACCTAAGTTGTAGGTAGATGTATGTCTCTAAATGTCACCTAGGTTATATACAATATCGGTATCACTAGTGTTAATCATACATAACCTCTTTATTTTCATATCACATGACTCGGGCTGCCAGTCTATGCTTAAAGAAAGCCCTGGCCTAGGACTTTCCTAAGCCCATCAGTGCCATTACAGTCTATGTCTCTGCCTATGCCTGTTGCACTGATGCTGGCGGAGAGGACGGGTGATCCAAAATCACTCTCCATCGTTTCACTAGTCGCTGACCATGCCTCCCCTAGCGAAACCGTCGTGCCCTTACATCCTCCCCGGATCCGTAGAGGCAACGACATCTGTGTAGTACTTACTACACACTGTCCGTAAACAGGATCACCATCACAACTGTCTCATCGGCCACGGCTAACCGAAATAATAATCTTAGGATCCGGACTACTCATCCGACAGTTTGCAGAACGTCCAGGATGATAGCCGTGTGGTCTACGGATCCACTGTCCAAGGCGTCGCATAGGGAATCACCTTCCCAGTCCAATAGCAGTCGACGTGGATCGGAATAAATACACATCCACACAATGAGCTGTGGCAACCCCGTCTCCATCGGTGCCAAGTCCATGGTAGGGTTCATCCTCACTAGTCATCTCAGGACTATCACGGTGCCGCCTAAACGACACTCGTGCGGGTATCGGTACCTATGTATGGACCCACTCCATTTTTGGTCTATCTTGACCTAGGAGTTAATCTGGTCCAACCCTCAGCTCACTCCCAGTATCTAAGCTATCTATGATCTGTAGCATCGGGAGGTGCTGGTGTGTGAACATCACTAACCGAACGCTAATGGTTCGCGATGTTATCTAGGGTGCATTAATAACACCCTTAGTTTAAAATTTAGTGATGTTCTTAAATGGTACTAGTATCATGTCGCCTATGTCTCTATACTAAAGTGTCCGGTGTAAATTATGATACTATTTTCTATGTTTGCTTCATCTTTTATCAATTTAAGCATGATATTATTTTGTGTTCAGCATTACAGCATAATTAACTAGCATGCGATACAAATAATATATCATGCAAGTAAATAAGAAAAATAAGCATACAGAGTATTTTAACATGCTAAATAAAATGTAATAGCATAGCATGCATTTTTCTAGGTAATTTAGAAGCATGATATTTATTTACTTGGCAGGCATCCGAGAATTTTCCAACAAAATCTAATTAAGATTTTTCCTAGCTGAACAACAAATCATACTATGATGAGCCTACGCACCTAATTTGGCGGTTTACTTTTCGGAACCAACCTAAGGTCCGTTCACTTAATTTTATTTTCTGACACTGTCTCGATCCACGTGCCGTCATTTACGCATTTTATATTTTCCTGTCAATTATTCAATGAATTTTAATTCTCAATTCAAAAATAGTTTCTCAAATCTCTCTTCACCACTACTCTTAGAATGATCTCTAGAATCACCCCTTTTTTTTCCCAAGTTCGCCGGAAAATTTCTCCGGCGATCGCCTGAAAGTTCGTCGGAACCCTCGCCGGCGAAGTTCTTCGATCAGCACCAATATTGGTACCAATCGAAAGCTCTCTTCATGAGGATTCCAAAAATCATATTTGCCCCAATTTTTATAGCTCATACGCGATCAATTTCACCGATGAAAATTTTTGAGCGAAATCCCTAAGTTAGGGTTTTTAGCTCGCCGGCGGCCAATAGCCCTCAACTCCGGTACCAATGGATAGCTCTCGTCAAGGAGAATCCATAAGTACTAAGTTTGCAAGGTTTCACGGCCGGAATGGCCGAAAATCGTCGGAGCAAGCTCCGGCGATCGAAACCCTCGCCGCCGACGCCTCTCGCGTGATTTCTCCCTCATCTCTACACCAAATTTGGGCATCTTGGTATCAAAATGAAGAGGAGGTCGAGATCTACCTGTGGCTAAAATTTGGGAGCCTAATTCATCGTGGTTTCACCGAAGTATCATCGGGAAATTTGTGTCGTCGTCGTCGTCGTCACTGCGGAGGAGGAGAGAGAGTGAGGAAGAGGGTGCGCGCGCGACCGTGCGCTTGGTGGGAAGAAATTGAAAAAAAAAATTAGTTAATTAAAATCTTAAATCTAATTAAATCTTGACTGTCCAATTTACCAATCAAACAACGTCCAAATTACGATCCGTCTGCGCCATTGGATTCCTTATCAAAAATACTACCTGATGGTATAATTTTCACATCAAAATCTCATACTTCAAAAATTCATATGATTTTACAAATAAGTCCTTTAAAGAATTTCTTTTACGATTAAATCCTCCAAATACTAAAATTACTCTATTGTCCTTATTCAAAAATCACGGGTCTCACAAGTTTCATTAATATATTTTGAACAGAATAGTATTGACAATATTCTACCCAATAATCAGAAATACACAAACTATCTTATTAAACATGTTCTCCTAACTGTACACAAAGTGTACAATCCTCTGATTAGAGTAATTGGACTCTACACGGGAGGATAATGAGATCATAGGTTCAAGACTCATTAAGTTCTAAAAAAAAAATATTCTCCTAACTCAATTTGTCTCTTTTAATACTTTCTTGTAAGTATCCAGTCAACAAGAGAAGCATTCTTTGAAAGGGGAACATATTTCCATTAAACAAATCTTCAACGATCAAACACCAATAACACTTTTACAGTAACACAAGTATCTCTACATTACTACTTACTACTTTCTCAGGATACTCAATTCTATAATCATTTAATTCATGGAAGAAAGGAAATAAGTATTCTTCTCAAAGAAGTTGAAATAAAGTCAGAACACTAAATTATTCCTACTATTCAACCATGCGAACATGAATTCAATTATAGTCTTCATCAATCTAATTTGTCAGGTTTATTCAACATTACTAGGATGCAATGCATAGCAGCAAATAATCATCATATTAGTGATAATCCATAACAGAGAGAACAAATCATGAATCTTCACAATGCAGCAAGCAAACTTGTGAATTAAGATGGTTTCTACCCATAATCCCCATAAAATTAAATTTTGTATAACCATTGTTTAGAAACCTATCGCTCAATTTGCCGGATTCCAGCCGAGTTCCTTTGAGTGGTGCATCTAATCCCAATCCTTCACTTCACCACTTGCCAAAATGGAGTGAAATTCATCCTAGATGTTGTCTAGGTTCCCCGATGCCCATGCTGGCGATGGTGGCTCCGAGGGGGCAGCCATGAATTTGTTCAGCAGCTACAACTTAGCTTCCTAGCCTTTTATTTTCCCCCTTCTACAACTTTGCCCTATATATATATATATATCTATTTACATATCTTTCCTACCGTGTTTACTAATTCTCTGATCATTTCCTATTTAGTTGGATATATTTTTAAGTATATATATTTTTATATATGTATACGTATATTTATTTTTATATATACATATGCATATTCTACGTTACTTATAGTTTCTATTACCTTAACATATTTAACTTTTATTATGTACATATATTTATTATTTTTATTACTATTTAAAAATTCAGGGTTTACCGTCTTAATCCTCTTTTTACTCGAAAGGGTACTATTCCTTTACCATTAATTACCATAGTATAATTTACTAATTTAATGCAGGTCATCGCCCATTCTATGAATCTAGGAGGAAATATTAATTTTATGAGCATCTGTTCCACACATATCAATTTTACTGAGATATAAGTTTTTTGTAAATCCATCTTGATAATGCATCTAGCGAATATTATTTTTTGTTATATCCTTTAATGAGTTTATAACTCAATATGATATTATTTGTAATCACTCTTCCCAGTAAAAAGGCTAACTAAGCTTCACTAATCAATTCACCAATCACCTCTTTTAAGTCTATTCATCAAGATCTTAGCAATAATCTTATATAAAATTGTACAATAAGCAATTGGTCTTAGGTCCTTAATAGTTTTTGAATTTGGTACCTTGGGTATGAGTGTAACTAGAGTAGAGTTTATAACTTTTAATATTTTTCCTATCAAGAAGTCATGCTTTTGACATTATTGATCTCTACTTCTGAGACAGCTGCACATAAACTTGAGAAATGATGGTGCTTAACTAACTTACCAAGTCTAACTATCATTTTATCCGATGTAGGAAGTTCATATTATGCATTTCCTATTAAATCGTTATAAAAATTCAAATTGATCTTATCATAAGTAGTTAATCTCTCCCTAGCTCTACTATATAGGATATTAAGAGTTTTAACATCGTTCATTGCCTTTACATAAGCGAAAAAGAATTTAGAGTTTGAAATACTTAAAATAATCCAATGAGATCTAGACTTTTGCCTCAATATACTTTCTTCTATCCTATCCCATTTCTTTGATTTCATTAAGGTATACTTCTCTTGCATGTACAAATTAGTTAGTAAATAGGTGTTTTGCAATTATCTTTGAATACTTTTCAAATTACTTCTAACTTTATCTACCTTAAGTTCTGCTTGCTCCAAGTAGCTGTAACAGTAGAAAGAAATTCAATAATATCAACTATTATATTCAAAAATCTAAAACTTGATATACCTTTATTAGTAATAGTATCAACATCAAGTTTTAATAGAGAATGATCAGACCACTGCCTCTCCTATCTCCACCACCAATTCAATAATATCAACTATTATATTAAAAAATATAAAACATACCTCTATTAGTAATAGCACCGACTTCAAGTTTTAGTAGAGAATGATCAGACCACTACATCTCCTATCTCCACCACCACTGCTCCATTATTTTCCATCTAGTCCTTATTCCCAAATACTCTATCTATCTTGCTCCATTTCTTATCACCCCTTCTTGTTTATTGCTCCATGTGTGATATCTTTTAATAGTTGTCAGCTCAGTGAGGTGGAGGTTCTCTATAGTGGTATTAAAGTTCCTTATTTTATGTTCGGTGATGGAATTACCTTACAATTTATCCTCCATAGATAGCACTATATTAAAGTCTCCCATAATAAGTCATAACCCCTAAACTTGAGCAACTATATTCCTTAGGCCCTATCATAGATCTTTTCTCAGCTCAATAAGATTATAGTATATGTTAGAGCATCGATTAATTACTAAACAATGAATGAATTGAGCATTGACAACAAGCACAATTATATCTAATAAATCTATATCTTATAATAACCACATTTTACTATTTGAAACTATTGTATAATTAGTTACATATTTAAAATTTATTATTATTTATTTCATCTCTCTTATTTCTATAAAACCAGTCAAACTTATTTAATTTTTCTTGATATATAAACAAACATCTTTCTGCTTATGAGGTTTATTTATACCTCATACATTCCAATTAAGCCACATCATATTGATGTCTTCTCCTTATCAGGGGGGTTAGTTATTTCTTGCTTTAATTCTATAATAGGCTTAAGCATTAAGGTTTCATCAGAGTTAAGTATAGGAGCATTATACATTTTTTCTATCACATGTGTTCAACACCCTTCAATAATTAGCACATGTTGTGGGGGTTGTACATTGTCCTGTCCTGCTTCATTTTGTATAACTTTTTGCTTTTCGTTAGTTATATCATCTATTTGTTCAGTAATCTCCATGTGTTAATTATTCTCTCCCTTTGTAGATAGTCATTCCTGCATTATAATCTTTTTAGTCATTTTTTTCCTTCTCATTTCTTGTTGTAGGTCAGTTGGAGTTTTATCTGGTTGGCTTGGTGTAATATTCTGGAACTCAATCATATTCTACTGTTTGTTCGATGGTTCTATACCTTATTTGTCCTTCATGAGAATGCTATGAGGTAATGGTTTTGTCACATTTATTTCAACTGAAACTTTTGCACAAGATATTCTCATTTGCTTTGTTGTGCGCTCATCTGCAACCATAGGAATACTAAGAGAACTTCTTATTCTACTTAATGAGTTTTTTCCCAAATAGCATAAAGGTAACTTATGTAGTCTAACCCAAATAAGGATATCCCTTAAGAATTCTTCCTTAAATTCAAAATCCATAGCCTAAGGTTTAAGCATGATAGGATTATTTTTGATATTATATGATCCTGAACACAGAATTATATCTCTCTTGTACTGAACTAAATTTGACTGTAAAATAATCATCATCATGTAGAAATAATTTAGGATTTTATTTTATACTATAATGTTTCTTCATATATCTCTCATATATCCCTCCATATACTTAAATCCAGGATTGGTACCAATGATATAAGTGATTAAAGTATATTTTCACTCATCATTCATTTTATCTACTTTCTCCTTTTCTAATTCAACAGCTAGTTTCCTCTTATGTAGGTTCATTCCCATTAATAGTTGATGGCGCAATATTTAAAGTATTGCCCACTTCCAATTTATGAGTAGTTTTATTTGGAGAGTCTGCCATTGGTACAAGAGTTATTGTTCCATTAGTAATAGGAATAACAAGAGCATCCTCACGATGATATCGGATCCGCCGGAATCCGATATTTATGCTATCTCCCCCACCTCTTTCTCATTTCCCTATTATACTCTTCCCTTCTCTCTTGTTATGTTTTTCTCTTTTCTTTATTTGAAGTTATGTATGTAGGGTAATAATGGTGGATATAGGTTGAATCGAATCAAGGTTTGCACTAAGAAAGTATTGTTAAATTTTAGTTAGCTAATTATTATGTTGTGATGTTAGATGAAATTAGGGGGTTATTGATTTGGACTTTATTTTGATTTGGGCAACTAGTTGAGCTTTATCGTGCCTAGATAAGAATAATATAGGAAGATGATTTATTACATTATGAACAAGGATAATATTATAAAATCACATACAAAGCAAACATCTAAATATTACTTTATTTATATTAGAAAGATCTTCTCGAAATGATTAAAGGAAGTGTGAATTATTATACGGTTAGTTCTAAAGAAAATCAAACTACGAATTTAGGTGCGTTGGTTCATTGTAATTAAGATTATTCAAATTAGAAAAATTCCTAATCAGGTATTTCTTAGGAAAGTCTTGGATGTCTTAAATATAATAAAATATTATGCATGTTAAATACTATACTTTTATGCATGCTAGTATGATTTATTTTATCTAACATTATTGATATGCCATATACACTATGCTAAGTACTTGACATGCTTTAAAATTTTGTTCTGTATGTTGTAATATTTTATGTGTTATGTATTATACAACTACCAGGCGGACAAACATAAAAATAATGACCTACATAAATAACAAACATACATAGGAGTTAGCATGGAAAGGAGTGCCCCTCATATACCCCAGATGACCATGGCAAACTATTGATGGTCGAAAAGTAATGCTTCTCACCGCACCACTCCCAAGGCTACACATAGCTTAGATACTGAGAGCTGGTAGGAAAATAAATCATACAAGCTCCAAGGTCATACTAGACTGGAAAGTAGAGTAGGTTCATACCTAAAAATTGATACCTGCACATATGTCGCTTAGGCGATACCGTGATAGTCCTAAAAAGGCTAGCGATGATGAACCTTACCATGGACTTAGCACCGATATAGTCAGGGTAACCACAGCCCATTGTGCGGATGTGTGTTTATTTCAGTCAACGTTGACTGCTATTGGATTGGAAAGGTGATTCCCTGCATGATGCCTTGGACAGTAGATCCGTAGACTACACGGCTAACAATCTAATCTGAGTTAGTTGAGTTAATGATTAATCTATGATGCCTTGGACAGTAGATCCGTAGACCACACGCCTAACAATCTAATCTGAGTTAGTTGAGTTAATGATTAATCTACTTGGACTGAAACTTGGTTCACCTACGTGATACATTGTGCAAGCAAGAGAGCTAGGTATGATGAATGGTGAAACCAACCAAGATATGGTAAATTAGATGGTAAAACACTAACGATAGATCTTGACATCATCTTTATTTTGATACTAAAATATCCTCTCTCTTTTTTTTGACAAACCCTGCAGAAATAATGATTTTAATACACATTTACTGGATTTAAATGAATTATGGTTGAGAAATTAAAATTCATTCAAATAATGTAAAAAATATAAAACATACTAGTGACTGTATGTGGATGGAGAAAAAGTCAAAATTATGAGTTAAAAAATGAACCTAACGTTAGTATTTATTCTTTAGGTGTTAAAATTAGGTCTGCTTGCTGACTCTTCTTGGGACCCATCCGTAACTATCAAAGTTCAATCGCAAATCAACTTAATGAACTAAATAATAAAATAAATTTTCTGAGAGGTGATATCTAATGCATATACCTGTCTATATAAAATAAATAAATTAGAAACTTTGAATTCACGGAGAAGAATGAGTTATTTCATTAAAGTTAGAACAAAAGATTCATCTAAAAAATTATTTTGTACAATTGACATCATAGTTTTTAATATTTTGTTTTAAAAGACTGTATAAGATGTGATTTTATGTTAGGCAATTATTAATGTATATACTTTATAAATATATAAAAGAAAATTATTTTATTTATAAAATTGATAACTTCTATAGAAAACAAGATAAGATATATTTATTAAAATGCATTCTAAAATATATAGATAAATTGGGAGAATCTTTAAAATATCATATCGGTTATGTTATTTGATATTTATACAAGAGTTATATCTAAGATGACAAATGCAAATAGCTTTTGGCTACCTAGGATATCTATACTGAAAAAAATTAAATGCATTATTTATCAATTATTTTTACTATAAGTGGTATAGTAAATAGGATGTGACATAGGAATACTTTGTGGGTATAAGATATTGTAATGATAATTTAATTAATATTTCCATAGGCGGTTTAGTAAAATATAGCATAAGACTAAAGTGCAAGTCACTAGGAAGGGGTGGTTGGCTAATTTTTTATTAATGGGTTATTATATGATTACTAGATTAGCTATTGTATGCTAGGTAGCTAGATTCAGTAGATAAACTTAGAAAAAGGAAAGAGGCGGTATAATCATATGTTGACTTTACAAGTCATTGGATATATTGATGTCTTCTAGATATGTGTTTTTTATTTTATTTGTAATGAAATATTATGAGTACTCAATTCTATACATATTTCTCTTAAGAACTTGATCACAGTTGAGGATAATATGTTGCCCCAATGGTAACTTATAATTAATAAGATGAGAAATCTTAATATTAAACACATGTGCATCTATTTTATATATAGCATATTTTGTTAGCTAGCTAAGATGATTATAAATTGACTCAAGTATAAGAAAATTGGTATATATGAAGTTTATGATATATTATTGAGGTATTTACTTATCCAAATAGAATTTTGATACTCATGCTTTAAAAAATTAATAATAAATAAATCTGTTCTAGAATTGGGTTAATGTTACTACCCTCTAATACTAATTAATAAACTTTTTTTTTTAATATTCTTATGCATATTAATATTTTAAATAGTTTAGAACTATACATTTTTGTTCTCTTAAAAGCAACTACTGTGTAAATAACAAATAACATAACTAGTACACAAAGTGTACATCTTTAAAGTATTTGTTACAACTCACTTCCGTATATATGTTTTGTAATTCTATGATTTTATAAATAATTTTTTTTATCTATGTATATATATAATTTTATTAAAAAATGAGATTTTTAATATTAAGTCACTAAATATTAAAAACTATCAATTTTCTTATAGCTAGAGACATTTTAACTGGTGATCATTTGTTAACTTACAGTTGGACTCTCAGATATTTTAAGTGGTGACTCATTTGTTAACTTTCAGTTTGGACTCTCTCAATTTGCATGTACAACGTTCATACATCTTTCACATTCTTATATACTATTTTAATAAATTTTAGTTTCTAACTAGAACTCATTTAGTAAAATAGACTTGATAGAATCAAATTTAATATTACTAAAAATTTCCTATAAAGTTCACCGGTGGTGAGGTTTCTCAAAAATCATCACCATTAACTTAAAGCAATTCTCCATATCATACTGAATATATTTCCATCAAGCACGATTAGCTAATTTTACCGGAATTGACAAATAGAAATGATTAATCACCCCAAATATTCACTAGTGGCCAACTTTGTCCACGTCAACCGATGATCACCACTGGTCACCTTCAATTATGATCATCAATCTATCATTCTCAACTACCTAAATATTATTATAATAAAAACTTCAATTCTTAAAGCCTATTTGAAGTAAAAACTCATCAACAAACTTTTTGCTAATGTCACTCAAACAAACATAGCTAGTAGTCCTTATTTGTTCATAAAATTTGGACATTTAGTATCAAAACGAAGAAAACATTGAGATCTACTTGTGCCTAAAGTTTATCATCCAAATTATCGTATTTTAGTTGGAGGATTGTCAAATTTCTTCTTCATCATCACTCTAGCCACCATCATCGTCACTCGCTCACACACAAGAAATTAAGCGAGTGAGTTGATTCACCTTGGTTGAGTAGTGTTCGACCCACTTTAGGTCGATTCTAAGTCAATTCATCTTTTTAGATTCAACCTAATGTAAGTTACTTAACTATAATCTCCATCATTTAAATCATTTAAGTGATTTGATCTAGACTATTGAACTTTAATCATCGATTTGTTCATAGTTTGGGTTGTTCAATTCACCCAAATATTTGTTGATTCGAACCAATTCCACTAATTTAAATTAGTTCAACTTTCTTTGGTTCAGCTCAATCTCTCCTTTGATCTAATTCACGGTCACTCTTCCCATTTAACTATAGACTAATTTCAGTGATCCATATTAATCCATTTAACTATAGTTCAACTAGTTCATTTCAATCGACTCGATTCACAGTTCGCACCAAATTTAATTGGTTCAACTAATTGATCAGTTTATTCAAGTCAAAATTAAAATCCAATTTTACAGTTAGGTTTTAAATTTAAACTTTTATTTGATGGTATAGTTAATTCAACGTACCAAAATTAATATTTTATTTTATATATAGATTTTAAATAATATAATATTATATAAATATCCTTATTCAAAATTTTGTCCAAAATTTAAAATAGTTTATCCTAGCAAATCGTACCCATTTCATTAAGAGTTTGACTTTGCTTAAAATGTGCTCAGACACCCATCTAAATGTTGGAAATTAAAGATGCCGGTCAGCCATCACTCATCAAAGGTTGAATTTTATAGACTCCATCGGAGGGCTACGTAAGCACAGCACACGTGGCTGCTTTTAAATTTCCCGTTTTCTCCTGAAACTGAAATGATAATCGAAATCTCAAGCTGCTTGGATCGAATTGTATAACCAAAACACCTCTTTATTTCACAGTATTTCAAAAGCATCAAAAAATATTTCTTTGATTCAAGTGGATGGTATTACCTAACTGAATCAGAAGCTATTGCATCCTATTTTCTGAGTGATTCTGAAGTAAGATTTTTTTTTTTTTTTTTAAAGTTGGATTTTAAACTTTTAATGATCTCTCTATCTATCTTATAGATATTACAGAGATAGATCCTCTATTTTTTGAGGGTTTCAAAGGAGGAATTAGGGGCCGACATAATTAATCTCTTATAGCTATTTAAGACAAAAACAGCACCAAATCATATTAACAACTAATAAAAATATAAATTGTTTTATTAAAGTTAGAGGCTGCTACTCAAATACCAAGTGGCGACATCAGTATACAAAATTTGCCTTAAGAGACCAACTATTGAACATTTACTAGGGAAATAAAATCATTGATTACTACATTAAAGAAATGTATAATAGCTATCTAGACATCGTACTTCAGCGTCTGAGTAAGCGCTACTAAACAAAACACTGCATCCATACAGCCCTGTCCAAACAAATGACTTGTTAGTACTCTCATTCAGTATTCACCTTCTATAGACAAGTGAGATGCTTGTTTTTATAGTTGGAATCAGATCATGACCCTTCAGTGAAATCTAACAGGGAGAGCTGAGATGTTGCTCCTCTGTTGGAGCTTCCTTTGTTCAAGTTTGATGCCCATGGTTTCATCAAAACTATGGGACTCTTTGCGTGCAGCAGTGTAGTTGGCTTGATGACCTTGAGCACTTGTTTCATTGAAGTATCTGTTACAGAACCTAACTGCACTGAAGTGCCTCCATAACTTGGCTTTGTAGGTAGATGAATAGCTGCTGCTCCGAAGTGGCTTGAAGTGCTTGCCACCTCATGCGGCTGGCATGAAGTGCCCAATGTATAACTCGGCCAGATCACAATTGGTGATTGCACAAGTTGTATGACGTACGAAGGAATTGGCAATGGGTATTTGCAGAGAGTAGTGAGTGGTTTTTGTTGGTTTGCCTCTCCAACGACTAATTTAGTACTATCAATTGATCTGAGTTGCTCTTCAGCAGTTTCAGCTTCAGCTTCAGGATTCTCAGGTTGAGTCTGGCAAAAGGTAAAAAGACTTATTAGGATGATGGATACGAGATGCAGCCTTCGTTTATACTGATGGAAGCAACGAAAGAAAAAAAGGAGGAAAGGAACCTAATCATTAGTTTTCTTCTTTTTTTGCAAGAAAATGCAAGGGTTAAAAAAGATGTGTATTACACCTTCTGCGCAATGATCAAGTTCCCACTCAAAAAATGTACCGAATAATACAAATGAGTTTGACAGCAAATGATTCAATGATTGAACCAAAGGTTAATTCAAAGAACCTTTATCTTGGAAGCAAATAGGTATTCAAACCAATACACGTTCTATTCAAATTCTTCTTGCCAGCATCTCATCCTCAAGTGTTCAAAAATGATGGATTTATAATAGTTATATTTACCTCAGCAGCAACTACATCAAAAACACTTGGCCTTCTCCTCCTCCTACCCATATTGGCTTGGCGCTTGAAGTATTTCTGGGCATGACTAGCCACCTGAGTAGGTGTCCTAGATGTCACATACTTCTCTGATATGCCACGCCAGGCACTACGCCCAAGCTCCTCTAAGCCAACTAGAAACCGTCTGTGTTCTTCTTCCGTCCATGGAGTAGCTGTAAAAGTATTGCAGAAGGAAAACAAAAGTACTGAACCATTATGGATGGATTAACAAGTCAAGTTTTAGAACCGATAACTAACATCCGGTGGGTTATCAGCATAAAAAAGTTTGTCGATCTATATAACCTGAGGAGAATGATCTGCATATGTTTAGGATTGTTTAAAAAAAACAAAAAAAGTTTTCGGCAGGAAAAAAAAAGAAAAGCAGAATCCTGCCATAAAGCAAATCAAAATTTTCAGAAAAAGGTCAAGACTTCACTTTGAAACTGCAGAATCATAACACCCTTATCACTCCAAAATCTGAAAGAAAAAAAATTGAATCTTTCGGTACTACAAAGTAGAATCTAACAAGAAGAAAAAAGGGGGGGTTTGCTCAGGAAAAGAAATAGCTCGCCTTTCTTGCGCTCCGTGGGGCTGGAGGACGACCGCTGGGCCATATCTGGAACTGCAGACTCAATGGCCGGCGAGAGGCCGCCGCTCGATTCGGACGAGCTCCCCAGGCTGCAGGAGCTCTTCCGTCTAGATGGCGAAGTCGTGAAGAGGCTTCCCACGGCTGAGGAGCTTATCCTTATGCTGCTCTCGATGAGCCGGACGCCGAACAGCATCGGGCCGCCGTCGTCGGAGCACGTCCGCTTGTTGTGGCCGGAGTGGCTGCAGTTGGAGCAGCGTCGCATCATCTCCTTTGCTGCCGGTCCTCGCCTCGCCGTCGGCCGATATCTCAAAACCAGCGTTAAGTTGTGGCAATTTGAAACTAAATCCAACATGATATATATATATATATATATAGATATATATCCTGCTGTATATTTATAAGGTAAGCTGCGGAGATTTCTCCCTAAAACCTTCTTCCACTGGGAATGAAATCAGATTCGATATATATATATATTTACTCGTTTTACTTACGTAAATTTAGGGGTAACTTCATCATTATAATTTTTTTATTTTGACGCAGATTGCTCCCTTAATTAAATTTTGGAAATTTTATTTTTTTAATTTAAATTCTCAAATTCAATTAGCATATTCTAAAGCAATTTTAAAATTTTGTCGATAAGAATCTTTATATTAAGCACCAATTGACGACTAAGATAGATAGATTCAAAAATGGATCAAAATTTCAGGAGTTAACATATGGGTTAATTTTTCTTTTCAATTTTGGGGTCTTCCATTATCTTATTTTAATTTGTATGATAATTTTCATCTAAATTTTTAACATGCTAAGTTTTTTAAATCGTATGAAAAAAATAATAAGTTTATGTATTGTATTAATATTTCAAAATTTTAATTAAGAGCCAAATTACCTACCAATTATTTCCTATACTTCAATATCATTCTTCAGATGTGTCTTCTTCTTTTTTTATTCCCTGTCTTACCATATATCAACATAAATTATTTCCTTTTTTATTTAGACTTTATAGGGTATTAAAATTTGTGATTGTAACACTCGTTCCCAAATTACTAGGGTTTGATTTGTAGAAGTAGAAACATGGTTGGTTTTAGAGCAGGAACTCAATACATCAGCTGTGACAGTATTCTCTACACATCAAAAAAGGGTTAGGGAGAAGGAAATAAAGTTTGCCAGAATATTCTGACACTTAATTGGCTATTCCCTGCATACCAAGATGAGGTTGGTGGTGAAATTGTGTGGTTTTATCAAAACAAAAATGGAAGACTCCTCCATGCACATACTTCTTCCATGAATGCAATTTCAGCAAGGAAGGTTGGAGCAAATTTTTGCAACAAATCAGAGCTTGCACCAACTTGTGATATAAATTATGATTAGCCTTGGTGAAGAGAAGACAATGATAAGGGCCAAAGAAACAGATGCTAATGGATTAATTAAGATTATGTAGATGGTATTCTGGTTATGTTTATATGACTATTAATTATTTAAAAGTCGTAAAATAAATAATAAAAAAAGAAATCTTAAAAATCAAGTGCACTGTGTGATACCCTTAATTTCCTTTTATTATCTTTTACCCTAACTCACTCTCTACTTTTCTAAAAAACATGTGTATGTGATATACACAACTCGATGATATTGAATCAATCCAAATTTAATAATAACAAAAATAAATTATCCCTAAACAAAATCCGAAACAAAGACTAATTGACATTTGATTATTCATCATATTAAATTACATTTGAGTTGATAACCATATCAGTCAATGTGGAGTTGCATCAAGGAAGCTACGAAGGAAAACTTGAGATGATAACATAGTTTCTAATTTAAACTATAGGAGACCGCAAAATCCACAATTAACTCTCAATTAGAAGAGCACAACTCTCTTTTTTTTAGTTTAAGAAAAGAAACCTTTTGCTATCTCAGTCATCATCTTCAATCCATTGTATAACAACATCAGGCATATATCCTTGGAGGATGTATTCAATGATTTGGAGTAGAACATCACTGTCCGAGAAGACAGACAAATACTAATCCAGATATAGTGATCTAAGACTTAACTTATCACCTAGGAGGAAGCCTTTGTGACAGGCACTTGTGAATCGTAGAACACAAGTCATTGCTCTTTGTGCTGCTGGTTTACCTATAGATAATTAAAAAGTTAGCTATCGACTCCGAGATCCTTGCTATGGCAAAGGGCAATACTACAATCACCTGATCTGCTCTCTCCAAAACAGTGGGTGGGTGATGGTGTTAAACAACCACACTTTGCTGAATTAATTGCCTCTTCCGATCAACTTAGGAGCACAAAACAAAATGGAGGAATTGAGCAGGAAGAACGTCGCATCCGTAGCACAAAAAAGCAAGTATTTCAACAGCATATCTATCCAAATAAATAATGGTCAGAATCATCCTATATGTTACATCGAGCCTTAGCTTCTTGAATCAATCGATCCTATCACAAAGTCAGTGGGATCCCTATCGAATCTTCTTCTTCCATGTGAAAATTCGCTTAAAAATGAATCGGTCCCTCCTCATACCCCCTACCAGCCGGCAACTCCGAGGAAGCTGAAACCAGACACAGAGGCATTCACACAAACACCCTATCGGCAAGTCACGGTGAGAGGGGGGGAAGAGATCGAGAGAGAGGAACCTGACGGATCGGGAGGTGAGGCGGCGAAAGAGGGCGCGGAGGAAGAAGTTGGCGCCGTGGAGGAAGACGACCACGCCGGTGCAGCCCAAGAGGAAGAGCTCGAACATCTTCGTTCTTCTTTTCTTCTTCTTTTTTTTCCTCTGTGGATTTTGGCAAAAGATGAAGAAGAAGATGATGAGTTCTGAAGAAGAGGAAGAAGATGAAGCAAAAGAGGGAGAATGGAGGAGAAGAGAGGGGGGAGCCGAGCCGGTGGGTTTTTGAGGAGATCTTTTTCCACCTCTATTTTTCATTAACGTAGTTGCACCCACCAACAGCGTCACCCAAAAGAAAGCTAGCCGTTTCAGTGGGTCCCTGGTGAGCCTGGGGTGGGGAGTGAGTTGAGCAGTGGGGTAGCGCAAAAAGTGTACGGTGGGCCGCGGGCGTGGATGGATAAACGATAACATTAATTAATTATTAGAAGGAGAATAAATTAAAAAAAGGATGAGTCGGGATCGGGGAGGAGGACGTGCGCAATTAAGCTGAGGCGTATCGTCACGATTGCAAACGCGACTTACGGAGCGAGCGTTCATAGAGCCGTTGTGGTCCGCATCAGCGGATGACGTTGGGTTGGACCACGGTTACGTTGCGATCCGGCCCACCCACGGGCGGCACCGGCCACCATCCTCTCAACGAATTAAAAATGACCATTTTCTTTAAATAGATGTACTAATTCATTATTTATTTCTTTAACTTTCGATTAAAAAACTTCACTATTTTAATTATAAATATATGCACATCTCTGACGCTTAATAAATCATGGAGGATGAGTCTTATAACTAAAATAGTAGATAAATGGTGAGTCTAAAAATAAATGATAAGATTGTGAGTTTAAAAATAGATAAATCATGTAAATTATCTAACCTTATAACTAAAGTAGTAGATAATTGGTATTTAGAAAGGGAGTTATTTAGTATGATAGTAACAAAAATATCTATGATGATTATAATAAAAATATTAAACTTTTATTCTTATTATTTATTAATTTTAAATTTCTTTAAATATATATGAGTTTCTTAGATATATTATAATTTACTATGTAACTCAATTAGATATTATGAGTTTTATGATAATTTTAATAGCTCAATTAAGTATTGTAAGTCCTTATAATAATTTTAATTAGATTCTATAGAAAAGAGAAGATGACGTAGATTTAATAATCATCGATTTTAAAAATAAAATACAAATAAGTTTATATATTTAAAAATATAGAATATTTAAACTTAATTTTAAAAATATAAATAAAATTTTCAATCTAATTTAAACGATTTTCACCTCATACAACATCATTCTCCCTTTTTTCACTAAATAATATTTTAACATTTTGATTTTTAAAAAAAGTAATAAGTAGTAAATGAAAAGATTTCGTAACAAAAATTCAATATCATACTTTTAAAAAAAAATTACATGTATTTAATTTTTTTTAAAAAGTGAAATAATCCCCCTATTTTGAATCTAAATTTTATTTAAATTTTGCCGATTAACCCACCAAGTGGTCGTAAACATACTCCTGCATCAAGGTTCATGGGATAAGATTCTTCTTCTTCTTCTTGAGGAGTCTTTCCACAGCTCACTTTTCTCCATGACAAGTCAGCATTTACATTCCATGTAAATCTTAGACAAATGCTCCTCCACATCAAGGCTAAACATACAACAACAATAATGTGTTGAATATGCAGAAGATGACGAGCATGAAAAATCATATCAATATCTCAACTCAAATAAATATCGAATATAAAAGTAAATCAAATCATTTTGGATTCAGCGAGCGTGGTCCATCTTCATCCGATCATGCACATTATGAGCCACCAACACCTACGTTATTATCGAGGCTCAGGGTTGGCACACCTAGCTTCAGAAAATAAAATAAAATGAAATAAATATATAATATATTAATATTATTTTATGATATTTTATGATCATCCAGAAATCCTATCTATTAAAAGAAGGGTTGAAATCTTAAAAGCGATAAAAAGGGTGGAGGGGAAAAATACAGGATAGGAGCATTTAAAGAATTATAAGGATTTAAGTGCAAATAATTCCTTTCTTCCTAGGGTGGAAAATAATAATTTAGAAATCTAGTTTTAAATAAAATATTTTAGGAGAGTTTAAAACAATGGACCCAAGAACAAAATAAAAAACGGAAATTCACTGGAGAAACAACATTGGTGGAGCATTTAAAATATTACGAGGTTTGTAAATAAAATATGTTTCGTGGGCTTAGAGGTAAGAAAAAAGTTAATTACAACAATTCTAATATACCTGCAAAGTTATCATTATCGAATCGAACCGCTTACCTGTCAGATCTAAAGTGTGCTATCTACCACACGGGCTACAACAGAATAGAGGCGTGTTGGATAAAAAGCATTAATATCCTAATTCTAAAAAAAGTATATAAAGGATTTTAAAAATGGAGGTGCGGGGAATCGAACCCCGTGCCTCTCGCATGCGAAGCGAGCGCTCTACCATATGAGCTACACCCCCGGTCGTGGATCACTTAAAGACTAAAATTACTTTAGGTAGTCGAATAAGCTCCGTTAAAATTGGCAGTGCGGGGAATAGGAATCGGTAAAACTGGAGGTGCGGGGAATCGAACCCCGTGCCTCTCGCATGCAAAGCGAGCGCTCTACCATATGAGCTACACCCCCAGAGATGAGTGATTTTTTATGCCAAATTTATTTGTTACATTAGTTATCACTCAGATACTCTGAAACATGTATATTTTTAGTATTAAATATCTAGGTATTTAAGAACAGAAACGATGGACTCAACCTCATCACCTATCATCTGTGTCGTTTGAAACTACGCTGTACATGATTTTTTTGACATTGAACAGATATAGGTGGAGTGCTAAATAGGTGTCAAAATAACTCATCTTAATCTTACCATATAGTTTTTTTTAAAATCTTCCTAGGCTATTAAATCTACGAAGATATTTGTATCTCTTAGATAATTATTATCTTCGTTTATATTATTTAGAGTAATTTTGTCCATTAGTGATTATCATCCTTATTATCTTTGAAGTACATAACCTTTTCAGGATAGGCTCACGAGCATCGTCATTTTATTGTTATAGTGTGATTGTTGGGATTATGTTGTTGTTGCTACTCATCACACCACCATTTTTTTTAAAAAAAAAACTTAATAAACATTAAATCCACGATCTCTTGCATGAAATATTACTTACTGCTCTAACTATATATAACCTTAGTGAGTATTTATATTGTTATTGCACAACATGGATGATGTTGCTTGAAAGGTTGATATAACCAAGAACCAACTTGAGTTTAGGTGAAGGATATAAATATCATGTTACTTTACTTCAAACTCAATTTGATTGGTCTTACTTAGAACTCTAAATGAAGACTATACATCTCACATGCATCTAATGTACCTAAATTATCATGATTCATTGACTTGCCATTCAAGCTGGTGAATAGGAAGGTTCAGTAAAAGATTTATAATTTTTATACAAGAAAATTATGTAATATTATATAATTTTGATTACTTATATATAAAATTATATAATTGATCTATTTATAAAATTACATATGAGATTTTTGAAATGTTGAATTTTGATATAAAATTATACCATCAAATAATGTTTTAAATTTAGAATCCAATAATTTAAATGGATCGATAATTTGAATATTATTAGATTAGTCAACAGTTTGAATCATATTTAAACTCAAATGAACTAATTCAATTAAATCGCACAAAGTGTACCTCCTCCTGGTTAGAGTAATTGAGCTCTATACAGGGGAGGATCATAAGGTGGTCTTGGGTTCAAGACTCATTAAGTTCTAAAAAACTAATTCAATTAAACCAACTCAGATTAATTAGAGTTAAAATGGATGGCTCAAATCAATTCACTTAAAGCAGTCAATAGCTACAATTTAAACTAACCCATCCATCTTGAGTTAAAGCTTAAGCAATGGTCTGGGTTTAAGCATCAAACCAAACAATGTCAATTTATTTTTCGTCTTCCTCTCCATCGCAAGCGATAGGCGATGATGCCTTCATAAATTTGATGATAGTTTAGGCACTCCAAGTTTAGTTTTTCAACAAAATTTAAGATACAGCTTTAGGTGAGCCTATCAAACTCAATAAAATCTTTAAATCAAGTTTTTTTTAAGGATTCATGAGAAAAATATCATCGAAGCTTTCTTCATTGTTATTATTCTTTTATTACGAGAACAATATTATACCTTTACATTTTAGTTCTGGAAAATAATTTAGATTCTCTAATAAGTATATTCAAATTCCAACTTGATTCTAAGCCAGCGAATGTATCCTTTTTTTTCACAATTAAAGATATGGTAAAAGGATATCTTAGGAGGCTCATGTTCTATGTGTACTTTATTACTCTCATTTATCTTTAGATGCATATGATTAGGATGATATTATACTTATCACTTTGGAAAACTCATTTTTATTTTTCAAGACCACAGTAGAAAATTGACTTTTGATAGTAGGAAGAGTAGTCAAGTGCCCAACATTAGAATTTAGAGTATTACTACCTTTGTTATATATAAATAAAGATCCATTAGATATATATATGTATATCTTTGAACAACAATCACATTTGTATTGTATCATGTATGTATATAAATATTTTACTATGCATAGATCTTGATTTTTAACTTTACATTATTTTTAAAAGGTCATATTATTATGATGATATAATAAACAGGTTCTCACCTCTAGATAAGAGGGGATATATACCAGTTACAGTAAGTGAGTTCCTATATGATTTCAGAGGACAAAGCGATGTTATATATAGAGTTCACTATGATCTATCATATACCCAATGAGAGGTTTGGGGCATGACATTTACTATCATGCTCATAATGAATCAAAGGGTATGAACAATGAACTCAAATGATCAATATTGAATATAATATATCATTCAAAGCGCTCACTTATTATTAGAATATATGTGCGATACCAAAAGAGTCAAACAATATCAATTAAAAATAATAAAATAGATATAATTTCTATGGATTAAACATTAAAAACTATCATATTTTTTCTACCTAGAGAATCAATACTCATTTAGTTCTAGTGTTACAATTGCGTCCTAGTCCATATCGCATTGAATCATATAGATATGCCTAGTAATTAATTTTTTTATAAATATTTTAATAATTTTTAGTTTTCAATCTGAATAATAAATTGTCGAATCTAACTTACAATCTCTCTTAGAATGATCCTTAAATTCATCTTAAATTTTCTTAAAGTTCATAGGAGAGTCCGACCTGCTAAGGGTCGTGCTAGACATGGCTCACATTTCCGCAAGTTGTACTGGGCTGACTGTGTTGGGCCATCCGGCATGACACGATGTCGTGTCGTGTCGTGCTCGATACACCAACACAGCAAGTGGGCATGTTCCACGTGGCCCGTAGCCCACGGACATGGGGCAACTCACCTATGGGAGCGTGCCATGCATCAAGCGAGCATGCCCCACCCATAGGCGCGGTCGCATAGGGCATATGTCATCGTAAGCTAGGATGACATCATCCAAACTTGGAATTACTTTAAGAATTACTTTCCTTATAAAAATCCAAATAAACTTTAATTCATTCATCTATTCAATACTCTCCTACTATTCCTAAACTAACATTGTGATCATGAAAGAGATATTGAAGCATTGTTTAGAAGACTAGAGCAATTTCTATTTTTAATTATTTTTATTTTATTAATTTAATTATTTTATCTTCTGTACTGGCGGATAGAAATAATAGCTATAATTTTAGTGCTTCAAATGAAATTGAGTATAATCCTTCAAATTTTATGCAGTTTAATAAAATTTTCTTATAATGTTTATTGCTCGTGATTTTTAAAAAATTTCAGTCACTAGAAAGTTCACATGGATAATCATCGATAATGTTCTCAGTCTAGCTCATCGACAACTAATTTCACTATAATTTACCTTAATGATGAAACCTTGGAAATCTAGATTTTCACTCACTTGTGCCCAATTGTTGGCCAATTGATAAATCTCATAGAGACGAATCCACTTATATATATTTTATCACCTATCATATTCTGAATCACTGGTAATCACTAGAGCAAGCATCCTTCGATGTCATTCTCATCATCATTGCTCCTTTGATAATTTCTCCCTTAAATCCTTGTCAAAAACATGATTTGATGATCCCAAATGGTTTGGAAAGCTTATCTAAAGTTATGGTCGAAGTTTCATTGAAAGATTTTATTAAACTTTGATTGAATCGTCACTGAAAAGGAGAAGTGATCGACCCTCGTTGTCATTGTTTGTGCAAAGAGGAAGTCAATTTAATTAAACTAGTTCACTCATTCATTTGGATTTAACTCGGGCCCTAACCCTCTCGACACACCACCGTAACATGTCAGGAGCGAGAAGAGTTGGGTCCCGACACAACCTACTTATGTTATGTTGGGCCTGATGAATAACACTAAAATCCACTACATCTAAGACTCAAAGATAGATCTTAACCAAATATTGTGGCCTGACATGATACACCTATGATAGTGGAGCGTAATAAGCACAAACTATAATGTCGAGTAAGGCTTGTGTCATCTATGGGAAGCATGGCTAATGTTTCAGCTCTAGTTTTTAGTCAAAATTCAACGTCTCAAGATCTCATATGTTATTTTACAAATAAATCTTTTAAATAATATATTATTATATTATTATCGAAAGTCAGAATTATAAATAATTCTTGTAAAATTTTATTATGAAACATATACTATTAGATAGAATTTGTAAGTTTGGAATGTAACTGTAAAAATGAAATTCAATTTATATGTAGTGTTCCTCTTGTTAGAACAATTAGGTTCTATATGAGAAATTATAGGTTTAATACTCACGAAGTTGTAAAAAAAATTGGACTTTATTATGTTGATTAATTTGTTGAACCAATTAAATTTAGGCTGAACCATTGATCAATTCAATCAAACTAAACCATGTAAACCATGGTTTAAATGAATTAAAATGGATGGCTCGAATTAGTCGAGATTAATGTTACAATTTGACTAAGTTAACCCGAGTTCAAATTGAATTAATGTGAGGCTGTGAGTTCAGAATAACTCGACCTAATCATTATCCTCATTTTCTTCTTCCTCCCGTGAATGACTACATCTAAGTAATCACCTCTTTTCACTTTTAACAATATTTCAATCAATCTAATATGAATTTTAAAAAAAAACTTTAAATGCAACGTAAGGTGAGCCTTCTGAAATTAAATTAAATTTTAAAAGATGAATTGAGAGAGAAATCGCTAATCAAAGCATCAATTATGAGAGTTGAATCACTAGATGCTTTCTCTAATGATTGATTGATACCCTTATTGATCGTCATTAGAGAACTTCATCGATGAATCTAAGATCTATTCTAATATCGAATGATCCAATATTATTTACCTCTTGCTAAGGATCAAACTCATATCACCCGCAAGACACATAAAAATACCTACCATTGTACTATAATAATTTGATGATGTATTTTACATAATAAATCTACAAGTTAGCGTGTCGTAGGCTACGTGCTTCATGTCAGGCATGGCACGATGCTAGGTTGTACCGTTAGGCTACAACATTACGATTCAGCATGATATGCACCCAAGAGTTATCTTGTGCTTAGCATGGTCTATCGGGTTATGGACTATGCTTGACATGGCTTTTTCTAAGCCGGGCTCATATTGCTCATAGGCGGAAGGCCTAGTCTAGATTGAACATTTAGCTTAAGTATAGGTCATTTAGATTGGTGGTTAGATAACTCCCAAGTGATGAATTATAAAGTAGTTATATTTTATGAGTGTTATTAAGAGGAAAATTGGCTTTTTTTATTATTATATTGACTTAGGTAGTCAATATACTGATAGTTTATTTAAGTAACTATAAAAACCCTGGATAAATTTTTCAAGGTGATTCATTTATTATTTCTTCAACTTGGAGCGGTTAGATGTGAGAAATAAATTTTTTTTGTTATTTATGAATTTAAAAAGATAATTATTAAAAAACAAATATGGATTAAAAAGCTTGTTTTATTATATATATCTATTATATATTCATACGTTAATAAGCTTATTTTTTAATCTCAATTGGAGTATTACAGTGCATCGTCATCCGTCTCTTCTCCTCTTTTAGTTTTGCATTTTGCTACTAACGCATGAAGCGGAACCTGTACTTGCGCATTATTACAAGACCACTCACCTACAAATCCGCTCTATATTTCAAAATCTCCTAGGAGAATCATCCGCACTCTTCCATCTCTTTTCATGAACTCATGTGACTACTACCTACTTATTTATCCTTTATTATATACATATATATATTAAAAACTAATCAGTGTAAAGAGGAGATAAGTGTGCGTATATAGATAAAGACATGCCGAGGGCAATCAGGGCGCCGTGACATGCGGCGACGACGGCCACCGCTCGGCCGGGCGCGAGCGCGGGCGCAACCCCCTCAGGCGCGGGCAGGCAGCAGAAGCGTGGTGGCCCGCCGGGGGACCCGCGCCGCGGTGAGGAGACCGTCGTCGTGCTCACCGAACCCCCCCTCCCCCCCCCCCCCCTTCCTGCAGAGCGCCGCCGTGCGGAGCGATGCAGCAGGCAGGTGACCCTGGCGATGGGGGTGGGGGGAGGAGGAGATGGGCGTGGCGTCGTCCACGCATCCATGTGACCCTCCCTCGCTTCGCTTGCATCCAAAAAGGTAATAATGGCGGATAATGGTGGAGGGGCCGTCATGATTAATCGTTGCCTGCTGCTCTCCAGCTGTCCCAATTGGACGCCTTCTCTCTGCTTCTCTCGGTCAAGGTCAGCGCCATTCTCTTAATTACTGCAGACCTACTGCTGCTCCTCCCTCCTCCCTCCTCCCCCACCCCCACACACAGTTACTGCTACCCTCACTCCTGCCTTTCCGTCCTCTACTCTTCATCTCCTTCCTCAAATTTATTCACTACTTGGCTGTTTTATACGGAAATAAATACTACCGAGGACGGACTGCATTGAGGTTAAAAACCAGACACCAAAAGCACTTTTGTCTTATTGTTTTTGTGCATTTTGCATTCAGTGGGTGGATTTATGCCGATGGGTGACTAGTAGCAGTCTTAAACACTAAGCAATAGGAAAGGAAGAACAAAATATGCGTATGTGATAATATGAACGAGGGAGGTAGATGTATTAATAAGATAAATACTTGTCTAAATAATAATCGGATGACTATTAAAATGTACAAAATCTAATTACTTTTTACATTAATTGATTATATATTATAGGTCAATAAGATTTTTTATATTTTGTAGAATTATTATTAGGGGGTTATCGTATGGAAACAAAAATTATCAGACATCATTAAAGTAAAATAATTTGCTAGCTAATTTCCATATATGTTGGATGCATGATCCCCAGCTGCTTCAATTATTATTCCCTCCTCCCACATCCTCCCATGTGCCCTCCCTCCCCCCAGATTACTCCTTTTTTAAAAAATTTCCTCTTTCCTTCGTAGCATGATCAGTGCATATTACAGCTAATCACCATCTAAATCCAGTGCCTCCTTATGCATGCATTTGCATTGCATTTCTATTCTATATGGGTTGATGAGAGTAGTGTTTTAAAACTCATTCATTCATTCATCCACCGGATCTTTTAAGATTTTAGTCAATGTTTCAAAAATTATATTAGAAAAACTAGAAAAAAGAAGGGATTATTCCTAGATAGTTTATCTTGGTCCGGTGGAAATGGCAGGGAAGGGAAGAAGGATTAAGTGGGGGAGCGTCTCAGAAACAGATCTACGTACGCATCTATTAATTCAATAAAGATATTTAATACAAAAACAACCATGTACAGAACAGAGCAGGAGACGACGACGAAGAAAAGCTACGGATTAATCACTACATAAACATCAAGGAGCATCGTCCTTTTTTTTCCCCTCTTCCTTCCTCCTCTCTCCGGAGGACGCGATCGAGCTTCTTCAGTGCGACTGTAAACTGAAGAAGCTCGCCACCCAGACGATGCCTTCGCTCCTCCTCTCATTCTTCCTCTCCTCCTCCTTCTTCTTCTTCTTCGTGCATGGCCTCCCCGCCAACGATACCTCGTCGGACTCCCTTCAGCTCGAGCTCCTCCACCTTCCTCCTCCGTCCTCCACCCTGCTTGACCACCTCCGCGGCCTCCTCCGCAGCGACCGCCTCCGCCAGCGATACATCCAGCAGAAGATCGGGCAGGTACGCCGCCGCTACCACCACCACGGTCGCTCCCGGCGGACGCTCTCGGCCTTCGAGAATGCCTCCTCTCGGTCGACGACCAGGGAGGAGTCCTTCGCTATGCCGCTATCGTCGGGGGCGTACACCGGCACGGGGCAATACTTCGTGCAGTTCTTCCTCGGCACGCCGGCGCAGAAGTTTGTGCTGGTGGCGGACACCGGCAGCGATCTCACCTGGGTCAAGTGCCGTCCGGGACGGCGCGGTGGCCGCGGGAGAGGCTCCGTCGCCGGGGACGGGAGGGTCTTCAGGCCGGGAGCTTCGAGCTCGTACTCCCCCATCAGGTGCTCGACGGAGATGTGCAAGTCGGCGCTGCCGTTCGCAGTGGCCACCTGCCCGACAGCAGCGAGCCCATGTGCTTACAATTACGGGTAACGTGGCATTTGGGTCGCCTTCGATGCAATTTTTGTCGTCTGCCCGACCAAAAAAAATTGATTCAACTCATCGGTTCGAGTAATTCTTTTTACAGTCTTTGGATTCCCTGCCACGGTTTAATGTCGCATGTGTCGTGTCGCAGATACTCCGATGGATCCGCTGCGAAGGGCGTCTTCGCGGAGGAATCGGCGACGATCATGCTGTCGCAGGGCGGCCGTCGCAGGAAGCTGAGGGGGCTGGTGGTCGGCTGCACCACCTCCGCCGCCGGAGCCAGCTTCCGGGCGTCCGACGGCGTGCTCGGCCTTGGCTACAGCGCCGTCTCCTTCGCCACCCGCGCCGCCGCTCGCTTCGGCGGCCGCTTTTCCTACTGCCTGGTGGACCACCTCAGCCCCCGCAACGCCTCCAGCCGCCTCACCTTCGGTCCCACCCCAGCCCTGGAGGCACCGCCTCCCCGCGCCACCGATCTCCTCCTCGACCACCGCATGCAGCCCTTCTACGGCCTGCGCATCGAGGGCATCTCCGTCGACGGGGAGATCCTCTCGATCCCGGCCAGCGTCTGGGACGTCGGCCACGGCGGCGGCGCCATCCTCGACTCGGGCACCAGCCTCACCGTGCTGGCGGAGCCGGCGTACAGGGCGGTGGCGTCGGCCCTGAGCCGGCGCCTCGGCGGGATCCCCAGGGTCGCCGTGGACCCCTTTGAGCACTGCTACAACTGGACGGCGGCGGCGGCGACGGCGACGGCGACGGTTCCGAAGATGGTGATCCACCTGGCGAGGGCGGCGCGGCTGGAACCGCCGGCGAAGAGCTACTTGATCGACGTGGCGGAGGGGGTGAAGTGCGTGGGGATTACGGCGGCGCCGTGGCCGGGCGTGTCGACCATCGGCAACATCCTGCAGCAGGAGCACATTTGGGAGTTTGATCTCAAGAATCGACGGCTCAGATTCCGCCGTTCCACCTGTCGTTCCTTGTTGTGATGATGAGATCGGACGTCTCTGATTCTTTGTAATTTATCTCGCTCTCTCTCTCTCTCTCTTTCCTTTTCCATTGTTGAAGTTATGTATAAATATGTGGGAGGACGAACGGGTAATAAAAGAATTAATTAATTGGATTTATTTAGGATAAGTGACAAAGGTTGCAGAACTTGGAACAATATGGATATAATTTAGGCTCACACACTTCATTTTAACTTCCCTAGCAAATTTTTGTAAATTACTTTAAAGGCCTTAATGCAAGCATGTCTTAACATCATCACATCAGAAGCATAGATGGATGGAATGGAAGCCCTC
Source organism: Thalia dealbata (assembly GCA_030544415.1). Taxonomy (NCBI): domain Eukaryota; kingdom Viridiplantae; phylum Streptophyta; class Magnoliopsida; order Zingiberales; family Marantaceae; genus Thalia; species Thalia dealbata. The sequence continues at coordinate 28,410,843 of CM060454.1, read as the reverse complement.
CTCCTCCTCCTCCTTTGTTGGAGCAGGTCGAGTTGTAGAATTGATTAAAGGGACTTGGTGCAACGTAGTTCACTTGCTGATGATTTAGATTGTGTTAAATACACCTGTATCGATCATCATCATAAATGCATATCACGCTCAGATAGTTTTATACAAATGCATTACCAATCACTCAATTAAAAATCAACTATGCGCACCGGAGGGAGGAAATCGATCCAGGCCTGAACCCAGCAAACCCAGTAATAGAGTTGAACCAAGTCATAGCTTCCAAGTTGACTGATAAAGGTTTTATTGAGAATGGAAGGTTATAGACAAGTATTATGTTTCATCTAGTTGTATAGAAAGTCTAAAAGTACGAATGTTCGAATTAGTTAAAAATATCTATATGCTTTTACATATGTTAGTATTATTTTTTATTTTATAATTAATTATAAATTGAATGCCAACCATAACATATAAATAGATTAGTTTAAGTACTATCTAAAAGAAAGCATAAGTTAATTGTGCTAATTTGAGCCTAGCATATGTAAAAGAGGTACAATACATCTGAATAGTGAAATTAGCTACCGGGTCCCATCCTATAATGGATACTATATAGTAATTGACATCCAAAAGATTTAAGTGATGCTGATCGCATGTTTACTAATGAGCAAAGATCAGCGTGGATGTATTACTTAGCTTAATGGGTGTTAAATGGCATATATTTTTAAGCAAGCACAATGATCTCCGAATGCTATCTTGGCCATCGCTTGAACTCGAACAATATGTATTTACACGCGTAAGAATCATCATTAAGCTTAGTTCATATTTGAACTTAGGATTATGTTGTACTTAACTTAGACAAGTATTTAGTCCTTCAATCAACAACATGATCAAAAGAGCTAGAGTTACTCGTTAGATCTTAATATAAATTTTAAAAGATAAAATTATGATGGCTAAAAATTAATTGATAAAAATATTTATTATAATATTTTAAAAATTAAAAAAGTTATAATAATTTTTAGAAATAATTATATTCATTAAATATTATTTCGTAAAAATAATTGTTATGGATTCTATAACGCCTTGAAGAACTCAAGAAGTCCGGCGTATCGTAAAAGGTGAGGAACGATATAAGCCGTATGTAAAGATTGCAACAGAACACCCATCAGAAGTTAGTGAGGGAAAATGATTGCTTTAGATTAAGCACCAGTAAAAACCCTCGGGCCAGAATCCATACTTGGATTCCAGTTTAATCTCACAGATTACAAGGACACTCACTTTTAGAACGTTCGTAAAACTCAGATGATCTTTACATGCAAGAAGCGTCCATAAATAGTATTGGGATGAGGAGAAGTTGCATCCCGTTGAAGTAGCGCCTCCTGGATGTGTTGCTTTATCAATCGGGGTGTAACAATCCACCCCCACCCGAAGATGTCGATGCCCTCATCGACTCCTGAGTAAGATAATCTTGTATGATCTGCCGGTAAGGTTGCAGCGCATCTTCGGCTTCCCAGCTTGCTTCCTCGACTAGGTCGTCGGCCCAGTGAATAAGATATTCGACATCACCCGCCGGTTGAAACGTTCGTTTCCCCAGAATTTGCGCAATGCGTTTGGGGGAATCCTTGTACAAATTCAGAGGCAGGCGATCTTGTTGGAGTCGGGTAGGATCGGTGTCTATATAAAATGGTTTGAGGAGACTTACATGGAATGTATGGTGGATCCGAAAGTTGGAAGGGAGTTGTAGTTGATAGGCGACTGCTCCAATCTGCCGAATTACTTTGAAAGGACCATGAAATCTGGGAATTAATCCCTTATGGACATAGGGTCCTCGAACTCGTCTCCAAAGTTGCGGGCTAAGCTTGAGGAGTACCTGGTCCCCAACGTGAAATTCTCGTGGTTGACGATGGCGGTCAGCTTTCTTCTTCATCCGCCGTTGCGCTTTGTCCAGGCTTTCCTGGACTGCCGTCAATTGTTCCTGGCGTCCCGTAACAAACCGGGTAGCAGCTGGGCACCGTTCAGCGAAGGAACCTCGAGATAGTTCGGTGGGCGTGAATGGAGGATGTCCGTAGACGACTTCGAAGGGGGATTGTCCCATAGTCGAACTTTGATGAATATTGTAACAAAACTGCGTTGTATCCAGCAGCTCCACCCAATTTTGTTGTCGGATCGTCGCAAAATGACGCAAGTATTCCTCCAGTAATGCATTTGTACGCTCAGTCTGACCATCAGTTTGGGGATGGTTTGTTGTCGAAAACTTGAGTTTCGATCCCAGAAGATTAAAAAGCGATGTCCAAAATTTTCCCGTAAAACGAGGATCCCGATTTCTTATAATTTCTTCGGGTAACCCGAAGAATTTGACCATATGGCGGAAGAAGAGACCTGCAGTTTGTTCAGCCGTAACGTATTCGCTAGTGGGAATAAAGATAGCGAACTTACTGAATCTGTCCACGATGACCAGAATTGCCGAGTGCTCACCAACCTTCGGAAAGGATGTGATGAAGTCCATGGAAACAGAGGACCATGGGCGAGAAGGTGTGGGGAGGGGTTGTAGCAGACCCGCGGATTTTGTTCGCTCGGTTTTATTTTTCTGACACGTTAGACAGGTTCGGACGTATGCTTCGACATCGTCGATCATGCAGGGCCAGAAAAATGATCTGTTGAGGAGCGCCATTGTTCTTTCAATGCCAGGGTGCCCTGCCCATGTAGTGTCATGGCATTCTGTAATTAAGTCGCGCCTCAAATTGTCGCCAATTGGTACGTAGGCGCAACCTCCTTGTGTTTGGATATTTCTGTCGCTATCCTTCCAGTAGCGACGGGTTTCTCCTTTTCCGATTAGCTGCAAGAGTTTTTGATAGTTGTTGTCCGTCTTCCCTGCTTCCTGCAACCGGTGAGCAATATCTCCATAGATGCGGTTGACGTTGCACAACCGACGGCTTAATGCATCTGCCGCCTGGTTTTGATGACCAGATTTGTGTTCCCATATGAAGTCGAATTCAGTGAGGAACTCTTGCCATCGGGCCTGTTTTGCTGTCAGTTTTTTCTGCGTATGGAAGTAGGTGTTGGCGATATTATCCGTTCGGACGATGAAGGGTTGTCCGAGCAAGTAAACTCGCCAGGTTCGTAGATAATGCACTACGACCAACATTTCTTTTTCATGGGCGCCGTATCTACTTTCTATCGAGTTCAGCTTTCGACTTTCGTAAGCCACAGGATGGTCATCTTGGACGAGGATGCCACCTAATGCTTTGTCGGAGGCATCAGTGATGACTGCGAAAGGCTTCGTAAAATCTGGGAGAGCCAATACTAGCTCGGTGGTCATCTTCGCTTTGAGCTTTCGAAAGGCAGTCGTGCATTCATCCGTCCATGCCCACGACTGGTTCTTTTTCAGCAGATCTGTTAGCGGGGTGGTGATCTTCGAGTAATCCTGCACAAATTTACGATAAAAATTCGTGAATCCCAGGAAGGAACGAAGTTCCGATTGGTTGGATGGACAGGGCCATTCGTGGATGGCTGCGATTTTCTTGTCGTCCATCTGTATTTGTCCCCCGCCAACTATGTATCCGAGAAAAGAGATTTTGGAGCGCCCGAATTCACATTTGTCTTCACGGAGGAATAGCTGATGCTCCCTTAATCGAGCGAATACTTGCTGCAGGTGGTGCAGATGTTCTTCCTCTGTTCTGGAATACACGACAATATCATCCAGATATAATACAATGAATTTATCTAAGAACTCGTAAAAGACGTCATTCATTAAGTTGCAGAAGGTTGCGGGCGCATTGGTGAGACCGAAGGGCATCACCAGAAATTCGTAAGATCCGTAGCAGGTGACCACGGTGGTTTTGGCTTCATCGCCTTCGGCTATCTTGACTTGTCAATAGCCGGAGCGTAGATCTAACTTGGAGAAGACCTTGGCATGGGATAGCTGGTCGAAGAGATCGGCGATGAGCGGTATGGGATAGCAATTCTTTACCGTCACTTTGTTGAGAGCGCGGTAGTCGACCCACATCCGCAAGCTGCCATTTTTTTTTCTTCTTCTGGAACAATATAGGAGCGCCGAACGGAGCTTTTGAAGGGCGAATCAGACCTGCGCCGAGCAAATCTTCCAATTGTTTTTTTAATTCGGCGAGTTCTACGGGAGGCATTCGATATGGTGCCATTGTCGGAGGATGGGTACCGGGAAGTATTTCAATTTGATGGTCGATCCGCCTCCGGGGTGGTAGTGATCGTGGAAGTTCCGCCGGCATGATGCCTTTGAATTCTGTAAGAATCTGGTGGAGCCATGGTGGTCTGCTGTCGTCGAGATTTGTAGGTGTTATTTCTCGATGCAACGCAGCAAAGGTGGCTTCTTCCTGTCGCAGTCCCTTAACTATCTATAAAGCGGAGAGGAGACCGGTTCCTTTGTCTCTGCTTGTCTTCGTTGTTGCCTTGGTGAACCCAGGTTGGGAGTCATCCATGACCATGAGGCCGCCGAGATGTGGGGCTACCATGGTTTTAGATTGTCGCAGGAAGTCAGTTCCTAAGATGATTCCGAAATCATCCAGGGGAGCCACCGTGAAATCTAGATTTCCTTTCCAATGTCCGAGCGTCATGGGTGCTTGCTTGATTATGCCCGACACCTTGGAAGGTTTTGCGTTGATAGTTTTGATTTTGAATGTGCTTTTCTTGACATTTAATCCCAACTTCTGAGCGATCTTGTCACACATGAAGTTATGAGTGGCCCCGCTATCCACCATGGCCGAACAGAGTGTCGTTGATTCGAATTGATACATATATCAGTCGACAGTCCTGCTCCCTCCGAACGGAGTTGATTCTTTATAGAGGAGTTGCGCGAGCAGTTACGATGTCTTCTGCCGTTTTCTCCTCCTCTTCCTCCTCGATTTCTATCTTCGCTACACCTTCGCCTCGCGGGCAGAACCGTGGAGTATGATTCCCTCCACATCTCATACATCCGTTCTGCCATCCTCTGTTTTGGTTTCCTCCATCCCTTCTATTGTTGTTTTCCACCGGATGTTGTGTTGGAACTTCTCGTCTTCCCTGGCCCGTACTCATCTGTCGTCGTGCGGGGGTTCGCTGCTGGTGTGGATGACGATTCGGTGTAGAGCGTGGTTCGAAGGAGTGGGGTGGATGGTTCGTTCGCCAATCTACGACTGCTGCAATTGCTTCCTATAACGTACTCACTTCTTTTCGCATGAGCTCGTTTCGTGCCCAAGGCTGCAAGCCTCGAAGGAACGCATAAAGTTGATCTGCCTCCGCCATGTCCTGCAGATCTAGGATGATATCGTTGAAGTCTTGTATGTACTCCCAAATCGATCTGTTTTGATGTGGTTTTTGTAGCTGATCCCGTGCGAGCCAGGCGGCGTTTAGCGGAAGGAATTGACGCCGAAGTTCCTTTTTCATCATCTCCCAATCGAACTCGAGATTAGATGAACGAAACTCTCATAGTCCTAGTCCTAATTGCATTTTCTGTTCTTATTGCAATTTATAATCTCTGCTTTCTTTCCGCTTCGCTGAAGATCGTAGCAAACTCTCCACCATTTTTTTGCATTACCGACGAGAAACGCGGCTGCTGTTGGCACCTTATCCTCCTCGTCCATTCTTGCTGCATTAAAAAAAAGTTCTATGTCCCATATAAAATTCTCCATTACCTTGGCATCCCTATTACCTGCAAAGGTGGTAGGGTCAAGTATCCGTATGTTTGGTTTATACGCCTGATGATTTCTGGCGTTCAGATGGGGTATCGACTGGAGAGTTTCCGCCTCCCCGTGAGTTCCCATGCTGTCCATACTGTCTTTGCCTAGGCGAGAGCTCTGCTCTACTTCTGCAGTTCGCATGCTTGTCGCCTGGAGTTTCCCAAATTCAGCGGACATCCCTGCGATTGCAGTGTACAACTCTTCCATGCGCTTCTGTAAAGATTTAAAATTTATTTCTCCGATGTTCTGGGAGGACCGAATTAATTCCTCCATTGAATCCACCTTCCTTTCTAGCTTCTCAAATTCCTGTTTAGTAACCATATCTTTTAACAAGAATGGAGAAGTCTTCTTTCGTTACCTTGTTCGTCCCTGAGTTGCGAACGTCGTTCCACCGGACAGGTCCTTGTAGATGAGAATTTTCTCCCCCTGCTATCGTGGTGTTCGAAGAACCTGTGCTCTGATACCAAATGTAACGCCTTGAAGAACTCAAGGAGTCCGGCGTATCATAAAAGGTGAGGAACAATATAAGCCGTATATAAAGATTGCAACAGAACACCCAGCAGAAGTTAGTGAGGGAAAAAGATTGCTTTAGATTAAGCACCAGTAAAAACCCCCAGGTTGGAATCCATACTTGGATTCTAGTTTAATCTCACAGATTACAAGGACACTCACTTTTAGAACGTTCGTAAAACTCAGATGATCTTTACATGCAAGAAGCGTCCATAAATAGTCTTGGGATGAGGAGAAGTTGCATCCCGTTGAAGTAGCGCCACCTGGATGTGTCGCTTCATCAACGAGGGTGTAACAGATTTAATATTAATCTAATTTTAGAAAATCTACATGCAGAGAAAAGAAGTTAATCAGTACTGATTAGTTAAAATAAACCATGTAAATAATAATATAACATAACTCATCTAATACATTCGAGACGAAATAAATAGGGCCACGGAGGAGTTAAACTCAAAACCCAACTTCATGCATCGTACCTTCCTCGCAATTAAACACAAAAAAGATAAAAATAAACCAAGAAGGTAAGTAAAGTAGAGGAAAGAATGCTCCCTTCCGTGAGGGCGAGGCGGCCCATTTATATGTTCACGAATTATACGTGATTACATTTATGTTTCGAAATTCCAATTCTCCCCCCCCCCCCCCCCCCCACCTCCCCACCACACTTGCGCGCAAACATTTAAGTATGACTTACCCCATGCCTACGTACCCCCTTCTTTACCTGCTCAGTCATCTATTGGTCCAAAGCGGTGGGACCCACAGCGGCCCCACGAGGACCAGCCTTAGTTCTACTTTTTTTTAATTTATTATTTTTTTATGCGAACTTTATTTTTCTGTGCGGATGAGAATCATCATCCGAAGGGCGATGACCTGCGGAGATCTTTCATCGCGCAGTAAATGGACGGTGCAGAATGGAGGTCGCACGTTGATTCTATGCGGCGGTCCGGACATCGAGCGATCCCAGCAGAAAGCTTCTCCGGCACTGCGACGACGGGCGAGGCGAAAAAAAAAAAGAGAAGAAGAAAACCCCTAAAATTTTACGCCTTCGTATGGGGAAAAAATGTCCCTCTTTGTTTGCTTAATTACGAATGGGATATTTCAGAGATGTGGAGTAATTGAAATAAATTAGGGTAGTTTCGGAAGACGAATGTTCTTTGGAGCCACCTTTATAATTTATAACCAATTCCACTTCATCCGCCTCCTTCCCTGTTCCCTCTTTCTCCGCTTCTTCTCTCTTTGTCCTCGATTGCTCTTCCTTCCTCTGCCAAACTGATACCTCCTCCTCCTCCTCCTCCTCCTTCTTCCTCCTCCTCCTCCTCCTTCTTCCTCCTCCTCCTCCTCTCTCTCTCTCTCTTGGATTTCTTCTGCTTCTTCTCTCTCCGTCCTGCGTGCATCTTTCGACCCTCAGTGTGATCGGCCGAAGAGATCGAAAGGGAGGACCGCGTGCCCATTGAGGAACGCCATTAATGCGGTACCCTGCGAGGGAACTATGCGATCTGCTGAACTGATTAAATCGAAGCTGGCCTGTGATTCTTCTCGAAGCTGGACATGATGAGGTGCACGGCGATCTCCCGCACCGCATCCTTGCTTTTGTTCTCGTTCTTTGTTCATGAGAAGCCCCCTTTTTCGTTCGCTCACGAACAAGATGGGATTTTTAAGGGGATTGGTTCTTCGAATTGAGATTTCCTTTTACCTTTGTGTTCCGTCCGGCATCTGGCTGTCGATGGACTCCGTTGGCTCCCATGGCGGCGGACTATGGCGATCGGGGCTGTTGTCGTCCTCAAAATTCGTGATTTGTGGGCTCTGCTTGCGGATAATAGCGAATGTTTCTTTTTAGATTTCTGCTCAAATTCTTCGGCCTTTCCCTTTTTACCACTCCGATTTGCTGTTTTAGTGTATTGTAACAAAACCAGATCGGTCTCTGCTTTTTCGGTGACTGGTTTGTTCCAGGAGAAAGAGATTGCTTCGGATGTCGGTTTTTTCCTCAAATGGATTTTGGAAAATTTCGACTTGATTTCTTTCCACCACTTGCAGTATGTTCGTTGCTCCGTTATTGGATCGCTAAAAATTGCGATCATCATCCAAGCTCCCTGAGATAACGTTTATGTGTAGAATGGGGGAATTTTACTTCTATTTTTTTCTTGATGAAAATAGGGAGTTTTACTTTGATTCGAAGTTTTTTTTCTGCTTTCGTAAGAATCTCTTCGAACATATTTGATCCTTCTCTCAATGCTTTCGTTGCTCTGTGCTGTTTCTTCTGTTCTTTTGTTCCCTTTGGTATTAATTTTCTGGGAAGTAAAGGCTCAACATTCTCTTAGTTGCCGATTTGTTTTCTTTGCTGTTTGATCTTCTGGTTCTCTGGTAACTGGTTCAGAATCTTCCTTAATTCACAGTAAGGAGTTGTTTGATATCCTGGAAGATTAAATTTCATGAATTTGCTGGAAATCTTTCTCTGGAAGAATGAACGCATGCTTATGAATCGTTCTTCGGCAGAGTTTTCTTAGATCGTAAAGATTTATTGATTTATTATGCTTGAGTTGCATTCCTGACATCGTCTTCTCTATTTGCATTACAGATATCAGAGATTAAGCAGCCCGGATGTCCTTCCCCTCAGCAATGGTAGGAAGCCGAGCTTGAGAACAACCTGCAAAGAGGACGACGACGCCGAGGAAGCTGGCAGAATCGGGAACTACTCCACCTTGGAAGCTAAATCCTTGAAGTTGAGACCCAGCTCCGGGCCGGCCAACCCGTCCCCGGCCGGAGACAACCACTTCCCTCAAGTCTCCTTTGCCTTGGATTCTCCACCGGCGAGCTCCGACTCCCGACCGCCCACCTTTTCCGTCTCCGCCTCTACCGAACCAGCGAAGACCCAAATCCACCACCAGATCGAGGTCAACCACAGCGGAGGCGGCGGCGATGTCCTCCTCCGGTGGGGGCAAAGAAAGCGGTCGCGGGCCCCGAGAACGGAGAGCCGTGCCACAACGGCGGTTCCGGTGGAGGGAGACGAATCTCCGGCGCACTCGAGATCGGCAATAAGGGTCCAGCGCAGGTCTTCAGCGGCGGCGGACGCGGCCGCGATGCCTCCGCCATCTTCAGCATACAGTAGAGGAGGTTCCCAACTCAGATCGTGCACGCCCCTCCGGGATTCATCGGGATCCCTGAGCAACAAGTAAGCGCGACTTTTCTCTCTTCTTCAGGCCATGAACAGTGATGTTTGGGTCGAAAGAGAGAAAAAAGTTTCCTCTTTTCCTTTGTTCTTGGGTTTCTCTTTGGCTTAAACTGCTAACACAATTTTTGGATCGGTTGGCATTGTGCTGATCCTGCAATTTTTTTTGGAAAAAAAAAACTCCCAGGAGCAGGCATTTTGTTGGCATTCGCTGTCGATCAATGCTCCTCTAATTCTTGCCTGTAATCTTTTACCAACTCTTTTTTTTCTTAAAAAAAATCGTTCGATTTCTTCCCTAATTTTCACCCGGAGTTGAGAATTATCATTCTTCGTCTTTGATATCTCTTTTATTTTTGCTATTTACGCAACAGTATTTTTTCTGTTGACTTTTAAGAATTTTTTCTGCTATTTGTTATTATTTTATCTTTATTATTTTTCTTTTTAGTTTTCTACTTTTGTTAGCGTCGCATTGCATTCTTTTTTTCTTTTACCTTATTTGGAGTGGCATCGCATCAAAGCCAAAAGAAAAGTAGAGCCCTTCAAACTCCTCTTTTTCTTCTCTCCCTTCCTCTTTTTTCTGTAGCTCCTTTATCGCTTTGTAATGATCAGGGCCGCGGATGGGCGATCTGGGGGCGGCATGACTCGGTCCGAGAAGCGATCACCGCAGCGGTCCTCGGAGAAGCCGCAGAAGGCCTTCTCCAACGTAGCAGCAGCGAACTCCTTCGCCATGAATCCCGAACCGAAGAGGCTTCAGCCGGAGTCGGAAGCTGCCGTTGTCCTGCCGGCGACGGAGAGACTGAGCCTCAACCGGTTCGAGTGGCCGCGGATCTACGTGTCCCTTTCGAGGAAGGAGAAAGAGGACGACTTTTTGGCCATGAAGGGGACGAAGCTTCCCCAGCGGCCTAAGAAGAGGGCTAAAAACATCGATAGGACTCTCCAGGTAACAACAACGAGCAACACAAGCTCCATTTTTTTCTCCCAGAAATCGCCGTTGGGGATTTTGCATTATCTTGCCTTGTTGAATCAATCGATGCTTTTTGCTCGGCCGCAGTATTGCTTTCCGGGGATGTGGCTTTCGGATCTGACAAGAGGACGGTATGAAGTAAGAGAAAAGAAATGCGTGAAGAAGGTACTTCGTTCTTATTCTTTTGCTCATTTAGCTCATCCTTGATGGTATATTGGTATGAAGTAATTTGTTCGGGGTGATTTTTAACGTTAACTGTGATGCCTGTTTTCAATTTTCTTTTCACCACTTGAAGAATGGCAATTTTTTTTCCACATAAATATTTTGGTAGTAGGAGCAGAGGCGCAAGTAGTCCGCTTTTTAGTGCCTTATGCTTTGTTTGGATTCAGAACTGGAAAAAGGAAAGGGAAGAAAGAGGGAAAGTGAGGGGAAAGGAAAGGGGAGGATAAGTCCCTCCTATATGTGGGAATTGAAAACCATGCCTACTGAAGGGAAATGGCTAGTGGGCGAAGCCCCAAGGGATAACTTATCTTCCTTTCTGCTCAACATCATCCTACTTTTTTTTCCCTAACAAGGGAGAGGAAATCCCTTGCTCCCCGAGTTTACTTATTAGGTATTAAGACGGATTCTGGGAGAGAGAGAAAACAGCATATTATACATTGCAGTGCTACATTATTCTGCGCAAGAAACTTTTGGCATGTTGGGAGAGAGAGAGAGGGAGAAAAGGAGAGGAATCCTAGGAATGCATCACAGGGGAGAAGAGAGAGAGAGAGAGAGAGAGAGTTGACCTCACATTCAATACTTTGTTGCTCTAAAATATGTGTATTGGGAAAAGAGATACGAAAAAGACGATCCATTAGCCGTTCAATGGGTTACATATGGGCGGCTATGCTTTGAACTGCGGGAGAGGAGCAGCCGAACATACTACAGGTTGCTCCCAAGCTTCTGAGTAAAATAGGAGAAAAGCAATAGGAGAGAGGGGTCTTCAACAAACCCTAGCATATTATATATTCCTTAAGTTGTTGTTGTTGGTGCCTAAGTTGGTGGATCATGGAGTCCACATGATCATGAAATCAAGTGGCAGATCTATTACATTTCCATGTTTACAGTCTTTTTTAAATTTGCATCCACATAGAGCCATGTTTGGTTTGGTGGCCTAATTGATGGTCTAAATAAATTATAATCCATGATTGGGGTTCTTTTGTTTCCTTACTCCATTTTTTAAAATTATAAATGTGGCCCCTTTTTGTGTGCAGAAGCGAAGGGGGTTGAAGGGAATGGAGAGCAGCGATTCGGAGTGAGATTGGAGATCTCTCATTTTCAATGTGGTGTTTCTAGATTTATGGTTCTCAAGATGATTGTTTGTTATCATTATTGCACAATGGAGAGCCTCTTTTTTTTCTTTTCGCTGTCCCTTTTACCACCCACGCTGTCTGTCTTGGTTCTCTCTTGACGATTCTTTTTGTTATTTTTTTGTAGCTGTGGATAAGGGGGATGTTTGGTGGTTCCCTGTATCCTTGCGCACTTTGTACAGGTTTTTCAATATTAATTAATCACAAAGAGTTTTATCTTTTGATTCATCTAGTACTCAGTTTCCTTTTCTTCTTTTTTTCCCTTTACTGAACTAAAGACCGCCAAAAAGTCAAATGTTTTCTCTTTCTCTCGTCTGTCTTGGATTGGTGGTGTACATAGGCTGACATTAGCATGACTTGATGGATGCCCAAGTCTACCACACATATCTTGACATTAGCAATTGTGGATCACCTCTGAACAAGTTTTTTCTTTAGTGGATGCTAGCATGATCATGCTCATGCTCATGCCATGCGTCGCCCACTGATTAGTCCCAAAGTGACATAACATTTATTCCAATCAGTTGATGTTTTGTATTTCACTGAACTTTCAAGCATATAAACATCTCTACGTTGATATCATTCAAATAACTCATTTTCTTGTATAAAATCCTCTCTGCCATTTAATACTCTTATACTATTATGGACGTCAATATTAAAAGATCATAAGCTATTTTGGGAGATTTAGGGGTTAAAATGTTTTGTTGTAATCTCTACTGTCTTAATAAAGAATTTAATTTTTTTAACCTAATGCAAAATGATGCTTCTAAAATAATATATTTCAAGCTTATTAAGATTGTCATGATAAATATCATCCTAATATAACCTATTATTTCTAAAACTATGGTAAGTGATTTACCTTCATAGATTTTTATTGTGCTCATGCTGACACATTGTGGAAGAAGACATGTTATGGTGCAGGACTACTTTATGAATAGAACAATATACTATAATTTGAAATTGAGTATCTATGTAAAATAGAAATTGTTATTGACCTTTTCATATGTACATATATACCTGTAAAAATAATAATATCTAAAACCAATATCTAAGATAATTAGAAATAAAGTACTAATGAATATTGATAGAAGAGAAATAATGATCTAAGACATCTCATGGTATTAAATATCTAAGATAAATATTTTTTAAAAATATAGATAAGTCTTTCCCAAAGCAAATCAAATTTAGTTATATAAAATTATATATTATGGATTTCGTTATTTGATTTGAAAGCCTCCAACTTCACCAATAAAATTACGATTATTTGAGATAAATATTAAAACCTCAATAAAATAGAAATCAAGAAAATTCATATACATATATAAAGAATATTAAATTATGTACATATATATTATAGTAATATGTTATTATGTACTACTCTATATAATTAAATGCATAAAAAATAAAATAATTACTGCATCTTAGGACTCATCACTTTATGCCATTATTTCTTCAAATATTTATCTCCTAGGTGCTCAAAAGAAGATAGTTAAGGAGTGGTGAGGGTATAATATTACTAAAATTTTTAATAATCAATTCCAATTCAAATAGGCTTGAATGGATATAGATCTGATTTATTGACACGTCCTTGTTCCCTGAGGAAACAAAGGTGGAGTTGGCCCATCAAAAATACAGGTGAGTTCAAATCCAAAGTATCACTAGCTTTGAAATGATTCAAATCCTAAATCCTAGCTTGCTTGTCCTGCAAGCATGATTGAGATAAGACTTCCTTTTAGAGAGGGCTTGGTCCAAACAGTAGGGCTAAAATTTAGACTTAACGAATACAAGTGGATCGTTCACTTGTTCTAGTATTGATGTTTGAATTGATAAAAATATAAAAATGGAAGGAGAAGAAAAAAAATCATACTTTTCAATGAAACACTATATATGTTGCATTTGATGCGGCAAAATACCACAACTTATTGTTTTGAAGGTTCTGCATAAGAGCTGGCTGAATGCCTTGTAACGATGGACAATAATTAAGAGCAACTGTAGGTTTAATCGTTCATATTGATTTCAATTGTTATTTTCGTATGGGCAAGAAATATAGATATAAAAATTATGGTGCCCAAGTTTTGCAGCACCCCCTACCAAGCATCTCTAACTGTGGCTTGCCTGCCTCCATATTAATCACTCACGATGATGCTTGATTAGACAAGCGCCAAACATCACAAGAACCTTCTCTGTTCATCCCTGTCTTGTTCCTCCTCTCTCTCTATACACGGTTTTTGAATTATGATTTTGGACCGACAAACTTACTGTACATAAGCCCCCCACTACAGTCAATTTGGCTACTGTGCTTAGTGTTGCATTAGTCACTTTTGATTATGGTTTCAGCATATTAAACCCTGGAAACAAGCAATACACACCACAGCAAAAGCTGCGGTTGGCCGCCCATAAATATGTATGTACTTCAGCCATTATCCTCAGCATCCCCATCGATGAAGATGTAATTTTTGGAACCTCTAAAACCAAGTGGCTTATGACTACGTCCTTCCTCTCTAACACTCAATCACTCAAGTAAATGTCAAATGATAAATTTGGCTGAACAACTGAAGCTTTGGAATATCCAAGCCATAGGCCATAACAGAAATGACAAGCAATCCCACCCCAAGTAATGAATTTAAAGAACAGTGTAATAAGTTGTGAACTCCAGATTTCTTATATCAAACCGTATCACATCAAACCAAACGGCCACTAAGACGTTGAGCAGAAGAGTGTATCTCTTCAGTAGAGAAGACCTCATTCTATTAGCTCACAGCACAACTATACATATAAGATCAATATCCCTATACCCAAACTATGAGAAAAAAATACCAATATAAAACATTGCCCACTATCCCAGCATAACGTAATTTGCTAATGGCGTAAAGGCACGAAACGTAATTAAATGAGTGTGTAATTTACTTGCAGAAGAATCACAGTCAAATATGAAGACGAGGGCATTCCATTGCATTTATCACAAATCTTTGATGATCAAAATAAACACTCTAAGCAGCATGAGGAAAAAAAAAGGGTTATTCCATCCATAAATCACGCAGATCTCATCTTCGAAGATGAACAAAACTGAGACGCTAAAACCACAGATCCCTAGAAATTTCAGCACGAAAAAAGTCTACAATTGTCTCATATTGATATACGAAATGGCAGCATCATTCAGAAGAGTCTAAAGAAAGCAAACAGCTATTTTGGATTAGAACCTGAGCTTGGTGAAGAACCACCTGTTCTTTCCGGACTTGAAGCGCTCCTCCAGCCGAGCCTTTGCAGCCTTGGAGGCGGCGACCTTCTTGTCACGGGACTGGAGGGCGTCGAGCGTGACGATGTCCTTGAGATCGACGTCGAGGGTGTAGCGCGTGGGCATGATGTGGGAGTAGTTGACCAGCTTGACGAAGGGTTTCACCCTCGACTTCTTGGCCGTCTTCTTCGCCGAGTCCTTGCGGATGACCTTCTTCGGGTACTTGGCAATGCCGGCGACGAGGCAGTGGCTGTAGGGTCTCTCCCGGGTGCCGTCATCGAAGGCACGCACGATGACAGCTTTCCGGCCGGCGTAACGGCCCTGGAGGACGATGACCGCCTTGTTGGGCTTCAGGAACTTCACCATCTTCGCTTCGCCGCCGACGACGCAACCAAAACAAACTTACCTCTTACCTCTGGCCGCCGCTTGAAACTCTCTCGGAGGAGAAACCCTAAAAGCCCGCAGGAGAAGCTTTTATAGGGGAATGAATGACTAGGGCTGCTTTGGTTCAAGATCTGAACCGGACCGGTCTTTTCATCAACCAAACTGATCTTTCATTTAGAAAATTTCTAAATTCATTTTAAATAAATTATTTTTTATTTCTAAATGACATTGTCACTATTTCTTCGCTAATAAAAACGCCTAAATGAAAATTAAAATCATATTCTAAGCTCGTGAGAACCTCATGACACAACAACTAAATTATACTAATGATGGGTTCTTCATTATCGACCCATGGCATGTCAATCTTTATTTCTTCTCTAGATAAGATAATGAACATCATAGCTTTATCAATACCACGGAAGATTGCACATATCCTATCCTCTACTATAATGGTGTCTCTTGACCACTCAATTTCATAGGCTTCCGCACCTCCGTCGCTTCTCATGATCGAGGCTATGCTAAAACTCTCTTCTTCGAATCAACCTTTTCCAACTTTGTTCAATGCCGAATCAATTGCTCGTCCAATTGACTCAAGCCTTGTTGGATCAATAGAATATCCATAGGAGCATCCATTGATATCTTATTTATAGCGAATTATTATTACTTCAGCTGCACTCGGATTCAAGTTCATAACTAAACCTGAACATGCACTCAATCAGTGCACTCTTCCAGTCACTCTATTCTAACTATAGAGGCTTCACCAATTTGTGGCCTCTACTTAGTGATGACTCTACCACATTAATAATTATGTATTTCTTCACTCAATTAGCTTTCAAGCAACACCAATTACCATAACTTTCAGGCGTATCCTTAAGGCTTCGGATGCACCCTCAATAACCTAGAAATTTACTATCGTGACACTCTATCTTTATATACTAGTAGTTTATCATTTCTTATCCCGAACTCAATATTTTCTTATATTTAAATTTATTATAGTACTTTCATTAATTCTTGTACCTTATAAAACCTAAATTTTCTTATAAAGTGTGGATTGTATAGTTTCAATAATTAAGGTAACATGATAGCTTAATGGTTAATAATATTATTGATTTTCTACTCAATATATCTTCCACTTGGATGATATTCAATTATTAAATTATAATCCTTTATAAATTTTAATCATCTCATTTGCCAAGATATATACTTTAAGTTTCTAAAAACTTTATTCACAATTACTATCCCTTTAAAATTTAATTTACTTTCTTTTTAATCTAGTTAATGATCCAACTATCTCAGAAATTTCTTCAATAAATTTTCTTTAATAGAAATTAAACATAAATTTTTTAAAATCTTTGTAACATTTTTAACTCGCTCTAACTAAGATTACTTCTATTTTATTTAAATTTATCATGATGCCCTTTTATGATATTATATGACAAATTTAGTAATTTATTTTATGCATAACATCTATAAAACCATATTTTTATACTCATCTTTCTCGAAGAATATATTAAAATATCATCAATAAATAAAATAATAGACTCATCTAAATATGGATTAAATACCCTAGTCATTAAATCTATAAGAACAGTTGAGGCATTCGTCAAGCCAAAAACATCACTACTAACTTATAATGTATGTATCTAGTCCTAATGTAAACCCTCTTTTCTATAATAATAATAATAATAAATAAAATTAAATTAAATTCATAGTGAAATAAGAAATATAGAAAAATATATATATATAAATAATAAGTATTTTATTTAAGTTAAAAATAGAAAATATTTGGATAAAACCCCCGAGGGTTAAACCCTCGAAACAAAGTCTCTATTTCAAGGGAAGGGGAGCGGCGCCGGTGAACTCCTTCGAGCTCCAACGAAGGTAGCTTGCGACCGGAGGTGGGACGTTGTTTGCAAGGCCGACGAGCCGTGGGAGGATCTCCGGCTGGTAGGATCTTCGTTGGGAAGCGGCGGAGGTCGAAGCGGCTGGCGGAGGCGCTGTCTTCGATCAATCTCGTCGGTGAAGGGCGCGAAGACCGTCATCCCCTTCACAGTGAGGTTCTAGGCATCGAGGCGATTCTAGATGGAGTCGACTCCGTGTGGTGTTCGCGGTGAGAGGGCCAGAATCAGCAGAGAGCCTAGAAGGGGTGGCTGAACAGGGGAGCACGTGATTCTTCCCCTATTCCCATCGAATTCGCCAATGGGAAGCGCGGCGAGCGACTCTCCCTCGGTGGAAAGTTCCCTGGGCTCAATTCAACTCTCTTGGAGTTGATATCGAGCAGCGATCGCAGTAGAGAAAACGGGATGACGGCTGGGAATAGCGATTCCACCTGCGGTAGAGGAACCAGAGGTAGCGTCAGCCGCGGGAGCGGTGGGGCTCTACCGGCGGTGCGATCTGGCGGCCGAAGGGTTGTGGTCGAGCTGAGGACGTTGTTCCGGCGCGTCTGCGGCAGAGGAGCAGTGGCGAGAAGCAGCGGAGCGGCGGCGGCGTGGCGGGGGCTTCGAGGAGAGATCGAAGCGAAGAAGACGGCACGTGCGTTGCACGTGTCCGAGTTCGGTTCGACTGGGTTCGACCGGTCCGGTCCGGTTCATCCGGGGCCAGTTCAATTGCGGTTTGATGCAGGTTTAGCCAGTTTTCATAGTTTTTCGACCGATTTAATTCGGATCAACATTCCTAGAGCTTTGTTGGTGAGTTTTGAGCCTTAAGAAATTTATTTAGAATTTTAATCAAGTTTTAGGTGCGGTTTCTGAATTATTTTAAGTTGGGTTCCGGGTTTTGAGTGCATTAATGATATCAGAAAAATCTAAAATAATTTGTGATGCTATTTTATGCTTAGATATAATCTTCTGTAATTTAATCAGAATTTTTTCAAACCATTAGGTTAGTGTTTTGATTTAATTGAGATAGTTCAAGTTTATTTAAGTGTTAAATAAATTATTTGAATGTTAATTGCATGGAAGAATATTTTGGTAGATGTCATTATGTTTGATTTATGTTAAATAGAATTAATGAATTTAGGATACTCTAAATTGAGGTAATTAGATTAATTAGATTTTTCTAATTAATGAAATTGAATGATGATGGAATTTAAGACATTGATTTATTTAGATTTTTTTTGGCAAATAAAATAAATTATCATTTATAAATTGAATATTACATTGTTTCAGTATAGTTACATCATATTACATAAATTTTGCTCCTCATAACTTGTTTGATAGCATCAATAGTAATGTCAACTCACCTTCTAGGAAGGGTATTTGAGCATCATTATAATATCATGTGCTATAAGTTATAAAGAAGCAAATATAAAAAAAATGAATATCTCAAAGATCACCAGTATTCTAAGCTAAGCATAAAACAACAAACTCTCTTATTTTTTCTTTATCCAACCTAGTGAAAATTACTGTCTTGATATGTCGAAGAATGACCACTTCATCTCTTACTTGTTGCTTAAATAATCTCCAATTTCTCTCTTCCCAAATGTGATATACAAACTCTGCTATCACCACATGCATAAGCTGTCCTTTCAATGTTCTCCTTTTAGCTATTCTAGCAGCTATATTAATTGTGGTTTCCCATGTAGTTTGTCTTAAAACTTCTTCATTCCATTTCAACAAATCACTCCATATAGTCTTGCTATATTTACATTCATTCAGCAAATGTTCTAAGGTTTCTATTGCAGTTAGACATAGCTGACATCCTCCTTCTATTTGCATACCCCGCTTGAGTAGTTTATCTGCAGTTATTAATTTCTGATGCAAAGCAAGCCATAGAATGAAGGTTGCTCTAGGTCTAGCTGTAGAATCACATATCAAACTTATCTAATTTTTCTTTGACAATATACCCACCAATATATTATAAATTGCACTGATTGTGGTTTTTCTAGTTAGTATTATTACCAGTTGGGGATGGTATTGTAATACCTCTCTACTCATCATCACTTTCTTCAACATCCAGCTTGTTTGTTTGGGTAGAGTCATAGTATGAATATTTTTATTTTTTATATAATAAGTGTGTATCCATTTGATCCATTTTTTATATAATTTATTTAGATTATTGATTAATGAAATTAAATAATTTGAGATTTTGTGAATTTAATTAATGTAATTAGATTATTCACAAGAGTATTAAAATTATTTTTAGAATTAATTAAGGTGGTATATATATTGATTAAGATTTTTGGGTATAATTAAATTATTAGACTAAATATTATTTTATAGGCTTGTTTGTGTGTGATTGTGATTGTAATGTGATGGATGATTTGTTGACTAGAAGAAATTAAAATGAAATAAAGAGAATGATATGAGGATGTGAGTAGAAGGATAAATAGGAAATCCTTGTTTGAATTTATGATTTGTGATTATTATATGTATTTATTTTATCTTAGGAAAATTGATTACTGTGCTGTTACTTGACAAATCACGGCCAAGCTGTGATTTATGTTGAAGTAAGAAGGAACTGCTATGCTTGATTGATTGCTTGCTTGCTTTTAAGAATCACAGTCAAGTTGTGAATTCTTGCTTAGTACTGCTTTGCGACTCAGGTGAGGACTTATGGTTTTAAAATTTATTTTGGCCTACTACAGATGCTGAGTCCTAAGGGTCGTTGTTACATATTGTACATGCTGATGAGTTGGTCTGCTTGTTGCATATTTTAATGGCATGTGTGTTTTGATAATTGTTGATAAATGCTACTATGAAAAGATAGATGATACTATAATATGCATGCTATGTATGATTGTTCTCGTGTTATGTTGGATATTGATATGTTCATGTTATGTTATAGATGTACAGACATTTGGCAGGAATATAGAATATGGAGACATGAGATAAAATCTAGAGACACTTTAGATTCATACTATGGTTAAAACCTAGAAGTGATCTCAGTTGACATATGACTAAGAACTTAGGAGATGATGCTAAGGTTCTTATTTAGCTATGTGCCAACATATGGTGATGAGTCATGTGCTAGCTGAGGTAGAGGTGTAAGTCCGATTGACTTAGCCGCAAATATTTTAGGGTAACCGAGATCTCACTTCGGTGCAGAGCTCCCGTGATTATGTTACTCTATAGTAGATTATGTGCTCGGAATAATACCGTTCAATGCGCTACAAAGCTAGGGAACCTAAGGACACTGATATGCTCAACGAATGTGGATCCCTGAGCAGTCCAGGTTCATTGATAGCATATGCAGATTTTTAGCCTCAGTTTGTCAGGCCGAGTGCAGATGTGATGTTTGATTTGGTATGGTAATCCTGCCATGGGGCAGAATTACAGCTTTGTAATGGTACTTGTGTTTGTATTAGAATGGGTGCCATGATCACCAGCTCCTTCCGCCAATGTCAGTGTACAGACATATAGGCTAAAGATCTAGAGTTAACACTGACGGGTTTGGGGTAATCTTTAACTAGGGACTTACCTTGAATATAAGATGGCTGCCTTAGGTATAGTTTGGAAAAGATTGATATGATGGTTAAAGAAATATGACATTTATGGATTTGAGTTATTGTTATGATTAAATCCTTATATTTTGTTTATATGCCATGTCCATATTATGACTCTGCTGCTTTGATCTAATTGTATGATGATATACTGTTGAGCATGTTGTTTGATATGTGACTTAGTGGATAATTCTTCTTATTGGTTTTGTACAATACCTTATGCCCATTTTTAGGGTGCTCTCTTTGTAGCATCACTGAGTTTTGCGACTCAGATGTGCACATTTTTCCTCTATTGCGCAGGTTACAAGTTGAACATTGATATGGGGAACAAGGGAGAACCTAGTTATGACGAAATAAAATTTTATTTTAGAAATCTAGATAAAGATTTCATTTTTATAGTATTGCTATAAAATATACATTGTTATATTTCCGCCGTGTTTAATAAAAAGAATTTATTGTGCTTTGTGATTATACATATAAACGGGCCCGGGCCCAGCCCGACCTGAAAGCGGCTGTGTATGGCACAACCCGCACCTAGTGTTGTGCCTTATGGATGAGGCCCGCGAGCTGGCATGACACGACACGAATAGTATATATATATTAAATATATAAATATGTTAAAAATATTAAATAGCGGATTGGTTAAAACATTTGTCTTCTGCAGTGAAGGCATGACTTTGAATCTTGTTGAAGACATATTTTTCAATGGGCCGGCCCGACACGAATCTTGTTGAAGACATATTTTTCAATGGGCCGGCCCGACACGGTTCATCCCTGGGCTATGGGCTGTGCCGAGCAGAGCATTAGCTCCACCACGGTTTATCCTCGGGCTGTGGGCCTTGCCGAGTGGAGCATTAGCTCCACTGGATAGCACTTATCCCCGGGCTGTGGGCCACTGGATAGTACAACCTGTTTACATGTCTATTTGTAATACATCTAGCATTGTATAAGTTGTGGTGGAGAAGTGCAGCTTATACGATTATTTACATTGGTGCTCCTTCACTGAGTTCTCATTTACTCTTGAGATGGTGAGGCCTCTAACACTACTTCCTCCCTCAACTCTTGAGCTTTTTTGTGAGATTTGTAATTTTGTATTAAGGGTAATTATGTAATAGATGATGATTTTAAGGAATTTTATAGGAAATAATAATATAAAGGACTTATTTGTAAAATTATATGGATTTTTAAAGTATGTAATTTTTATGTAAATGTTATACCGTCAGATAGAATTTTTGATAAGGAATCCAACAGCGCAGACGAATCACAATTTGGATGTCGTTTGATTGGACAAATCATTGAATCATGGATTGATCAAAATGGATGAACAAGATTAAATCATTTAAACAGAAGGCCTAGATCTGATTTCATTAAACCAAAGGGTGAATCGGGTTAGTGGGTTAGTGATAAGCGGGTTAAGTAATAAAACCCGACCCGTTACCAAACTCATTTAACTTATTCTCTTCTTCTTCCTCTTCGACTCATGATTTCTCTCTCCTCTTCTTTCTTCATGCGGTAGCAATGGCGAACTCATATTCGCTCCTTGTCGACGATGATTGGACTACCTTCCGGTCAAATTTTTCCACGAGATTTCAGACACAACTTCAGGTGAGCTAGGAGAACACACTAGAATTATCAATTTCAAATTTTGGTGGAGATTTGAAGGAGAAAGGAAGAGAGAAGTGTCGGCGGCGACAATGATGTCGCTGGAGCTTTCTCCAGCGATTGTCGACTATTTTGGTCGTAGAATTTGGTAAAATTGGTACTTGTGGCTTCTCCTTGATGAGAGCTATTGGTCGCCAGTTGACCGCCGGTGAACGAAAAATCCAAAAATTAGGGTTTCACCGCCGTGAGCTTCTCCAGCAAAATTGGACGCCGGTGAGCTCTAAAAAATTGGGGCAAATAGGATTTTTGGAATCCTCATGAAGAGAGCTTTCGATTGGTACCCATATTGGTGCTGATTGAAGAACTTCGCCGTCGAGGGTTCCGATGAACTTTCCGGCGAAGTTGAGATAAAAAATTAGGGTAAATCTAGAAATCATTCTAAGAGTGTTGGTGAAGATGGATTTGCAAAATTATTACTGGATTAAGAATTAGAATTTATTAAAATATTCTCAGGAAATTCGATAAGCAAGCACGAGGATACGAAGGATCGCAATATGAATTAAAACGTGCTTACGACGATAGAATCAGGCAAGTGTTTATTCTCTGGGCAGAATAGACGGGATAGTTCTCAATATTTAGGCCATGAGAACTATATCCCTTTGATTATTATAATTGTTATTCTTTGGCTCTCCTGCTAGTTAATATTCCTAATTATGATTATAAATGAGTTGCGAATAATCCTTGATATCCATGCTTGACGATATAAGCTATTCATTACTCTTGTTACTTGATTCACTATAAGCATGATACTATACTTTTGTTGACTCCTAATCTAGCATATGCATCTGTTTAATTATTTGTGATACTATTTCACTTGTGGATGCATATGACTAGCATGATATTACACTAAATAGTGATATAGGTACCTTCACTGCAGTTATAGGATATTATATTATTAGATTTCTCATGGGCCACCTATTGAGAGGGGCATGAGGGAATAATACTCAAGGTTAGGATGGGAGATTAGAATACTTCTGACTTGTTTTACTCTTGACTAGCTATAGATACTAAATAACAATGTGTAATGGGCAACCAGGGGGAAAGGGGGCTTTGTTTCTCTATTCTTGCGCTCCTATTTTGATCTGGGTACCTTATGATACATGATTCCTCCCCTTGAGGTGATAGGTGTCTGCAGCAACTGTATTTGATTAAGCCAGCCTCAGATATAGTCTCGTTTGATTCTTGATTACTCTTTTTGATTGGCTATTGCACACGAATAGCCAGATTATTCTATTATTGAGACTTTGTTATTTTATGTTCTCGGTTTTATATTATTTTCTATCCAACTCATGAGGTACGGTGTTACTCACCCCATAGGGAAACTCATTTTTATTTTTCAGGATCCTAGTAGGAGAGAAACTGATAGATAGTGCGGCGTATAGTTAGGCACCTGATTTTTGAAAGGTAGGACAATTCTATCTTTATTTTGGGGGTATATGGAGATCGACTGGCTAGGTATTTTGTATAACCTTGGGCATATACCTCATTTTGATTGTAAATTATTTGTAAATAAGTGTGTATCACTATAGTAAAGATATGATTTTAAGAATATATGCTTTTGGAGTTATATTGATCTGTTATCCAGGTTCTCTCTTTTTATAAATAGAGGGAATATACATTAGGTACGCTTAGTGAGTTTCCATATAGTTCCAGAGGTAAGCGGGGCTATATGTTGAGTTCACTATTGTCTGTCACCTGCCCTAGGGGAAGGAATGGGACTTGATATTCTTGCTATCTCTTATAGTTGTCTAGTCTAACTGAACCTTTAGACTCATATGATGGTTATCACGTACTAACCATGTAAACCCCTACCCTTCTTAATAATAATAATAATAATAATAAAAATAAAAAAATAATAATATTGAACCGGTTCGGTCCAACCGAACCGGTTTACCGACCAGTTCGGATGGACCGGCCGCCCCTTGAATAGTGGAGCGGGCGAGAAGGGCGGAAGCCCTAACTCGTTCGAGCCCCTGCCCCATCTTCCCCCTCACGAAGAGTAGCGCAAATGGGTGCCGACGAGCTCGCAGGCGTGCCGTCCCCCCTCCATTTCTCTGTCCCGGCGAGGACCTCCCGGAAATTGCTAGGCGGCATCTCCTCCAGCCTCGCACGCGCTAGCATTGCCGGATTTCTCCCCTTTCCAGCGAACGTTTCCATCACGTTCGCCGTCCGCTGTTTGCCACCCCGCCTTGCTGCCGTCGATTCACCACTGCATTCGCCGGGGGGCAGTTGCTCCGACCTACTCTGCAAGCTTAGAGGTCGGCCCTTTTCCCCGATTTGCTCACGAAGGCTCTGATCGGGGGTCCGCGTTCGAAGCGATTCACCCACGCGCCGGCGACGAGCAATATATCTCATTTTCTTCCTTTCCGTTGCTCGATCTGCTCCCACTTGGTGTTCGCGACTTCGTGGGTGAGTAGATTTATTTTTGTTTCCGTGACCTCCCATCAATTTCGAACCTCCTCTCCTCGCCGATTTGGTCATGCGACGAAGGTGGCAGTCATCGACGCTTCGGCGATGCCCTTTGAGCCTTCGTCACTCCTCATTAATGGACAACCTTTGAGCAGATAGTCCACTACCCTCCTCCGCACGTAGGTCCGAAGCGTTCGCTGTCGAGTTCACCGGTGATTTCTCCAGTTGCGACGCGATTCGTCAGTCCGGCGAGGGCAAGGGTTACGGCGGAGGTATCGATCTGCCCCTTTTGCCTCTAATCACGATTAGAGATAATTAAGTATGTTTAATGTTAGTAAGTATGATTAGTGCTAATTAACTATATGTTGTGATTAAGTTAGTTTAATCTCTGATTAATTAGTGCACGGAGAATATATCAGTAATTATTTAGTAGGTTAGCCCAAGTGAATAATTAAATTGGGTTTGAGTTGGGATTAATAAGCTGAACTTGATTTGGTTGAACCAAATCAATCGAACTGAGGATTAAATCAAGTCTAACCCGAATCAAATCCGCAGGAGTTAAATTCTAGTTGAGCTCAGGTCGAATCACTACAGATTGGGTTAAGTATGAGTTCACTTAATGAGTTAGTGGGTCAACATAGTCAACCTGAGTTGACTACAGTCAAAATTGACCAATTTTGATTCATGGGTTTAAATTGAATCTAAATTAGTGTTTAGTTGATTAAATTCGGTGGTAAACCTAGGTCAATGTTGACCATTCAATGTTGACCGGTCACTGTGGTCAACGTTGACCGGGTCAACGCTGATCGAGTCAATGTTGACCCATAATTTGATTTGGATCTCATGAGCCCAAAATTGGGCCGACCGGATTGGGCTGAGAACTTGATTTGGGTTGGATCATGATAAATTAAAATTTCTTTTATTGGTCAACATGATCAATTTTAGTTGACTGGACCAATTTTGACTTGGACCGAATTAGGCTAATAAATTGGACTTAATTGGATTAAGGAGCTTTTGATAGTGCTAACTTATTAAAATATTTTATTACCATGAATAACAAGGCAAAAATAATTTTGCCAAAACTGACCAGTCAACCTGCCAACATGGCACGTTGACTGATTTTTATTAATAAAAAATAAAAAAAATCACTGAACCCTCAATCGACGGTTCGTCCACCCGGCAGCTGACCCCTACGCTCGCCCCAACCAATTTTTTTACTGACGATGCTTGCTTCTTCCTACTCCGGCGACCCACACTTGCATATCCGGGGCCACAGCATCTACCGATCACCATTGCCTGTTGACGAGATCCTGTTGGAGGAGCGGCAGACGAAGGGGGCAGAAGCGAAGAAGCCA
The DNA here is from genome assembly GCA_030544415.1 of Thalia dealbata. Lineage (NCBI taxonomy): Eukaryota > Viridiplantae > Streptophyta > Magnoliopsida > Zingiberales > Marantaceae > Thalia > Thalia dealbata. Next base: position 28,384,700 of record CM060454.1, on the reverse strand, counting down.
TCATTTCCTCTTCCTCTTCCTCTTCCTCCTCCTTCGCCTTTCCCCCCTTTTTCACCCTCGACTCGAACTCCTTCACCAAGCAGCTAGGTCAGTCGACGCAAAACTCTCCATTACCATCTGTGCCATGTCCCGGCTTCGGCCATGTCGATTGCTAACAATGGCGAGCTCGATTTCGATGGCATGAGCATATGCTCTATTCCTTTTCGCCTAACGCCCAACACCAATGTCGTTGATGATGCGAGCACCTTGCCTCGACGCATGCTCAATTTCGAATAGCACGAACTCCGGACAAACTCCCTATAGTCTGCATTGTCTCCCTACTCCAGTGGCGGACTCCGGACAAGCTCCCTACCATCCGCATTGTCTCCCTACTCCAGCGGCGTCAATTGCGAACGATCCATTATCCACGCGACGACATGGGCATGCTCTACCGGTCACCCGCACTTTGAAGACCACGAATCACTACAAGGAGGATCAGAGGGTCCTCTGTCTCGCCGATGGGCGCAATCTATGTCACCGGATCTGGGAGATCACACAATGAGATTCGATTATTGGAGGTCCCAAGCGCGCCAGAAGAAGCTGTGCGTGGGTTTCGCCACCACCGCCTCCCCTGCAGATCCCCTGCAGATCAGGTGGGGTGGGGGAAGAAGCGGAGCGGGGCAGGAGACGTAAGCGAGGCTGCCGCCGCCACAGCCTCGAAGGACGAGGTGGAGGGCTTCAGCAAGTACTGGGGATAACGAGGCTCAAGGTGAGGTTGAGTCGGGGAAGACATTGGCCAAGTACTGGGGTCTCCTTCTTTCTCCCTGGCGCCTGCGACCGCATCCGCTCTAGTGATGTTGCTGTGCGCGCCCTCTTTACGACTAGCTCCGCTTGATGATGATGAGGAGCCGTCGGTAGGAGGAGGGGGAGGGGAGTGGACCTCGTCTGGGAAGTTGAGCACGGCGCGGACACCCTTCATCTCGTAGGCAGCTTTGTCATAGGCGCGGGCGGCCTCCTCGGTGATCCTGAAGGCGCTGAGCCAGACGGGGGCATGGTGGATCTTCGTCGCCAACGTCCCTGGGATCGATGCCGGATGCCACGGTACTTGGCCTCCACCGTTGCCTCCTTATTCTCGCCTTCTTGCAACAGAGATGTTTGGAGTGGGGGAAGCAGAGCGACAGAGGAGGGGGTGGGGTGGGAGGAAAGCAGGAGAAAGGAGGAGGAGGAGGAGTTTGGCCATACGATGATGCGGAAGATGGCGGGTTTGGCTCTGGCGTCACTGGAGTGGGGCGAAGATAGATTCATTAGCAGAGCAGACGATGGTCGTCGGAGTCGGAAGAAGCAAGCATCTTCGTCGTCAGTAAAAAAAATCGGTTGGGTGAGCGTAGGGTTCGGTGGACGAACCGTCGATTAAGGGTTTGATGATTTTTTTATTTTTTATTAATAAAAATCGGTCATTGTTCCATGTTGGCACGTTGACCGGTCAGTTTTGGCAAAATTATTTTTGCCTTGTTATTCACGACAATAAAATATTTTAATAAGTTAGTACTGTCAAAAACTCTCAATCTTATGGATAATCAATTAAAGAACAATCATCATTAATTACAATGATTAATAAATAAATTAGCTATAATCATTAAACTTATAGACTAAATCCACATCAATGTATACTTTCCGATCAACAAATATATCTAATTTGATAGAGCAGTAACCATTGGTAACATTTGTTAACTAATTTTCCTTTCTTTGAACAAAATTAGCACTTTTGGCTTATTAATTTTAAGTGACACAGAAAGAAAAAAGAACACAAGAATCTAATGCAGTGAGAGTTTTCAATAGGAAATATTTATAAAAGAAGTCAGAAACTACCATTGTGAATCAACCTTCGAGTTATCGAGCATGAAGCCTAGTTGAGATCAGGGAACTTCACCGAACAGGATGACAAGCGTTGTTGTATATGCAGCTAAGGAGATTGTAGCACAAAAGGCAGAGGTGGTGGAGAGATTGATCTGCCAAATAGACAGAAAGGGTGGAAAGAAGGATGAGCCGAGAGGTGGAAGATTGATAATGAAGGGGGCACCGAGAGGTGGAGTAGTCGATTGGGAAGGGGGCGCTATGCACACACACCCCTCTTATTTTTCTTAATCCTCCCAAGGTTCTTCTCTTACCCCTATTATTGTATATGCTTATCTATAATTAATTATATATAATAATTTCATACTAATAGTTATTGTCATTCTTAAAGGATGCATATATTATTTTATATCGATATTTTCAATGGTTAACGTGGAAAAAGGAAAAAAATTAGGATTTACACACTAGTAAACTCACGCTATCTTACAAGACTATAAATGCTTTAAATTATAGTAGAACTCACTCTTTCTAATCTTGTTGATTGCCTTCACTTTGTTGTTTTCCTAGTGGGAGAATAAATAGCAAGAAGTTTTAAATGCTTGTGATTGTGCTTTGCTGAGGGGACACATACTCGCCGAGTGAATTGCATGCCCTGACCCCTAGGTTTGTCACGCCTCGACCCGCAGGTCGACACGTGGTAACCACCGTATGGACCCTGAGATCCAAACCAGATATACAAAACACGCAGCATCACATCAATAATCATGATTATTTTAATACAATTCTTTAGTACAATCCCGATATATTCCTAATATAATTCTAAACCCGAAAAAAATGACATTTGAAACTAAGTAACGATGACCGTATACCTTCCGCGATGAACCCACCGCCAATGGCTTCGACTAGTACGTCTACACCTGCAGAGACATTGAACGTGGTGTGCTCAGCTTTGCGGCCTAGTGCGAAATTACGGCTCGAAATAGAATAAGGATATTAAAAAACTAGGGGGAGTACTCTAGGATGCCTTTGGTTTGTTAATCATTATTTTTCCTTTCGATATATGTAATTCATATCATAAAAGTAATTTAACAGAGTAAACAAACACAAACATGCATATCCCTAGATGTTACCTAAGTTGTATCAGTGTCTACATCATCAGCAAATGTCATCTATGTTTTAATACAACTTTAAATCTCTAGACTCGGGATGCCAGCCTATGCTTAGTAGATACCCTGGCTAAGGGCATCCATAAGCCCATCAGTGCCTTTCTGTCTCTGCCTCTACCTATGCCCGCTATACTGATGTTGGCGGAGAAGACGTGTGACCCTTGATCACTCTCCACTGTCTCGCTAGTCGCCCTCGATGCCTCCCCTAGCGAAACTGTCGTGCCCTTACATCCTCCTCGAACTCTGTAGGGGCAACGGTGACTCGTGTAGTACTACACACTGCCCGAATACAGGGTCACCATCAACGAAGACTAATCAGCCACGGCTAACTGATAAAAATAATAACCCTAGGATCCGGACTACTCATCCGACTATCTACAGAAGGTCATGGATGATAGCCGCGTGGTCTATGGATCCATTGTCTAAGGCTTCACGTAGGGAATCACCTTCCTAGTCCAATAGCAGTCAACGTCAACCGAGATAGACGCACATCTGCACAATGGGCTGTGACAACCTCGACTCTATCGGTGCCAAGTCCATGGTAGGGCTCACCCTCACTAGCTGTCACGCCCCGATCCGCAGGACGATACGTGGCAACCGCCGTATGAGCCCGACAGGCCCATACAAGGCATAAATATAAATACTAAAATACATACACCCACATTTCCAAATAACATCTTAAATACAGTCCCGATATCTCCTAATACAAATCTAAGACCAGCATACGAAAACTCGAAATCCGCGATCGTATACCTTCCGCGACGAACCCTTCGTCAACGATCTCGTCTAATGCGTCGACACCTGCACACACATTGAACGTGGTGTGCTCAGCCTTACGGCCTAGTGCGAAATTACGGCTCTACCGAATAAAAAAATCAAAGGCTAGGAGGAGTATTCTAAGATGTCTTTGGTAATTAATCATCATCTTTCATGCCATATAGTTTAAACAAAATATATAAAGATAGACAGCATAAATAAATAAATAAATATGTAAATCCACTAGATGTCACCTAAGTCCTGTCTAGTGTCAATGTCAACCATCTGTCACCTACATCATGGTGAGACTTTAAAGTTTCATAACTCGGGCTGCCAGCCTACGCTTAGTGACTACCCGGGCCGGGGGTATCAATAAGCCCATCAGTGTATTTCTGTCTCTGTCTCTACCTATGCCCGCTGCACTGATGTTGGCGGAGAGGACGGGTGACCCAGTATCCCTCTCCATTGTTTCGCTAGTCGCCGACCATGCCTCCCCTAACAAAACCGTCGTGCCCTTACATCCTCCCCGGATTCCGTAGGGGCCACGACACCCATGTAGTACTACACGATGTCCGTAGACAGGGTCGCCATATAACAATGTCATCGGCCACGGCTAGCCGGAATAACCACCCTAGGATCCGGACTACTCATCCGATCGTCTGCAGAAGTCAAGGGTGATAGCCGTGCGGTCTACGGATCCACTGTCGAAGGCGTCGCATGTGGAATCACCTTCCCAATCCAATGGCAGTCGACGTCTATCGAGATTGGCGCACATTCGCACGATGGGCTGTGGCAACCTCGACTCCGTCGGTGCCACGTCCATGGTAGGGCTCATCCTTGCTAACCATCTCAGGACTATCACGAGCTCGCTTAAACGACACTCGTGCGGGTGAAGATTTCGGGTAAGGACTTGCTCCATATTTCCAGTCTAACCCGACCATGGAGTTTGTACAGTCTCTTACCCTACCAGCTCCCAGTATATAAGCTATGCATAACGTCGGGAGTGGTGCTCCCAGTATCTCCGCTATGCATTAACCTCGGGAGTGGCGCCTAACGGGACGTCACCGTTTTGACCATCGTCGGTACGCGATGGTCAACCGGGGCATATGGAAAAGGCCCCTTTTTCTATCTAAGTGGCAGTGATGTCGCCAAAAGTTCTAACATTTCGTTATCTACTATCTATGTCCGCATGGTAACTATTTAACACATAACAAAGAAAATAATATAACATGCCGGACATGAATTTAGAACATGTTAGATAAAATAAATTACACTAACATGCATACAAGTCAAATCTTATCAAGCATTATGTTTTATCATATTTAAGACATCCAAGAATTGTTCCTAAGAAAACCCAGCGGGAATTCCCTAGCTTGAATAAATCCTACCATCGGAGAACCAACGCATCTGGGGTTAGCGATCTGCTCCTCTGAACTAAGTCACGCGGAGATAATCACCCCCCGAGCTACTCGGATCGCGCACCTACAAGAGTCCTAATTAACACAATTATTTAAAATAGATTTAATCTATTTTCCCTTAAGATAAATAAATTAAAATCTATCAATTAAATAATTATTACATTAAATTAATCCTATACAAGTTTAGAATTTATCCCACCTAATCAATTCTTAATTAATCATAATTTAAATTTTTATCTATTAACTTAAATGAATTTTTATTCAATTTCTACTCATTAAACTCACCCATAACTTGGCCCAAGTCACCCAGGGGCCCAAGTAGAACCTATAGAAATTTTTACTATTTTATGATTTTTTATTATTTAAATATTATTTTATTATTTTAGTATTATTTATTATTTTAATATTATTTTAATATTTTATTATTTATTAAATTTTATTTTATTTTTTATTTATTTTCTGACCGGTCAACGCTGACTGGGTCAGCGGTGGGCTCGGTCAATGCTGACGGGTCAGCGGTGGGCCCGGTCAATGCTGACTGGGTCAGCTGTTGACTCGGTCAAACGGTTCGGTTATTGTTCATCCGGTTCGGTTCGGTTCGGTTCGATTTGGTTCGGTTCGGTTCCGGTTCAACTAACCCAATTTAACCTAGTTTGACTCGAGCTCGAACCAGTTTCAACTTAGTTGATTCGGTTCCCCCAACCCAACTCGATCCGAACCCAAACCTAACTCAAACCCAACCGATTTAATCCCACTTGATTCAACCCAACCGTTTTCATTAAAGTAATAATTTATTATTCACTAAGCTTAGTTAATTAACACTAATCATGCTTTTAATTAAACTAAGCATGCATTAATACAACTTACTCTAATAACATATTATATTTAAACTAATCATGCTTAACGCTTAATTAATCATGCTTAACGTTCACTAATCGCGATTAAGACATAATTAAGCACCTTCGCCGGATTCACTATGCACCGCCGCCGGAACCCTAGCCGTCACCTCGCCGGAGCTCGCGAAAACGACGGCTAACCGGCCAGCAAGCTTCATAGCTCCTCACACAGCGCGGAGACCACGCCGATCTGCGAAAATGTCGACCATCAGCGCCAAAAAGGCGATTTTTCCGGCGTCGTCTCTGGCGAACTCGCAGCGCCTCCATCGGAGGGTGAAAACGCTCCCTTTACATGGGGGAAACGAAGCTGCTAACCTCGCGGACGTGGGGAAGGGGAAGGAACGGAGTTCCGGCCGGCGAGGTGGGCGGATCCGCGATTCCACCCGTCGCCGGTAGGGTTTGGTCGCTCGAACAGGGGCGGCGAGCACAGCCGCCTGCTGCGGGGTCGTCAAACTCCACGAAGGCTCGTGGAGGTGCGGAGAAGTCGAACGTCTCCAACCACGGCGGAGGAGACGATCGCCGGGGGTTGTGGGGCTCTGGACGGCGACCGATCGGCAGCAGGTCCTCTGCTGCGGTGGTCGCGCGAACGGGAAAGGAGCAGGGGCGTCGCGAGCTCTCTCTTCCACCGGGAGAGTTTGCTGGGGGATGGACGAGGGCGGACGGCCGTCGACGACGGCGTGCAGTGGCCGACGACGAAGGAGGGAGCGTCGGCGCTGCTCGGTGCGGGAAACGACACTTCGATGCTTCGTCGAGGTCGGGGACGAGGGCTCGAGTGGGAGGGTGCTCGGCTCTTCTCGCTCGCCTCGCCCCTTCGAACCGGTCCAAGCCGGTTCAGATGAACCGGACCATTTTTTTTTTCAAAGGTGGGGGTTTACACTAGCCATCTTAGTACTATCACGGGGTCGCCTAAATGACACCCGTGTGGGTATAAATTTTTGGGTAGGGACCTGCTCCATATTTCCGGTCTAGTATGACCTTGGAGTTTGTACGGTCCCTTTCCCTACCAGCTCCCAGTGTCTAAGTTATATATAGCCTCGGGGGTGGTGCGTAGAGAAACATCACCGTTTTGACGGGGTATGTGAGAAATACCCCTTTTTGTCTAACTTCCAGTGATGTCTCCTAGGAGATCCTAACATGTCATCATTTATATCTTTGTCTGCATGGTAGTTGTGTAGCACATAACATAGAAAATAATATAACATGCACGATAAGATTTTAGAACATATTAAATACATAGCATGATGAACATAGCATATCATTCATGTTAGACAAAATAAAATAAATTATACTAACATGCATACATATATAGTCTTAACAAACATTACATTTTATCATATTTAGAGTATCCAAGAATTTCCTAAGAAAACCTTAGCAAGAATTCTCTAGCTTGAACAAATTCAAAATTCGATGAACCAACGCATCTGATTTGGCGATTTACTCTTCAGAACCAACCCACGTAAAATAAGAAGCACCCGACGAATTACTCGGATCACGTATCAACAATTGTCCTAATTAACATAATTATTTAAAATAAAATTTAATTTATTTTTTTCCTAAAATTAATAAAAGTAAAAATTTATCGTATGCTCTAAATCATACAATTATCCTAGTTAAATACCGCTTAATAAGCCTACATTTAAATTTACGAACCCATGTTCAATTTAGGGGCCTATGTTTAATCTATAAGCCCATGCTTATCCATTGGACCCATGTCCACATGCTAGGCCTAATTGCTCATCAATATAATCAATTAAAGTAAATTACATTTAATTAACTAAATCTAAGCATATAATTTGATAACTAATTCTATCTAATCATTCAAATATTAATTAACATAATTTTAATTATGCTAATTAAAACTCAATTAAAATTCTAGATTAATTCAATTAGACTTAGATAACTTTTATCAAATCTATACCCATTATAAACCCAACACATGATCTGGCCCAAGTCACCCAATGACCAAATTAAAAACTCATCAGCAATTATTAAATTTATTTAATCTTATTTAACTAGGTTAATCATCTAAATTAGGTTTACTCAATTTAATCATTTCTTAATCCAAGAGATTTTGACTGCAGTAACCAAGTTTAAATTTAATAATGCCTATAATAACAGGAAAAAATAAGTAATAGCTAAACTGACTAGTCAATTTAACACGTTGGTATGTTCACTAATTTTTAATTAAAAAAATTCACCTCGCCCGATCGATAGGTCGACGATTGAACCTGCTCAAAAGAAATTCGTTTTGGCGGCCGAACCCACGCGTGCTTCTTTGGTGATGCCCGGTGATGCTCGGCCGAACCAATGGCCGATCCACCATGGAAACCACCTTCTGCATTCAGCCCGCCACCGTCAGCCTTGCTCCTAGAACGCGCCTCTTTCTCCTCACTGCCCAGGGCGCCTCCTCTGTTTCTCCCTTGAGTCGACCGCCTCCTCGTCCCCTGTTGCTGCTCGCAAACACCCTTGCTCCGGCCTCACCGGAAAGATCTCCTCACCCATGACCTTTGCTCGCAAGAAGAAGAGGCGTCAGAATGAGGAGCTATAGCTATCACCTCTGGAACTTGATTTGTAGAGAGGTCCATCATCACCTTCGGAGCTAGGCGCCGAGGCACGGGGGCAGCGATTTACAAAGAGGGCTCCGGTGGAGCGCGCGCGTGGGAAGAAACAAAGGAGATGGGAGATGGGGTGGGGATGGGAGATGGGAGATGGTGGGCGTGGGAAGAAGTAGAAGAGATGGGGGGTGGGAAGAAGTAGAGGCGGGGGAAGAAAAGCATTGCAGGAAATGGATGATGGGTGGCGGAGTGCGTGGGAAGAAGCAGAAGAGATGGGAAGGGGGGTATCACCTCCGTACGGACGATGAGCTCGATCTGTTATCTGCTTTGTTCCTTCGCACCGCACAACGACGCCTAAGATGATGGATCTTTTCTCCCTGCTCCGAGCGAAGCGACGACGACTAAGATTACGGATGAAGACACACGCGACGATGGAGAGTTGTTCCTTTACCCTGCGTCGTTGTGCGTCTTGGTCCATCCCTTCGCCCCCCGCGCTAGCAACGTCGACGATGCTCCCTCCTTTCTTCCGGCTCCGACGAAGTGACTGCGACCATCACCTACTCCGGCCAAGCTCCTGCTCCTGCTCTGTTATCCTACTCTGGCGGAAGGAATGGTGTGCATTAGAATCGAAGAGAGAGGGACTGAGAGAACGAAGGTGAGAAGGTGAAGAACACGATAAGTCACTGACCTTTGCTAGAAGGATTGTGGGAGAAGAGGAAGGGAATGAGGAGGCAGAGGATTGTGAGCAAGGGGATGAGGTGGATGTACCTCTCCGCTCTGCCACCTCCTTGGGCTGTGCCCGTGGCGGGCACCTCTGCATCTTTCCCCTAGCGCGCCCTTCTCTGTTACGGATTCACCCGCGGGCAGGGACCTCTGCATCCTCCTCCCTCTTTCGCCCACCTCTGCAATGCCCTCGAGGATGCATTTAGGTCTTTGGCATTGCTGCTCAGCGTCGCTAGCATTGCGCGAAGAAAAACTGGGCGATGAAGAAACAAAGTCGTGTGATCAAAGAGTAGGAGCTTATCTGGATGATGATGGCGAGCTTGGCGACGCTGGAGTAGGGCGAAGGTTGCAGGTGAGGGTCGGTGATGGTTCCTAGAGTACGAAGAAGCAAGCGTCATCGTCCGTCTTCAGTGAAAAGCAAGCGTCGTTCGTCGGGCGAGCCGGCGCTTGGTTGGGTTCGGTGGGCGAGTGGTTCAAGTGAGGGTTCGGTGATGGGCGAGCAAGAGTTAAGTGTTTTAATATTTTTATTAAAAAATAGGACAATATGTCCACGTGACATATTGATAAATAAATTTGGTTAATGAGGTGAAAAGCTTGTTAAGTTAAGGTAAATCATGGAGATATAATTAGGAGTAAGTCTACTAGTCTAATTTAGGATTAATTTAGAGTTAATTATGATTGACTAGCTATGGCTAAATTTTGACAATCATAATTGGAGTATGTTCAAGGTCAAGTTAGGCTGTGGAGTATAAACACACATCCGCACAATGGGCTGTGACAACCCCGTCTCCATCGGTGCCAAGTCCATGATAGGGTTCATTATCGCTAGCCATCTCAGGACTATCACGGTGCCGCCTAAACGACACTCGTGCGGGTATAAGTTTCGGGTAAGGACTTCCTCCATATTTTCGGTCTAATATGACCTTGGAGTTTGTACAGTCTCTTACCGTACCAGCTCTCAGTATCTAAGCTATGCATAACCTCGGGAGTGGTGCTCCCAGTATCTAAGCTATGCATAACCTTGGGAGTGGTGCTCCCCCCTCTAGTATCTAAGCTATGCATAACCACAGGAGTGGTGCTGTCACGCCTCGAACCACCTGTCGGCTACGTGGCAACCGCCGCATGAGCTCACCAACCCACTTAAGGCATAACAGGATCTCATCTCTGCAACATAAACCACTAATCGTATTAATAAAATAAATAATACAGTCTCCTAGTACAGTCCCAACACTACTCTACTACATACTATGCTCCGAAATCGCTAAATAAAGGAAACGGGGACAATAGCCCACCTCGACTGACGAGACCCTTGTCTCCGAACTTGACCGTCACTGCTACACCTGCACACACATTGAACGTGGTGTGCTCAGCCTTGCGGCCTAGTGCAAAATTACAGCTCGAAACCACAGCATGAAATCAAAGGCTAGAGGGCTCATTCGAGGATGCCTTAGTGAGATTAGTTATCACACAATAGTATTTTATGTAATACAAATTTTATCTCATTAAGCTATATGTCAACCTAGGTTATAAATACGCAAACGTCTCTAAATGTCACCTACGTTATATCTCATGTCGGTGTCACTAAAATAAGTCATCAAACATAGCTCTAACTCATATCACGTATGTCAGGCAGCCAACGTATGCTTAAGAACGAATCCGGGCCAAGGACGTCCTTAAGCCCATCAGTGCCTCAATCGTCTATGTCTCTACTTATACCCGTTGCACTGATGTTGGCGGAGAGGACGGGTGACCGAATAACCCTCTCCTTTGTTTCGCTAGTCACCGACGATGCCTCCCCTGACGAAACCGTCGTGCCCTTACAGCCTCCCTGGACTCCGTAGGGGCACGACCCTAGTGTAGTACCACACTCTGTCCGTAGACAGGGTCACCATCACACAAGAGCCATCGGCCACGGCTAGCCGAAATAAGAACAACCCTAGGATCCGAACTACTCATCCGATCGTCTGTAGGACGTCAAGGATGCTAGCCGTGCGGTCCACGGATCCACTGTCCAAGGCGTAAGGGATCACCCCTCTAACTCAAAAGCAATCTATGCTGGCCGAGTCGAACGTACATCCGCACGTTGGATTGTGGTGTCTCGACCTCATATCTGCTAAATCGTCGAGTAGGATTATCCCCGCTAGCCATCTGAGGACTATCACGGTGTCATCGAGGCGGCACACATGCGGGTATAGGAACCTAGGTTGGAACCACTCCATGTGCTGGTCTGATCTGACCAAGGAGTTAACTGGTCAAATTCCTCAGCCCCGCTCCCAATATCTAAGCTATCAGAAGCCTTGGGAGGGGTGAACATCACTAACCGAACACTGGTGGTTCGCGATATTATCCAGGGTGCATAATAGCCTCCTGTGGGTAATTAAGTGATGTTCATAGGATATGATGGTATCATGTCACCTATGTCTCTATACTAGAGTGTATGGTGTACGTCACGATACTATGTTTTATGTTATATCATTGTCTCCTATTCCGCATGGTAGCTATGTGTGTAGTCTGTATTATAACATCAATAAATAATAACATTTGGTAGGAGAAACATAGCATGCTGAATAAATAATAAACAGTAAGCATATAGGCATGTGAAATAGCTAATAAAACATGTATTTCTAGCATGCATATGTCTTTTGGTATTTTTATAGCATAGTAATTATTTAATTGGCAGACATCCAAGAACTTCCAAAAAATCTACTGCGAGATTTACCCTAGCTTGAATAGATCATACTACAGTGAGCCTATGCACCTGTATCGTTTGTCGAGGCTTCAAAACCAATCCAAAAGAAACCCAGAAACTTTGGAAATGGTGTAGATCGCGCACAGATAATATTCATAAAGTAAGGAAATTTATTTAGAATTTTCTGAAATTATTTAGGATAGAAATAGATTATTTAATGTTAATCCGATCTATCCGTTTAATCGGTCTAATTTGTTTAGCCCAACTCTATTCCTAAAGCCCAAGCCCAAATTCATTCCTAATCCAAGTCAATTTAGTCAAAATTGATCAAAATTAAATTTAATTAATCAAATTAATCTATTTTGGTCAAATCTAAATCAATTTAACTTAATTCGGGTTCAAATAGTGAAATTGGTTCAATTCGGATTCATTTAAAATCAATTTGGTTCAATTTTGACTTAATTCAATCCAATTGGGCTCAATTTGGGCTTAAATCAGTTAATTTGACTCAATTCAGGTTCGGATCAAGCAATCTGGCTCAACTAGGTTTAATTTGATCCAATCTGGTTCAACTTAGATTCGGCCCAATGTAAGTGGATCTGGTTCGACTAGCCCAATTTAATCTGATTTGACTTAGGTTCGAACTAATTTTAATTAATTGATTCAACTCACCTAACTAACTCAACCCGAATCTAAACCCAACTCAGATCCAACCCAATCCACTTCAATTTGGTTCAACCCAACCCATTACTTAACTTCACTTAATTAAATAATTAACCCATCTTAATTTAATCACTAATCTTACTTAACTTAATTAAATAAAAATTAATTGTGATTAGGGAAGAAAACCTTCGAACAGCGTGGGCAGAGGCGCTCGTCCGCTTCTTCCCTTCCGACGCCGGCGATGGTGCTCCGACGAGGTCGGCTCGGCTCCGGCGGCAACCTTCCGGCTTCCGCGAAGATCCACCGGGGTCGTCTCAAGTGGTGGCAACAGCAGCGACGATGGTCGCGGCGAAGCGGAGCTGGCCACTGCGTGGGAAGAGGGCAGCGGGGGCGATGCTCCGGCGAACTCTTGTGGGGCTCGTGAGTAGTGGATCGGGGACGGAGGATGGTCGCTTGGCAGATGGACAGCGGTGATGGGCGAGGAGGAGGCGCTCGCGGCGAGAAATCGCCGCTCCCGGGCGCGCGATCGAAGCCCTCTGCTCACGGCTCTGTTTCTGCCCGCGAGCAGGGGAAGGCAGCCCCCTCTGCTGCGAACTCCGGCAGCGGCGAGGCGAAGAGACGGCGGGGGTGCGGCGAACGGCGTGCCGGTGAGTCTTCCGCGCTCTCTCCTCGCTCGGAGGAGGTGGGTACGCGGTGGGATGGAGACGCCGACGAGTGCTGCGTGGGCGTCTATGGGAAGAGGGTGGAGGCGGAGGCGAAGACACCAGCAATGAGAAAAGACGACGGTGATGTGCTCCGGTGGCCGGTGGGTGAGGAAGATGGAGAGGAGAGGAGAGGAGGTGGGAACGATCGTCGGCAGTGGGAAGAAAGTGTCGAGCGAGGGCAGTCGGTGGGAGAGCAAGGGTGACGCATACGGGTTGGACGAGGAAGAGGGCACGCATATAGTGCCTTCACCCTTTTGCTCTTTCCCCCTCTCCCTTCTTCTTTTTTTACAAACACATCCTTCTTCCCCTTTTTTTTTTTTTCAAAAACAGGGGTTTACAATTTCTCCCCCCCTCAAAATTTTTGATCCCCAAAAATTAAAATAAAGTACAGGAAGAAAGAAAAATTTATAATTCTTTCTACATTACTCTCAACTACCATCACTCAAACAAGTAGGGATACTGGGCTCGCATGTGGGCCTCAGTCTCCCAAGTAACCTCCTCGACCTCTGCATTTCTCCATACGACTTTGACTAAGGGGATAGACTTTCCTCGGAGTATCTTATCCTGACGATCAACAATCTCAACAGCCTGTATTCCGTAACTTAGATTCACTCTCAACTGAACAGGTGGTGCCGTGAGAACATGGGATGGATCTGACATATATTTCCGGAGCATTGAGACATGAAACACATTATGAATACGCTCCAGATCAGCAGGTAGCTCTAAACGATACGCCACTGGCCCCACTTTATCAAGAATCTGGAAGGGTCCGATATATTTGGGATGTAACTTCACTTTCTTCTGAAATCGAAGAATACTCTTCCAAGGATAAACTTTCAGGAAAACCATATCTCCCACATCAAACTCTAGTGGCCTGCGGCGATTATCTACGTAACTCTTCTGTCGATCCTGTGTCGTCTTCAATCTATCCCGAATGACCTTGACCGTGGTCATGGTCTCATCAATCAACTCCGTGCCGGTCAAGCATCTCTCACCCACCTCACCCCAGCATAATGGGGTTCGACACTGTTTGCCATATAAGGCCTCATAGGGAGCCATGCCAATACTAGCCTCGTAGCTATTATTATACGCAAACTCTACCAAAGGAAGATAAGAATCCCATCTGCCAGTGAACTCTAGAACCACTCCTCTGAGCATATCATCTAGAGTCTGAATAGTACGCTCTGACTGCCCATCTATCTGCGGATGGAATACTGTACTGAATCTCAAAGATGTACCTAGCTCCCTCTAAAACTTCGGCCAAAACCTCGAAGTGAATCTCGGAACTCTATCCGAAATAATGGATACTGGCACTCCGTAGAGTCGGACAATCTCGCTGATGTACAATCTAGCCAACCGCTCCAGGGAATATGTAATGTCAACCGGTAGGAAATGGGCCGACTTCGTCAGTCGATCAACAATCACCCAGATAGCATCGTGGTGTTGCTGGGTGCGTGGCAACCCCACCACGAAGTCCATCGTAATGTGCTCCCACTTCCACTCTGGTATCGGAAGAGGCTGTAATGTGCCCGCTGGCTTCTGATGCTCGGCTTTCACTTGCTGGCATACTAAACATCGGGCCACAAACTCAGCTATTTTCTGCTTCATGTCTACCCACTAGTAAGTCTGTCTGATAGTACGATACATCTTTGTACTACCTAGGTGCATGGCATAAGCAGAACTGTGTGCCTCCTACAAAATCTGTCGTCGTAAGTCCTCATCCTGAGGTACACAGACCCTATCTCTAAATACCAACATACCGTCACCTCTGAGTCTAAAATTCTATTCCTGACCACTCTGTACCCTCTGGATCATTTTGCTCAATTCTGGGTCTATCTTCTATAACTCCACTATACGATCAGATAGGGTAGGACACACAACGAATTATGCTAGCAACTCACCCTGTGAGCCACACTGCAGCTCAATGCCAAGGGCTCTCAAGTCATGTAATAACGGCACGTACGTAGTACGAATGTAGGCTAAGGTGGCGGATGATTTCCTGCTCAGTGCATCTGCCACTACATTAGCCTTCCCTGGGTGATAATCAATAACGAGATCGTAATCTTTAATCAACTCTAACCAGCGGCGCTGTCTGAGATTTAACTCCCTCTCAGTCAGCAAATACTGCAAACTCTTATGATCTGTAAAGATATGACAATTCTCGCCAAATAAATAGTGCCTCCAGATCTTTAGCGCCAAAACAATCGCTGCCAACTCCAGATCATGGGTCAGATAATTCTTCTCCTGTTTTTTCAATTGTCGAGAAGCGTATGCAATTACCCGACAACACTGCATCAACACACATCCCAATCTTTGCCTAGATGCATCACTGAATACCACATACTCCACATCAGTGACCGGAAGAGTGAGTACCGGTGCAGTAGTCAGGCGAGTCTTGAGCTCCTAAAAACTCTGCTCGCATCCTGGGCTCCACTGGAACTTACTGTCCTTCCGAGTCAGCCTGGTCATCGGTGCTGCAATACGAGAGAAATCCTGAACAAAGCGCCGATAATACTCGGTTAATCCCAGAAAACTGCGAACCTCGGTGGGATTCTTCGGCTGCTCCCATTTAGTTATCGCCTCAATCTTTACTGGATCAACCTGAATACCTTCTCCCGAAACTATGTGCCCCAAAAATCCCACCTGCGTCAACCAGAACTCACACTTCGAGAACTTGGCATACAACTAATTTTCCCGTAAAACCTGCAATACCAACCGTAGATGTCTTGTGTGTTCTGCCTGACTCCTCGAGAAGATCAATATATCATCTATGAAGACAATGACACACTTATCTAAATACTCGTGAAAGACCCGATTCATTAGGTCCATAAAAGCTGTAGGAGCATTAGTGAGCCCAAAAGACATAACTAAAAACTCATAATGCACGTACCGTGTCCGAAACGCTGTCTTTAGAATATCCGCGTCTCGGATCCGCAGCTGATGGTATCCCGATCTCAAATCAATCTTAGAGAAAACCTGAGCATCCCGCAACTGATCAAATAAATCATCGATACGAGGTAGGGGATACTTATTCTTGATGGTGACCTTGTTCAGCTGTCTGTAGTCAATGTACATCCTCATCCTCATGGTCTCATCTTTCTTTTTCACAAACAAGACGGGTGCACCCTAGGGAGAGACGCTAGGTCGAATGAATCCCCTGTCCACCAAGTCCTGTAGCTGCACCTTTAGTTCTTTTAAGTCAGCTGGTGCTATACGATACGGGGGTCTAGAGATCGACATCGTCCCTGGAGCAAGATCAATACAAAACTCCAGCATCCGATCCGGGGGTAATCCGGGCAAATCCTGAGGAAATACGTCGGGAAACTCTCGAACTACCGGGATGTCTGCCATATCGCCATTCGTCTGACTACTGTCCCTCACGTGCGCTAGAAAACACTGACATCCTTTCTGAATATACTTCAACACCGGTGGCCCCGATCCTGCAAAGGACACCGATTTCGTGAAGCAATTCACGAGTGCTCCATGTGGCGTCAGCCAATCCATAAAGAGAACCACATCAAAGTCAATTATCTCCAATGGAATCAAATCCGCCTCCAACGTGACACCCTGTACGACAATGGGGCAAGTACGATACACCTGATCTCGCACAATCTGCTCGCCCAAAGGAGTGAAGACGATCAGCTCGGACTCCAATGACTCAAAAGGTCGATCGGCTCGTCCGGCATACTCGGAGCTGATGAATGACCGATGTGATCCAGTATCGATAAGTATCCGAGCCCATGAGTCAAACAACCGCATACGTCCTGGTTAACATTTATTACCAACAAAATACATATGTTACATTGGGGACAGTTCCTTTAAACGACAAAATACCGCCATCCCACCAAAATATCATATCTATCTACACAAAAACTAAACCAAAATAAAGTATCTGAAGGAGCGTTGCTAGACGAGGGATTACCAGTAACCACGTCTGGGTTGACCTGCGCATCCACGCTATCTAGTGCGAAGATGCGAGTTTGTGTGCGCTGCGGCGGCCTCTGAGAAGACTGGCCAGGTGGGGGAGCAGGTCCTCTAACTGCCGCTGGAGAAATGGATGGAACCGGGCCAAAAGGACGACCACGTCCGACAGCTGCAGGACGCATCGTGGACTGTTGGAAACCTCCCGACTGTTTCCTTTGGGGCAGTTGGGGTGGATGTGTTCTTGCTGTCCACAATGGTAACAGGAGGCTATCCGGCTCGGTCCTGCTTGAGCTCTGTCCCCACTAATCCCTGATGTGAAAGGTAGAGGGCGATATACCTGAGCAGGCTTAGGCGGCAGGGGTGGACGAGTCGGACTCTGCCACGTCTGAGATATCGTTCTCGGAGTGTCGAGCTTCCCAGCTGGAGCCCCCACGACAATAAAGCCTGATGATGATGCCACACTGCCCTATCGCTCTCTAAAGTCACCTCGACCTCGCTGCGAACCTGGGCGCTTTCTCTTCTGCCCCTCCCTACGTCCGCGCGTAGCTAAAATCATCCGCTCCGCTATCAGGGCCTTATCAACAACCTTCTGGAACCCAGAATAGTCCAGAAGAGCCACCCTCGACTGAATATGATCATCGAGACCCTGAATGAAGCGAAGGCGACAATACTTCTCCGACGGGATCACCTCCGGCACAAACGAGGCTAACTTGTTAAAGTCTGCAGCATACTCCGCAACCGGTCTACCTCTCTACGTGCACACCAGAAACTCCTGAATCTTCAGGTCGTGCTGCATCTCAGTGTAAAATCGATCGTGAAACTCCTCCTGGAAGCTAGCCCAAGTCAGCGGAACATCGCAACGACCCTCGAGCTGCTCCCGCCATATCTCTGCATCACCCTCCAGTAGGTGAAGCGCTACCCCGAGACTGTCGCGGTCTGATAACTCCAACTCAGTACTTGACTGTCACTGCTACACCTGCACACATATTGAACGCGGTGTGCTCAGCTTTGCGGCCTAGTGTGAAATTATAGCTCGAAATCACAGCACGAAATCAAAGGCTAGAAGGCTCATTCGAGGATGCCTTAGTGAGATTAGTTATCACACAATAGTATTTTATGTAATACAAATTTTATCTCATCAAGCTATATGTCAACCTAGGTTATAAATACGCGTACATCTCTAAATGTCACCTACGTTATAGCTCATGTCGGTGTCACTAAAATAAGTCATCAAACATAGCTCTAACTCATATCACGTATGTCGGACTGCCAACGTATGCTTAAGAACGAATCCGGGCCAGGGACGTCCTTAAGCCAATCAGTGCCTCAATCGTCTATGTCTCTACTTATGCCCATTGCACTGATGTTGGCGAAGATGACGGGTGACCAAATAACCCTCTCCCTTGTTTCGCTAGTCGCCGACGATGCCTCCCTTGACGAAACCGTCGTGCCCTTACCGCCTCCCCGGACTCTGTAGGGGCACGACCCTAGTGTAGTAACATACTCTGTCCGTAGACAGGGTCACCATCACACAAGAGCCATCGGCCACGGCTAGCCGAAATAAGAACAATCCTAGGATCCGAACTACTCATCCGATCGTCTGCAGGACGTCAAGGATGCTAGCCGTGCGGTCCACGGATCTACTGTCCAAGACGTAAGGGATCACCCCTCTAACTCAAAAGCAATCTATGCCGGTCGAGTCGAACGCACATCCGCACGATGGGTTGTGGTATCTCGACCTCATATCTGCTAAATCATCGAGTAGGATTATCCCCGCTAGCCATCTGAGGACTATCACGGTGTCGTCGAGGCGGCACGCGTGCGGGTATAGGAACCTGGGTTGGAACCACTCCATGCGCTGGTCTGATCTGACCAAGGAGTTAACTGGTCTAATCCCTCAGCCCCGCTCCTAGTATCTAAGCTATCAGAAGCCTCGGGAGGGGTGAACATCACTAACCGAACACTGGTGGTTTGCGATATTATCTAGAGTGTATAATAGCCTCCTGTGGGTAATTCAGTGATGTTCATAGGATATGATAGTATCATGTCACCTATGTCTCTATACTAGAGTGTATGGTGTACGTCACGATACTATGTTTTATGTTATATCATTGTCCCCTATTCCGCATGGTAGTTATGTGTGTAGTCTGTATTATAACATCAATAAATAATAACATTTGGTAGGATAAACATAGCATGCTGAATAAATAATAAACAGTAAGCATATAGGCATGTGAAATAGCTAATAAAACATGTATTTCTAGCATGCATATGTCTTTTGGTATTTTTATAGTATAGTAATTATTTAATTGGCAGACATCCAAGAACTTCCAAAAAATATACTGCAAGATTTACCCTAGCTTGAATAGATCATACTACAGTGAGCCTACGCACCTATAACGTGTGTTGGGGCTTCAAAACCAATCCAAAAGAACCCCAGAAACTTTGGTAACGGTGTAGATCGTGCACAAATAATATTCCTAAAGTAAGGAAATTTATTTAGAATTTTCTGGAATTATTTAGGATAGAAATAGATTATTTAATGTTAATCCGATCTATCCGTTTAATCGGTCTAATTTGTTTAGCCCAACTCTATTCCTAAAGCCCAAGCCCAAATTTATTCCTAATCCAAGTCAATTTAGTCAAAATTGATCAAAATTAACTTTAATTGATCAAATTAATCTATTTTGGTCAAATCTGAATCAATTTAACTTAATTCGGGTTCAAATAGTGAAATTGGTTCAATTCAAATTCATTTAAAATCAATTTGGTTCAATTCTGACTTGATTCAATCCAATTGGGCTCAATTTAGACTTAAATCAGTTAATTTGACTCAATTCAAATTCAGATCAAGTAATCTAGCTCGACTAGGTTTAATTTGATCCAATCTGGTTCAACTTAGATTCGACCTAATGTTAGTGGATCCGGTTCGACTAGCCCAATCTAATCTGATTTGATTTGGGCTCGAACCAATTTTAACTAATTGATTCAACTCACCCAACTAACTCAACCCGAATCTAAACCCAACTCAGATCCAACCCAATCCACTTCAATTTGGTTCAACCCACAAAGGGAGGGGAAAGTGGAGAGGAGAGGGAAGAAGAGAGAGGGGAGAAGGGGGCATCGGCAGAGAGGGTGGGGGAGGTCCTCTGTGATGGTTTGGCTAAGGGGTTTATGCCCCTTTTGTTAACCCTCATGTGGAGGGGATCGGGCACAGAGAGGGTGGCAACTTTCTAAGTTACCCCCTTTAGTTTTTTTTTTTTTTTTTTTTTTTTTGTGATTTTACATTAGCACTCAATGGAATAAGAAATACGAATTGGTCAATCTAAATGTCTTTAAATAATTTCAACGGTTGCATTCAAATAATAACTAAAAAAGAATAGCAAAGACAATTCAGCTGGAGAAATTTGAATTAAGCATCCCAAATAAATCAGTTGACTCAGAAAGATAAGAAGACAATCATAAAGGATTTCAATTATTAGGAAGTATATCATTCTGAGATCTCTCTTTGCTTGTCCTCTTCTTCCTTCTTAGCAATTCCTCATCAATATCCCTAGTCGTGGAGGTGTTCTTGGATTCAAATTCGCCAGCCTATTGTTCTATTTGATTTGGAGTTGCAAGGATGAGTCTAGGAGACAATGACGTCAAGTACTTGAAGATACATAGTTGTGATCTGTGAGTGGACAACCTTTGCTGTGAAGGATGCCAAAAGAAGGTGAAGAAGGTGCTTCATAAGATAGAAGGGGTTTGCACGTCTACAATCGATGCGGATACGAAGAAGGTGACGGTGATCGAGAATGTGGATCCTGAGATCTTGATAGAAAAGCTCGACAAGGCTGGGAAACACGCGCAGTTTTGGTCTGCCAATGGGTCGAAAAAACAGAATCTCCCCAATAAGCGGCAAAGTCTCCAACTAGAGCTTTCTAAAGATCAGCAGAAGGGTATGGAAATGCCCAAAAGAGTAGTGGCAATGAGCAGATAACTCCGCAACCACAGAAGCATGCGAAAGGGTTCAAAGATCTGAAGCTTTCGAGCCTCAAGGACTTTAAAAATCCATTCAAGATGACCTCCAAGACAGTAAAATCAAACCATCCTACTAAAGAAGCTGAGGTTGAGGATGTATGTGAGTTCGACAATGATACTCATGGGTACGTTGAGGATGAGGAGGTGTTGTGCGATGGAAATCACGAAGATGAAGAGGAGGATTATGACGATCCTAAGATGATGAAGGCTATGAACCTTCAACTTAATAATAATAAAATGATTAACGATAAGAAAGGCAGTGGCGGTGGCGGTAGCAGTAGAGGTGGCAGTGATAAAGCTTGAATTTTTGGATAAAAATAAATGACTGTTGTATCAGTCTTCCCAAGAACATGTATCAGTATCACACCTATCGTAAATCAACATCCTACTTACTACTCAAAATAGCATCACTCGTATCAACAAACTTCAATTATATTAGCAATTATCTTATTACACCAATGCATCAAAATAATCCATATCATGACATCCATTGTCACGCCCCAAACCCACCTGTGGGTACGTGGTAACCATCGTAAAAGCTGCATTTCTCCACTACAACTTATACAAGACTAGATGTATCACAAAACACAATAGATTCTTTTTATTAAACATAGCGGAAACGTAACAATGTACATTTTACAACATACTATAAAAATGAAATATTTATCTAGATTTCTAAAATAAAAATTTATTTTGCCATAACTTGGTTCTCCCTCGCTCCCCGTATCAATGTCCAACCTGTAACTTGCGCAGCAGGGGAAAAATGTGTACATCTGAGTCACGAAACTCAGTGAGGCTCAGAGAGAGCACCCTAAAAATGGGCATAAGGTATTGTACAAAATCATTAAGAAGAATTATCAAATAAGTCACATATTAAATAACATGCTCAATGGTATATCATCATACTATTAGATCAAAACAGCAATGTCATGATATTGACATAGCATATAAACAAAATATAAGGATTTAGTTATAACAATAATTCAAATCCATAAATGTTATATTTTTTTAACTATCATATCAATATTTTCCAAACTACACCTAAGGCAGCCAACATATGTTTAATCCCTCGTCAGAGATTACCCCAAACCCGTCAGTGTCAACTCTATGTCCCAGTTCTATATGCCTGTACATTGACATTAGCGGAAGGAGCTGGTGATCACGGCACCCCTTCTAACACAAACACAAGTACCAAATAGCATTGTAATTCTGCCTCATGACAGGATCACCACACAAATAATCAATCACATCCATCTCTAGCCTGACAAGCTGAGATCTACCGGGTATGCTACCAAGAAACCTGGACTGCTCAAGGACCCACATCGTTGAGCATGCCAGAGTCATCAGGTTCCCTAGCCTGGATAGCGCATTGAACGATATTGTTCTTAGCACACCCTCTACCCTGGTGTAACACAAACAAGTTGAGCTCTGCACCGAAGTGAGATCCCGGCTACACAAAAGTAGTAGTGACTAAGTCAACCGAACTTGCCCTTCTACCATTGCTAGCACATGGCTCCTCACCACGTGTTGGCACATCCCATTCTAAGAACCCAACATCCTCTCCTAGGTCGTGCTAATAACACAAAGTTCACGAGTTCAATACTTGCATAGGATACTGGTATCATGTATCATGCATCATTTTCTATTTAAGAAATATTTAGTCCCACATCAGGAAATTCTTGAAAAGGAGTTGTATCCTTTTCTATTTAAGAAATATTTAGTCACACATCGGGAATTCTTGGAAAGGAGTTGCAACCTGATCCTATTTAAGGGATGGTGCCCTCCTTCACACCTTGAATATCAAATCTACTCATACAATGGGTTGTGGGCTGTGGCCTTTCCATGCCTAAAATAGCCCGACAACGTGCGTCGCGCGTGTGTTGGCCCGGTTCGGTGATCGATCGATTTAACTGTGTTTCGATTGTGGGTTGGCTAGTTTTGCGGCTTGTTAATCGGTTTAATTTGGTGCAAGTGGCTAAGGCTTAACTGGTGAGTTTTGAGCTTTAAGAAATTTATTTTAAATTTTTAATATGTTTTAGACCTGCCTTTAATTATTTTAGGTTGGGTTCAGGGTTTGAGGGCATTTATGATGTTTGAAAAATATAAAATAATTTGTGATGCTTTATGATGCTTAATATAATTTATGTGATTTAATTAGAATTTTTCAAAATTATTGAAGTGCAATTTCTTAATTTATTTAAGTTAATTTTGATTAATTTAGGATTTAAATAAATTAATTGTATATTATATGTATGATAGATGTTATGACTTTTAAATTGTATTAATTGAAATTAAAATGATTTATTTAAATTTTTTATTTAATTAATGAAACTAGGAGATTGTAAATTGAGATAATTAGATTATTAGATTATTTTAATTTATAAAATTGAATAATTTAGAATTCTATAAATTTATTATGTGATAAAATTTAGAAAATTAGTTTATTTAGATTTTCTAATTAACGAAGTTTGATAATTTAGGATTTATAAATTTAATTGATGCAATTAGATTTTTTACAGAATTTATGAATTTTAGACTGTGATTAAATTGGATAATTAGGTTAATTAGATTTTCTAATTAATAAAATTAGAGAATTGTTCTTAGCACACCCTCTACCCTGGTGTAACACAAACAAGTTGAGCTCTGCACCGAAGTGAGATCCCGGCTACACAAAAGTAGTAGTGACTAAGTCAACCGAACTTGCCCTTCTACCATTGCTAGCACATGGCTCCTCACCACGTGTTGGCACATCCCATTCTAAGAACCTAACATCCTCTCCTAGGTCGTGCTAATAACACAAAGTTCACGAGTTCAATACTTGCATAGGATACTGGTATCATGTATCATGCATCATTTTCTATTTAAGAAATATTTAGTCCCACATCAGGAAATTCTTGAAAAGGAGTTGTATCCTTTTCTATTTAAGAAATATTTAGTCACACATCGGAAATTCTTGGAAAGGAGTTGCAACCTGATCCTATTTAAGGGATGGTGCCCTCCTTCACACCTTGAATATCAAATCTACTCATACAATGGGTTCTGGGCTGTGGCCTTTCCATGCCTAAAATAGCCCGACAACGTGCGTCGCACGTGTGTTGGCCCGGTTCGGTGATCGATCGATTTAGCTGTGTTTCGGTTGTGGGTTGGCTAGTTTTGCGGCTTGTTAATCGGTTTAATTTGGTGCAAGTGGCTAAGGCTTAACTGGTGAGTTTTGAGCTTTAAGAAATTTATTTTAAATTTTTAATATGTTTTAGACCTGCCTTTAATTATTTTAGGTTGGGTTCAGGGTTTGAGGGCATTTATGATGTTTGAAAAATATAAAATAATTTGTGATGCTTTATCATCCTTAATATAATTTATGTGATTTAATTAGAATTTTTCAAAATTATTGAAGTGCAATTTCTTAATTTATTTAAGTTAATTTTGATTAATTTAGGATTTAAATAAATTAATTGTATATTATTTGTATGATAGATGTTATGACTTTTAAATTGTATTAATTGAAATTAAAATGATTTATTTAAATTTTTTATTTAATTAATGAAACTAGGAGATTGTAAATTGAGATAATTAGATAATTAGATTATTTTAATTTATAAAATTGAATAATTTAGAATTCTATAAATTTATTATGTGATAAAATTTAGAAAATTAGTTTATTTAGATTTTCTAATTAACGAAGTTTGATAATTTAGGATTTATAAATTTAATTGATGCAATTAGATTTTTTACAGAATTTACGAATTTTAGACTGTGATTAAATTGGATAATTAGGTTAATTAGATTTTCTAATTAATAAAATTAAAGAATTGTTAATTGAGTTATATATAGTAATTAAATTTTTACATAAGTATTAAAATTATTTTAGATTAATAAGGTAGTATAATAGATCAAACTGTTAGAATGATTTAATTGTACAAATAAAAATTTAATTATGTTCTTACTGTATAATTTAAATGTAAACATGTTTGATTGAATAACTGTGGTGGTGGTATTTGATTGAATTGTTAAATGGTTAATTGATCAAAAGAAAAATAACAAAAAAAAAAGGAAATTGATGTGAGGTTGTGGGTAGTGGGGTTAGTTAAGATGATTGTTTGAGATGTATTATTTATGCATGTTTGGTTGTTTGCATTGGATTTATTTTAGAAAATTGTTGGTTGCTGTGTTATTGCTTGATAAATCACAGCAAAGCTGTGATTTGTGTTGAAGCAGAGAGGAACTGTTTTGCTTGATTGAATTGCTTGTTCGCTTAAAGAATCACGGCCAAGCAGTGATTCTTGTTTAAAAATCTTCTTTGAGACTCAGGTGAGGGTTTATAGTTTCAAATTTAATTTGGCCTACTACAGATGCTGAGTCCTAAGGGTTATTTTATTTATTATTGTACCTCTTGATAAGTGATATATCTACTTTGTTACATACTTATTTAGCATGTGTGTTACTGTGAACTTAAAAGTATGTCATGTTAGTTTCTGTAAGATGCTAATGTATGCATATTATTGATGTGAGTTGAAACTTGAGTCATACTAGCAGAAGGGGGCATCGGCAGAGAGGGTGGGGGAGGTCCTCTGTGATGGTTTGGCAAAGGGGATTTTGCCCCTTTTGTTAACCCTCATGTGGAGGGGATCGGGCACAGAGAGGGCGACAACTTTCTAAGTTGCCCCCTTTAGCTTTTTTGTTTTAATTTATATTTTTTTTTTTGTGGTTTTACATTATCACTCAATGGAATAAGAAATACCAATTGGTCAATCTAAATGTCTCTAAATAATTTCAACGGTTGCATTCAAATAATAACTAAAAAAGAATAGCAAAGACAATTCAGCTGGTACAATTTGAATTAAGCATCCCAAATAAATCAGTTGATTCAGAAAGATAAGAAGAGAATCATAAATGATTTCAATTATTAGGAAGTATATCATTCTGAGAAGCTATGCAATTAACTTTTCATACATAGAATATTTGGAAGTAAACAGATCCTTTCTCAAGGGTACTCAATTTGAGATTCCACCCTTCAGAGGAAGATATGGCCATATGAGCCAGGCAAAAGAATAAATCATTAAATAATTCATTAAACAATAGTATCGCAGTCAAGAAGTAAATCGGGAACCTCGGTCCGACATAATCTGCACCGCCACATCATGTAGTCTTACTAACTCATGAAGGTTTTAATTTTAGTCATTTTTCCACCCTAAGGTTTGGCTTTGCATTAAAGGGTCAAAAATCAACGGACCAAGGAAGCAAAGAAGGATGTGTCAAGTTTCAATCGATACTTTAGCAAATCAAGCCATCACACGATAAATTATAAGTCAACACTTTAATATAATTGACCACTAATTTTAAAACCGACTTCAAAGGATAGTAGAGAAATAAACACTTGGGTTTCCAATAGCTCCTATACCTTAAATTCCCATTGGATTTTATTAACTCAGTTGATAAGTCCAACAGATATACTCTATAGTTAAATCCTCAAAACTGGTATTTGAGATTGACATCTAATTACTTCATTTAGCCAAACAAGGGAGATATTTAGCTAAGTATACAAGATCCCGTTATGGTGAACTGGATAATAGCTACTATTTCAGAATGCAATGAACAACAAGGAAACAGGAGAAACTATTCCTTGAAGATTCTAAAAATTGATTGAACCTTTCTTAAGTGATCTAAAAATATGGTATATCATGATGAACTTAAGATGTTTGATGTATAGGTTTATAGGATAGACCTGAATAAGAAGATATAGTAGTGATACTCACATCAGAAAATAATTTTGTAATTGCAACAAGAAAGTATAGTATCAATAACATGTCATTACCCTATGCATGACATTTTACTCCTTTCTGGAGTGTACTTCTATCTATTTATACTCTTATAGGGTAATGGAAAGAGATCAAAGTGGTTAGGGGAGATTACTCATCAGAGAGTATATAACTTTTAGGAGAAAGGAATAAAGAAACCTAAATTTGTCAAGGTTTAAACTGTAGGCAAGAAAATTTTTGCTTGGTTCTTCACCTAAGTCCATAGTACTTATTATGATGAAGAATCACACTTAGATTCACAACTGGGAGATTATAGATCAAGGTAAGGGAAGAGAATGAATATACATTCTTTTGTTAGCAAAGACATGACAAGGTTCAAGTGGAAAGATGTATAGTTTTCAATTCAAGAGTATCAAATTTTCAGTACACTAAATTTTCAGGTTTTGGTGAATTTTTTTTTAAAATGTCATAACTTCCTCCACAGAGGTTAGATTAATCTAAAATTTTGAGGGTAGATTTTGATATCAGCGAAGAAGGTGTTCACAAAATTTCATAGGAATTGGACACACAAAGAGTTCGGGGTGATCAAATCTCTGAGATAAGGTAAATCTGATGGTGGTAAAATTCCAGATTTATGATACTTGGCTATAATGATTGATACCCCTCACTAATTTCGGTTTTAGCTCACTCTTTAGTTGGGTGTGGGAATTAAGGTTCAGTTTTTGAGGGAGGGATGGTATTATTAAGTGAGAATTACAGTAAGGATCCATAATGAAGTGTAAGGTTTACCGATTTGATCATCCTCTAGTATCACTTGGAAAATTCAAAATTGGAAACCAAGGTTGGTTTATGTCTACTATATTAGTCCGGTACAGTAGGCATGTTTGTCTAAGATTAGATAGCAAGGTCTTCAATAATTAACATTGAGGATAGGCAAGTATATGAATAAGAGATCAATTCTCTTAATCTAACATGCTAAGAATGTCAACTTTCAGCACTAGGAGTACATTGGGTTTGCTTGCAACCCCTACTAGATTGTTCAATACCTTGAGGTTCTAAATTATATTTGGAACCTCTCTTGAAAGAGTCAAGAGTATCACCAAAAAATTTTTGAATGCTGACAAAGATTTGGGAGAGAAATATACCAAGGAATATTTGTTAACTATCAATGGAAGGAAATTGAGTTCCTTTAGTGCCAGAGATGATATCACTTTTTGAATGCACCCAAGAACACTCAACTCAAAGATGGTTAGTATTATGAAAATGGTCAACATCTGAAAATTGATCACTGCTAAAGATTTGTAGGAAGAGGATGAAAACAGATCAGTGAATAACAATGATGGAACAGATGCCAAATTCCAATTATAATTCATGGGATTTTTGGTTTTCCTACTTTAAGGAAGAAGATCTATATTGCATAATATAGTTCCTGTGATATGAAAGTATGTGATGTCTATTTACATATGACTGTCAGATAGGGCTAAAGGAATAAGATTGAAGTAAAATAGTAGATACACCCCAATGATGCCAACTAATTTGTGTGATATCAATAACTTTGGGGCTTATTCGACTCCCGAGGTCAACACCCTAAGGTCACAAAATGCTGAGTATGCGATGATATCGATCCCTAATTATGATTCAAGAGTAAGGGATGATAATATCAATGAAAGCCAAGGAAAAGAAACCTTACCATTTGACTATGTTGTCTAGCCAAGTTTTGGATTTATAGGGAAAGGAAGAAAAGTCTTTCTTCGACCTTGGGTTGGTATTTGGGTAGGATAGGAAAACAATTGGAGAGAGTCTCTAAACTTCTTCTAAGCCTTAACTAGAAGAAATGATATTTCTAGTGCTGCAACAAGGATCAAATTTAAACATCCAGTGCTGCATAAGGTATCAATATTCAAATTTCCAATATTTCTACCTAGAGGATCCTAAGTCATGCCTTATTGATACTAATAGTTAAATGACTCTCATATTTCACAATAGGGAAGGAAAGATAGTTGTTGCATTCTAAGACCTTTAAATGCTCATTTAGGGCAGAAGTCTCGGTCATGAAAATTTAGGAACAAAATCAAACGAAAAATTGATGAATTTAGCTAGAAAAGTTGATCAATCTGTATCAAATGGATAGATGGGATCATAAGCTAAATAGCTGAGTAGGGTCAACTAGAATTTAGGCAACTTAGTTGCTAAATCAGATAAGAAAACATAGGAAAATAATTGCACAAGAGACCCTTCCACTTAAGCATAAGACCCCGATAATAAATTCTTTACAGTCACACATGGAAGGTTCTAAATGTCTAGGTCTTCCTAAATCAAGTTTTCAGCAATCACAATATAATCCAAGCATAAAATTTAAAATCAAAGCATAAAACTTATTCCCATAATTCTTCTAACAAAAATCACATCATTAATGAGGAAGAATTTGGCAGTATATACCGTCAAACAAGTTGTTGTAATAATACTATAATTGACATTATTACACACGTAAATTTAACAGTTCGAAGGCCTCCAATCGAGTAATATACTTGTCAGAAATTGTATCGATGAGTTATCTTTATTTTAAGATATAAAGAAATCTACACCCATTCACTATTTATTTACTAATACGGTCATTTATTTATTTACTCATATAATATATTTTTAATAATTTTTTTATATATTACTTGTATCCTTACCATAATACCTAAATTGTAAAAAGTATGACTCTATAAAAATATAATTAAAGAACAACTTATATGCACAAGTAAGATGTATATTGAAAAAAGTGATAAGCAGTATAGCGGTGCATCAATGTCACCCTCAATTGGCAGGAGCATCAACTAGAAAGACTATCATCGGCATAATTTATTCAAAACTTTTGGGCACATTACAGAAGAAGACTTGGGAGAGTCTGGTTAGTGATTCAACTACTCGGCTTAGAGCTACTTTCATTCTATTGCTTGAAGAACTAAATGAAGGAAAAGGAAAAGGTAGCTTTTGTAGGTGGCCATGGTAGAGTTTGCATCACATTTAGGAAAAGGAGAACTAATTGTTGTTTAAACAATAAGTCAAAAATGAAATAAGTTTTTGATTGTTATTATTAGGCTTCACCACCAACGAGACCCGGTGTCCTAATTGAACTCTTTTTTTTTTTAAACAAGGCTCAACAACCTCAAAGAAAAATATAATAAGCGTGTCTTCTCTTCCTCCCCTCGCATTGTAGCAGCTGACTGCGAGCGAGCGAGCAAGGAGGAATCTAAAAACAGAGATCTCTCTTTGCTTGTCCTCTTCTTCCTTCTTAACAATTCCTCATCAATATCCCTAGCCGTGGAGGTGTTCTTGGAGTCAAATTCGCCAGCCTATTGTTCTATTTGATTTGGAGTTGCAAGGATGAGTCTAGGAGACAACGACGTCAAGTACCTGAAGATACAGAGTTGTGATCTGCGAGTGGACAACCTTTGCTGTGAAGGATGCCAAAAGAAGGTGAAGAAGGTGCTTCAAAAGATAGAAGGGGTTTGCACGTCTACAATCGATACAGATGCGAAGAAGGTGACGGTGATCGGGAATGTGGATCCTGAGATCCTGATAGAAAAGCTCAACAAGGCTGGGAAACATGCGCAGTTTTGGTCTGCCAATGGGTCGAAAAAATAGAATCTCCCCAATAAGCTGCAAAGTCTCCAACTAGAGCTTTCTAAAAATCAGCAGAATGGTAGTGGAAATGTGCAAAAGGGTAGTGGCAAGGAGCAGATAACTCCGCAACCACAGAAGCAGGCGAAAGGGTTCAAAGATCTGAAGCTTTCGAGCCTCAAGGACTTTAAGAATCCATTCAAGATGACCTCCAAGACAGTAAAATCAAACCATCCTACTAAAGAAGCTGAGGTTGAGGATGTAGGTGAGTTCGACGATGATGCTCATGGGTACGTTGAGGACGAGGAGGTGTTGTGCGATGGAAATCACGAAGATGACGAGGAGGATTACGACGATCCTAAGATGAAGAAGGCTATGAACCTTCAACTTAATCATAATAAAATGAGTAACGATAAGAAAGGCAGTGGCGGTGGCAGTAGCAGTAGAGGTGATAGTGCTAAGGCTTGAATTTTTGGATAAACATAAACGACTGTTGTATCAATCTTCCCAAGAACATGTATCAGTATCACACCTATCGTAAATCAAAATCCAACTTACTACTCAAAATAGCATCCCTCGTATCAACAAACTTCAATTATATTAGCAATTATCTTATTACACCAATGCATCAAAATAATCCATATCATGACATCCATTCTTATTTATTACAATGCGACAAACAACATAATCACCACTACGAATAATGAGACCAAGTTGCAATAAATACGATAGACGTCACCGATAATTTAATTCATCTGTCAACCGTATTGCAACAATTTATTAAACACAACTTCATCTAACTTACTCAAATCACATGTTCAACCTCCCATATACCACAATGGAGATGCGAAACGGAACTATAGTACGCGCATGAAAAGAAAGAAAATTCTTAATCGAAAACAATCGTCTTCGCAACCTATCGTTTCTATTTCACAACCTTAGACCAATTAAAACGACACACACATTAAACGGACAAAACCACCAAAAGCCTGACATTATTCTGTGTAGACTAGAGAATCAGATAAACGACCTGATTGTAATGTATTCCACATTCATAATTCACCTAATAACCTCACAAACCAAAATCGTACATACTCGACCAGTATTAAAATAAAACTTATTCCCACAATTCTTCTAATGAAAATCACATCGTTGATGAGGAAGAATTTGGCAGTATATACCGTCAAACAAGTTGTTGTAATAATACTACAATTGACATTATTACACACGTAAATGTAACAGTTCGAAGGCCTCCGATCGAGTAATATACTTGTCAGAAATTGCATCGATGAGTCATCTTTATTTTTAAATATAAAGAAATCTACACCCATTCACTATTTATTTACTAATACGGTCATTTATTTATTTACTCATATAATATATTTTTAATAATTTTTTTATATATTACTTGTATCCTTACCATAATACCTATATTGTAAAAAGTATGACTTTGTATAAATATAATTAAAGAACAACTTATATGCACAAGTAAGGTGCATATTGAAAAAAGTGATAAGGAGTATAGCAGTGCATCAATGTCACCCTCAATTGGCAGGAGCATCAACTAGAAAGACTATCATCGGCATAATTTATTCAAAACTTTTGGGCACATTACAGAAGAAGACTTGGGAGAGTCTTGTTGGTGATTCAACTACTCGGCCTAGAGCTACTTTCATTCTATTGCTAGAAGAACTTTCATCTGTCAACCGTATAGCAGCAATTTATTAAACACAACAACTTCATCTAACTTACTCAAATCACATGTTCAACCTCCGATCTACCACAATGGAGATGCGAAACGGAACTATAGTACGCGCATGAAAAGAAAGAAAATTCTTAATTGAAAACAATCGTCTTCGCAACCTATCGTTTCTATTTCACAACCTTAGACCAATTAAAACGACACACATATTAAACGGACAAAACCACCAAAAGCCTGACACTATTCTGTGTAGACTAGAGAATCAGATAACCGACCTGATTGTAATGTATTCCACATTCATAATTCACCTAATAAACTCACAAACAAAAATCTTACATACTCGACCGGTATTAAAATAAAACTTATTCCCATAATTCTTCTAACGAAAATCACATCGTTGATGAGGAAGAATTTGGCAGTATATACCGTCAAACAAGTTGTTGTAATAATACTATAATTGACATTATTACACACGTAAATTTAACAGTTCGAAGGCCTCCGATCGAGTAATATACTTGTCAGAAATTGCATCGATGAGTCATCTTTATTTTAAGATATAAAGAAATCTACACCCATTCACTATTTATTTACTAATACGA
This sequence comes from Thalia dealbata, assembly GCA_030544415.1. Classification (NCBI taxonomy): domain Eukaryota; kingdom Viridiplantae; phylum Streptophyta; class Magnoliopsida; order Zingiberales; family Marantaceae; genus Thalia; species Thalia dealbata. The sequence continues at coordinate 28,351,684 of CM060454.1, read as the reverse complement.
TCATTTATTTATTTACTCATATAATATATTTTTAATAATTTTTTTATATATTACTTGTATCCTTACCATAATACTTATATTGTAAAAAGTATGAATTTATATAAATATAATTAAAGAACAACTTATATGCACAAGTAAGGTGCATATTGAAAAAAGTGATAAGGAGTATAGCGGTTTATCTATGTCACCCTCAATTTGTAGGAGCATCAACTATAAAGACTATCTTCGGCATAATTTCTTCAATACTTTTGAGCACATTACAGAAGAAGACTTGGGAGAGTCTGGTTGGTGATTCAACTACTCGGCCTAAAGCTACTTTCATTCTATTGCCAGAAGAACTAAATTAAGGAAAATGAAAAGGTAGCTTTTGTAGGTGGCCAAGGTAGAGTTTGCGTCACATTTGGAAAAAGGAGAACTAAATGTTGTTTAAACAATAAGTCAAAAATGAAATAAGTTTTTGATTATTATTATTAGGCTTCACCACCAACGAGTCCCGGTGTCCTAATTGAACTCATTTTGTTTTAACACGGATCAACAACCTCAAAGACAAATATAATAAGTGTGTCTTCTCTTCCTCCCCTCGCATTGTAGCAGCTGACTGCGAGCGAGCGTGCAAGGAGGAATCTAAAAATAGAGATCTCTCTTTGTTTGTCCTCTTCTTCCTTCTTAGCAATTCCTCATCAATATCCCTAGCCGTGGAGGTGTTCTTGGAGTCAAATTCGCCAGCCTATTGTTCTATTTGATTTGGAGTTGCAAGGATGAGTCTAGGAGACAACGACATCAAGTACTTGAAGATACAAAGTTGTGATCTGCGAGTGGACAACCTTTGCTGTGAAGCATGCCAAAAGAAGGTGAAGAAGGTGAAGAAGGTGCTTCATAACATAGAAGGGGTTTGCACGTCTACAATCGATGCGGATGCGAAGAAGGTGACGGTGATCGGGAATGTGGATCCTGAGATCCTGATAGAAAAGCTCAACAAGGCTGGGAAACACGCGCAGTTTTGGTCTGCCAATGGGTCAAAAAATTAGAATCTCCCCAATAAGCCGCAAAGTCTCCAACTAGAGCTTTCTAAAGATCAGCAGAAGGGTAGTGGAAATGCCCAAAAGGGTAGTGGCAAGGAGCAGATAACTCCGCAACCACAGAAGCAGGCGAAAGGGTTCAAGGATCTGAAGTTTTCTAGCCTCAAGGACTTTAAGAATCCATTCAAGATGACCTCTAAGACAGTAAAATCAAACCATCCTACTAAAGAAGCTGAGGTTGAGGATGTAGGTGAGTTCGACGATGATGCTCATGGGTACGTTGAGGACGAGGAGGTGTTGTGCGATGGAAATCACGAAGATGACGAGGAGGATTACGACGATCCTAAGATGAAGAAGGCTATGAACCTTCAACTTAATCATAATAAAATGAGTAACAATAAGAAAGGCAGTGGCGGTGGCAGTAGCAGTAGAGGTGGCAGTGCTAAGGCTTGAATTTTTGGATAAACATAAACGACTGTTGTATCAATCTTCCCAAGAACATGTATCAGTATCACACCTATCGTAAATCAACATCCAACTTATACTCAAAATAGCATCCCTCGTATCGACAAACTTCAATTATATTAGCAATTATCTTATTACACTAATGCATCAAAATAATCCATATCATGACATCCATTCTTATTTATTACAATGCGACAAACAACATAATCACCACTACGAATAATGAGACGAAGTTGCAATAAATACGATAGACGTTACCGATAATTTAATTCATCTGTCAACTGAGATCACTCTAGGTTTTAATCATAGCATGAACCTAAGTGTCTCTAGTTTTTGTCTCATGTCTTCATGTTCTATGTTTCTGCTAAATGTCTCTACATCTATAGCATAACATGAACATATCAATATTAAACATAATATGAGAACAATCATACTTAGCATACATATAATAGCATCATATACATTTTTCATAGCAACATCTATCAACAATTATCAAAACACATACGCTATTAAAATATGCAACAAGCAGATATTCATCTCATCAGCATGTAAAATATGTAACAACAACCCTTAGGACTCAGCATCTGTAGTAGGAAAAAATAAATTTTGAAACCATAAGTCATCACCTGAGTCTTATAGAAGATCTTTAACAAGAATCACAGCTTGGCCGTGATTCTTAAAGAAAGCAAACAATCAATCAAGCAAAACTCCTTTCTACTTCAACACAAATCACAACTTGGCTGTGATTTGTCAAGCAATAATACCACAAAGACAATCTCCTAAAATAAATCAAATACAACCAAACAAGCATACCATTGCTAGCACATGGCTCATCACCACGTGTTGGTACATCCCATTCTAAGAACTCAACATCCTCTCCTAGGTTATCATAACCCTAAGATGTTCAAAGTTCTTAGTTATGCATCAATTTAGATTACTCTAGGTTTTAATCATAGCATGAACCTAAAGTGTCTCTAGTTTTTATCTCATGTCTGCATGTTCTATGTTCCTGCTAAATGTCTGTACATCTATAGCATAACATGAACATATTAATATCCAACATAATATGAGAACAATCATATATAACATGCATATAATAGCATCATGTATCTTTTCATAGTAAAATCTATCAACAACTATCAAATCACACATGCCTTTAGAATATGCAACAAGCAGACATTCAACTCATCAGCATGTACAATATGTAACAACGACCCTTAGGACTCAGCATTTGTAGTAGACCAAAATAAATTTGAAACCATAAGTCCTCACCTAAGTCTCAAGGCAGATCTTTAAACAAGATTCACAGCTTGGCCGTGATTCTTTAAGCAAGCAAGCAATCAGTCAATCAAGCAAAGCAATTCTTTTTTACTTCAACACAAATCACAGCTTGGCTGTGATTTGTCAAGCAACAGCACAACAACATAACATCCTAAAATAAATTAAGTACAAGCAAACAAGCATGCATGAATAACACAGCTCTACAATCTCCCTGACAACCCCCACTACTCACAATCTCACACCAAATTTTATTTAATTACCTTTAAGTCAATTAAATAATTTAATAATCTTAAATAATCACAACCACTATAAACATACATCAAATCAACCTTAGCTATACCCAAAAAATTTGTTTATATTTAAACTATACCATAAGATCATAAATTGAATACTTATTTGCACAAATATATTATTCTAACAATTTAAATCAACTATACCATCTTAATTAATCATATGGATCAATTATACCACCTTAATTAATCTAAAAATAATTTTTAATAATCTGTAAAAATTCAATTACCACCAATAAATATTTTAAATCATAATTTTCCCAATTTCATCAATTAGAAAATCCAACTAACCTAATTATCCAATTTAACCATAGCATAAAATTTATAAATTCTGTAAAAATTATAGTTAAATAATTTTAATTATGTTTAGCATAAATCAAACATAATAACACCTACTAAAATATTCTTTCATGTAAATATCATACAAACAATTCATTTAAGACCTAGATAAACCCAAATCACCATAACTAAATCTAAACTCTAATTTAACAGTTTGGAAAAATTCTAATTAAATCGTGAAAATTATATCTAAGCATAATCTAGCATTACAAATTATTTCAGATTTTTTTGATATTAATATACGCTCAAACCCTTGAACCCAATATAAAATAATTCGGAAATCCAACCTAAAATTCAATAAAAATTCTAAATAAATTCCTACGATCTCCAAACTTACCAACAAAGCTATAGAAACGTTGAGCCGCACTAATCCGGTTGATAAACAACAAAAATCGACTAAATCGACGCTTGAACCGTTGCTGAACCGGTCTGGATGAACCGGACCGGACCGGACGAACTGAGTCGTCGCACGCGCGCCGCACGTGCGCCGGCTTGATCCGCCTCCTCACCTTCGCTCGAAGCCCCGCTACACCGCCGCCGCATTAGCCGCCGTTGCCCACCGTCCACTCGCCGGAACGTAGCGTGCGGCCTCTCGTCTACTCCCTCGACCTACCAGCCACTCTTCCGGGGTGGAAGGACCGATCTCCGCTCCTTCTTCGCCGGCGGAACCACTGCGGACAGAGGGGTGCTCTATCCGCCGCCGAACACCGACCAATGCCGGATTCCGACCTCCCACGCCGCTTCCGCCGTTACGATTCCATTTCTTTTATATTGAATTGCTTCCGGTAAC